>VRYO01002184.1:11922109-12000046 GCA_009812075.1 Sialia sialis | reverse complement strand
TGTGAAATTACTGTACTTACAGCACTGTAGCCTAGGATGTGCTTGCAGGGTGGTTAGTGAGTGGAGGAAGAGCTTCCACCGCTGCTTTTGCAAAAAAGCCCAGGTGGCTCCATAAGCACAGTGCCTGGCTTTTCACTGTGACTGCAAACAGCCAAAGGGATGAAGCTGTGGAGAGACAGCAGACTAAGTCTTGCCATTCTGAAGCACATGTATTCCTGTCTTACCAGCTTTCTGACCTGCCAGGAATGGGACATCCAAACTCAATACTCAGAGTTGATGGGCTGGCTGTTGGTTAAACTGCTGTTGGGTGGGCACAGCTGACTTAGGTTTATTAGGAATTTTCTGCCGATGCTCTTGCTGATGGTCATTTTTCCACTCTTGGTTTTCATGGCATGTTCAAAATCTGGGTTGCACTTCTAGAGAATTTTGTCCCCAATACATTCAACTTTGAAGTGGAGAAATTGCCTAAACCTAGCCTAAAATAAGGCTCTTAGGGTTGCAGAGTCACAGGGTTACTCGGAAATTGGTTCAGGCAGTGCTACTGTAAAGTGGGGACAGACATTTAGACCATTGCACAAAGAAAAAGTAAACTTACACCCCTTCTTAAAGGGTTTTCAGAATGGTGGACACATGTACATGGAGTGGTGACAGGAATCATCCTGATCCCCACGTATAGGACCTTTTTGTTTAGATGGAATCCAAAACCTGTAGGCTGAACCAATCTCTCCGAGGCAGCATAAACAGAGCATATTTGGGGCAAGTTTATCTTGTGTAGTTCTTGGTCTCTTTGTGCCCACTATGTTTACTCTGTTATTTTAGGGTGACTGGGGGACGCTGCTTTCTGGCACTGACCGAAAAGGTCATTTGTTACTGATTTCTGACTTAGTTATGTTTGGTGAAATGCTCTGTTAGTTTCTTCTTGTTAATACAAAACTTCATTTTTCAAAACAGTCTGTACTTTTCTTTGAAAACATAGTTCCTTTTGTATTTACTTACAGCACGACCACCTCCTCTGGACTTGAGGAATCTCTCCACAATCCGGGAGCATGCTGCTGTGACCAGGATGTGGACTGTGCCTTAGTAAGTCAACAAGAAACCTGCCATTCCAATCTTCTGAGCATTAGCATGAAATAGAGTTAAAAATAACTTATCCCATTCCACAAGAAAGATTCCTGGCAAAGTCCACAAACAAAAGTTCCCCAAGGTTCCTTTCAGTATCTGCCAGGGTTTTGCTGTCTCTAAAAAGCAGGACTCCCTTTCATAATGGCAGCTCCAGAGAATTCAGCGTCATGATTTGAAGGTTCCTTTTAAACTGCCTGGAGCTGGTCAGCACTCTGGTGTGGCTGCTATGATGGCTAAAAGCTTGGCATGCTTAAACTATAATAGAGCCATTTTTGCTTCTGGACATTAATATAGCAAATGAGAACCTGTGGATGGTACAATTCCCCCAAAGCTATCTGCCCCTGGCATGTAGTTTAATAGATAAGTTTTCCTTGATACCAAGGCTGAACTGAATTCCGTAAGTATTCAGTCACTCTCCTATCACTTTAGAAGATAATTGGCTAGAAATTAGTTTGTGTAATTTCACCTTTAGAACTTTTGACTTAGATTCGATGCTGTCCTTTATATAACTTTCTATTGGTTGTAATTTCAATCCTCCTTGAACCTATAAATATGACTGTCTCCCCTTTGTCCTGGGGGATCCCTGCTTGACCACCCTTCGCATGAAATAAAGATTCTTGTGGAACGCATCTAGTAAGGGCCTCTGGTCTTTCTCTACTGGCTAAGTGAACTGCTGAGAGTTCGCTGATCAATATCAGTACTCTCCAGTCCTGGTAAAAGACCTACCAGAGACAAAAAACAGTTCACAAAAACCAGATAAAATAAAAAGCTGCCTGAATTATAGACTGGGTGTAGAATTCTGCACTGCTGCATAACAATCAAGACTTGAACTTTTGGCATGACCTTTTGTCACTAGAAATTAGTTGTTGGTAAAACAAATGCTTTTGATCCCAAAGCCCGGATAGTATGAACAGATGACACTGTTGGACTTCAAGGACAGCAGAAGACTCATCTTCAGGGAACTTGTGAGCAGGGGAGGATTTCAGCTTGCTGGCTGGAGGAGTCTTGGCACAAAAAAAGAAAAAGCAGCTGTGCTGAAGAGTGCATGCAAAAGCCAGAGATTCCCATTAACCTCCTCTGCACACCCCAGAAAATGTGGAGTTTTGCTGGCATGAGACAGGGCATTTCCACTCCCCCATTTCAGGTTGTCATGTGAAGGGCAAAAGAGACACAAGATGAGCAGTTTCTCAGTTGCAGAGCAACTCTCACATCCAGTGCAAGGCTAGTTAAGTCCTTTGGCACTGCCTGTTCAGGAAAGCCAATACCCTGCCTCCTAAGCATCCCTGCCAGAGCACTGAGGTTTATCAGTGCTGACATACTGCAGAGTCCTGAAGGATAACAAGCTTAGGGTGAGTTTGCATGTTTTACTCTAACAAAATTAAAAAATAAGTTATGCCTGAAACTGATCCAGCAAAAGAAATTATGCTGTTCATGCTGCACAGAGAGGCCATCTAATTTCCTATTAACCAAGCCAGTTGTGCTTGCCTGTGGTAATTTATTTACCATGCACCTCTGAGAGTTGTGTTTAGAGGAGAGATTTCCTTGTGCAAGGGCTGAGTCACAGCCATCTCCACAGCATGGGTGGCAGGTGTTGACGCTGTGTGCAAAGCAAGACAAGTTCCTTTGCATGTACCTCCAGCAGCTGATCAATTCACACCACTCTCCAAAATGTGGATACCTGCACAGCCAAGTAACTGTCCCAATTATTACCCAAATTAATGATAGCTCTGTGCCCCTTGATAGAGAATTGCTTCAATGTTTTACACTTTCTGTCATACCAGATAGCAAACTTTCATAAATGCCAGAGAAAAAAATCAACAAAATCAGTCAGCGATATAGCACACTATTTCTAGAACTAAGGAGTGGCTTTGGACATCCTCTCCATAAAGGCCACAGCCTCAGTGTGAGTTTATTCACCATATGGACTGCGTCAGGCTTTGGCTTCATTTCAGTGCATCTGTAAGATGCTTCCTTAACCTCTCCTGTGTTTTTCTTCATAGCAATCGAATGAGCTTTATCTCACCAGAAAGAGACGGTATTAATTCAGCAAGAATATTTGCCAATTCGGTTTCCGGAGAAGAGGAAGAAAGTTACATTCATATGGTAATGTCATTTTCACACAGCCATCCTTTGCTTTATTCTTCTCTGTCACATTGATGGAGAATGCAGAAGTTTGTTTTCTAAGAAAAAACATTGAGGAGGTTTGTCCTCTGCCTTCTGGTTTGTTTTTTTGTTTTTGTTTCAAATGATGGAATGGTTTTAAACCAAAGACACTGGGACCAATTTACAGAGACATAAGGGAAGCCCTTTTCCTGCTCTGCAGAACTCAGCTGTTCGCCCACAAATGTTGCTGAGCAGTTCCAAGAGATCACAGGGATCAGCCATATTTACATGAGAACTCATTAAGACAAAGGAAATTAAATCTTTTCACCTTTTAAAAGTGTGCCTTGCAAAATCTCCTAGGAAATAACAGAAAGCCATTAGTGCGCTTCCTAAAGAAACACACCAAATATTGTGAAGAAACAGAACTCCCATTAAAGTCTCATTGCTTCTGCTTTGGCTGGTGGCACTAACCCCACTTCCCATCCCATGAAAGAAGAACATCTGGCTTTGTGGCTTCCTTTTTTTTCATTTATTCTTCAGCCATATCTTGCAAAAGACCAGAATCTTGTTTGTCTTTGAATTTTAGTTGGAAATGGATCTCAAATCCATTCATCTGAGCCGTCTACAGATCTGATCCACAGCCAAAGCCCAATACCAATAGCTATAAAAACATACTGCAAAACTGACCACAGTCTCCATGAGCCATAGTTTCAAATTTTAATCCACATCTCTACCAGCCTGAAATCTGCTCAAGAGGGCAGTTTCAGTTGTAACCATTCCCCACGTGATTTTTCTAGTCTAGGAAAACCTGACATGTGTTTGTGGCTATCTCATTTCATGAGAATAATTTTCAGTTTCTAGATTTGAACTGAATTTTCACAATTTCTTTAAATTCATTGAATGATGATGGGCACTGCTCAACACTGCTGCAAATCTGAGCATTCCAAGGGCTTCGATTGAGAAGCTGGGCACAAATCCTTCTTGATAAAATTGAATGTAAATCAGCCTGTTTTGTTTGTTTTGCCAGAATTATCAGAAGAAAAAGGATCTCATGGTTTCTTTATGCCATTTCACAGTTATCAGTGTTATGCTGCGGTTAGTAACCAAATGCACTCTTGGCATAGAAAATTATGTTGGCCCTGATTATTCTCATCCATAGTCTGCCCGGCAAATCTTCCAACTCACCTGTTTCCTTCTAGGAACATGTTTTTAGGGCATTAAAAGTTTTTCTTCTTTCCTGACAGGAACACAGACAGGCCACCTCTCCATATAGTGGTGTTTTTCCATGGACAAGAAAATCTAACCTTGATTACTTAGCACTGGATTTTAACTCTGCCTCCCCATCCCCTGTGCAGAAGGTAGGAGTTATCTGAAAAAACCCACAGCCTCTGCCTTTTTGTCTGCCGGGAGGAAATTGAGACTGAGGGTCACATTCTGATAGGTGCCTAAGTGCCATTATGAGGCCAGTCATGTTTCCAGCTGACTGTATTTGCGTCAGGCCCAAGATTAATATGATAAAAGCAGGATGAGGGTGCTGACAAGGTGTCCACAGTGGGACTCATAAGGATGCTGCTACCACGAGCTCAACACAGGGTATGAGACTGCACAGGGAAGTGCAGCCATGAGGGCTCATGGGCAAGTGGGTTGATGCTTGCAGGATCTCTGCATGCTCCTTCATTTTTCATCAAGTCTCCACAAAGCCTTTCCTGCCAGTTTTTCCCAAAATCTCTTTGCAGTAACAAGTTCGCAGCCCATGATAAATTCATGGGGTAAAACTGCACCATTTCTTATAATCTGGCAAAAAGTGCATCTTTATTTTTGAATCACCAAACCCATTTCAATTTCCTTTTCAACGCTGAGAAAATGCATTCCTTGTTTCAAAAAACTTCTAACCTGTCCAGGTGGTGGGTAGGTACCACTGCAAAGCAATGAGCTATTGTCAGTTTGGATCATTTTATGTCCTATGTATCATTTTCCCCATCAGCCAATACTCCCAGATGCAAAAGACTCAAGACTCTTAATCTTTCTTATTTAAACCCTCCCTGTATCTAAAACCATTTAGGTTATTCCTGCAGCAGGATCACTCAGATGAGGAGAGAATTATTATCTGCATGTAAATAGCCAGTACAGCCCATTTCCCTTGCTTGCTGTGCTGGGCTGAGTGACAGAGAGACAGATGGATAATTTCAGCTTAAGTCACTGTGAGCTTCAAGGTGAAGTGAAGCAATCAAGGAATGAGGAAAAGGGAAAAGAGAAAATCAAGCTAAGTTTCACTGGCATTCCTTTTCAACCTGAAAATTAAAACATTGTTTCTTTTCTCTCTGTCCCATAGAAACCTTTTCTGTCTGAGGAACAGAGAGTGGACTATGTCCAGGTAGATGAACAGAAGACTCAAGCTTTACAGAACACTAAGCAGGAATGGACAGATGAAAGACAATCAAAAGTGTAAAGGAAGAAGATTTGGGATCTGGAAGGGGTTTTTTTTGCACTGGAACCACAATATTAATGAAGCAGTTATCACAGTAGAGCTCAAGGGCAGAGAGAGTTGTAAGATGCTTTCAGTCTGTAGAGGCATTTTTACTGGAAACATTTGATTTCAGCTGGAAAAGGTATGTTGAGTGAGTGAGTGGTTCACTGATGACTAAAGTAATGCATTAGACTTTTTTCCTGCCCTTACCAGTATGCTACATGGTACCATTTTCTGGCATGATTCTGCAACGAGTCATACACGTAACATTAACAAATCCACTACAAGTCGTATTAATCTAGTTCATCCTGCCTTCTCCTTCTGTTGCATAATTCCTAGTTGCTAAAGCTATTTTTTGACATTCCTACAAATGCTGCAGGTGCTCAGAGTGCTTTTATGGCAGCAGGCATCTGACAGGTTTTGGTGACTAATCAACTAAGGGCTAAAATATCGAAACAATAAAAAGAACTTTTTTAATATATAGTGCTTAAGCAAAGAGAATTTTGAAAGTGTTTTTCCCCTGGGTTTAAAAGGTCTGGCTGTGAGCTGATGCTGTCAGAACTCAAAACAGGACTATGTACCCATGCAACCGGAATGCATGGTCTTTGACCTTCTGGATGACAGTCATTGCATTAAGCTTCTTCCCTCCATTGTGACTCATACTTGTTACTTTTCTGTCTGATTCCTCCTGATGTTTTCTCCCCTGTCTTGGGAAGCATCTTTGGCACTGCTGGTCTTCTAGTAGGAGGCTGCAGCCACACAGTTCTTGACTGGCCGAAAAATAGAAAGGGAAACCGTGAGCCTGTTCCTGCAAGCCTTGAGAGAACTGGCAAAGAATCAAGACTGCTTTCATCTGAACAGCAGAAGAAATGCCATTGGAATTGCTGGTAGCAGTCATCAACCTGATTGTTTCACTAGACCCACCCCAAAATATAAAACAGCATTAGGAAGTGCAGCATGCTCTGAGAGAGTCCAGGAGCCTGTCAAAACAGCACAGCACTCTACTCATGCAGCATGAGGACCTCTGGGCCCAGGAAGTTCCTCTACTGTGGGAGTTTTTTACAGGCACTATCTCAGATTGACACAGGTGTATTGTTTATAAGATATTTACCTTTCAACACTTAGCTGCAGACTTTATCTTATGGTGGCACACAGCCACTTGACTCATGGAAGTAGGCAGTGATGCTGAGTGACCCACACTAGATTTGGTCTCACAGGCTTTGCTCCTGTAGGTGAGCCCCAATAGCCATAAGAGGTCTGATCCTGTCAACATGGACAGACAGACAGGACCTTTAAAAAATATTTCTTCTCTGACAGTGCCAATTTGCTGGCCTCCTTCCATGTTCTTGTTGTTACCACATTGCATTGCTGTAACCTGACATCCTAAAAAATCTGATCTACGAAACAGAGGTCATAGGAATGTCATTGCAAAAACCACTGGTATTTCAAGGCTCCTTCTCAAGTTCTTCCCTACACCCCGTCTGCTCCGATCATTCAGGCACTCTGGGAGGCCGAATCTCACGTCCTGTGGGTGAGGCACCATAGCTAACAGAAAAAGTTTTCCTCCTACCTCAAGAGTGCTGAAGAGCTTGCAAGTCTCACTGCTTCTTTTGCCCATCCCCGGGGATCTGTGGTGACCAGATCTCTCTAGGTTACACTGCAAGAACAAGGTTCGCCAGCACCTTCACTGACTGGAGCAAACTGGGTGCCCAGGTCTCTGGGCATTAAATGTCCTGGAGTAGAGGCACTTGGAAATCCAGGGTTAGTCCTACAGATAGCTGAACTGCTGTTCACTCCTACTCTGCTCCTCCCCGCTCCTCACCAAAGCTCTTGACTGAAAATTGATGTTCATAAAATATTGAAAATAATTCCACATTTTCCATATACAGTAATTTCACGATTATAAGCTGCACCTTTTTCATTGAAGAATCCAGCCTACCACAGTAGTGTGGCTTATATGCAGGTGCGGCTTATCTATGGACAAATCCCAGTGAAATGCCAACCCGGAAGTGAGAGCCGGCCGGGGAGGGTGCCTGGGGCTGCCTTTAAAGGATTCGCTGGTCTATGAAAACTGTTGCAACTTGAGCACCTGACACCAAACCCTGTGTTGGTGCAATGCTGTTACTAATTTGTTACTTTGTTACACATGGATCCTCACTTTAAAAAAAAAAAAAAAAAAAAAAAGGTGCGGCTTATATTCAGGTGCAGCTTATACATGGACAAATCCTGTGGTCTGCCCGGCTACCGGGAGGTGTGGCTTATAATCAGGTGCAGCTTATAATTGTGAAATTACTGTGTGTGTATATATATATCTTGTCTGTCTGGTGTGAAATTTGCCTTGTTAAAATGCAGCTGTCATGTCCTCTAACTGATTTACCAGAGCTGTGAGTACCCATGTCCTGGGAGTGTATTGAGACAGGGGCAGGGCATTTGGGGAGAGGCAGTGGAGATCTGCACTTACACAGAGGTTGCAGAGAGAGGGAAGCATGGAAGGGCCATGGACACTGACACCTTTGCCTTTCTGCTCAAAAGAATTGCCTTTCTTACAAAGTGTGCAAATAACATGTGTCACTGAAAGCTCTTGGTATGCACTGATGGGTTAGAAGACCAGCTAAAAGGTGTTTTAAATTACAGAGGGACAACCTCCACAAAGGGTGAGTGAAGTTATGTTCTGCTACTGCAGATCCTGGATTGTGGAGTGATGGCAGAGCAGCCTCTCATGCGGATCAGAATCTCATACAGATCAGCTCATGTTTGACAGGAGTGCTTCCTTTCATGCTGTCTGAAAATCTTCTGAAGGGGAAAACCACCAATTTATTGAAGACTACTGACTCACTTGGTATTCTAATGTATTGCAAAAATATTTAAACTTCAACAAAACTTGTTAACAGATCATTCAGAAGTTTAGAGAAGAAAGAGCTGTATCAGGATTTTTACTCCCTTAAAAGGACATAAGCTTATAGCTTGGCAAAGATTGTCTTTAGATCAGAATGGCCCCTGTCAACTTCCTGTGTCTCCTGCTTGCCTTCACAACACTCTTACCTTGATCAAATGCTGCTCACTGGTTTCTAACTTTCACTTTTAACTAAGAGCTAAGTTTGAGGGTTTATTCTGATTTTTCATGCAACGTCTGTTTTTACCAGCTGCTCCAGGGCCCATGACATACATTCATGTGCAAGTATAATAGATGAAGCAGGAGCAATTAAAAAATAGTGGGGAAAAAAATGTTAAAAGCAGAGAAATCCTTTTCAAAGGCTTTTTTTTTTTTCCTTCTTTTGAATCAAATTTCACAATACTTCAAAGAAGATAAAGAGGAGCAGGATAGTGGGAGGATGGCAAAGGCTAAAACTGCTATGGCCACTTCATCATTAAGGATTTGCATGTGAAGGAAGCTGCAGCAGCTATAACTGGCAAGCCTTGGCCAGTACCCATAGAGCCAACTGGTGGGAGTGGAGGAGTGTTACAGAGCAAAAAGGAGTTACTGTTCAGTTAAGTCTGTTCTTAAATCCTAACCCCCTGGCCAAGGAGGAAAGAAAACCTGAAAACTGAGTCTGTTTTTGACAGTGTCATGTCTGAAAATATAGCCCAGGCCAGAGTCCTTGGTTAATAGTTTCTGGGGCCAGCCAGGCACACTCCTGTTGGTGTCCTCTTTTTGCTATGAGTCTGTTATTTGCATGTATTTTTTTCAAAAGTGTGGTGAGAGCTGTTGTAGAGAGATTCCCTGCACCTAATTGAGCATAGAGTGGCCAGTGGTCCCTTAGCAAACTCTGCTGAGGGAATTGGCATTGCCCAGCCCAGGTATTGTAGTGCCTTCTCCAGCACTGCTCCCCATTAAAAATGGGGAGAGTGCTAAATGAGCAGAACAGTTTTAGTTCAATTAGAAATGCCACCTTGTGTAGTTGCTGGAAGCTTGGTTGTGGGGTGACATGGAAAACAACCAGGCTCAATGGTTTGGGTTGTGTGGTTATTGCTGGGGCCATCAGCTGGTTCCCACCACTGATGTGTTTAACATGGCCTTACTCTCTCCTTCAGTGATCACACATTTGACCAAGGCATAGCAGGTCCACAACTCATTTGCTTTTTGGGCCAAACTACATTTTATATTTACAACTCCTTTATGACAGGAGGCAGCATTAATTTCCTTACTGGCAGAAATGAGCACTTAACCTGAGAAATGCCAGCAGCCATGTAACTGAAGTAAGGTCTTCTCAGCCAGCTCACTTTGCCAGTGGTAGCACCTGCTTTCTTCATTGTCACTAACTACATCCTAGATGTAGATTTTGGAGTTGTATTCACTTGCAGTGATTCAGAAGTTTAGTAATTCAAAGATCATCAGATGCTGTGATGAGAACAAGTATAGGGCAATGCCTTCCCTTTGTCCCCCTGTTCCGCAAAACTTGCTCAGGTTTAAAAAAAATAAAAGCCACCAAAATAGCAGACATTTGCCATGTCAAAGCCAGGATATTTTTTGTTTTTAAATAAAAATATTTTTTTTTTCTTGTGCAAATGAAGCATTATACATTTTTTTGTATCTGTAAATCTGTAGGGAGGCATTAAACAGTCATCTCTGTTATGAAGGGACAAGTCGTTGCTAGAGGGAAGGGGCTCACCTTCCTCATGTTTCATTGTAATGTTTGGTGTATATATTTGCACATTAAACTGTATCTTTTTTCTAATAAATTAATATAAAATGTACCTGTGATCTGTAATTATTTTGGTAAGTGAAGGTGCTCATGGGATAAGCTCCCACATTTTTCACTTCAAGTTTTTTCCATTTTTTAATTCTTTTACTAGGCTGTGACTTGTTCATATAAAATATTTGGATGCAAATTCAAACAAATTTGCAAGCAAATGTCATACGCCTGTGTATCAGGGAGATTATTTGCAGAATAGCAAAGAACTATGAAGCTGTGACTTGGACTCATGTCTGTATCCTCCTGGGACAGAGTGAGCTGCAGTCCCCTAGTCCCAACCCCAACTCCTGCTGCCACAGCCAAGGGGCAGGAAGGGGCCACAACTCCTGACTGACCATGTAGACCACAAACACAAATTTATTCAGCACATGCTCCAGACTTGGATACAAAGGCTAGTTGTTATTTAACCTGGTCATTTAATTGCTGTGTGCTGAGGTGTGTAGCTGCTGGTAATGTAATTTCCACATGCAGCAAACTAAAGACGTGGGATTCTTTCAATGTGCACCTCTCAGGATTCAGAAGATGAAACAAGGCAGTCCACGGGAGCAGAGCTGAGTAAGCCTTGCTGCTAATAAGCCAGGTGGTTCAGAAATAGTTTATTTATTGCTTCAGGTGAGTGCCACTTTTGGATCTGCATGCTTGTAAACCTGACCCACTGTGGTGGATTCAGGGCGGTGTAGTGCTTAGAGAGCCACAGATGGAAATTTGGCTGCACAACTCAAGACATGCAGACATGTGTGACTTAGATAAGCCTTTGCCTGCAGGCTTGATAGAAGGGAACACTGTGACATTTTGTGTTTGGTCTTCAAGGGATGGCAGGTCAGAAAAATAAAAGGTCAGAAAAAGTGACTGCTGGTTCACAGCTCTTCCATGTCCTCTGCCCAGAAGAGATGGCAACAGCCCTTTCATCAGAGAGCACTTCCCAGAAAAGAGATCTCCCTCAATTGCACCTCCTCCCAGAGCTTCAGAGGGGAACAAATGCATCAAAGCCACCATCAGCCCTGCCACCGTGGAGTAAGCCAGGAAGATCTCAGACTTGTCACACTTCTGTGCGAAGTACTTAATGATTGGATAATGATAATGATAACACTACTACTACTAATAATAATAATGATAATAGCAACAGTAATAATAGGATGAAAAAAACTGACAGCAAAATGGCTCTATAGAAGCTGGCCCATCTAGTTACATCTGCAGTTTCAAACCACATCAAATATTTCCCTGAAACAAAAAGCCACACAGCAGCCAGCCAGGTGGCAAAAGCAGGTTATCTTCATGCCTCTTCAAAAAGGCAGTAACTCCCTATCACAGAGTCATAGAATATACCTTGAGCTGGAAGACACCCACAACAAAGTCCAACTCCAGTTCCTGCACAGCACAGCCCCAAGGATCACATGTGCCTGAGAGCATTGTCCAAACTCTTCTTGAGCTCTGGCAGACTGAGTACTTCCTTACAGAGGCTGTTCCAGTGCTCACCCTCTGGTGAGGAACCTTTTTCTAATATCCAACTTTTCAGCCCAGTGCTTTTTTGTCTCTTCAACTCTTTTGGTTAAAGTGCAATTGCTTTGGTCTTTTTTAGCCGGTGCCACTCAGGAGACCATCTGCTTAAATACAGGCATTCCTGTGTAGTCCTTGGGCTCTGTATCAACGCAAGGCCACAGTGGTGACATCTCATTTCTCTCCAGGAAATCTCCAAGTGTTTTGGCAACGGAGCCACACTTTGCTTCCAATTGTTCATGTGGGTTTGGAGGACAGTGACCCCCCAGGCCAGTGGCAGTAGCAGAAACAACACTGAATTTGTGGGGTCTTAGTCCTGCACTTTTGCTAGCAACTTATGCAGACTTCACACTGTACTTTGGCAGGTCTTAAGGTCTGCATTTCCCCATCAAACAGCATCTAAAGCTCCTCTTCCAGTTGTTTAGGGCAGAGAGTGCAGAGAGACTTGCCTACTGGGTTATACATGCTTATGGGAGCACACTGGGAGCCAGGGGTACCACATCCAGCACAAAGGATGCACTGGCAGAAACTCAGCCCAGTCCCACCTGGGGAGCTGATCCCAGGCCCTGTTGTAATGCAGGAGCAAGCAGGGAGCAACCCAGCCTTTCATTCACTGTCCTGTTTTGCCCTTCTTTGATTTTCCTTTCACATCAGATTTCAGCATAAACTCATTGTTAAACAACCCCAACATCCTGCTCTGACAGCTTTGGGATCTTGGCATTGGCATATCCATCACTGTCTAAGAGCCAGAAAAGCCTTTGCTCTCTGGATGGCTCACACTGAGGGCTTTAAAGCTTTGAGCAATTTGACAGGGTGTTTACACTTCATGTGTTTGTGGTGATTGTTGCAGTTCAGTTTGCTCCTTCATTCAGAAATGCTCCATTCTTTGTCCAGGAGCTCAGCTTCTTGGAATTGCCTCTGACTATGCTGCTATCTTCATATTGCTGGGTTTGCTACTGTTGCTCTCATTTCTTAGCATCCTTCCCCACATGAGCAGCATAGGGGGGACCTGCTCCCAGAAGGCAAAAACCACAGATCCCTCCCATGAAGCACCCATTCTTCCAACTACTCCAGGAGACTATCACTCTGCCAGCATCTTGGTTTTCTCTGGATGGCACAAAAGTTTTGTAGAGTTACACAACAATGAAAAGGACACGATATCAAATAGAGGCAACTCTGACAGCTGTCTGCAAGCACTTGAGAAAGTGCCAGAAGTCAAACAGAGCTTTTTCCTTTAAATTTCCAGATCAAAATTCAGGAAGAACTTTAAGTGGAACCTGTTATACAGCCTGAAAGAGAGAGTTCCTCTACAGAAAGACATCAAGAATTGAGCAATACAGGGATTCATATAATTCCTGAGGTCTCATAACTCTTCCATGTCTTTGTTTAGCATTAATGTAGCTTTCAGGAAGCAGCCAGGCTTATCAGGCAAAGGGAGACAAAGTTCCAGAAGGAGTCCAAGAAGGGCTTGGGTGCCCCCACCACAGCGGCATCCAGCTGAGAGCCCTGTAAATAGCCCCAGTTTGAGACACTGAGCTGGTCCCCTTCAAACCTGAACTACCTTAGGACATGTCTGACCAGGGACTGGTTACCCCAACAGAGCTGTGCCCAGCTGTGCAGGCAGCCCCAGGAGGGCTACAGGGACAGACTGACCCTCTCCTGCCTCCTGCTGCTGCTGCTTCTCCTGTCAAGTAGCCTCACATCCACAGGGCTGTGCCCAGGACCCTTCAGGCCCCAAAAATCCAGAGGGTGAGAGATTTGCCCTTGGCCATAGGAGCAGGTGACTCAGCCAGTCATATCTTAGGGTATGTTCATTTAGACTATGAACAATTTGCTTCAAAGCACTGAGCAAGCACAATGTACTGACACTGGCAAATGAAGTTCCCTCAAAACGGTAAGGACTTCCCAGATGAAAATTTATGTGGCTTTTGGTGTAAATTTCATCCATGAAGATAGGCAGGCTGCAGGACAGCAAGGCAGGCTGTTTAAAGTTCAAAATAAGAGATGTCTTTTTAAAGTGTTTTTTAAATAAAAAAATAGAAGATTCATCATTTCTTTGGTTTAACTTCCTCCACAGTTAGTCAGAAATTATCAGGAAATGGCACCTAAGGAAATCTATCCTGTTCTGCCTGGTCAGCACAAAGAATGTGCTCATGCAGAGGACAGTGCTGGCAGTGGTGGGGCTCTGCCTCTTCTCACGCAAAGCTGAGCAACACACCAGAGACTGCTCAAAAGTGAACTTACATGACATGTAAAAACAAAATGACAGGGAGAAAAAATAAAGATGGATTTCCACAATCAGCACACCCAGAATCTGACTTTTCACCAAATTAAATTTGGAATAGCCAGAAATGTCAGTAATTCTCTTTTCCATGTTGATATATGGGGGAGAGGGGGAAGGCTAAAAGATAACAAAACCAAAACAAAACAAAGCAAAAAATAAACAAACCACACACTTTACCATCCATATACCATTTCAGACTTTTCTCTAAACAGCTCTGGCTGTTAAATGATACCCAAGATTCAATGAATAATTCTTTTCTAATGCAGACCTGCCTATCACTCTGTGCTCCTCCCACCACTGACCACACCATTAATCCTTCCACAATCCACAGCTGGAATGGACTGGCTCAAAAAGTGCTTGAATGTACCTTTTTACCTTCAGCCTCTGTGGATCAAGTTGGGAGGAAAGGGTGTTTTGGTGTTATTCCATCAGTTATGGTTACCTGTACATTTGTGACTGCAAAATCAGAGATGTGTAAGTGAAAGCACCATCATTTTCCATTGGCAATGTAACGTTAATCCTCCTAAAGAGCTCTTGCTAACTCTGCTGACCACAGTTCATTGGAAGAAAGAGAGAGAAGAGCACATGCAGTGGCTGGTCTGTACTGGGAGGAGGTGAGAAACAGGAAACAGATGTACAGGAGCTGGGGGAGAAGACCAGCTGTATCCACGATGTTTATTTCCATCCTGCAGATGAGACGCTGCATAGAAAAGGCTGAGTAGGTGAAAAACCCCAAACCTCATTTATACAGGCTAGTACAAAATCTGTAACTTTTCTAGAAAGAGATCACAGAATCACAGAATCATCTGAGTGGGAAGGGACCCACAAGGATCATTGAGTCAAACACCTGTCCCTGCACAGGACTATCCCCAGGAGTCACACCATGTGGCAAGAGCATTGTCCATGTTTCTCTTTAAACTGTACCTGCACTACATTATTCTATATCAGTGATTTGGCTCTTTGACCATTCTAGCTCTATCACCTGTGCTTCCCCTGAGGAGACAGAACTGCCAGGCTCACCCTCATAGCCTCTTTGGTGTCATGGCCTATTTGGTCAGAGAGCAGAGTCTGACCTATGCTGGCAGGTTCCCAGGCTGTTCCAAAACAGATACAGAAAATACTCTCTACAGACAGAAAATCAGGTGTGTCCCAGCCTGTATCCAAAGTGTACACACAGAAAGGAAAAACAGTTCTGAAATGCATCTTGCATTTATCTGGATTATTTTTGCTATGGCTGCCTTTGACCTGCTTCCCAGGGAAGCAGCAGATTCAAGAAGCTCTGTGGCATAAGGAAATCCCCAAGATCCTGCCAGCAAAAGGCTCAGCATGGAGCCCATGCCTAGCTGTGGGAACAGCTCTGTATGCCCATCAGCCTCCAGCATGGGGAATTGACTTTGCTTGTGTAGGAACTCTATGCAACCTCCTTTTGCTCTGTAGAAGCTCTGTGCAATGTCCTTTTACTCTGTGGATCTGGAGGAGAACACACCCAGCTGCTTACACCCTGGGGAAAAGTACCAGTCTTGTACATGGGGGAGGGAAACCTGCAGCCTCAGGAGGAGGCAGAAAAAATCATATTCCAGCAGAAGCATTGCCTATAAGTACTGTACCTTAGCAGCTGGTGGGATGTGCTTTCTCAAAAACCTTTTAATTCTGAATGGCCAGAAAATACTTTAAAACAAGATTTCTTTGATAACTCTGATATTTGCACTGCAGCCAAGAAGAGTCCTCTGCTCTGAAAACATTGACTCAAAGGTTTCCTGATGCTGCAGAGCAGCGGTCAGCGTGAGATGGGATCAGTAACTCCAGCCCAGGGTTGAGCAACCTGTTTGTAAAATTGTGATCTGGCCACTTCCCCGGGGAGGTGCTCACTTCCCCTCCCCACCAGAACCTCCCAGTACAAAGGATTATGGGCAGGGCAGACAGGGGAAACCCAGTGAGAAAAGCTGCAAGATACAGGGTCAGACAGTGCTGAGCAAAATGTAAACCCTACCCTGCTGTGCCCAATGCCTACCTGCTTCTTCCCCTGGGAAATTACAGCCCAGGAGACTCCAGTGTATTCAATCCCACTTTGGTGGGAGGTTGGCAGCAGCTTTAGGGTGGGCACAAGGTGTCCAAAGATGTCTGTGACTGAGTGGGTAGGAGCTCAGGGGAACACAGCTTCCACATCCCAAAACATCGCCTTTTATTCTGGCTTGGAAAACATGCAAATATTTGTCCTTCAAAAGATCTAGAGATTATCCTTATCTGCTGTTCACATCATTCATGGCCATCACCCCAAACAGCAGAGGGGAGAAAAAAAGAAAACTGCTTTGCTGAAAGAAAGTGCTTGGTGCTGGCAAAGACTTTCCGTAGTCATGGAATATATTTTGTGCTGTGATTGCTTTCTTTTTTAATAATCAGCCGTGGTGATGAACTTCCCCACTTTCTGCTTAAGCAATAGCCACCAGTGGTGGCTGTGATGGTTTTGGACTCTGGGAAGACAGATAAGGTCAATAGCTAAGGGCCATTAGTCTTGCTCAACAGCTGAGGTCTGCTTGAGCATGTGCCAACAAAAATATGGCTGGTATGTAAATATGACCATAAGTCAGTCATCTTACTCCATAAATAGTAGGCAGCCCAATGCCTGTTGAGCTCTCCTGCAACACAACAAGCTGCAGGACTAGAGCTGCCCTTGAGTAGGAACACCTACTCCTCAAGGCTGAGAGAATCCTTGTCATATCAGATGAAGTGAATTAGGAATAAGTGTGCTGAAAATCTGAAGTCTTTGCTAAGTGATACAAAAAATTGGTTGGGCACTTACAGTCCTTCAGACATAAACCATTGACCAAGTCTGTGTCTATGACTGGATACAGCTGCACACAGACTCTCCTGAGAAAGGAGTTCTGAATGCAAGGGGTCCTTCTTGAATCTTGCATCTCAGCAGGAGAGTCTCCCTGACACTTGTGGCTGACCTGTCCTCTCTGCAGTAAGTAATCAAGCATACCTTGCCATATCGCTACTTCTGTCTTACAGGTGAAGTGTGTCACTCCGTCCGTGACACAAACCTCAGGAAGCGTCACAAGGCAAAGCCACAGGGGAGAGAGAGACAGTGGGTTTCTTTAGGCCAGTATCTCTCTCTTGTCCTTGCAGCCAAGACCTGTGGGTGCAGGTTAAGCCCAAATCCAGCCTCTGCTGCTACCAAGGCAGAGAAGAGGAACAGCTTCCACTGCCACCTTAAATGCTGATCTTCCATCTTAACTCGTAAAACCTTCCAGAGGGGAGTGGTCGATCTCAAGCTGTAGTTTGGAGTCATTTTCATGGAAGTGTCCAAATAGATGTTAGGCCTCAGTGCTGAAGACAGCATTTCTTAGAAAAAGAAACAAAATGCTGTTGCCACAGACCACATTTTGTTGATGATGGTACTGAAGTGAATGAAGTTCAGTTGTATTCCTATTGCTCCCTGCACACCCACATGTACCCACAGCAGTGGGAAACAAGTCCAGCAGTAACTCGTGGAGCCATGGGCAAAGCTGAGGGGAAATCCAGGACTCAGGCCCTCAAGCTAAAGCAATTCACCTGGATTATTTCTCATAAAAGGGCATTTTTCATCAGCTGCTTGGTAATGAAATCAGTCAACATGCTGTTTTGGCTAATGTTAAATTGACTGTAGAATCACTGCTGCAGTTGCCTGCTCCACTGCCAAGGTCCATGATGTCCAGTCTGCTTCTACCAAGACTGAGCAACCTGACTCTTGGATTTATCAAAGCCAGAATTTCTGGGATGTGTTGTTGTTTGTGACACCAAGGTAGACACACAGGACAGAGCTCAAGGACAATATCAGGTGAGGCTTACCTCCTTCTCCCCACCATGTCTCATGCTGTCAGACACCTTCCTTATAAGCTTCTTCTTCAACCCACATCCCATCTGAAAAACTCATAGCCCTGTGGGGCTGCCAGTGAAACAGTGCATACTGGAACTGAAAAGCAAGCAGACCTCTATCTGCATAAAATATTTTTATCTTTACAATGTGTGTGTGTACATACATATACATCTATATATATAGCTTGAGGACACATCTATGTATATATTCTTAAGAAGCAGAAGGCATCTGTCTCTTACACTGGGACACAGAGGCATGTGGGGGCCAGCCTGGAGCTGCTCTGTTCTTGTGGGAAGACCAGAGTTTCCATTTCTGTGTCTGCCTGGCTGCCCAGTGCCTTCTTTGCTATGCCTGTACACACCAAAACCTTGGAGGCTGTGCCCACTCTAGCAGCTCCCTGTGCTGACTGGGGAAGGGACAGGAAAATGCCTGTTTTCCCTGTCCCTCCTCCCATGCAGAGCTGCCCAGGAGCAGTGTGACTACCAACAGCAGCTTGTGCTGTGACAGGGATGATGCAAAACACTAGCGAGGGTGACTTCAGTTTTCAACTGCTTTTATTGCTGTGGGAAATGTGCTCTCTCATGCTCTCTCATGTATCTTGTAGGTCTGAGCCTATGTTGTGGCTCCTAAGGTCAGGGTTTTAAGGGTTGGTTAAGACTAATAAGATGCAGCCACCTTTTTGGTCCTGTTCCCTGATGAGGTTAGTGATGGATTACTACAGCCAGGTTCACTCATACCAGTTCCCATGTTGTCTGTGGGATTCATTGCAACATTGGTTATCATTTTGGTTTGCTAGAAGTGGCCACTTCTGCAGAATTTGGATGGGACTGGTGACACCAACTCTGCAACTCCTCAACACCAACTGTTGTCACAGCGTTCTGGCACACACCAAGACAGAGATGTGAGCACTGCATGAGCTGGAAATGCCCTGGTACAAAGGACATTGGGCTCCTTGTCCCAGGGAGATAACCAGCAGTATCTGGCTGTGCCCAGGCACAGGGCTGCTCTGAGCATGGGTGTACCAACCACAGGGTGGGAACCTGTCAACACCCAGAAGTTTTAAGGTGGAAGAGCCCCAAGCTGCACCACAGCTGTCCATTCCATGACAGTTTTGCATGTAAGAATCTTTGCAGTCCCTGTTCTTGCAGTCCTCTGCCATGTTTTACCTTCTGAAGAAGGCAGAAAACTGTCCATGTTAATGTAGTTGTTTTTATCCTCTGGCACTGGCACATTTGTGGTTGCTGGATGGTTCCTCAGACATCCCATAGCAGGTGGTGTTCCTGGGCCCAGACTCAGAGATATCCATCAACCCAGGAACACAGCACCCATCACAGCTAATCCTGGGCTGATGTTGATCCATTGCCCGCCACTTCAAATTCACTACCTCCAGAGATGGGTGGCACCCTGATGAAGGATGGCCCAACTGATGGTGTTTGCAATTAACACTCTCTCTGGCTGCCTGGCAGCCTCTGCAGCCCTCACAGCCCCATGCCCTTCTCAGTTGCTGCCGGAAGAAGAAAGTGATGCCGTTTCCTTCGTGAGCTCAATTCACAGGTAGCCCTCCTGTGGCCATGCTGCCCTATCAGTTCTGGAGTGGGGTTTTGTATTCTCCCCATGCAGGGACACTGTGGCCTTCCTGGGGATGAAAGAGGGGACACAGAAACTACCATCACCTTCTCTGGTGCATCTTCTTCTGCATGCAGAAAAAGACTCTTTTCATGACACTGCAGAGCCCAGTGCCTATGACTGTGTTGCCCTGTAACACCAACCCAACCACTATGTGAGAAGTGGAAGGCTCATCCATCACTAAGATGGTGTGTGTACTTGCATACTAAATCCCACACTTGCATTCATCAGAGAAAAAAGCTGCCAGAAGTGGGAATTCATGAGGGATTCACTCCCTTTCCATTTTTGCTGATTAATTTCATTCACAGGAGGGTAATTCTTGCAAAAAACTGGACTGCATTTGCGCTGTAATGTTTAAGGGCATAGGGATGATGAAACCCAGGGGAAGAGGGGATATTGTTGCATAGCCATGATGGTGTAATTGGAAAACACAGCAAATGGCTTTCCAGCAAATGTCTCTGTCACTGCCTGCACATTCTTTCAGCCTGCACAATCTTAACACCAAAAAACAAGAGCAGCCAAAGCAACTGCTTGCAATGCAAAGGCCAATTCATAGTTGTGAAGGTAATAACAATAGGCAGCTAAAAAACATTTTAATTTTAGCCGATCACAAAGAAAGGTGAAATAAACCCATGCTTGCTGAGAGCAAAGCATGTGCACAGGCTTGTGATGTTAACATGTCTGTGCTGCACGCTTTGGAAATGTGCATGAAATTTGGCCACAGGACTTTTAACAGCAGCCAGAGCATTCTTGTGCCTATGGAGCACAGGCCACTGTCCTATGCTCAGCATTCTTGTGCCCGAAACATGTCCAGCCCTTGACATTTTTTTGCATCCTAGGCAATGGGGTAGATAACAAAACTTCACCTTCCTAGCAATGCTACTTAGTGAAACACACTATTTTACAACTGATATTTAATACACCCATTCTCACCTCTGGGCTGATGATGGCTTGTGTAAAAAGAAGGGAAGAGCACAGAAAGGGACATAGAACTGCCTGCTTGGCTGGCTTTCTAAAAATACCTGCTCAGCTCTCTCATCTGCACGCTCAGCACAGCAGCTTCTCCTGACTCTGCCAGGCTGATGGGATCTGATTTTCAATGTTTTCCCATAAGATCACACTCCATTCATCCCCTCCCTTCCCCAGTAATTCTTGAGCCCACTGCCTACCTAATTGTCAAAGAAGTAAATGTCTTGCTTACAAATTTTGTGAGAGCAGTAATGTGGCTAAAAAAAAAAAAAAAAAAAAAAAGAGACAAGAGAATGAATTAAACCTCGGGAAAAAAATTTGAGTCGGAGTGGCTATTAAACATCAGAAAATCCATTCTTCACTTAAGGTTTCTCTCTTGTGCGGATTCACTAGTGTTTAATAAAGCATGAACTTGCATTTGAGTTTTTCCTGTGGTTAGATCATTTGCAATGTGTGGCTTCTCTGATGTCTTTTAAGCAACAGAGTTGTGCTGCAGCCTTGGAGAACTCAGTCTGCCAGTCCCCAGTCATAAACCCAAAGAAAATTATCCATTCGTTTATTTATTAGTTCCGTGGCATATGGGGCTGCTAGTTACATGCAGCATGTCCCATAAAACCAGGCAAAAGGAC
This sequence comes from Sialia sialis, assembly GCA_009812075.1. NCBI lineage: Eukaryota > Metazoa > Chordata > Aves > Passeriformes > Turdidae > Sialia > Sialia sialis. The sequence continues at coordinate 11,978,796 of VRYO01002184.1, read as the reverse complement.
AAGTGGCAAAGGCAGGTTGTGTATGGTGAGAGCCACCCCATCTGATAGTAGCTGCTGCAACACCAGCTCAGGTTCTTTCCTCTTCTGTGACCAGCCTCTCCTCTGTCTCTAAGAGGCTCTCAGGTACCTCTGTGAACACCCCAGGTTTGGTTACATTCTTAGTGCTTGTGCTAGATGCTAAATTCAAGTATCTTTATTTTGTTTCTTTTAGTTTGCAGAAAAAAAATTAGTCCCACATTAAAAAAAATAAATCTCTTGGACAATTTTGAAACCACTATGTTTCAATGGCATTGACTTGGTGCTCTTTCAATCAGCAAGGTATTGCAAACAAGCATTTCAGCTTCAAATCACTTGTAACTCTGCTGTTTGCATCTGTTTCTCCCTTTCAGGATCAGCTTTTCAGAGGCTTGTGAGTACCTAGTAACACAGAGATGACTTGATGGCATCTCACAAATGCCTAAGCTTATTTGTCCAAGCATTTTTCTGGTTTGTTTGGGGGTTTTTATTGCAACTCTAGATAAAAAGTATGTGCTGGCTTGCTCTTATCTTCTATTTCCTGACACACTTAAGGAACTGAAATGGAAGATTTTCCTTTATAAGCATCTGCAGCTTTGTCGCTGTTTACTCCTGCTTAGCCAAATGTCTCATTTCTATTGTTATTTTTGATTTTCATTTATTTATTTGGTATGAAACAAATGCCTGATGGACTGAAATTTCCAGGAGTGCTTCACACTGTTTTTAATACAAGACTGATTTCCATTGGCAGTGTTACATTTTTTTGGAGGCTGAGCTGCTATCTGCTTCCTCTGTTGTCATGGCAAAGCCCCATCAGTCCCCCCCTCCCCACACCCCCACTCTGCCCAAATCCTTTTTCCCCAAGCCAGGTAGGCTCCTTTTCCTTGGCAGGGACGGAAACATTGTGAATCTGCTTTGGTCTACAATTTGTATAATTTTATTAGGCCAACAATTTTAGCTTTCTTGCTTCTGCGGGTTTTATTTGGTCTATAGTTAAAATGATGAGTGTAAGGGCATGGAATGGATCTCATGGTCCTGACCAAGGGTTCTCCAAGCTGCAATCTCTGATGTTTCCAAAACAATTCCAGCACCTGCATCACACCTTCTCTTATCATCCCGAGTCGCCTCTCGCACCCAGTCCCCTGTGCCAAGGTGATGGAAACAGTGGATGAATACACTGGTCATCTGTCAATCCAAACCCTCTGAAATGTTTGGAGAAGGGCTAGCCATGTCATTTCCTCATGTGATTAATTACACTTCCTTAAGTGTGTGCTAATGCCAGCAGTGACTGTATCGGAACTGCTCAGTGTACACACACACACTCAGACATATATACAGTTCTGAAAAATAAGCAAGGTTTGTCCTGAGATAGTCCCAAAGCTAAAACTGAACCCTCCCCCCTTAAACCAAGACTAATCTTCCAAGCCTAAGCCTTGATCCTGAATTTGTATGAGATACTATACTCAGTTCCTGCTTTTAAAAACCCTTCTCATAAATTTTCAAAGGAAGTAACAGACCAAACCAGGATAGGCTGGAGTAATTATATTACACCAATTGCATAATATGGTAGTATTTATTTTGTTTTCCCTTTAAAAAAGCACTTTGAATTGTAATGTTAAACAGAGAAGTCAACAAAGGAGACTTCCATGAACCTTGGTCAGTTGCTCAGTAGATGGAACCAGAACAGCTTCTTCACCAAAAAGAAACTCTTTCACAGGGAAGTATTTCAGAAATAAATCAGAAATCTTCTTAAATATGTTGTTATTGACAGCCATACACCTGCAAAGAACACAAGGAGCCTAAGGGCAGGAACAGCAACCAACTGCTGCAATGGGAGCCTCAAGAGTTCTGCCTTTCTGCCTGCCAGCAGTTTTTGCAACCATGGCATAACTCCAGCTTAGTTTTCCCTTCCTCTTCTTTCTTTTCTTCTTTCTTTTCTCTCTTCTCTATAGAAAGCCAGCAAATTTAAAAGTTCAAACTTCACCAGCAGTCAAGTTTGAGAAGCAAACATTGGAGACGGCTGGGAAGAGGAGAGAGAGCCCCCAGAGCCAAGTCCTGCCCCAGGTCACTGCTCCTCAGCAGGGGCTGAATGGGAGGGACAGAGGAAGTGTGACTTTCTTCCCTCATGTGACAGGAGAGGCGAAAACCACTGTGTGGCTTTTAGCTCTCCTACACTTTTGAGCCTAAATATCACGTCTGCAGCGCACTTGGAAAAGAGGCTTAAATGCCCGGGGATTGTGTGCATTTTTTGCATCTTATAGGCTCCAAAACCAGTCCTGAGACAAACCTAGTCACTACTCAGGGTCTCTTGAGATGAGGTACTGGAGGAAGGAGCTCATGATCCAATCTTCTCATATTTCACAGATTTGAATGAATCCAGCTATAGAGAGTCCCAGTTCTGGAGCTCAATTTCTTATCAACATTTTATAATCCAGAGAGAGAAGGACAAAAAGATCTTTAAATTAGAGACTGGAAGAATATGGTACCAATAGATTCAAGTTGGACAACAGTGTGTGGAGTTTTTTCCTGTCATGTCTCTGTTCATGTAAGAATTAGTTAACTAACATTGAAACTCCTTTGGCTATTAGGCTGTTTAGATGATGCTGATGCCTTGTTTCTCTCCCAGAAACCTCCTCATCCAATTTCAACCACACCTGACAACAGTAAAGATCCCAAAAAACACTCTGCTTTGGCAAAACTCAAGGAACACTGGGAGTCAAGAAGAAAGAACTCTTGGTTCTGCATGGAGAAAGGCTGGGGCAAGGATTCACTCATTGTTCGTGACTGGGGTGCTGGATAAGGAAATCAGCCCCAAACTCCCACCTCAGCCATCAGGAATCTCAACTCTGCCGCTGCCATGGCTTCTTTCCTTCCCTTGCAAGCAGAATGAAATCGAGGTGTTTCTCAGACACTTCAGTGGTCTGAACTGTGAGAGAAGCAGTGTTGTTTACAGCTCACTCTTCCATGCTGGTGTCTTACAGGCCACCAGGAAAAATGCTAATGACAACATTTTAACTGTCCTGGGTTTAAACTGAGATTGAACAAGCCTGAACAAATTTAGTTTTATAATTTCAGAACACAGTTACAGTATTTTAAAAAATTAATTTAGTTGTGATTTTTATCTCAACTTTATCAGCAAAACAATACCTTCCAGTAAGGTAAGTTCTGCTGTATTTTGGATTCAGTGCTGCTAAGCAGATGGTATTTATTGATAAACCTGCTGCTAAAGTGTTTGCATTCCCGGGGCTGTAGGTATAGTCAGCCCACAGCACATTCACTACTCATTGTTAAAATACTCATTTCCCTGGAAAATCATCTGTGTCATTCAGTCATGGCAGAAGCCCAGAACCATCCATTCTCTCTACTGCCACTATCCTCAAGCAGTATTTATATGCATTCAAGCCTGGACCGCATTTCCTGTCTGAAGACTTCATTACCTGCCCTATAGCAAACATAAGGCAGCAAAATGAGTGAGATGTAAAGTGTACATATAATTTCCACATTTCATCTTTAGTAAAATGAGCTAAAGCGTAGGTACAGAACAGAGGCCAAGAGCGAGGCTTTTTGCATTAGCCTGGGCAGACATTAGGGCCTGAATTCAGGGCAATTTCCTCCTCCAAGTAACAAGGGACAGGACAAGAGGAAATAGTCTCAAGTTGTGCCAGCGGAGATTTAGGTTTGATATTAGGAAAAATTTCTTCACCAAAAGGGTTGTCAAGCACTGGAACAGGTTGCCCAGTGCAGTGGTGGAGGCACCATTCCTGGAGATACTTAAAAGCTGTGCAGATGTGGTACTTGGAGACATGATTTAGTGGTAGCTGTGGCAATACTGGGTTAATGGCTGGACTTAATGATCTTAAAGGTCATTTCCAGCTTAAATTATCCTGTGATTCTACCTGCAGCCATCCGGGGGGTATACAGGATGGCCTGAACACAGAGCAAGTCAAAGCACTGACTGAAGAGGGACATTTGAACTCAGATTTGGGCCTGACCAGCACATCAAGTAAAGACAGAGCCATGGCTATGGGAAACATTCAACTCAGGCACTTCTATCTGGAACTTAGGCTTTCTAAAACAGAACAAAATAAGTGAGCCCCTGATGGGGGAGGAAGTAGTACAGAATAGCTGCTGTGCTTCAGCTCACACCCTCCCTTATTGCAAAAGAGCTTCCCTGTTTAGATAGGCCCAAGGACATGCCCGACATTCGTAATGTGTATTTAATCTTACCATCTCTTCTTACTGTTTTGAGTTCCCTCAGGCTTTGAAGATTCAAGATCACTTTTTTTTCCAGAAACTACAAGACTTAAAACAAAAATAAGGCAGCTGGAAATTGCCTGCTGCCAGTCAGACTAAAGAGGTTGTAACTTTTCCCAGCACAGGAAATGCTCAATAATTTAATATCAGTGACCATGTATTAATGCATTTATGCCCTTAGGTCTATAGAAATCTGTCATGCACAACATTACACACCCTGGTTCATGGGACCAGTAATATTTGTTCAGTGTTATTGTGTTTTTCAATGGTATCAAAACAGACATCTCTATCACTGCCCCAGCTTGCCTTTGTTATTTTCTTTACAATCTGTTGGGTCTGGCTGGAATGGAGTTGATCTACCCCATAGCCCTCATAGGGCTGTGATGTGTACTGCTATTCCATTTTAATTTTCTCCCCATCCCTCCAGCTGAGGAGAGGGAGTGCTTGGTGGGCATCTGATGTCCAGCTAATGAAACACACCACAGTCCATTTTGGTGCCCAACATGGGCCCAAGACAAGGGCAGCTTTGTATGAAGCGTGCTGTAGTTACAGCAGATAATAAATTACAAGGTTCTGTGCAGGTCACAGAGTGTCTGTTGAGTCACTGAGTCTCTATTTTGCTAAGGTTAGGAACAAACTCCACCCAACTGCACAGGTATTCTGGAATAGATCATGGACTGGCCAGAAGGCAGAGAATTGAAACATTGCCTGAGGAAGCAGACCATCCCAAAGAGGCACTACCATGTCATGAGTTATCAAAAGATGGAAAACATTATGTTTTATTTACTGTCATGTTGTAGGAAAGCTGATGTGTGGAGTCCGATATGATAGCTCATTGAAACCACTGAAGGAGAAGGTAAGTCAAGTCAATTTGCAAAACTGAAAGCTTCCCTATTGAGCTCTTGAGACTGCTCAATGAGAAAAGTGGCCACACTCTCTCTCTACATTGATTCTTGGATGGCAGGTCATGCCCTGTGGGGGGGGGCTTCAGCAGTGGAAAAAGACAATGGGCAGCACAGGGTTAAACCCATCTAGGCTGCTGCATTGTGCCAGGTCATGGCTGCATGGCCAGAAAATATCACTCTGGAGATACGTCATGTGCATGAACACATGCCCGAAAGCCACATCATTGAAGAACCTGGAAACTATGACAAGTGGACAAATTGGTCAAAATTAAAGCAGGTCAGGTGGACCTGGACTAGGAGCATAAGCATAAGCTATTCATAGCTCACTGACCCCATGAAACATTTAAGGAGAGACTGAACATAAAAATGAGCTCATGATCAAGAAGGGAACCTGACCATGGAGGCCATCACACTGCTCATTCATGGATGGGAAATGTGCTACAATCAGGCAAATTAAATCCCCCTGCAAGAGAGGGTGGTTGCTGGGTTTTCATATGGCAGGTGCTGGCAATGGACTATTCTGGACACAGCCACAAAGATGCCAAGGCAAATGGTACACAGTCACCACAGTAGCAGCAACTGCCAGGAATGAACTAGGCTGAAAAAGAGTGAGTTTCAAAAGGAATTGAGTGACTGCAATGATGACACAAATCAAGCTGGTGTTGGTGCCCAAGAACTTAACATGCTGCTTCTCCTGTCCAGAGCATCCATCCTGAAAGATGGGCTCAAACTGTAGTCTGTTGTCATTAGCATTTGGAGGAGTACAGGAAATGCACAGAATGGGAGTGTCTGTTAAAGGACAGAGGATAGTAGTTAATAAGAATGTATAAACCTGTATGCTGGGTATAAAGATGGTTTAAGTATGCAGCATAAGTTGGTAAGAAGATATTTTAGTAGTCCTTGCTCTCTGTGTTTATCTCACAGTCAATAAGGAATATGCTGAAGCACTTAAGAAATGACCTCTATATCCTACAAATATTATGAAAAGACAAAAGCTTTGTGTACTAGTGAAATTCACAGTAATATGAATGCAAGTGTTTCTCGCTTTATTACTTATGTATGTGTACTGCAATAGTAGACGGTTGGTGTGTGGCAGTCTACCCACACATTTATGGAGTATTTCACTTTAGGGATAGTGTAAGCAATAAAGTTTTAATCAGCACCCTAAAATATGAGTTGACTGTCAGAAGCTGCTAGATTTTGTTTATAACACTAGTATTCAACTGCCTCATTTTTACTCTCCTTACTTTTTGTATTTTTATATCAAAGTAAAAATAACTATTGCTGTGTTCTATCTTCCATTTGTATGAGTGTTCACACGTGTTCACACTTATATTAAGGTACTATAAATGCAGTAGTTAAAAATATACTCCTCTGTGGAATGGCCTGGGAAGAGTGTTTTTTCTGACTGAGTAGTAGTGATGCTGCATTTTTTTATCACAATACTGGGTCTGGCTTTCCCTCACGGGATGGATTTGCCTCATGGCAGCCCTCACAGGATTGCACTGGGTATCAGTGTCTAGAAAGGTTTTGAGAACCCACCAGTGGTTTGGCTACATGTGAGTTGTGCTCCACAGCATCCAGGCTGCAGCTCAGTCTCCTCTCCCAAGCAACAAGTGATAGGACAAGAGCAACTAGCCTCCAACTGTGCCAGGGGAGGTTTCAATTGGATATTATAAAAAAATTCTTCACCAAAAGTGTTGTCAAGCCCAGGAACAGGCTGTGCAGGACAGTGGTGGAGTCACCAAGCCTGGTGGGATTTAAAGGAGATGTAAAATGTGGCACCCCTTGGTGACAGGTTTTACTGGTGGGCTTGGCAGTGCCAGATTAAGGATTGGACTTGATGAGGTCAGAGGTCTTTTCCAACCTAAATGCTTCTACAGTCCCTTGAAACAGGCTCAGCATGGGAGGTTGGGCTCTTTTTTTTTTTTTCAGACATTGCTTCTGAAAGTAAAGTCCACAAGAGAAAAGAAAACTCATCACCACAGAAACGAATGTTTTTGCGTCTAGCAGATGTCCCTGCCCACAGCAGGTAGGTGGAATTAGACCATCCTTGAGGTCGCTTTAAACCCAAACTTTATGATCAGTGATCTCATCTCGATCATTCCCCTCGTGCTACCCGCGGCCGCACGGTGCTACTCCACCGCTAACTCTCCGTGACGACGCGGCAGGTTTTATTTTTCATTCACACCCACCCACGAAACAAAGAGCCAGCGGGCAATTCCCTGAAAGGAGGCTGTAGGCAGCTGGGGAGTGCCTCTTCTCCCAGGCAGATAGCAACGGAACCAGAGATTATAATCTCGAGTTGCACCAAGGGAGGTCGAGATTGGACATTAGGAGGAATTTCTTCATATAAAAGGGGATTAGACATTGGAATAGGCTGCCCAGGGAGGTGGTGAAGTTACCGACCCTGGAGGTGTTTAAGAAAAGACTCGGTGCCATGGTGGGGTTGACATGATGGTGTTCGGTCACAGGTTGGGGTCAATGATCGCAGAGGTTTTTTCCATCCAAGTTCATTCTGTGATTCTGTGCTGATGGGGGCGGCGAGTCACAGAGCGCTTCGGCGCTGCGGGGGTGGGTACCCACGGCCCGCGGACACCTGAGGCCCGGCATGGGTGGCGGCCTCGGCTCCTGCCCCGCTCCCAGCGCCGTTCTGACGCCGCTCCCGATCCTCTCCCGGCCCCGATCCAGCCGGGCCCGGCCCCGCTCGGCAGCGGCGGGGCGGGAGAGGGGCGGGCGCGCGGTCACCTGACGCCGCGGCCGCCGCCATTTTGTCTGTGAGCGTAATGTGAAAGGGAAAGCCGGGGCACACCCGCGGGTGGAGGCGGCAGCGCCGAGCGGTGCTGGCAGCCGAGCGATCATCGCTGGCGCTCCGCAGAGCAGCGGGAAGAGCCCCTGCGGCGGCCAAGAGGAGCCGCTGAGGCGGAGCCCGGCGAGCTCTCCCGCCGGAGGGAGCCGCTGGCGCCCTTCCTCTGGGAGCCTGCGCTCGCCCCCGCCCGTGGGGGAGCCGCCGCCCCGGCTTGCGGGGGCACCGCGGCGGAGCCGCCGCCAGGGCCGCGGCGATGATGTCGGGGCAGTCGATCACCGACCGCATCACGGCGGCGCAGCACAGTGTGACCGGCTCGGCCGTCGCCAAGGCTGTGTGCAAGGCGACGACTCACGAGGTGATGGGCCCCAAGAAGAAGCACCTGGACTGTGAGTAGGAGCTGGCGGCGGGGCCGGATGGGCGCGGAGTTGGAGCTCGGTGCAGCCCATCAGCCGGGCCCTCCGGCCACGGGCGGGGAGAGGGGAGAGCCGGCTGCTTGCACCTGGAGGGGGGTGTCTTGTAAATCTGGGTGGACCTGACTGGCGTGATCTTCAGAACTTACTTTCCACGTGGAGGGTGCGAGGTTTGTAACACCCTGTCGCGCCTGGGGAGCAAAAATATTCCGACCTCATTAGCTGTTCACGGTGAGAGCTGCTTAGCCCTTGTGCTCAGGATACAGTGGTGCTTATTAATCCGGCACCTGGGGAAAAGATGTGTTTACTCTTGCAAGCCAGAATTTCATTTTTAAGTACTCTTACGTCCTCCCTTGTATCCTGTGGACTACAGCCTTTAAATATTTCGAATATTTCCCGAAATACAATTCTCTGTCTTACGGCTCGCGAAACAAGGTAGAAGATTAAAAGCGAAGGGAAGGGCGAGGTTGATCAGTGCATTTCTTCTGATTGAGAGTGTGTTGCCCCTAACACGTTTAAACTTAGTATGTTGAAACCTCTTTCACTGTATCAACAGATGCTGAGAGTTACCCCTGAAATCTGCGGAAGTATCACTTGTCATGCTCTGCTTCAGGCTTTAGTAACAGAGTAGCAATTGGAGTTCCTGTGTGACTGCTCAAAAGTCACAAACCTTGTACGTTCTCCAACTCGTAAAAGCGAAATAAGTACGTGTGTGTTGTCATTAAAGAGAAGAAAAAAGGCATGAAGCCTTTTGCTGGTTTCTTCAAAGACAGGCTGCTAGTTTTGCAGGATTCATACAGGTTGATGGTGCTAAACGGGCTGCTGGTTCAGGCTCTCGGCAGAAGCGTTCTGGGTTATACTGTTTGAGGATAGTTGGGATGAGTGACCCTGTGACACTGGCTTGTGTGAGAGCTTTTGGTGTGGATCAAACAGTTAAAATCAGCCAAATATGTATTTAATTTGTTACTGATCTGAACGGGTGGCATCCAGCTACAGTAGTGAACATTGCAGCAACTATGTTGAAATTAAAAGCCTTAAAACTGGGTAACTGATAATTTGTTTTTTAAAGATGCCTTTTTAAAGTTACCTTATTTCTTCAGGTCTTGTGTTGTGTCTGTGGTACAAGTTAAATAAGGTAACCTTTGAGCCCAGAAATGGCAACATAACAGGAAGCCAGAAAGTCGTGACAGTTTGCTCAATAGTTTGAAAGCTTCTGAATCCTAGAAGAGGTAGTAGGTTGTTTGAAAATCTTATTGAAATAATGTCATCTACTATAAGTCACCCTTACAAAATAAGAAAATGGAACAATTCTTAACTTGAGAATACCATAAACTGAGACTGCCTTTTGGCTAAAAAGTTCCTTTTGATCCCAGGCTGTTTAGAGCTGTCAGTCAGTCTCCTGACCATCTCCTCCTGTGCCAGATGGATTCTGTATTCTGGTGAATTTCACTTACTCAGACTTTGGCCTAAGGCGGACAAAAATCTTGTTGTCACTTGGTATCTGAAAGAGAAATACTTTGGAGGGGTAGGGGAAAAAGTTGTCAGATATGGAACCTTAAATGTGTCTGTAAAGGATTAAAAAATCCCAATGAACATGCTCCTGTCTTCACTGAACATACCCAGGCACTGCTTTTCAAACATTTGTGAGCCTTTGAGTAGCACTTCTTATTTTTTCCCTTGTACACAAGACTTGTATTAAATGTGAGCAGGTAGATATTAAATACTGTAATCTCTGGGGAAAAAAAGTGCGGTATGTTTTTCCAAGATACAGTGCAAGTGCTTCCCAATTTAAGTACCTTATGAAGTTGAAAATACAGTTTGGATTTAATGTAAAATATTAAATGGTACAAGATGGTAGTTGTACTCTAGTCACTACATGTGTATGTCATTCAAAATGCTACACCATCTGGTATTATTTGTAATTGCTGCTCAGGAAAAAGCTTTACCAGGAACAGTTTTTTGAGAGTTGCTGCAGTTGTATCAGGGATTGTGGAGGAGTATGAGTTTGTGCCCTCTGTTCAGATTAATTCTTTAAATTCCCTTATTGCCAAGTTTCCTCAGCAAGAAAAGCTGTAGAATTACAATATAGGTTTTTACAGAAAGGTGTTACATATGCAGTGTCGTAATTAGTATTTAAGAGTCTTGCAGTTTGTCTGACTAATAACTGCTGAGTAGTATAGTCATGTTTACTTTAAGTGTGAAAAAATACCCACAAAAAACCCACCCCCAAATCTAAGCAGTGTCAATGGGCATACTTGGGGACTTACTTTTTAAAGTAGGTCATGGTGTCCTAAATAAGTAAACAGATCTATTTCTGTAGTATTTTGTAATCTTTTCAGATAATATAAAATGTTATGTAGAGGCTGATTGTTCCTCTTAGTGGAGCACTAGAAGGTCTTGTCTCTTTCCTAGTGTGTATGCTGTCGCTTCCTCAGCCTTTACAGTCCAGTTTGCAGCAGAGTGGGGCTGTTATTCTTTTGGAGGCAAACCTCCTCTTGTCTAACTACTGAAGATTTGCAAGAAAAAGGAATAAATTAAAGCTGTAGCCACGCTGAGAACTGGCCGAGTAGACCTGTATGTGGACCAAAACTTGGGAAAAACAAACCCCTAAATTAGCAGCTTAAACTTTTAAATTAACACAGTGATGAAAAACAGTTTCTGTTTAACTTGTGTACAGCCCACTTAAGAAGCACAGGGCAGGGGAAGGTAGTTAATGTTGCTAATCAAAACTTAAAACTCCCGTATGTATACAAACTTTGGAGACCTTCTAAGAATGGTAATTTCGGCACTATAATTCTGGTACTGCCTATTCTTTCTTTTGGTAACCAGAGCTTTTGACTATCAAATGAATGCTGATGCAGTGTGGTTCTTGCAGAGAAGTGTAAGTTGTGATACAGGACAAAGGCATTTTCATGAACTCTTTACACAGAGCAGTGGCTGTCATTCATTTGGAGTTCTTTAGCAATTTGTGAAGTTTTTCAATGCAATAATTAAGGAAACTCAACTTGAATGAAAAAAAATAGTTAATATTGTTGGGATCTATAAATGGGGATTGTATATAGCTTTTCTTAAAAATATTATGGGCTGTCTGTCCTGTATCCTTGTTTAGTGGGGGAGTGGGACAGAACAGCTGAATTGCTTTGCTTGTGGTAAAGTGGCTCAAAATTCAGATTTAGCTGTTGTTCTGTAACTGAAGTTTAAAAATTGCTCTCAAACATGCACTATGAGGAAACGTGGGCATAACAATGTTTGTAACAGTTGAGTGCTATCTTTTAAGTCTTCTAGCAAAAATTGTTGCATTTCTCAGCTCCATTGATAAAGTTGGCTGAAGTGGCTCTGATGTTTTAAATTTTTATAGTGTGCCATCTATGATACAACTTTCTAGAAGAAAATGTATTTTTTTAAAAACTGCTGGGACTGAGGAAAATGGTCTGAATTCTTACAGAATTCAGAGAAGTTTCAGTCCTGTGACAAAATGGAAGAAATATATTAATATTAAACTATTATGGTTGCCTTTATCCTGTGTATTTACAGCTCTCTTGAGAGAGATTCCTGACTCAAGAAAATGATGACTTTTCCTATTACTTACAAGTTGATAAGTATGTCAGTTTTTATTGGTGCCTGGCTGAGAATTTTTCAAAAATCTGAGGATTTTTTGTTTGTTTGTTTTTTGTTTTTAATGTCTGGATTTTTTGCATGCTGATCTCTGAAGCGCTCTGTAACTTCATAGATGATGTGCCAGCATTTCAGATGAGTTATGGAAAGAAAATATTCAGTATTCTACTAGGCAATAAGATTTCCAGAGCACTTCCGGGCTGCTTGAATACCCCTCTGGTAGTCTTCTGGCTTAAAGCTGTTAGACTGATTGATTTAAATTTTTTTTTTTTTTTTTCCCCTGTATGATGTTAACATGTTTCTAAATTTATTTCTAGAAACAGCACCGCTGCTTCACTTGCAGTTGAAATCATTCCTTTGGGTAATTGGCACAATGCTTTGAGTTGTGTTTATATAAGTACTGTGATAAGAAAATGAGCATCATTCACCCTGTGCATTTCATTCCAGTTTTTGCTGCCAACATCCACGTTACTGTTGCCCAGCTGTCAGTCTCTCAGTTGCATGTGTTCTGTTTTACTTCCAGATGTATGGGGATAATAGCGTTTCCCTTCTGTGCCACTAGCTGTAATAGATCCCTACAGTTGTCTGTATATAGATACTCCTGTAGCAGACTTAGAAGAATCGTATTTGGGAAATGGCACTTGCATTTCTTTTTATGTATCTCAATTGTAGAATTAAAATGCCAGCTTTATTTTTGTTGCTAGCTGTAAAATAATAATTTTTAAAATTACCCCAAGCAGCCTTATTGCAGCCTTATTTGAAGCCTTGAAGTAGCCTTATTTTCAAACTTGGTCTTTTGCAACGTGCTCTTAAAGTCCAGTTTTGCTCTATAAAATGCATTGACACTTCATGCTTAGTTTAGTATTTTAGAGAAATTGTGTTCATCTAAGCATGTATTCTTTGATATTTGTAACTGTGACTTATGTGCTTGGGTTTTGAAGAAGATTTTGGAATCAAAGAACATGCTGTGCTGAGTACGCCCTGTAAAAATTGTCTTCAGGGAAGCCAGTGAGTGTCTCGAGTCCATGGGGCTGGCAGCTTGGTCAGGCCCTCAAACCCCAGCCACATCTTGAATTAGACTCCTAGTGGCTCTGCCTATGTGAAGTATTTCATTTTGGTTGCCTCTTGAAATGGACGCTTATCTTACACAGAAGTCCTCACACTTGAGAATGAAACAATAATAAAAGAGCTTCTCAAATAAAGCATAGCTGTCACCTCCACTCTGTTACTGACATTTGACAGAAGACATCTGCATGACTTCTTGTGGAAGTAAATCTTTATTCTGGCCTAAGCCAAAACTTGTTTTGTGGATGTGGAACTTAGGGAGAGCTCACCAGTTACAGCAATGCATACAGATGCTGACAGTAGGATTTCTATCACACTGTGCCCGAGAAGCACTGTAAGAACACTCAATAGCAGTTGTGAACATTAGAATGTGCAAAGGCTATCTCAGTGTTAGGATTATCTTGAGGTCTGCTGGAACATCTTCTGGGAGACCATAGCTTGAGGGAAGGTGACAGGACAGAAATCTCTCTGGGGAGCGCTAGCAAAATACAAATGAAAACAGCTTGGCTAGCTAGACTGGAGAGCAGCAAGATTTTGATTTTTAACCTGGATTTTCCTTCCAAGTTTCATCTGTTATTTAATAAGCACATTGCTTACTGGTTATGTGAAGCAAAAGGACTTTGTGCTGAATTAGTATTTTTGATAGGCTGTGTGGTCTTTGACCTCAACAGATAATGGAATTTCTTTAACTGTTGCTTAGTTTTATAGATACTGCTCTTGAAAGAGTTTGATATTTTTGTTGGATGCGGTTTTGTTAGTGGGTTGGTTTTTATAAACTGAGAATAGGACTTGTAGTCCTGTAACATTTCTGTGTGGGGTACAGACACATCAGCTGCTGCTTTTAGACACTGCTCAGTAATATCCATGTATTTCTATAATACTTGATTATAAACTGGTTGAATTTAGGAAGACTTAGTTGTCAGTGTGTTTTGAGAGAACTGCTTAGAAATGTCACAACAAAATCCTCATTCAACTGATGAGGCTGTTGAATTATCATTTTTTTCTATGTATAAATTCTGGGATTGGGACTTGCTTCATTATAGGGCAATAATTGCCTATAGACTGTTTGGACTTCTAGGTTAAAGTATTTCTTAATTTGACAGAGCATCTAATGATGATATAACCATGAGTAGAGAGCAGTAGCTAAGAGATTACTTAGGTTTTGAGAAAGTTCACATTTGTAAATAATTGAACTATACTCAATATACAAGAATACTACTCAGCAATGAGGTTTTGGTGTGTAGCTTGCTTAAATCTTCTTTCTGATGCTCTTCTTTTCGTGCAGTTATTTTAGCATTTTTGTCTGTTGCTAATAAGAGTGAAAGTTTTCATCTCAGCTTCCAAGTTTTGTACGTGTTTGGAAATCTCCAACATCTGAATGAAATTAATAACTTATAATAACTTGCATTTTATAGCTTTTTACCTTGATGAGATATTAGAATTCTTTATTCCCTTAAAATTACTCTGGTTATTAAACTATTTTAAACAGCAATCCTTAATCGAAGGACTTTTTCTTAATAAACTAGTCTTTAGTTTAAAGGTCCAACTGCAATATACTCTGTGCACTAGAAAGATACAAATTTAAGTGCAATATTTCTGTGGAATATTTTGTCCTAAATTATCAATATATGAGCTCTAAGTTGCCATTTAAAGTGCTTATGATGACACAGCCTGTCCTCTTCATGTTGCTGCCAAGGCAGAGCAGTTGGCTGTTTCAGTGGTGCCAACACTTTGGAACTTGATTGCTACCCAGCTTCCCAGGCACCTCTCCTTCTTCAGGTCCTTATCCAGACAAGCTGCACAAACAGCAATGGGCTCTGCTACCAGTGGGCCACAAGGGAAGCTTTTCAAACCAGATGTTTGTTTTACTGGCCTTGACTAGTCCTTAGACTCTACTTTGATCACACCTGAGCCAAATTTAGGAAGAGAATAAGTGTCTGATGTGCATGTCCTGATTCAGTTCTCTGCTCTTTTCTCAGCAAGTGCCTTCTTTAGCCTTTTCAGGCAAGCAGTGCTCTTCCCATGTGTCTGCTGGAGCCTGTTCTGGTTTTGTACTAAATCTCAGGCAGAGTCTTGAACCTCTCTGTCTATAACCTCCCAAGTTAATGTTCTACTTTTGAGTTTACTGTCAGTCTAGGACACAAAAAGCTTTTTTGTATGAAAGCCTGAGATCTTCCAATGATCCGTCACAAAATACTCAGTAGACTTGTGACCAGGTGTTTTTAAGCTAAGGGGAAGGTGCAGATTCTTTTTCTTAATTCCTAAAGAAAAGAGACTTATTTTACAGATTTGTAGCATCTAATTTGCCATCACGTGTGAGTATTTGGGCCTAGGTCAGAGTGGCAGGGTTGTGCTGCCTGTTGATCTCATGAGGTTGGGATGTCTCAGCTTTTCCTTGCTTCTCAGATTCTTTTTTTTTTTGGTTTTTTTTTTGTTAGATTGAGTGGCCTCAGGCAGTGAACGTTCAGAAGGTTGCTCACACTGGCTTTCAGACACTAATTTGGGCTCTGTTTTAGTGAAACAGATTACTTACTGATGAGATGCTGGGACTTCATGAAATTATTGAAATGCCTTTGAAGTTCATACTTGGAGTGTTTCAGTAAAATGTAGTAAATCTGAGCATGGAGAGTGTAGGAGCTCAATTATTTGTTAAACAAAGAACTGAAGTTAATGCTTCCAGTATGAATTCTCAATGTAAAAACCACAAAATAACATGTTGATCCTCTGAGCATGTAACTCATTGTAATGCTTTGATTTTTTTTCCCTTTGATTTAGATCTAATACAGTGCACAAATGAAATGAATGTGAATATTCCACAGTTGGCAGATACACTCTTTGAGAGAACTGCAAACAGTAGCTGGGTTGTAGTGTTCAAAGCTCTAATTACAACACACCACCTCATGATGTATGGAAATGAGGTAAGACATGATTCATTCTTTTAAAGCCTTCTTGACAACTTTTAAAAATTGTCTCGATCTATAAAGCATTAGATATGTACTTCAGTTTTTCAAAGATTTTGTTTTTCTTCTGCTGATGCCTCTAAAGTACAGTAATTTCACGCATATAAGACACACCTTTTTGACTGAAGTTTTGATCCAAACCCGGAAGTGTGCCTTATAATGTGGTGCGCCTTACATATGGACAGAGTTTGGAAATTTGCCAATCTGGAAGTGCAAGCCACACAGCCAGTCCCCCCAGTGGCACGGCACAGCCTGCCCCCCACCCGCTGCGCAGGCAGCCGCAGCAGCCGGCGCTGGGGGCAGGAGTGCCAGAGCCCACAGCACAGGGGGAGGCCTGGGGCTGCATTTAAAGGCTACGCCAATCTGTGAAAACTGTTTGCAAATTTGAGCACCTGACAGTATTCTATTACTAATTCGTTACTTTGTTGTGCGCAGATCCCTGCTAAAAAAAAAAAATAAGTGCGCCTTATGTGTGGACAAAGTACGGTAAATTGCCGACAACGCAGGAGTGTGCCTTATAGACGTGAAAATACTGTATTTGTCCAGAGGAAAAAAATATTCCTTCATTATTTCAATACCAAAATATATCAGCATTTGCAATTTATCGACAGGTATCTGGGTTGATCTGTGAGGGAATAATGAGTAACCTCTCTAGAATAAAGGCTTGAAACCTTCTGGTGAGCTTTATTTCATTAGGGTAGTGCTTATCAGTAAGAGCACAGCAGAAGAGTCTTGTAAGTGTGCACCCAACCTAATAACAGATAAGAATACTTGGTAAATGGGAGAGGAATATGGTGACTTGAATATTTGATCTTGCAAGACATCATCTAATGGGCTGAGTCTTTGTATGTTATTATATGCTATTAACATTCCTCTACTGCATTTAATTCACTTAAGTTATTTCATCGCAATTTATTAAAAGCTTCCTAGTCAATAACACGGAGTTAGAAATGCAGCCTCTCTTGCACAAGCCTTACGTTAAAAGCTAAACTTTAAACAGGTGACACCCCTGAACCCGTGTGGTCATTGACCTAAGAAATGATTGTTGACCACTGGTAACTTTGAAATGACGATTCTTAAAAGTGCTTTCCAGCCATTAAACTGCTGTAAAAGCTTGGTGTTCCTCCTCTCTGCAAATCTCCATGAACTTGATTGAAATGACCTGTAAAATATAGTGTGCTCAACAGCAGTTGAGCTAGGTCAAATTTCAGGAGCTTGGATAATGCAAGTAGTAATTTTTTGTTTTCCAGCTTGTCTGTTCTAAAGTACAAAGTTAACTAAGCAGCTTCCTTTAGGATCATTAGTACAGTAATTTCACACTCATAAGCCGCTCCTGCTTATAACCCGCACTTCCGGGTAGCCGGGAAGACCATGGAATTTGTCCATAAATAAGCTGCACCAGGTGATTAGCCCCTTTTTTTTTTTTTTTTATGTTATTATTTGTAAATTTTTTTTCCCCGAGCAGCAGAGGGGGCGTTCCCCGACCTGTCTGCTCGCTCCCCCGCTCTGCTCTTGACACCCAGGGGCTGGTGGCGCCCGTGCGTTCCTGCTGCCCTGCTCCGCTCCTGACACCCCAGGGCCAGCAGTGCCTGCGCGTTCCTGCTCCCTCGCTCCTGCCACCTGGGGGCCAGCTGTGGCCGCCCATTCCCGCTCCCCTGCGTGGCTGCTGAGGGGCGGGGAACACAGCTTTCCCTGCGGCTCGCACTTCTGGCTTGGCAATTCTCCGGAATTTGTCCATAAATAAGCCGCACCTATGATTAGCCGCACTTCTGGCATCAGCTCAATTCTTCAGTGAAATAGGTGCAGCTTATCAGTGTGAAATTACTGTATTTTAGTATCAGTACTTTATTCATAAGCAGTGATGTCTCTTAGTTTAAATGTATATTTTTGCCTAGTCTAGTTTTGGACTTCAGAGGCTTTGCTAGTAAGTATTTTCAGGTTTTCCTCTGAATTTTTCCCCTTTAACTAATTTCTATTGTAGATAAAGGTTACAAGGTAAGTGTAGTTTGGTTATCATATGCTGCTGTTTTGACTCTCACAATTATATTCTCAACTTTTTCTTTACCAACAGCGCTTTATCCAGTATCTTGCATCTCGGAACACTTTGTTCAACTTAAATAACTACCTGGACAAAAGTGCCATGCAGGGTAAGGGTTTTTCACTGAAGGAAATAACTCTACTCAGTTTTTTTCTCTGTGATGGTGCATGTGTTGGTGCACACTAGGAGCTAAATGACATTTAAATGGAAGAATGTTTTGATTTTTATTGCATGAGACACCAAAGAATGTCCAGCCAAGAATGTAGACACAGGTCAAGTGAGATTCTGAGTTACTTAGGTGAGTGCTAGAAATCTGTAATGTATGTAGAATTGCACACACAGCTGTAGATTTTACAAAGTGAGCTCTTGAAGCTCATTAGAATAAACCTGATGAATTATCAGCTCAATAATAATTTTTGTTGTTGAATTTTAAAGCCTCAGGAGTAAATATTTACTGTTAGGTGCATGGAATGGTAACTAGGATGTGCTGTATGAATAGGAAGAACTTTTTCAAATCTCTGATAAGTCCTTTACTTGCTAGTGATAGAACATGTTTTTAGGATTTTATGTGGGTTTTGAGAGATGGCAGATAGGTTACCAAACTCTTTATCATTTTACTAGGAATACATTTTTATTCTAATTTCAAGAACATCTTAACAAGAACTGCTTGGTGCTTGCCTAACTTTTTACGCTCAGTTCTTATCTAATATTTTAATGTGTTTAGGTGTTTATTTTCATAATTGCAACAAATGCTTTCCTAATCTTAGCAACTTGGGAAGAAGCTAACATCACATCTCAAGATCCTGGAAAGTGCCTAGGAAGGACTTTTTATGCAAGCTGACATTAAATAGGCTAGTAGGAGAACAGTTCCTGAAAAGAACTGAAAAACTGTACCCCTTCATAATGTCTAACTTACAAATGTTTAACTTTCAGGCTATGATATGTCTACCTTCATTAGGCGATACAGCAGATACTTGAATGAAAAAGCACTTTCATATAGACTTGTAGCAGTCGACTTCACCAAAATGAAAAGAGGGTAAGACCGCTACTGCTGTTTGATCCTTTCTGTTGCAGGGGAGGGGCAAGGAGGAACACAGTTGTTCTTGAGCTTGTCATAGAATGGTATTCTTTTGACCCTTTGAAACAATATTGTGGATGCTGGTGAGATTCGGGGAAAACAGCAGTTTGAGTTTTCCTAAGCTGCTCAAAGGAAAACAAGGGAAAGAATTAATAAGAAAGTTTGGCACCTGGTGTTGTGGACAGGAGGAGTGTGGAGGAAAGTGATGTTTTGGTAAAAGCATGTTTACAAGAGATGTTGCCTTCCATGGACCAATGAACTTATTCTGTCTTTGGCTTTGGGAAATAGTCTATAAAAATGTGTCTACTCCTGCAGTAAATCGATCCTTCTGCTTTCTGGATGAAGGCTGTGGTGCTGTATTTTTTCATTGCTCCCTAGCTTTACAGTGACACAATATTGTATTGTTGGAACAATACAGTGTGGGGTCAGATCTCTGTATCTTGTGTAAATGTGTGTCTTCTGCTCTGTAGGATAGATGGAGTGATGAGAACTATGAATCCTGAAAAGCTTCTGAAAACCCTTCCAATCATACAGAACCAGCTTGATGCACTCCTTGATTTTGATGTAAGTACTTTAAGATTAATATCAAGTAACACTCTCTCATTTTGAAGTGACAGTTTCATTATTTTGTTAAATACTAATTTACTTTCTCATTGTTTTCTACACAGGCAAATCCAAATGAACTAACAAATGGTGTTATAAATGCTGCCTTTATGCTCCTCTTTAAAGATTCCATTAGACTTTTTGCAGCATACAATGAGGGGATTATTAATCTTTTAGGTATGTGAGAAATTTTTTAGCTTTTTAATTTTGTGAAAGATATTGAGAAAACTAAAGAAGATAGAAAATTTCTGACTGCAGTTTCGTAAAAATTTATCTCTGCTCTATTGCTGTTAAATGAAGCCTATCTTAGTTTTAGTGACCAGGAGCATAGGCTTACACATCCACTTCTACCTGGAAGACTACATCTCCAAAGTGAAATGAGAGGGTGATTGGTGAGACTGAAACAAAAATACAATGAAAATGCAATGGATAACCTTTGCAATTGGACTGTAAAGGTTTGGTGAGATATGTGGTATTTTGAGTATTTAATATACTCACAGTATGGCTGAATTCTGTTTTCCTGTACTTTCTTTAAAACTTGACTGGTACCTGAATCTGCCTGAGCTGATGAGATGAAATGTAGAGGATTTTTTTAAAAGGGTGATAAGCTCCTAGAAAAGTCTTTTCATTACCATTTAAGCAAATTTATGAATGAAACCATCATTTTGTTCTGTTAATCCATTAGTTTTTACTCAGTGCCATATTTGTAAATATATGGGGCAAAACTGTAAAAAGTGAAGGATGTGATTGATGCTCCTTTTGGTAGGTCAGCTCAGTATATGTAGTCACTTCAGTATCAAAATGTATTGATTCTGGGTCTAAAAAGGTAAATAAATACCAGGAATATTTTCAAATGATAACATAATTTGTCTCAATGCCAGCTAATAAGCTGACCTTTTGAAAATACTCACCATAATACCTAATTTAACAATTTGCACTGATTCACATCCATGTTTTTGCATTATAGTCTAATACACTGAAACAGAAAAATAAGTGGTTTTGTATTGACTGACTCATAAAAGGTTTCAGGTATTCCTGTAAAATCTGAATAGTTTTGAGTTAACTGCTGTTCTCTTAGTGAAGCTTGTGTCAAATCAACATAGATAATACTGATGTAGTATTCTGCTGGGGAGGATATAATCTTACAAGAGTTTTCTTTGCATCCTCAGAAAGATATTTTGATATGAAGAAGAACCAGTGCAAAGAAGGCTTGGATATTTACAAAAAATTTCTAGCCAGAATGACCAAATTGTCAGAGTTCCTCAAAGTAGCAGAGGTAAATAAATCTACATGGATGGAAAGGATATAACTTAGCTGTCTGTATTGGTGCAATAATTGGTATCAATATTCATAGAAACACCTTTAAACATATTGTTTGCTTAACTTCACTATACAAGGAAATATTTTAAAGATTAGGTATTTTAAAGATTGTATATGCTTATGATTCTTTGGTATCCTTTTTATTAGCCAGACCACATAGTAAACTTTCTGAAGTATCATTAGAAATTTTATGAATGCTCCAGAATGTATAAACTAATTATTACAGTCTCTTTAAAGATATTTATAGGGCTCTCCTTTACTGTAAGTTCTTAAAAATTGATAACTAGTTTCAGTAAGCAATGCGGCTGTTTCTAATGCTTCTAGCAGGCTTTTCTGCATGAAAATGAGGCTGGATGAAAAGCTGCGTTTGCTTTGAGATGCTGTTTAATGCATTTGTGGTTTCAAGTGTATTCCTAGTGAAACTTGTACCAGTTTAGAAAGTTGTGAATATCCCCTTTTAATATGCTAACTTCTGTGTAACATTCAGACTGCTGTTTTTTTTTCATTGCCACTCCATGTAGTAATGTATATTTTTTTCTTTTTTTTTTTTTTATAAACCCAGCAAGTTGGAATTGATCAGGGTGACATTCCAGATCTTACTCAGGTCAGTGTACATTGCATATTGATTAAGCCAATTATTTTGTTCTTTGTGTTTTCAAAGGTTGGTATGTATCGTAGTAATCATTTTTCTTTAGACTATATTCTCTTCTGTGTATTTATATGTGAGAAATATGTATAGTAGCTTCTTACATGGATTAAATGTATTCAATACTTACACTTCGCAGTTCTTAATGGGATTTTTTGATTGTTTAAAGCAATAAAACCCACAGAAAATACTATTTTTCATGAACTTCTGGTTTTATTACAGAGGATTCCTTGGCAGGTAAGCCAGAAGTATCTTGTCATACCTAGAGGAAAACCTTCTATTTCACTCTGATTTTATGTCTTCACACACACTTAAAGATGACAGTTGGGTCAAGTTGAATTTTTTTTCTGTTCCTTTCAGTCTGAAGAAAAAACTTGATGTTTCTGTATCAGCTATTGATGCTGGCTTTGATTTTACTCACTAGTATGAGGGACACGTGCAATTCAGGTTGTGTGCTAGAAAACTCAGTCTGAAAGGTGGAATGCAGGGAAACACCTTCCAGTGACAATAAACTGAGGGGCAGAAGGGTGGTGACAAAATGGGTTGACCTGGTGAACAGGAAACACTGATAGTCCACAGAGGTCAACAAGGTTATTCTTTGTGAGTCCCTTCAGTTTATAGGGATGTTTTATTTCTCACCTAGGACCATCCCAATAGAGCAGAGTGTTTGTTATTATTTCTGTAGCACCAAGCAACCTGCAGGATGCAATGAATAGCCTGAGGAGACTCAGGCACAAACTGCAGTGCCTTAGAGCTTGAATACTGAAGCTGTTGGAGTGCAGTCAGTGAGAAACTAAAAATCTAATGTATAATGTTTGAACAGTCACATCTAATCCTACACTAGCTTCTTGAAATTAAATTTCATGGATTAATAATGAAAAAACATCTAATGTGAGGATTTGCCTAATCTTAATCAGTGTCTTTTTACAATGGAAATCAAACCTAAGCCATAAACTTCCATTGTTAGTGGTGTTCATTATTGCCTACAGTATGAATTCCATCTGAAATCATCCATGCTTCAAAGCACAGATCTCTAATGCTTGCTCCTGGCATTTAATATTAACCCCTTTAAGAACCTGTGTTTGTGGTATAAAGGAAATATGACTGAAACCATGGGGTAAAAGCAGGTAATGATTGAAACAGTAGTTTGAACTTTTCTGTTGGTGTTTGATCTTAGTCCACTTTGTCTTTTGATTAGTACTGCAGTATTCAGCTGGGCTGTATTACGCTAATCACATTATACTCAAGTCTGAAGTTATTTATACTTCACTGGGTTAGTGTGCACTTGTCCACTTAATTGGGTCATTATAAGGCTCTTGAAAGCAAGTGGGGTTTTTTATTTGCTAGGAATAGGGGTTTTTAACTTAATTTTGCTGCTTTTTTTATCTGAAACTTTCAGTGAGAAAATACTTAAAATCTACTGTGCCCACAACATTTTATTTCTAATAGCTCAGCTGTTTTGTTGTAAGTGCATTTACATGAGGAATGCACTTCTGAGCTGGTGGTAGACCTCAGCATCCTGTGCATTTTGGCAATTTTAGTGCCACTATTAAACATTCTACTTGGAAAATTTCATGGCATTTGAGTTGAATAATTGTGCTTCCATTTAGTGCCACTTCAGCAGGATTTGCTGGAATTTCTTAATACTGCCACTTTTGCCTGTTTCTCTGAAGAAAATATTTTCCTTTGTAGGTGCCCTGTTTCAGTGATGTTGCTTTCTGTTAATAGCTGTTCCTGTATTTCATGAACATAACTGGCTTGTTTCCCTCTGTATGGATGTTAGTCTGTCATATGTTTTAGGGGGTGGGGATGGAGGTGAATCATGAAATGCAGCCTTTCTCAAGTCAGTGGCTGGATTAGTCCAGATATAATTTCTGACATAAATCTACCCTGTCCACTCCAAGTCTGATGTTTTGTTGGAGGATATCTGCAGTAGTGAGAAAGTTCAGAGGAGGTTACTGTATTGTTTGGTTTAGTTCCTGTGATTGAGGGGGTTGTTCAGAGGGTTTTAGAAAAAGTAAGTACAGAATATGCATTTCCATACAAATAAGTTTGAGTGGCTTTGGGAGGAAAAAAAGACAAGGAAAAGGTTTCTGGAATTAGGGCATAGTGTCCTGCTGCTAAGATTATCTAAGTAGCCGTACCATGCAATGCCTTTTGCAATCTATTGTGCCTCCTGAAAAATAAAAGTATGGGGAGATTTGGTTTGATTGGGGATTTTTTTTTGTTTTGGTTTTTTGCTTGTTGTTTTTGGTTGGGGTTTTTTTGTTTTTTGTTTGGCTTGGGGTTTTTTGTCCCTGGTACCTTTCCAAAAGGGTATTTTGAAATGTCCCTCTTGGGATTTAGCTGTCTGGGTCAAATGCTGAATTTATTCATGACCTGTTGTTGAGATAACTACACTGTCTTAGCTTACCTCACTCTACATAAGAAATCTAAGCTCAGGTCTTGATTTTAAGACAAGCAGTTTTATAGGATTATTCTGCTGATTGCTTTTTTTTTTTTTCTTTGCATCTCTTGATTCACCTACCTTGAATTTGCCTTCAATGAAAGTGAGAAGCTAGAATTGTGCTCAATATTTCAAAGGGAAGCTTGCCTGCCAAAGCCTTGTATGAATAATATTTTCCTCTTTTCAGGAAATGCTTTGTTCTAGCTTTTGGTACAGAAGGGCTAGCAAGGGCAAATTTGTTTTTCCTCCAAACAATGCCTGTTATCTCTTCTACCTTCTGAAAGTTGGCAAGTAGTAAGAGAGGCTTAATGTCTCTGAAACCCTGCCAAGTGAGGAGGACTGAGATGTCAAATAAATTTAAATTTTAGAGGTACATTCCCTTCATATAAATCTGCAGTAGGATTTATTTCACTTAGAGTAATGGAGTTGGTTTATTGTACAGTTACATGTTGAACAGCTACTCAGTCTGCAGTAGTGTCCTTTGGATCAGATTGGATTTGATTCTCGGTTCTATCCAACCTAACATTCTGCTCTTGTCAGGTGTTTCTGCTGCAAGCCTTTGACTGAAAATATTTGAATGGAGAGTGACTGGGTTTTTGTTGTTGCTTGGGAAAGTAGATCAAAAATGCCAGGTCTTTGTTTCGGGGGTTTTGTGAGTTTAAAAGAGTAGTGCTTCATCAGCTTTGGTTCTTCAGTTACTTCTAACATAGCAAATACTGCCGCCAAAACCAAGAATCTAACTTGCATGCACAGAAGCTGAGCCACTCTGGGGAATCCATCCTTCCTGTCTCTGTGGTCCCACTCCTTTTAAGGAACCACCACTGATTAGATGGAATTTGGGTGTGTAGGATGGCAACAAAACCCAAAGGCACTATTACTGATGTGTGAGATTGTGTTTGTTTTTAGTTGGTGAGAAAATGAAACTGTGTACTAAACAATGATGTGTTGATAGATGCTGTGTTCTATAAATACTTTAGGCACCCAGCAGCTTGCTTGAGGCACTGGAACAGCATTTGGCTTCTGTGGAGGGAAAGAAAACAAAGGAGGTCTCTGCTGCCAGCAGGTGAGCACCCAATGAATTACAACAATGCCTGTACTTAAGATTTGTCATGGTCATTCTAACAATTTTCAGGATTCAGTCATGTGGTGTTATTGATTATTTTTATTCACTTCCGAATGTATCATCCTAGAAATATAAATGAAACATCTAGTGAGCAATAGTCTGATAGTTTAGCCACATTTGAAATGTAGGCATGTCTGCCTGTGTCTCTGATAGATTTCTGATTATGCTGTAATAAACCACTAAACTGAGACCTTGTATATTATTCTTTTTAGTTTTACTTTTTTAAAGTCCTTTGACTTGTAACATTTATAAGGTGTTTGGATTTTGTTACCCTTCTTACCCAAGATAGGATGTAATTTATCTGAATTGTTGTTATTTATATATTCATGGTCTACCTCTCAGACCATGAATTTATCTTAACCTTCTTGTAAGAGTTCTTCAGCCCCTCCTCAGAATAGCCAAATTAGCTTAGATGTATTGTGCTGAAAAAATTTGTGTTATTCTTTTTGTGAAGTATAGTATCAGTATGTATGAAAATAATTCTGACTGAATAATGGGAGATCTCTTCTGGCATAGACATTCTCCCACAGAAACTTGGTAAATATTGATAAATGTATCAGGTAAATATTGGTAAATGTTTCCAATTTGGTGTCTTTCTCATCCTATTACTTTTCTCAAGAATCTAAGGATTCACTACCACAATATTCTCTATATGCAGAATATATCTATATAATGCTGTGTTTTCTTTGTTGTTACATGATGTACAAACAGCTTTCTGTGTCTCTCCCATTTGAATAATATTCCAGTCTAGTCTAAATAACTTTAAAGAGGAAAGAACCGCTATGTTCAACATTTTCCAGTTCTTAGCCACTGAAACTTGAGGGAGTCACTCTGTGTATTAAATTGTATTATTAAATTGTGAGTGATGTATAACTGACAGTAGTTTCTTTAATAATATTTTTGTAATTATTGCTCTTTTTAGAGCCAGTGCCCTATCCAGTGCTGTTTCCACACTTGCCAATACAGGAATGTCATTCAGCCGGATGGATGAGAAAGAAAAGCAGCAGGCATTGGAGGAGGAACAAGTTAGACTGCAGGCACTTAAGGTAAGATGTTTTAAAAAGTTTTGTATTCCAAGACTTTTTGTAACTAGATAAAATAGTGTATGGTGAGGAAGCTTGCAAGGTCACTCAGTGTTTTATGTGAGGAATGTGAGCTGTGTAAAACATGCACCTATGCTTTGACAGTTGCCATCAAAATGCAGTGAACATATCTAGAAGTAGTGAGGAATGTAAACCTGAAATTAATTTAAACAAGGGTTGCTACCATATTATTGGATTGCATTTTGTCACACTGATTTCTGAACGTCTGAATTGAACCGTGAAGAGACTCATTAAGTAGGGAGATGAGTCTTCATGAACAAAGGTCCATTGAGCTGTTTCTCTGAGTGACTGTGGAGGGAGCCTGGAATGTATAGCTTGACTAGAAGCTATTTACTTCTAGGCAGATATGGATTTTAAGACATTATTTGAAACATCAAGTCTCACCTTGATTTTTACATGCTTTGTTAAAACAAATACTCTTATCTCTGATTTCAATTATTTTTCTGGTTTTAGGACTTTACAGAGGAAAGTGTTTTATTTATTGAGACCATAATTAAAATTTTCTTCTTGGAAAAGGTATCCAGGACTGAAATGTTAATGAATTAATAAGACTAAAGTGCCAACTATCTCTCTCATCTTTCAGGAGCAGCGATTAAGAGAAATCTCTGTAGTATCAAATTCCACTTCCACATCAGCATCCCCAAGCACTTTATCAGGAAAAAGTGTAAATACCACTGTAGCTGTTGACCTCTTTGCTGCACCAGCACCCACAACAAATAGGTGAGAGATATTTTGCTTTCTGAAATAAACAGAAATTACTGCACTGTCCTGTAGTTCCACAATCAACTGCAAAACTGTGATCCTAGTTACCTCTCAGGTACCTTTTGCTGATATTTTCTTGGTGTACCCACAGGAATTTTGTTAGTAAGTGTTTCATTAGCAGTTTGTTGTATCACTGTTCTTGATAGGCTGCTAGCAAACAAGAGAAAATGAGATTGGTACAAGTGTTCATAAAAACAAGAATACAATGTCTGTTTTATATCTTCATATTTCTTTCTCTCTCTCTCATTCCTTATTCAGCATGCCCAACCTTTCTAGTGATCTTTTTGATCTTCAGCCTGCATTTGTTCCAACTGTGCAAAGTACTCCAGCTATATCTACATCAGCAAGCAGTGCTTGGGGAGGTGAGCTCATACCCTGATATGACTGTCTAAATGATAAGGGAATTTTTAGAATCAAGGTTCATACTTAATTGAATCTGCATCTTAAACCTGAACTATTTTGCATTCAAACATTAATAACATAATATGAAGTAAATAATTTGAAAACTCTGACAAACTTTCTTGAACACATAACATTAGTGTTGATGGAACAAAGGAGCAGAACTGTTCTATAAAGGCAACAGAGAGAAGAAATATAACTGAAGTTCAAAGTTGAAAAATGCTGGGAAATAAAACCCAGGCAGGTATAACTGAAAAGATCCTGGACTAGTATTTCCATTTAATAAAGCAATATTTAGTATGCTTCTCATTAAAAGATGTTACTAACTTCATAGTTCTTGTAAAAAAAGCTGTGGACCTCTGTTTCTTCACCCATCCTTCCAAAGAATGGTTAGCTTAGATGTCAAAGAAATGGCTGAAATGCCAGAACAAGGCAGTGTTAACACCATGGTAAAATTTAGTATTTAAATAGGTGGAATTTATACTCTTATATGCTATTTAAAAGGTAAATTAATTAAGCCAAAAGTTTAGTATCTAACTGCTTTGATACATGTTGTGTCATTCTCCCCCTCCTACCCAATGTCAATACTAGAACTATTTTCCCTAAATAGAGAGCTGTTAGGGTTTTTATCTGAAACTAAAAATTTGTATCTAGATAATATCTATCTAAAATTTGTATCTAACTTTGATCATTAGGTGGAATACTTATAATATGACTTAGTCTAGAGATTCTCATATTCAATCATTTCAGTCTGTTTTTCTTTTCCATTATTTGTATTCTGTATTCTTTCCTTTACTTCTGCATCTGAAAGGTCCTTTCTCGTCTTCAAATGGTTCTGTTGGTTCCCCACCTCATCTGGACATCTTTGACATGAAGCCAGTTGAAGAAGCTGTAAAATCTGCCACCCCTTTCATCAATTCTTCTTTTTCCTCCAAACAAAGAGTGGAACTGTTTAGTGGTAAAAAAAAAAATCAACACATTCCCCATGTAATTTATTAGCAGCTGGAAATGATAATGCTAATAATGTAGGCCACGTTTTGTGGTTTGGGCCAATCTTCACTTTTTGTTAACAAGTGAAAATGGTGCATTAATTCCAGGTGTAGTAAATGATATGTTTCCTTAAACGTTTATTTCTATAGTTGAAATAAACTATTGTTTTGTTCTGTTTGCCCGGTCTAGACATCCTAAGACTTGAAGCTGATTTCTTTCAAACTCCAGAAATCTGCTGATTTCTTTCAAACTAGAACCTCCTTTCTCTTTTGTTATGGGGAATGTAGGAGTTACTTGGCTTTTCAAATCTGTAAAATAAAAAAAAAATCCACCACTTTTTATAATAGTAAAATTCCCTATTTTTAGCTGCAGATTTAATTGTAGGGTTCCCTCTTCCTTTTTCTCTTTAAAACTGATCCTATTTTCATCTCTCTTTTTGCAAAGATGACTTTAGTGGTCATAAACCTACATATGCTTCTGTGTATCATCCTGTGACAGTTGATGGTAATTTGATTTTTTGTTGAATTATTTTGGTTGTTTTTTGGTTTCTGGTTTCTTTTTAAACTTTTGCTATTACTTCATGGGTGTATTTGATTACTCAACTTATTTTTCAGGTTTTCCTCTTCATTCAGCTTCTCCAAGTACCACCTCTTCAACAATTAATGTGGACTTTGATGCTGTTTTTGGAGGGAAATCTACAGCACCAGAGTACAGGACTGCAAGTGGTAAAAACTGCCTTATGACTAATTTATACCCTACAGGCAAAAGTTGCTTAACAAGTTAGCATAATTGCTATAGAGTTGGAAATTTAATTACTTAATATATTGGCAAGGTGATTATGGGCTGATAAGAGGCAATCAGTTCAGTTGTTAGTTGTTATTTACTTTAAAATTAGCTTTGGCTGATTTAATTCTCTGTATAATAATTGTTTCATTTCTCTCTGGGGGAACAAACTTTGAACATGGCCCACTGGATGTCTTATAACGGGTAAGCTTGTGTTCGTTTGTCTTCTGTGCTTTCTCTTGATACATGGTGATAACTTTCCTCTGACTCCATTCAGAGGCACAGCACTTGCAGAACTGCAGAACTGGTTTCCTATGTTTCTGGAAGAATACCTGAGTTAGTGTTTCTCTTCTATATAGCAAAGTATTGTTGAAGTATAGTCAATTAAAGATTCTTTTAGATTAGTAGGTACAATATAGTATTTCATAAAAAAAAAGAAATTAAACTATGCTTCTATCAAAGTCTTAAGTACTTCCATCATGTTGAACGTTCACACATAAATACTCAAATTAGTGTTCTATAAAGAAAAATCCTCCCTGGCCTACGGATGTTGCTTATTTTATTAACAGTTGCTTTTATTTCCTTTAGGTTTTAACTTTCTAGATGATGTACTGCAACCCACAGTACCACCACAAAGTCAAAGAGCTACTGTAGCCAGCCAGCAAAGTAGAAAAATGTTGGCAAATGACCTCGATTCTTCACTTGCTAATCTAGTAGGAAGTAAGTGTGAAGCTTTTAAAATTAACTTTCCCATTTGTTACTGAAAGCAAAACAAGCTTTTTTTCCCTCCCAAATTAAAATTCTTAAGGATTTTGTCTGTTTCTTTCTCCCCACAGATCTTGGCTTTGGAGGAACTCCATCCAAAAAGTAAGTGCATATATGTACTTAGAATATTCTCACATGACTACTTAATATAATAGTCTCTGGCACTAACGTGGTGAGGATCTCATCTCTTGAAACTATCTGAAATAACTAAGAAGTGCATTGAAGCAGTGTTTGGTCAGTCACCATAACATGACCAACCTTAACTTTTAAAGTAGCTCACTTTACTTAGTTTTGCAATTGCTGTATTTTTATTGAAGTATTTTTATTTTTTTGAAACACTATAAAAGTTACATCAAACTCCAGTTAATCATTATATGCACAGTGTACTACTGATAGTTCACTTTTAACACAAATAGAGCCCCCAGACTTAACACTTACTGGAGAAGAGATACATAAGTGATTACTGAAATTCTGAGTGTTTCTTCATAGATTTCAGCTGTGCACACGCATTAAGGCATGTTTGGGTTTCCTGTTATGTTGTTTTACTCTAGCTGTTGCCTCTCCATGAAAACTGACACCATGGTTTCATTTCAGATCAGATATGCAGTGGTCTCAGCCTACAGAGAAAAAACTTACTGGTGGAACAAACTGGCAAGCAAAAACAAGCACATCAACCACGTGGAACCCGACTCCCTTACCCACTATTCCACACATGGTAATTTCTGTACTGTGAAATCACACTTCATTCTAGCAAATGCTGCTTCCCTGCGTGTGTTAATTTATAAAGAACAGCAAAGGCATTTGATACAAGATTGGGTGTAGTAGGGAGTACTTACAGGATCATAGGACCTCACTGAATGAGATAGCGGTTTTAGCATGCTTTATTTCCTCTCACTGAAAAGCTTGTCCATTAAGGACTTACATCTCAAGTGAAAGGCTGATTACCTGTCTCAGTTCATAAATTCTTTTGGGATTGAAACAAATGATCCCCATCCAGAAAATTCCCGATGTGCATGTTTGAGGTGCTTCTGCTCCCCCTCACATACACATGTGCACACAAAAATTCATCTTTAGGAATTCAGAGAATGTGTTTTTAAGGGCACTACTGCTGTTCCCTCCAGTCTTTGCTTCTTTTTCAGTTTTATCATGAAACACTGCTGCAACCTGTGCAAGGCGCCTTAATAGTGAGGTCAAGCAGCACTTTGGACTTTGCATAATGCTCAACAGCAACTTCATATTTTTAACACAGTACAAAATTTTAAGTGTATCTTTTATAGTTATTTAAATGAAAAAAATTAATTTCTAGGCAGGATATTTATAGCAACTGATTTTTCTATGCTTTTAAAAGAGATTTTTCAAGTGTGTTGTATTCATAATATATTCATAGAAATATTAATCACTTTAAAAATATAGCTCCCTTAGAGGGAAGTAGATATACATCTCAGTTACATAGATAACTAGGATAATTACTACATTTGCTGTGAATTTTGGATGCTGTCCGACTTAATTTTGCAATAAGCATAGTTTTGCCTCTAATGCCTGTTTTCCTTGTCCTATATGACTCTGCTCATTCAGAATTAGAGAAGTTGAATACAGTATTAAATCCAGTATTAGACTCAAAAATGAGATTAAAAAGTTTGAGAGGGCACAGTTGTATTGCACTTTTATGTGGGATTTTTTGACACCATAAAATCTCTTTATCCCCTCTAGGTGCTCTAAAATGTGTTGTTAGAGTGCTGATGCATTTTTATGTCTGGAACATAGAGGGTGCCTTAGTGCCTATTGATCACTGTGGATTTAAAGATATGTTTTTATTTAATGTGTTCATCAGGTCTAAGCATTTGACTGTTTTATGCCAGCTGTCTGGTAATGCATTTTCCTGGAA
The DNA here is from genome assembly GCA_009812075.1 of Sialia sialis. Classification (NCBI taxonomy): domain Eukaryota; kingdom Metazoa; phylum Chordata; class Aves; order Passeriformes; family Turdidae; genus Sialia; species Sialia sialis. Next base: position 11,946,822 of record VRYO01002184.1, on the reverse strand, counting down.
CTCCCAGCAATTACTGATGTGAAGATCTAGCTCAGCTATGAGCCTCTTTAAAATCTGAGCTCCAGAACGGCAAAGGCCTCAGTGTCCTGGGTGGCCTTTGGCACTCAGAACTAACCCTCTGATTCATGTGCCACTGCATCCTATCCCACACCCAGGTGTTTCATCCAGCACTTGGGTTTCAGTGTAATTAGCAGTGCTTAACAAAGCATGGCTTTAGGAAGCACATGCATTGCTGTGCCTGTGAACATAACCTGATATAAGGCTTAAAATACTCTTCATTTTTCTTTTTTCGTGTTGTGATGTATGCTGACATCAGATGTTAATGGGTGGGCAGCATCGATCTGACTAAGCATCTGTTGCTATTCGCTTATTAAGCTGAATGCTCACTGGCTTTCTTGGCTTTCTTTTCTATGCCCTTCTCTGATAATGGGAGGAAAAAAGACCATTGCATGCCATGCCCTCTGAAAGCTTCTCACACACGTGCTTGTGCAAACAATATATTCAAATCTGGCTAAGTGTAGTAAAATTGCTAATTTTGCTGTAAGTTGTACTAGTGGTAATTTTCTAAGCATAATAACTGATGTTACTGTCCTTGCACTTTTTCTCCTCACACTTTGTTTTAATAAATGAGCATAGTTAAAAACTGTTACAGTACTGGACTTGAATCCATCCCTTAGAATTTCCAGCATGAATACCTATTAAATAATTTTCTATCTTATCCTTTTGCTATGCCAGAATGGAGTACACTATCATGGATATGTAAGTCAATTTCTTGTAAATACATTAGTTATTTTTAGTAGTGAAAAATGTGTTTTTCAAAGTTCTGTATATAATATTACTAAGTGTGCATGAGTTTCTCTAAAATTTAAAATGTTCTTTATTAAAGGTACCTGCTCCTATCACATACCCATTGACCACACCTCAAGTGCCTATATATGGAATGGTAAGAAGCATGATTTGTTTTGTTTTCCTGAAAACTGAGTTGTCTCTACTAGTGGATTTCATGTCATGAAGTATGATCCTGCAAATTAAATGTATTGGCAGTAGTGTGTGAAATCTTGTATGTTTCTCACACTGCATTGAAAGAGGTGACTCTGAGGTTGATACAGCAGCATTTTTAAAGGTTTTGACTTTATTCTGTGTGTCTATATTTTTCTTCTCTACTATACTTAAAATGCAAAAAGATGTATCTTGTGGAAGTAGTTTGAATTTTACATATTTGTTTTTGTGGGGTTTTTGTTTTTCTTACAGGTACCTCCTCAGGTTGGAGCTGCTCCTTTGATGGCACCCCAGTCAATGATGTATACACAACCTGGTCTGAGGCCAACAAATCCTTTTGCACCTGTTTCAGAAACTCAGGTGAATGGTGCTCTTAAATCTTATTGACATTGAAACTTTAGCCTTGGCAAACACAACCAAATGCTTCATGAAATGCTGGTTTATTTCTGCATGTGAAAGTGAAGGGTTCCTCAGTCAAGGGCTAGTGAGGAGGCAAATTTAAATGATAGCAGGAAGCAAGGAAGAAAGTAAAAGTCAGATTTTTACCTCTCACTGTTTCAATATTAAGTAAACAGGAGTGGTGAAGGTATGTAGGTTTTAGTCTCCCTATAACATAACCTAGTTACCTAACATTACTTGGTTTAGTCATGCTGCCCAGACCAGTGTAGGAAGCTTCTTGAAGGATTGGGTGATGGGGGAGTGAAAAAGATATGGACAAGAGATCATTTACCCTGGATAAATTGTACTCCTGTCATCCAAATACATAGGTCTTAATATTCTTTGGGGTTTTTTTAAAGTACCAAAGTCTGTAGACTTAACTTAAAAGTAACAAGGCAGCCGAATAGATTGTTTATTCTAAAACACTGGGAAACTTTTTGCTATGTAAGTGGCATTAATATGTAATCTTTGTTTCACAGATACAATTTATGTAGAGCCACCAAAGCAACAAGATGTGAGAACAACCAAATATTGGTAAAAAAAATGAAAAGACTGAATTTCAATCTTTCCTTGATGTATTCCTGAACAGGGCAACTGTTTATTCCCTGTATAATACAATATTATTTTGAACTGCAATGCTTTAGAGATTCTTGTTTATAACAGTCACTGGAGTGTGAAGTCATGTTTGTTTCCTGTTTTTTTTTTTTTTTTTTTAACTGCTCAGCAGAAAACTATTTTTATTGAGGTTGATTCAAGATGCGTGCTGGATTATGGTGTTCAAAATCAAGGAGAAGGTTACATGATTGCTCTACAACCTTAATCATCAGTGGATTACCTTAGAAATTGACTGAGAAAGTCAAAGCTATTTATTTTATTCATAAATTCTGTGGCTGTTGTAACCAAGACACAACACGAAATCACGTTGAGCAATAAAATTGTGTTTTAATAAATACTCTGATAGAGCAATGCTTGCATTATCATAAGGCCAATATTATGTGAAATCAGACAGCTTTTTCACATTAGAATAGCTTATAGTAATTTGCAAGCTTTATAATGTGAGTTTGGAATGCTGTGAATCAACAAGACACATTGTATAGCTAGATATAGTAAACATAATAAATTGCTCCATTGGTATGTCAGTATTACAGGGCTAAGTAAAAAGAGCCAGCAGTTGCAAGGCTGCAAGTCTGTGATTGAGTAGGGGGAATGAGTGTGATTCAGAATAACTCATGCAGTCTCCAAGAGGTGCCAGCATGTGCACTTCCATAGGTACCTTCTCTGCAGGTGACATCTCCCACCATGGGCTCAGGGAAGAGAACCTTGGGAGCCACAGCACATGGGAGCAGTCTGAGAATCTTGTTGATAACTGTAGTAGAGGCAAGAGAATCAGTTCTTCTTTCTAAAGTCTGTTAGGTCAAAAGACTCAAACCTTGCAGTCATGCTGACAATTGTGAACTGGCACCTATTTTGAAGTTATCCCGCTGTAGAGAATAGCTTGTGCTTCTTTTTTGAAATAAGAACCTAGTTGTAAACAATATAAAAATAATTATTTTTAAATGTGTAAATACGTGTAAACTTTTAGATAGTTGTTTCGTTGATGCTGCAGTAATCTTTTTCTTCTGTAGTAATTTCAAGGTAAAAAATGCTACATTAAGAAATCCAGACTCTTTTTGAGAGGAAAACCTTTAAAAATAACTAATTTATAAGTATTGCTGTTCACAATGGGTCAGATGTGTACAGACTTCTGGGACATATTTTGTACTTAAGAATCTTCATACAGAACTGAAATTGGCTATGAAAATGCCTTATCTTGTATTTTTCACTGCCTGATAAAAAGTGGTAGCATTAAAACATCCAATTGTTGTAATTAAGTAGATAGAAGTGGGAACCTTTCCTCCAGAAGTTTTGAGGCAAAAATGCAATTAAAAGCTCTGCTGTAAAATTACTTCCAATAATGATTCATATTAAAGCTGAGTTTTCTATTGTTAAAATAAATAGACCTCCAGCGTAGTATGTCTTTTATCCTTTGGAGAATCTGTAATGGCAGAAATATTTCTCACTCTCTTCATAAATTCAGGCCTGAAAATCTTGCCAAATTCTCCTGTAGAGAACTTCTAAATTAGGCACATTCCTCAGAGTGAGAACAACCCCTTTCTATTTTTCCAAATACTTAATTCTGTCCAAAGAGTGCAAAAGTAGTATTTATTGACCCTATGGTAAATACTTTGCCCAATGAATCAATACAAAAGAAACAAAACTCTTCTCCGCACAACTTGAAATTTGTAACTGCTGATTTCCTGGAAAATGAAGCCTTGTAGAAATTTAAAACTCAGTGTTCCTTGATGTATATTGATTTTGAAAGAATTTGGACCAGTATATGGTAGTTTAATGTTCAAGTTTGAATTACAAAGGGCTTCAAGCTTTAATCCACCTTCATTGGATTGAACAATTGTACAATTTTAAGCCAATGAGTTCTTCAGTGCCTATAGTTGCCCTCCACATGATGAGGGAATAGATGCCATTTAGAATGAGTCATTGTGTGAGAGGACTGTTTATTTAAGAAGCAGTCAATTCCATTGATTCATTCAGCAATCACAAGTCTTGTGTTAAATTAGATCAGTCCATGTAGTAACGAATGTCTGGGCATTAATGGCAGAAGTGAGAGTGCTACAAGTAGGCAGTTCCTAGGTAAGCTGTGAGGTCTCTTTCTTATACTGAGTTGTATAAGTAATAACACATTATTTTAATAAAATATGCTGCTTGCCAGGCATTTGTTTGCATATATTTTAACTTTATTTCAGAGCATTCTGAATATCTAGAATATACCTGGCTCAGAAATTGATTTAGTTCTGGATAACAGCTTGCACTACTTCTGATTTACTTTGGATCTTTTAATAGTTCTTTTGGTCTGCTTTCTTGTAGCAAAGCTGTCTGATACCAATTTATTAGTATTAAAAAAGGAGAAACAGCCACAAAGTGTATTTTAAAACCTGCGTTCTTTTGATGCTTTGAAACACAACTTTCAGCTTGATCCTTGTGAAGCAAAGATTGCTTTGTACCTTCTCTCTGCGCACTAGTGTGCAGGACTGGGTTTTGCCCACCTCTTCCTTGTGCATGTATTGGAACACATGAAATGGCAGAGTATGTGTTTATATAACACACATGAGAAGTAAAAACCAAGGACTTAGGATGCTGTCAAGGCTTTTATGGCTACTCCCCACAAAAAAAACATTTTGAACACCAAGGTTGTTCTTGATGGTGACTGTACCAGCCTGCAGAAGCTGCCAACAGTAGTTGTGATGAGTGAAGAGACGTGCATATAAATGTGACTTTCCTTCCAACTTATTGGATCAGAATCATGTTCTGGATACTTCAGGAAGCTAATAACTAAGATATGTCTATGTTTGTCTGAATAAGGAGGAAGACTTTGATGTATGCTGTATACTTTGCATTATTGTACTATGGTGGGTCACTTGAGCCTCACTCTTGGGACTTGCTGCTGCTACAGGCAGGCTGTCACGGAATATGCCATAGGATGACTTCTGAGGGACTTTGGAAAGGTGGATTGTGTGAGGCCTCTTGGACTTGAACATGTACCTCTCTAAACAACTGGGGTTTTCTAATGTTCTCTAGATACAGTTTGATTTTTGCCTCCAAGAAGTAACTGATTTTTTTAAATAAAATTTGGACGTGTACTGGAAAAACTTCTTCTGTGCACATAGTGGTGGAATATTTGTAGGTAAAATAACAAATGGACTTTTGTTTAAGAAACAAACGAAACCAACAGCAAAAACCACACACACAAAAGTAACAACAACAAAACTTCTGAATACAGGGTGTATCTATCCCCAGCTGGATATTTTGATGTGTGGCAGGGACAGGGGGTTACAAATAGAATAGTATGCACTGTGGATCGGTGCTTAATTTGTACATAAAAAGGAAAACTTTGTTTGGGGTAGTTTGTATTGTAAGAATAACATCTCAAGGCACTGTAGCAGTCATTTATTTCCATTGAAAAGATTATATTTTTGAGCAATGGAAACTGTACATGTTATCATTTATACATTACTGATAGAATATAGAAAACCTGTTGCTATGACTCTGAAGGTGTATCTAACTTGTCATTGTTCTGTACATTGCTGCATCACTACTTCATGCAGATTCTCATAATCATTTATTTAAAGAGATTGTAGTAACTGGTGCAGTTACAACAGGAATTGTAACGTCAAGTCTTTCAGTGTATCTCAGATTTGTATCCTTGTGATTAAGCTTAATCCTTTACCAAATGTTTGGCTGGAATCTCATCTTGGAGCAATGAAAAAATAGGTGCTGCAGAGGACTCTCACCCCAACCCACACTTTATTTATTTAATAGGTCTTGTTTTGTATGTTATGTTTTCCCCCATAACAAGTTTGTGCCTTTTATTGGATATTTATTTAAAAGGAGCTATGATAATTTAGGTTGCTTTTTTTCAGATGTATTCTTGTACAGGTGTTCCTTTATGTGAGTTTCTTCATTTTATAAGAATACAGAAATGTGGAAAATATACTAGCCACAAACTGGGAAAAAAAAATCTAAGGATTTATGTTCTATGATTTTTTTTTTTTTTTTTAATAAGCCTAAGCACAAGACTGGGTCTGTTGATATTTTAATTGTGGAATTTCACAATTTGTTAATATGCAAATTGTTCATTTTTTAAAAGACTGCTCATATCCACATATTTGATGAAACAAATTTTGGAAAAAAATAAACTTTGGCATATGCAACGTGTGTGTATGTGATCATTTTTTGTGTTCTCAGGCTTAAGGCTTTCTATAATGCTGATAAGACATGGCTGAATTAGGATGCTTAATTGGCTTGTTCTTCCTCTGTGTTGACACTGGAGAAGAGAAGGCTCCAGGCAGATTGAGTGTAGTTGAGTTTCCCTAGAACTGCGCTCATTCCCCAGCCATTATCATTGCAGACGAGTGGGGAGAGCCTGGACAGGCTGAGGAAGTGTGGCTGCTGCAGGTACTCCTTCTTTGTAAATCAGAAAATTCTATTTTTAGTAGCTGTATTTTTGTTTCTTTAGGTTTCAGAGATCTGTTTTCAGTTGTGAGTTTAGACTACTTTATAGTTCACTCGTGTTCGCCTTCCATCTCCGTGCTGAAGCAGCGGGCAGCAGCAATGAGCTGTGGATCCAGGGCCTGGGCCTGGCGCTGTCGCAGCGCCGCCTCTCCCTCCCTCCCTGCAGAGGCAGCAATTCCTTGAACTGACCGCAAGGCGAGAGGAGCGGGGAGCAGCTTATTTGATTATCGGTGATCTTTTCGAAATGTTTATTGTAAATTGTTAAAGGCATTCCTCCTGTTTGCTTTATTTGGCTTGTCACCTACGCTGTGGGAAAGGCAGAGCAGCTACGTTTAGAAACAAGGGCGCTTCCTCCGCAGGCAGAAGAAGAGGGGCGGATAAGCGCCAGCTCCTTCCCGGGCAACGGCAAGCAAGGCACTCGCAGCCGCCGCTACCCCAGGCAGGCCCCGCTGCCAGAGCCTTCCCGCGCCTGCCCCGCCCTCCTCATCCTCAAGGGCCAATGGGCGGTGCCCGGGGCTGCCACCGCTCACCCCGCCTCGCGTCCCGCTCGGCGCCGACGTAATGACGCACGGCCCCGGCGTCCTGGCGCACGCCGCGCATGCACCGTCCGTTCCCAAATGGCGGCGGCCGGAGGCGACGAGGCGGCGGCGGCGGGCGGGAGGCGCGGCCCGCTCGGCATCCCTGAGGCGGCGTTCGTGGTGAGTGGGGCTGGGCAGCCCCGAGGTGGTGTTCCTGGGGAGTGGGGCCGGGCATCCTCGAGGCGGCGTTCATGGGGAATGAGGCCGGGCATCCCTGAGGCGGCATTCATGGGGAGTGGGGCCGAGGAGTGGGGGCTGTGTTCCGCCAGCCGGGCCCAGCGCGGCCCCCGCGAGGCGCCACCTCGAGGGGCGCGGATGGCGGAGGCCTTTGACGGCTTCAGTCCTGGGCCTTCTCCCGGGTGCTTTCCCGTGTTTCGATCCCGACCTGCTGCTTTACCTTACAAGAAACTCAGCTCCCCACGTTAAGCAATATCCTCCTGGCACACGCTGTACGGAGCACGCCTTGCCGCTCCTGCTCCACGGGTAACGTGCCGTGCTCCAAGCACCTTTCCATACATCTTCCTCTCTCACACTGCTGAGAAGATTCACTCTTCAGAAGCGCCCATGTGTTCTTAAAAACCAGTAAATGTGTATCTACTGGGAAACAGGCCGAACTGGTTTACCCACCTTTAAAAACTGATATACCGAACGTTTGGTGATTCTGTTGAGCGGTTGAAAAGCAGGAATCAGTCACTTACGCAGTGACATAATCTCACAATCACCTGTTGTTCACTTTCAGCTGTGAGCTCACTCTTGGTACTCGGTCTTGATTGCTGTTTTATTTCCTTTAATCGATAACTATTGATCGGAGTGGCTGTACCTAGCTGGCTTGGGAATCTTGGGAAGTGTTGGATGTCTGCCCCATCTGATGCAATTTCTTTTATAGAAATAGATCACTTTGTCTTGCATTTTGGTGTTTCTAGATGTAGTGCTTGTACTGCTGATGTGTTTTGTCTGGGCATAGTGCCTGACCAGACATGTACAGTGCATTTATATTCAGTGATCCAGTTCCTCCTTTAAGGTTTTTTAATTTTAATTAGGATCTGGCAAATCCTTACTGGGCTGGAAAACCATTGCTGCTTCCAGCTAACTTCCTTCCATGCCTCATGGGACACCAGCATAGATGAAAGTGAAGGGGAAGGGCCATTTCTTCAGCTGTCCTGTGAGACCTCACTGAAACTGACAGAGGAGAACTTGTGGTCGGTGCTGACTCCGCAGTGCAGGTGGCCACCTTGGCAGGAAGCAGGACATAAACAGCCTCAGGGAATACTTTAAGGGCATCTGTCACATTCCATGCTGGTGGTTGCCTTTGTAGATGTTGTGTTTGGTTCCACGTAGTTCCCTTGTTCCTTTTTGGTACCCGTGTCTGAAGTATCTTGCATGCTATATCGCGTGGCTCCGAGAGTTCTGAGGCTGTGCCTTAGTCCTGTGCTTCTCTTCAGTTCTTTGTTACCTGATGGATCTTCATAAACTCTGGATCTAAACATCTTGGAAGCTTCCTAAATCTCAGTTTTGAGGAGTGCTGTGATCTGCAGGTGTATGCAGAAAAGATATTCGATGGTGATCATAAAGTACTTAGATGTAGATGTTAAGATAGGCTTTATTCAAAATATGCCTGCACTGAGAAGTTGCATTCTGCTCTACTGTCTTGAGGGTAGGTTTTACTAGAGCTTTTTTTATTTCAGAAAATAGATGTCTATTTCAAAAACATTTAAATATTTTCTGATCTCTTGCTTGGCATATGCCTTCTCCCATGCTGCTTGGGCAGTCTTACTGTGAATCAGAGAGGTTTTCTGTAAGTGTCTTGGTTCAGTAGAGGCTCTTCACACAATTTATGGCTCATGTCTTCTCTGAGGTACTTGTTCTCTTAATTCTTGTCCCGCTCCAGGTTTCAAGTAATATTAAGACACAGGGTTTTGCTGGATAACAGACTCCCCAAACAGAACTTTCGGCTGTGGTGGTTTTGAGCTGTTGCTCAGACATTTCCAAATAAAATGTCTTCTTTGGTCTGTCTTCTTCAGCAGGTGTGAGGATGCAGGTCTGCAGGTACATGTCTCTTGTCATGTTCTCTGCACATGCCCGCAGGTGATGAAGCTCTCTGCAGAGTGAGTGCCTGCAGCTCTTTATTTGGGTCATCACTCAGAAAAGAACCGTAGGGACACGTGGGAATGTACTATCCTGCTGCATTTTATGACTTCTACAGAATATTCCTGTGGCTTGGTGTGAAGTTTGCAAAATTATGCTTTGTCAGTGAATTTTCTTCCTGAAGAGATAAAGATGAGGTCTTGTCAGGTCTTTGCAGAATCTCTAAGTTAAGAATTCTGTGCTGGAGGTGCTGTGGAATACACCACAAAGTGGGGATCCTAATGGCTTTCACAGCCAGCTGTGATTCAGAGATGTTCTGGTCAAGCCCAAAGAAGTGACTGTGCCTCAGCCTTGCACATGGGGAGGTGGGACAAGAGTCTGACCACCAGGCTTGGAAGCCTCAGCTGGAAAACCTTGGGGGTAAATCTGAGCTTATCTTGAACTGGGACGTTATGTAGTGGAAGGAGATCACCAGTATATACAGAGCCTGGATTTACTTCTGGATTCACTTCTCAGCATCTTTGTTTCAGGAGGGCATGGATTGTGTCCTGTCCGTGTGCACAGACATACAGGAGCCGAGGCAGAGCTGAATGCCGGCAGCGTGTGGGGGGAGCTGCTGCCCACCTGCTTTTGCTTTCTGCCCTAGCTGGTTTAAATGAGCAGAGCTGCTTCCACAAGTGGGAGTTTCATTTCACAGTGTCCTCAGGCCTCACTTCATCAGCACTTTCCCAAACCTAATGCTTCTTTTTTTTTGTTGAAGGCTTACCTAGGAGTTTTATCCAGAGGCAGGAATGCTTCTTGGACTGTGATGTAGCTTGAGGCATTTTTCAGGCAGTCTGAAATGTAGTCTCTTAAGTTTGGATCTACCACCTGGACAGTGCTGCCTGCTGCAGGTTGTGGAGTTCATGTTCTGCTACAGATTTCCTTAATTATAAGGAAGGCAGGGACTTTGTACCAGATTCAGTAATTTGCTAGTAAGTGTCTTTAGTCAAGGGAGTCAAGGGGGAGCAGCTCCATGTGAAACATCTAGAATGGAGAAACCAAGTTCAAAAGGAGGAGCTGAAGAGGACTGTGGTAGGGCTTCCATCAGGTTTTACTTCGGTTTTACTTGTGTAGACAAGGGCAGAATTACCTCAGTGGGGAGTGGGGTCATCTGGAATTATGCCAGCTCAGGCCTTTCTTCTCTGGCAGCATTTCCTGCCAGTCCTGTGGCTCTCACTGTCAGTTGATGGTAGGACTGGCTGGAGTTGTTCTCTAGAGGTTTCTGTGGCTTCTTGCTAACTATAGAAGGAGCTTTTGAAACCAGGCTGTTCACTTCCATAGTGCCTGTCTCAGCAGTTTTCCCCCCCTTTGCATATTTCTCTGCCACAACATTCTTGATCAGGCTGCTCTTTTCCTTCATCAATTTTGTCCAAAAAAAGTTCATAATCTGGTTACCCACAGAGAAGCATTACCCCTGCTTTACAGGTAGGAAATCCATGTTTTAGCCATGCTCCGTGGATACCCACTCCATAAGGTGTCACTTGACATCACTCAGGACTGAAAGCACCACTAACCATGTACCCACAAATATGGTTATGAAATAATCCTTGCACCTATCCCTTGTTCCCTACTGAAAAAAGCAGGGAGGGGGAAATGAAGAGATGAGAAAGAAAAGAAACAAAATGCTTTTGTATTCCAGTCCAGAAAAAAGTTTACATTTCAAACCCCCTCTAGATGTAGCTGAAGATTGATAGCATGTCTGTGTCTAGGATTTCCACAAAACTCTTGTAACACTGAGGGTTTCTTTCTCCCCTTAAAGGAAGATGTAGATTCTTTTATGAAACAGCCTGGAAATGAGACAGCAGATGTAGTTCTTAAGAAGTTGGATGAGCAGTATCAGAAGTATAAATTTCTGGAACTTAATCTTGCTCAAAAGAAGAGGAGGTAAGTTGCAATTTTTGCAGAATTGGGAAATGTTTAGCACAGTTCTGTGTTTTTTTAAATAATAAGTCTAGTGGCCATGAAGGCCCTGGGAATCCCAGTGCCTCTGCCAGGGCTGTCAGGGAGAGTGATGCCCTCAGCTCTGGAGAGCTTTTGCTTGAACAGTGCAGAGTCCTGTGGCTCTCACTGTTAGAATAGTCCATGAACCTCACAAGAAACACTTGTTCTGTTTTACTTGAAGTGCTTTCAACCTATGTTTCTGCTGAGGTTTCCCTGTCCCCTGGGAGATTACAAATATGCAAAATGTGCCATTTTAGTAAAAGGGGATCTATTACTGTGTGTTGTTCTGATGTGAAAGCTGAATGGATTGCTGTGCTTCCAAAGCCAGTGAGCCTCAGTGTAGTGAGGGGCAGGTGAAGCTGGAGCTGAGCTGCCTTTACATGCCATGTCTTTCAAACCTGCATTTGTAAGCTGGAAAAAGCTGTTAAAATGTTTTAAAATGGAGGGTGGACTGTATAATAAAACTAATCACTTGTTTAGGAAACTTTGTGTCTCTGTAAAATAATAAATTATGACTGTTGTTAATTCACAGGCTAAAAAGTCAGATTCCTGAAATTAAACAGACATTAGAAATTTTAAAACACATGCAGAAGAAAAAGGTAAATTATTTTGAATATCTAATGAGTATGAGAAAAGCTAACTACCTTTCCACCCTAACAGAACACATTGCAAGAAATGTTTTGGAGAGCACACTTAATATGCCTTTATAAATAAGAGAATTGTTTTTAAAGGTATGTAGTACTTTTTGAAAGCTAGTTCAAAAAAAGTTAATGTTCGTATTGCAAACTTCATTTTTAATAGTGTATAGATTGCAGCTAAGCTTTGACTTCATCTCCATTCTTTATAGAGATTTCTGTATTGCTTTTAAATATATCTTTTAAAAATGCATTGTTCTTGGAGCTCTAACTTTAATCTTGAAGTAAAGTTACCTAGAATTCCACACAAGTTAATACAGTATCAATGGCAGAAAGCAGGAAAAGTGTGCTCTTTTTTCTAAATTTTATATCATTAACATGTTTCCAGTGAAAATAGCAATTTTAAGTTTTATCATTTATCTTAAGGATTCTACACATCCAATGGAAACCAGATTTTTATTGGCAGATAATCTCTACTGCAAAGCTTCAGTTCCTCCTACTGATAAAGTTTGTTTGTGGTTGGGGGTAAGTAAAATGGAACTTTCTCTGAAAGTGTTTCAATAACTTATAAAAGTCTTGTGAAAGAGAGTTTTGGTTGCTGTTTCCCCTGGTTGTAGTGGGCATGATTCTGTTGATGGCATGGTGGCACAGCGCCCTGGCAGCAGAGCACATTTAACCAGTCAAACTTTATGGTGTTAGTGAAGATTGCTTGTTCCATTTTATTTGGTTCCTGAACAGTAAAACTTCACAGAATTGTCTTTTTGCTGGATTGTTCTTTCCAAAAAGCTTATTTATGTGTCCCTTACAATTTCTGCCACTTTTTGGTTCAAATTAACATGCAGCATTGCCTGGCATGAGAATGTGCCCAGCAAAATAACTTAGTTAGGCAAGGAGCCTCCTATCTTCTCTGTGTTATTTGTATTCAGCATCTTGCTTTCCCTTTTCATGCACCTTTTTAGGGAAAGATGGGATTTCTGTTACTCACAAATATCTGCCAGCACTTACAGTGGACTTTGCACTAAAGCCCAGTGGCATGAGCATTCACAAGCCAGATTGCTAAGTACTTAAGCAATATCAGGTTGGAGTGTTTTGTATTTAGAGGCTTCATTATATGTGGAGATTAACCTGCTGATGCTTATTTTGAGACTTTTAAATAGAGGATGTTCCTAAATCCCAGACAAAATCTCTTGGTTAGGACAGAAACACTGTTGATACATGAACAATTGAGACTAACTGGACAGTTGCTCCCAACCTCTCCCACTTCTGTCATAAAAAGAAAAACAATGTTACCTGTTGCTATTAGGAGGCTGTCTTCAGAATTCATAAACACTGACTTTCATGGAGTATCCCACATTTATTTTCTAACATAATATCAGAGAAGGTTCATCTTATTGACGGTTCACACTGAAAAGTTATAGCAAAATGTCATGCACAATTCATTTTATTTTGGTGTTCTTGGCCTTCTGCCTTTTTCCTGCTTGTTGTCTACAGTCTGTGTTGGGTTGTGCATGTCACTGCTTTAAAGAACAAGTTACCTAGTTCTGGCAGCTCAGTGCAGCCCTCTGTGGGATGCTGTCAGTCACAGACTGTGGCTCCCTTCAGGGCACAGCTCTTGAATAGGACTAACCTTTGGTGCATTTTCACCTGATACTGCTCTTTTTTCTCGTCCACATGTGGATTAAAAACCACCACCACAGCATCAGAGAGGACTTTAACACCTGTGGTATCTTTAATACCTGTAGTAGCTCTTGTTACTGGCAGTGCTAGCTGTATGTCAGCATTCCACACAGAGCCTGAGGTTCACCTTGAATCCAGCAAAAACTGTTTCTAGAGTTGTATGGCACCTGAAAGGTGCTGCTAAGAAATACAAAGTCTCTCACTTTTCAGATACAGTGAGGATGAGATGCTAATACCTGAAAGGCTGAATGTGATCTGCAGGGAAAGAAATCCCTCCTTGCTTAGCTATAGCAAGAGAACTTAACTCTAAGTCACTAGGGAGATTTATTACTCAGATACTGAAGGGGTGGAGACCTGAAGTGGATTTGGACATTGCTTGTCCTGAATCTTGTCTTGGCCTGTTAGGACAGTCTGTTGCTAACATGATTAGTTATGAACAACAGCCTAAAATACACTTAGTGTGACTTAGTCTTTACAATGCAAGATAGGAGCTTTTATCAGTCTTTCTTTTTAGGCCAATGTGATGCTTGAATATGATATTGATGAAGCTCAGGCTCTTCTAGAGAAGAATTTGTCAACAGCCACAAAAAACCTCGATCTTCTAGAGGAAGACCTGGATTTTCTCAGAGATCAGTTCACCACTACAGAAGTCAGTATCCTTTTCATTAATGTGAGGGAGGAGATGTATGTGAAAGTCAACATCCAGGTAACAACCAACTTCCTAATGTGTTTTTGTCTTAGACTGGCTGCCTCAAAATTCTGTAGCACCTGTGAACTTTACTGTCCTAGCAATGAAATGGAATATTATGTTTGCAGGGCTGAGATGGAGGTTGGTATGTGAGAAGTAACAAAACTTGTGTCCTCATGAAATCTACTGCAGTGGTTGCAACCCAGACTGACTCCAGAGTGAGTTGGAAGTGTGGATTGATGCTCAGGTTACCACCTTAAAGCTCATTGAGCCTTCCTCTAGAGCATATGAATATTGTTCTTTGTTGCCCATCACACCCTTTGCAGCTGCCTCCAAGCAGCACAAGCTCTGCTTGGGACTAGCTTGAGCTGTGCTCAGTGTTTTTTAAATGTCTTTATACTGTCATGAACTACTTCCTGGGTATGTGGGGTTGTTTTTTATACTTTCTAGTTAAAAACTATTTTAATAAGTGTAGCCATTAACTGAAGCATTAGATTTAGTTTAATGAAGGCACAACTGCTTGTTCTTTCAAGTTGACACTTGAGCTGTCTTAGTGCTGCAGAAGTTTGGGATAACTGAAAGAGGCAAAAACAGCTGATATGAGCAGCTTGACAGAAATCAGCGAAGAATTAGGAAAACCTGAAATTGTGTTTCTGTGCAATATCTTTTTGGAGGTTTTTAAAATAATGATATAAATATTGTAGTTACCAACAGCTACCAGTGTTCCTGAAAGCTTTGCACCAAGTCAGCCCTTTCACGAAATGACTGTTTGTTGGGGATTGGTTGTAACTAAGTTGCCAACTCTGTAGTCTACTTCTTCTCCTTTTTAAAAAATCTTGTTTTTCTCTTTTCTAATAGCATGAGCTGTGTTCCTTAATTCCACATCCTCAGATATGGCTAGAGTTTATAATTGGGACGTAAAGAGAAGAAACAAGCAAGACTCTTCCAAAAACAAAGCATAGTTTTTCCAATTTTAAACGTGGTTTCAATTTCCAAGTATTTTTTTATTTAAACACCCCCAAACTTCATTCAGGACTGAGTTACTTTCAGCATTTCAGTAAATGGTAAAATATATAAAAACTAATGGTGAGCACCATTTTATTTATTTGTAAACTCAAAATTTAGTTTCATGCATGCTTCATGAAATTAATTATTTGAAAAGGCACCACACAGTCCAGCAAAGGATGTAGTATTTTGATCAGACCAGTCTGTCATAAATAAATTTCTACCTGAAAGCCTGTCTGAAAAGCTGAGGGGCATGTCGGAAATAGAAGCTGACATGTTCACAGGCTAAGGCAATACAGGGTTTTACTTTTTCATCTCTGTACAGCTGATGAAGTTAACTTTGACTTGGGCTGGCAAGATGTGCAACTGTAATGCTCTAGGAAACAACAAAAACCAGAGTGGAATCTTGGGATTTGTTTCAGTCAGTTAATGGCAGCACCAGTCAGCAGGCATTCCTGGATAACTGTTTTGGATAAACTTGTAGTAACTCTGGGTTAGCTTACTGCTTGTTACTGAGCTGTCAGCACTTTACATGCAGCAGTTTGTGATTTGTCCTCAGAGAGCAGTGGGAAAGGAGCGAGCAGCACAGGGGATGTCAAGCCTGCAGGACTCAACCCTTGTTTTTCTTACACGTACATATGTTGGTTGTTTCCGCGAATGCGTTGAACCCTCATTCAACCCAAGAGCCCACAGCTTGCGAGAGCCTCCCACTTCCACCCCCTTAGCCCAGCTGTCCAGTACAAATGTCTGAACACAGCCTCCCAGGTGAAACTTGTGTTAAATCTGAGTGGTTGACTGGAACATGACCTCTGGTGGTACAGAGTATTTTTTTGGTCCTTCCAAAGCCTTGCGAGATTGTTGCCTCTTACCTTTGCAGTTTCTTTCTAAAATGAAATGCTCAGTGGTGATGTCAGTGGCTAATAATCACATTCTGTGACTGAGAGTACAGGTTTCACTGCAAAATAAATAGAGATGTTAACTGTTCAATCTTCATTTAAGAAACAATATACCTGTAAATTTTTTGTACTTTTATTTCATTATATTAAAATAGTAAAACTAAACATTTGTGGCAAACATGTTTTTGTGCATCTTTCTTTGTGTGAAAGTCATGAATGTGATGCGTGATCTTCTAATAATGTTTCCCTCCCTTAACTGGGTGAGGGGGGTGAAAAATTCCATGGAAGCAGCAGACTTTGAAAAGTGTGGCTGCTGGATCCTGGCATGAATGAAAGGGGGAGTGTGAGTCAGCATGAATTGGTGACTGAAAGCAAGTGATTTATCAGCATTGTGCCTGTCAAAAATTGAGCTGCAGGGAAGGACAGAGAGTAGGTAAACCATTAGCACTGGTCTCCAGTAAGTGCCTGGTCTCATCCTTCCCCAGGGCTGTGCTGTTTGTTTCAGTGTCTGTGCCTGCAGCAGAGGAACGTGGAGATCTGCTGTATTCTCCAACAGGTATCTGCTACAGCAGTAGGACATGGTGCCGGTGAGGCTGCAGGCTGCTGATTTCCATTTTCTTTTTCTAGCATCAGCAATGATGGAAAGGCAGCTGTGAACACAGCCTGATTTCTCTTCCAGTTTTTTCTTCAATTTGGAATAATGAGATCCCAACAGGCTGTGCTTCAACCCCCTCACTCCCCCACCCCCACCCCTGGCTGGTCCTAAGGCAGCAATTGCCTGCCTTTGTTGTGCACGAAGAAACAACCAGTTAAGCATTTTTGCACAGCAAAAGCAGAACCGAGCAAAATCCTGGCACCATATGCCAGTGCCAGGAACCTGCTGCTGTGTGTCAGAAGGGATGGTGACAGCCTTGGAGCTGAAATGGCTCCTATGTGCAATGGTGTCTGGTTTGTGGGGAATGGGTGATGGCTGTGGCCATCATATATATCTCAGGGTTTGGCATTTGTGTGTTTGATCTGAGGTAAATAACTCCAAAACTCACAGATGAGCTCAATGACTAATCCTTGCCTAGGTCTCCTCTGCCCTTTGCCACCAGATCTGCAGAGGCCTCCTGAAGGGGCCAAAGCTGCAGTGGCTGCAACTGCTGGGAGTAGGGGCTGGTTTTGTCTCAGAGCAGCTGGTCTGTTTTTCTCAGCACGGCAGAAGACAGGTTCTGCACAATGAGGCAGCCCTGAAGGGAAGAGTGTCCAGTGGCTGTGAGGCAGTGCCTGGGAATGGTGGATCCAGCCCTGGCTGGAATATAGGGTAGGGACAGGGAGCACACTAAGAATGGGCAAGGGGAAAGGGAAAAAAACCAAAACTACCAAGGTTTCTTTACAAGTTTTGAATTTCACATTATCACATAGTAACCATTTTGCTAAATACAAGCATATTTTCAATCACATATAGACAGCTAAATACAGCATTATTTTCACATTTCGTTACAGTGCATAACAAAGCGAGGACAGTGTAAAGTACACTTTTATTCTGGAGGTTCTGAGCAAGTTCAGTTTAACATGCAGATTACTTTTAATATGTGGTAGAGACCACAAAGTTATCTTTTGCTTTTTTTCCTCTTTTTTCTCCTAGAGTATAAGAGCTCCTGACTTTTAGCCTGTGAGAGGTATCACCTTCTGACTTCTCAACGTCTCTCTAAGTCAAAGCATTAAAACCGGTTGTTAGAAAAGAATTCTTAGCATATCCAATAAGTTCTTCATCTTAGAAAAAACATTCCAAATTTTGTACAGATGAATCTACATTTCCTATATTTTAATAAGCTGTCTAGAAAATGCAAGTAATTAGAAAAAGATGTAGATAATGATTTCTCTATCATTTAATACAACAATTTAGTAACTCTAAGTAGTTAAGACTGTGTACATTTTCTTCGGTACTGTTCCTCTTTAGAATTAGAACACTTCTGTACTTAAATTGAAGATTTACTCTGAAGGCCTGAATGCACTTACTGGCTTAGGCTTTCTGGAATTTCTCCCTGGGAGCAGTAAAGGGGAATGTCCAAAACCCATTAAATAAAAATATTGTCTGTCTCATGAAAAGTGATTTTTCCCCTTTGGCCAGGCTCTCACATAGGGAATTATAGAATTTTACTATTGCTAAAATGCCTGATCCAGCTCCTCACTGCCCCTCATGTCACACTCTGGCTCTGCTCTTGGGGCTGCTGCTCTCCTCAACCAGCCACCCCTCAGATACACCTAGTGGCCAGCTAGCCCCTGAAAAGCTGAAGCAGCTGTTTGGTGGACTTTCCATCCACAGAACAAAAAAACTGACCCTTTGGTACAGTCTGTCCCTGCCTTTGTGAAATGCAACTGACTGAGCTGGTCTGAGCAAACCCCACACTCAGTCCTGGCATCTGCCCAGTTCCTGGGGTCTTCCCTGCACCTACCTTTGCTCACCCAGAAACAAATTTTGTAAAGGGCATACTTTATTTTTTAATCTTCAGGGCACTCAACTCAAACACAAGTGCCTGGCATTGACTGGCCTTTAGCCCGAGGATACGTTCACAGCCTGTTCAACCAGTGACAAGCTTACCAAGAAGCACCAGGCCAATGCCGCCCCACTCCATTCCTGGCATTTGCTCCCTGTGCCCTCCCAGCAGGTGCAGTGCTGCTGCTCCCCTGCAAAGCCCAGGAACTGAAATTGTTCCTAGAACACCAAAAACAAAAGTGCTCAGGGCTTGAGTTGTTGGATTTGGTTTGCTGTGGGTTTGGGGGTTTTTTACAGCTTCAATACGGACCTGCCCACGAGCTGCTGCAAACTGTGAGAACAGGTTTAGAAGGAGAAAAACAGTTTGAACTCAACAGCAATCAAGACCTGTACTTCTGTAGACGGGGCAGATTAAAAAAGCTGGAACAAATCTTTTTCTCTACTCAGAGGCCTAAAACACTAGATGCTTCCTGTGGCTTTTGCTTAATCCCTTCCTCCTGCCCATTGCAGTTTGGTGTATAAAGCTTTCAAACACAAGTAAAAAAGTCACTATACTTTTGTTAGTTTGCTTTCAGTAGCCTGAACTGTCTTAATTTGCTACAGGAGCACTGCCACCCCATTGCACTTCAAAAACTTGGATTAAAATTTGGCAGAAGCAAAGCTTTCAAGTGGCATTCCCAGTAAACATCCATCTACACAGAGCTTTTGTGACATGGCTGCCATCCCAGATGGCCAGCCTGAGATGGATCCTCTTTTGTCAGGAGGAAAACAAATTTTATTCTTGAGTGTCTTGAGGCTTTCCTTTCCACCTGCCTCAGACACTCCTGCTGTGTGTTCCACCTTCTCAGTGCCAGTTCTCTTCCACAGAGGTCAAGACAGAAAATTACACTTTAACAGCAGAAAGTACCAAGGGAAGCTTTTGCTTTCAATGCTATTTAACTTCTTTAAGAGCAAATCACACTTTTTAGGATGTCTGATGCACCTGAGTTAAGCTTTTCAAGTTTCTTACTTTGTTGTTTCTTTTTTTCCCTCCCTCCTTTCCATTCCTCCTTGTGACCTGGCTAGTAAGGTCAGCACAGTGCTATTAGCAACAGAGAAATGGTGTGTCCCACCTGGCTGCAACACCCCAATCTTAAGACATAGCACCTGAGGACATGGTTCTCTCTCTCTATGCTCTTGATCACTTAATTCTACTGAAAAGCCCTGAACTTGGGGTACTTCCAAGGTACTCACACAGACAGTAAATGAGTAAAAATCGAACTGAATAATCCCTACTGCAGTAAGAGCTGCCACTTAGAGTCTTGGTACAGCACAGCAAGAAAAAAACACTGTTGAGGGAGGAATAATTAAAATTTTGATTACCAATAAAATAACTACTGTTTTCCTCTTTAAATCCCACAAAATGTTCTTTGCTGTTGAACTAGGTTCAAGAACATAAGAAAGAAAACTTAGAAGTGTGCATACCATGTCAGTAAGCTTCTCCTGTGGAGCTGCCCTTATGAGGAAATGGTATCTGTGCTGCCTTTAGACCTTCCTGGAAAGAAATAGCTGACACAAACCAAGATGTCCTCCTGCTTTCTCTCTGTTTGCCTGAGTATCCATCCTGTGGCTCCAAAAGCCAGCAGGGAGCTATAGGTTTACTTAAAGGTAACATGTACAGTACCCTGGCATGTACTAGCCCATTCAGCTCTGTATACTCTCTCCTGTGTTGTGCAGGCCCTCATTTCTGTTTCCTATGTCCTTACAACATCCACACGCACCCTCACTCATTCTCCTTCAGGTTTGTAGCCCCCAGTTCTGAAAGGTTATTTGGAACAGAATATTTCTTTCCAGGGTTTGTCCTGGTGTCCAAAACAATGTGGGAGGCTGTTCACAATGGGAGTGTTGCTCTCCCTTCTGTCACACTGAGTTCACTTAGTAAAGTACATTTGGTTAGTAGAGTTCATCACCACTCACCTCTCTAGAGGAGCTCAGCACAAGCACCGTCTATCTGATTTCACCACTTCTTCTGAAGAGTGCACTACGTTTGGGACAAACCCGCTCTTTACCCCTTCCCATCCCTCCTGGATTGAAATGTCCCCCCTTTTCACCAGCTCATATATATCACGAGTCAGATCAGTGAAGGCCTTCTCCACGTTAATGGCATCCCGAGCTGAGGTCTCAATGTACTTCATACCATAGGCAGCCGCCAGTTTCTCTGCCTCATGCCTGGTCACTTGCCGCTGTGTGTCAAGGTCACACTTGTGACCTACCAGAACAAAGACGATCTGGTATGGCTGGACATGCACCTTGGTCTCCTCCAGCCACTCATGGACGTTCTGGAAGGACCTGCGGTTTGTAATGTCAAAGAGGAGGAGTCCTCCAACCGAGTTCCTGTAGTAGGCTCTGGTGATGGACCTGCAAGCCAAGGAGCCACAACAGTGTTAAGTTACAACTGTGTTAATATATGTCCTTTAAGAAAACTGCATTACCACCACCCTGTCTACCCTGCAGAATTCAGGACAAGAGAAGGCTATTCAGGCAATGTCTTAGGACTTTCTAGCTTGTGCTGTTTAGAACTTGTCATTTAAAAGGAAAATTTATTTTGGCTTCAAGATTTCACACTTGGGTAGCTGCCCCACTGATTTATTATGGCTCTCTTCAAAATCCCCCCCACCACTTTTTATTCTCATGGATTTCTGTATGCCCTTGGCTGTTGAGGCCCACCCCCCACCATGTCAGTTCTCTGGACACCTCATCTAACCCACTGGTTTAGAAGCACTGTGACAAATCAAAGGATTCAGTTGAAACCAAACACCCGCTCTCTGACAGCCACGTAAAAGCAGGAGGTCGGAGATCTGGAAGGCTGATCATGGGGTTGTAGCTCCCCTCTATACACCTAGGGCCCTGGGATGGGGACATCCACCCATCTGTACAGTTTCTTCCACTACACAACTCGATTAAAGTGACATTGCAGTGACAGGACACTGCTACTGTTAGTGGCACTGACAGGAGCAGCCGGCCTGACCTCCTGAGAAACAGCATAATGATACAAGAGCTTCCAAGGAGAAGCTGCACTAACACTGGTTGTGTTCCTGCCAAATACTGGTAACATTAAAAGACATCAGAACTGCAGGCTGGAAAATGGATTACATCTCCCACAGCTCTTCTGAGCCAAGTCAGCCCAAGGCAGCCAGAAAGCAGCACAGGAAATCTGCAAACACAGGGCAATGGAGCAAAGCTGAGGCCATGAAGTTAAGCAGAGCTACAGTTCAGCAACTACTACACAAGGGAAAATCAAGAAGCTGATGAACAGTGGTGTTTCTGCAAGTCATGGATTCACTCTAAATCCAGAAGCAATGATCAATTTCAGTCCCTGCAGGAATTCACACTCAGGCCTGAACTCTCCTTGCTGGAGTAATATAAGCACTGCTGCATTTTTATTTTAGGACAAGTCTTTTTTTAGCTATGCAAGACTGTTGTTAGGTGCCATTTGGTCCTGTAGTGTGTGTATCTGTCAAAATTGCCCCAAAAAAGGATGGAGTTTTCAAGAATTGTTTTATCAACAAACATCCAATGATGGGTGAAAATTCACAGACAAAACTGAAGAAAGCCAGAAGCAGGGGAAATAACACAGTTGGCTATGTTTGGATAATTTCTCCTCTTCAGCTGTGTGGCTGAGGAACAACAGTCACTCTGCACATTTGGTATTGAGGGAATTAGATCTTCTTTTTGCTATCTGGCCAGCTGCAAACAGATATTGGCACTTAGACTTCACCCCTACATTGTCACAGACATTTCTGCTTCTCTCACGTGTTCTGTACCATCAGCCCTGGCTCCTGCCAGCAACAACAATGCCTCAGGTATTTCTGAAAAACATGATGGGATCTAAGCTGAATGCTGCTTCAAGGTAAAAATCAGGTGAAGGTCTCACTACCTTTTCTTAAAGCCTTGTTTTCCTCAACTGTTTTCCTCACTCATCTGCAGGAGGCAAAGCATATTGCCTTCATGCTGTACATCCCTCCCCAGTTCCCTTCCAAGATTTCTACCTTCCTTCCTCTTGCCACACTCACACACTGATGCAGAGCAGAACAGGGACTTACACCTACTTTGGCCAAATTTTAACATACAGGCAACGTCTCTGTCTGGGAACTGTCCCCTGCTCTGTACCCACTGCAGGGACTCCTGCACCCAGGGTCCATGCCTATTTGTTTTTCCTTCTCAGCTAAGGAAGAGCTGCTGGCTGGAAGGAAATAGCTCTTCTGTGGGTGATGGGACACAGTTCCAGGAACCAAGGGCTGCACAAGCTTTTGCTTTTGCTAGCATTACACAACATCACATTTCAGACAAAGAAGTCACAGTATTTGAATAACAAGAGATGGGCAAAACCTGCTGGATGGGAAGATTTGGACCCTGCTCTTCTACAGCTCAAAAGCAGCTTCAACACTGCCTCAGGCAGCATGTTTTGAGGCCTGATCTGGCGAAACAGAGTGGCACATGTTAAACGGTAATTAAAGCCTTGACTGTACAGAAATTGCTACTAATTTATGGAGAGTGAAACAGCTCACAACAGGGGGCCAGGAAGAGCAAAATTGTAACACAGCTGCTGCTTCAGAGAATGCCAAGGTGTTTTCAAAATAACTACAGTGGTTTGTCCTCGTGGGACAGCTGTTAAACTATATGAAGCAGAACTGGAAATGCTCAAATCAGAAAAAGGAAATCTGTTAAGATTTCTCTTTTAAGATATTCCCTGTGCTGGACAAAAAAAGCTGCAGGTTTCTGGAGAGCACCTGCTCCATTGCACTTCTTGCTTATGACAAGTCCAAGGCTTTGGCTTATTCTAGTAACAGCTAATTCTTGTCTCTGGCCAAGAAACAGACCTTGCAGGAGGAACCCAAGAGTTATCTTCATTGGGCACAAATTGTCACAGGGCTAAGAGTGATTTGAAAGGGATAAACACAAATCAGATTTTATCCTAGGTTTTTTGGGTTTTGGAGGGGTTTTTTGGTGTTTTTTGTTTTCTTTTGTTTTTTGTTGGTTTGGTTGGTTTTGGTTTTTTTTCACATTTCAGAGTGCACCATAAAGGCCCCTGGGTTTGCTCCAGCTTTTCACATTGGGAATTAAAATCTGCACTTTGGCAAGTGCATTGCAAAGTTGCACAGTGACCATTCCTACCCCTTGCACTCTTCCTGCCTTTGCAGGCTGCTGCCCAGAGAAGCAGTGCAGCTGCCCTTGAGCTGAAGGTCACCTGCTCATCATGCTAACAACCCAAGTGCCTGGCCAGGTCAACCACAGCACCAAGGGCAAGCAGGGGCCCTGAACTTTCTAATGTTTAAAAGAAAGGAAATTGAAGCCATCCAACAGCTCTTGCTCTTCACAGCAATGGCAGGAACAGGGGACGTCACTCAGGTGACGTCTATAGAAAACTCAGGTTTTCTACAGACCTCAGACAGAGATCCAAAGCTGGAAGCTGATGCAACACTGCAAGCTAAAGCACCTCCTCTCAATAGAATAAAGCACCAGCTCCTTGCCTGCAAAGCTTCAAGGTAGAAAAGGAAAAACCTTTCAGTGGATAAGAACCAAGTACTGCACATCCTGACACAGACTCCAGTGCCACAGATAGGAGGGAAGGGTGGTGAGAAGGGTGAGGGTAGGGGGGTTTTCATCTACTGAATTAAACCAAAACATTCCTCAGGCGAATCATTACAGCACCAAAGTAGAAGCTACTCTGTGATGCTACAGAGGGATGTGGAACATAGAAAGTGTTCCCAGAGGAAGCAGGATGGAAGAGTGGATCAGGGTTAAAGACAGATGAAAAATACAAGCAAACAGGAGGCCAGGAGCTGCGGGTGCACTGACACCCCTTCAAAATGAGTGCTGAGCAGCAGGCCTGAGCCCCTCTTTGGCTGGGGCCCCCCAGCCTGCTCCAACCAGGGCTGCTGTTTTTCCCACACAGTCCAGTGGGAAACTTGGCACGGTCCCACATGCTGCCTTTATTTTACTTCATCTAGACTTTGATTACTGTTGCTTAAGCTCCCAAATTGTCTGTGGCCATGCAGCGCTCGGCATGGCACTCTCCAGAAAGCACCTGTCATCTCTCCACAGCCACAGCCAAGGGTTTATCCCGACCTTTCTCTGTTCTACGGAGAGCTGAACTCTGCTGTCGAAGCAGAGTACCAAAACACGTATTCCATTGCATTT
>VRYO01002184.1:11874758-11898964 GCA_009812075.1 Sialia sialis | reverse complement strand
TTATATTCGGGTGCAGGTTATATATGGACAAATCCCATGGTCTTCTCGGCTACCCAGAAGTGCGGCTTTTATTCAGGTGCGTGAAATTACTGTGCTTTATTTCATGATGGGGGAAGGGACCCTGTTTTTCCCTAGCAGACATCTGTCTTTCAAACTCTGACAATATTTATTTACATTCATGACCTCTCCATACTAGTTTTCCTTCAGAAATATTCTGTAAATGCCTAATATACTCCTTGGAGAAATCCATAACAGTAACGCAGCAAATTCAAGCACTTTTAAGCAGTTCCCTCCCCAAATACTGTCTCTAAGAAATCTTTTAAAAATGCTCAACTAAACACATTCAGCTTTTTTCAGCTTTCCTTAGAAGCTGAAGCTCCAAAACAAGCTTTTGCTGTCTAACTCTGAGTTCCCTATCTGCTGATAAAGGATGACCTTGCAGAGGACCCATCTACAGTCCTGAAACACACACATGTCCCTTTATAGGTGTGTGCCTCATTTTTATCCCGAGAAACCCCCTCCCCCAACTTCTGCACCACCAGGATTCAGGGTATCCACACTGGGAGTGGGGGCTGTCACTTACAGGTAATTTGACCAAGGACAACTCAGTGGGTCTCTATTTTGAGGTGCTACCAGGATTCATTCCTTTAACCTGAGCAAGTAATTAATCATCCCCATTCCTTTAATAATGTACCCTGCCAAAACCAACAAGAGGTTGGAGACCACATCATCAGCACCAGCCTAAATGCAGTGTCACTGCCTCCAAATAAGGAGCCCTGTCCAGGAGCCTCCGGTTCATGGTACCTACCGAGGAGACAGAAGCCATGTCGGATGAGTGGCTGCCAATGCTGGGTGTCTTTTTGTGTCTGTTCAACTGGAAGCTGATTTCCGAAGCTGTGTCTGATTCAGTCTGCTCAGAAAATAAGAAGCATCTTTAAGCTCTGCCGAATGAGCACTTTGCAACACTAGAGAGAAAAAGGAATTGCTCAGCAGAGTCCCATTAAGCAAAGATCAGGTTAGGAGAGTGGAGGAGAGTGCAGGGAGCCTCCCCAGGGCATCCCCTCCAACCAGCAATGAACGTCATCATGAACTGCCTCCAAACAGAGCTGCATGCCTCTGAAAAAGGGCACTGAACAGCGTGGTCTGACACACTGGGCAACATCTTCCAGGATGGAACAGCTGCTCTGGGTTACTGGGGGCTTTTTTCTTCAGGCATTTCTTATTCATTCATGACATAACCAAGGCATGCTCTAAAGCAAGTGCTGTTGGTCTCCAGGAGAAACATTCTCACGACACCAACTGCAATTCAGGGGATGCTGTGAACACTATTTCAGCCATTTTTGGCATCAACCCACCTCAGACAACAGGAGAGGTGAGGATCTGCTCAGTTCTTTGACTCTTTCAGGTTCAAGAAATTGATGTGGTATCAAATGAGGTTTATTGTACGCTGCAGGTACAAAAAAAAGGCATCAAGATAGCTTGTCAGAATCAATTATAAGTCACACTTGTGTTAAAGGGCACAAAGAAGGAGGAAAAGCTTGTGGAAAGCACTGGAGTACCTACAGTTGCCCTGTCTGTGTGACCTGACATTGAAGTTGATCCTTCCCAAAAACCTGCTAATTAACATCCTAGAGCTATTTTAGGATGTTTTCATTCACTGTGTGGGAATGTGGAACTCCCTCTAGTGGCTCATCTAATTCCCTCATCAGCACAAGGACGTGGATGATGCCTGCTTTGCATAGACTGAACTTACTCTTAAACCACACAAATCTGCCTCCTTAACAAAAAAAACAATCATGTTCACATTTTTATCTCATAGCACACTGCCTTGTAGAAAAGAGCACTAAAACATTTATACCTACAATTTCACCATTGCATACACCTCTCAAATACTTTGCTAGACACAGAGGTAGACAATAGCCAGATTATCTAAAAGAAAGTTAGAAAGTTTCCTATCAATAGAAAGATGGCTACTGGATTGTTTAAAATTTAATTTTTGTATCTTTATCTTCTCCCAATAACTCTATTGAAGATGACTTTCTCCATCCCAGAATTTGTTTTGAAGATACATGTATATGAACATGCATTTGTTCAGCATTTTAGGCATGATGATACTTTCTTTGGTGCTCAAAATGTCCAAGAGATTCTTGATTTACCCTTCATTTGATATTTACTATTTTTATTTCCAAACCTGAGTAAGTAATTGTATCTACCCCTCTCCACAGATTATTTGCTATACTGCAAACACAAAACTGTAACTGTTACAGGAGGGTTTCCAAGGATGAGGTTTGGGGCTCTAGATAAGGGGAAGCTGAAATCTTGATGGTCTTGGTGGAGACCACACCCCTGAATAGCAATGTGGGGCGTAGCTTTGAGCCAATATTCCCTGTGACATGTTGGGCACCACATGATGGGACAGTGCTTGAAACTAGGTGCCAGCCAGGGTTGGCACAGCCAGAGGGATGTGCAGTGTGATGTGCCAGTAAGCTGCCTCCCTCCCATAACCAGCGCTGGACTTAAATTGGCTCAATCAAAGCCGCTAAGTGGCTTTACCTTTACCTTTCCTTGGGCATTGCCTTCCCATCCTTCTCATTTCAGTCCTGGCAGCTTTGGCCTCACCACTTTCCTTTGAGGCAAGCTCTTAGCTGTCTTTTTTGAGCTTGCCAGGTTTCACCCTCTGGGGATTGTCATTGGCTTTCTTGGGCACAGAGGTTGCTGCCTTCCCTCAGGTGCTTTCCATGGCTGCAGCATTCTTGGACTTCTTTAAGGTAGGCTGCTGCTTCCTTGGTTGCCTTCTCCTCAGCTTCTCTGGATTTCTCAGGGAGAGAGTGCCACCATAAAACATGTCCCAGCTGGCAGCTGGGGACCTCAGTCCAGCCACGGGCTCTGCTCTGGGTGAGGGAAGAGACCTTATAAGCAGGAGTCTGTGGCACGCCTCACATGATGACACCAGGTCTGGTACCTTGGATCAATCCACAGGCTGCCAGCAGATCCCACAGCCCTTGTGCAGGAACAGAAGAGATGAGCACGAGCTTCTTGCCAACCCTTTGAAGCTCTTGTGTTTTTTGCTGAAGTAACAAACCATCAATCTAGCTGTAATTTCCTGGCTCTGAATTTAATTTTAGGCAGTATAAACTCTCCAATTTGATGATGAAACAATATGTCATTTTCCTAGTCTGGTACATGCACAGAAGCATGGTGAAAGACTGGCATAACATATTACCTTCAGCAAATGTAAACCAAAAAGAAAGATGTTACTCACTCTCTGTGGTTGTGTAAATGTTCACCATGCTCTTTGCAAGACTATTGCTATTTGCTCGGGCCAGTGCCTGAGCAGCAGGAGAATGATCCCCATCTTCCTCTGGAATACACAAAAAGCCAAATCAACATGGTAAATAAATGAACACAAACGGGCAGTGCATCAACAAGCCCATGAGTGTGTGTGTGTGTGCTCCCCTTGGTCACTCTGCCTAGAGCACACTGCAGTTGCATTGAACAGAGCTGCTTCCCAACCATCTGAGTGCTCTGACATACCCCCTGAGAAAACCTCTTCACACTGTGTCAGGAAATGTAAATACTGGATTAACCCAGTCCCCAAGACAGACCAACCCTCGTGAAGAGCTTCCAGTGAAACACAGCCATCTGCTAATATCATCCTGAAATTAATGAATTAATAAAGGAAAAAGCCCTGAGAAATACTAAATTATCTAGTATATAAATGGTTGGACTTAATGATCTCAGATGTCTTTCTCAACCCATAATATTACATAAAGAAAACATTTACAATGACCTGACGCGCGACTTAGGATTTTCATGGGAATGTTATATTCCTATGCAGAGCTGTGGGTAATTAGAGCCTAAATGTAAAGTGAGTTTCAAATAACAATGTTTTCTTATAGTAATAGTCACTACAAGAGCCTGTCAAACCCAGAGGAAGAGGCTGATAAAATGATGATGCTATTGACACTATCATGGTTGAGAACATGGTATCAGAAACCAGAAAGATCAGATTTCTTGTTCAGTCCGCTTTGCTTAAAGTTTAATATCAAAGTTCACTTGTGCATTCCAAAAAGACACAAAATGTCATTTAGGCACTGACAGCCAATGGCTACATCAAAGTACTCTAAGAGCCAGGGTATTTATTAAACACTTTGCTTCACATTTTATTGCTTCTACTTGTGTTAGACTTATCTCTACTACTACAAAGAATTCCTCCAGTCCCACATTTGAAGAAAATACAGTCTTGCCAGTGAGTGAAATAAAGTGAGTTCTCGTGATGTGCTGTAGATACTGCAGGGTTGTCCCAATATGAGGTGCTTGCAGGTAGGGCATAGGGGCTGGGACTGGGGAGGAAAGTAAGGGAACATGACACCATCCCCTTCTACACTCACACTAGGCTACACAAGATTGTTTCCAGAGCTGTTTGTGGAACACATTCTACACAAGCTAACTTTGCACAAATTGCAATACAGGGTAAATGGGCAGATAGGTTAGGCAAAAAAGCAGGCTTAGGGATGCCTTTCTATTTGGATTTCACAGGGTACAGTCACAGCTCTCAGTACCTGAGTAAACAGCTGAGTCTGTCCCCTGAACAGCTTCTCTCTCTCCAGATGGTTCACCAGGTGTTGGCTGGTCTGAAGACTTGCACATTTTTTCCTCAGGTAGCTCTCCATTTATTTCCATGTTGTCTTGAGTGCTCAAATCAGATCTTTCCTCTTTCTCATCATTGCTTTCACCATCTGTGAGTACAGGCTCGATCAGTATCTGCACCCTGCTTGCCATGGACCTCGCTGTGGGCTTATGCCCTTCTACCACGACCAGCTCCTCCACAGGTGTTCTTGGCTCCAGTGTGCTGCCAGACACATCCTTGGTAGGCAATTCAAGTTGGATGGAAGGTGCTCTCACAGGCAATCTGGATTTCTTGGAGCAGTGCTGCACCACTTTCTCTTCCACTGGCATCAGCAGCTTCCCATTGCTTTCACTCAGTGAGTCATTTCTTGTAACCAGGTCACCTTTGCTCTTGACATATGTGGATCTGGGAGTGACAGAAACTGAGCCCTTCCTTGCAGGAGTGGCATAGCTTGGCTCTTCCTCACTAGAAGACAACATTATTGTCCTTTTGTAGGGGGTCCTTGTTTGGGTGAAGGAACTAAGTTTTTCGTCAGCATCCTGGCCTTGCCCAGACTGCATGGAGAGCGAGCGGCACAGCTTGAACTGACGGCCATCTGCCTCCATCCAGCCTAGCTCTGCCACCGTGCTCCCCACTGCCACTAAGTCTGCTCCCTTCTCCCAAAAATTCTTCAAGTTCCTAAAGTGTTCACGGTCAAGGCCGATATCCTCCTCTTTGTTACTCATTGATGAGATTGTGTAGTTCATGCTTTGCTTACCAGCCCGGCTGCTTTCCCCTTCTGTGGGCAGTGGTCGGGGGCTTGCCAGTGGTTCTTTCTTTGCAAGGCTATTTTTTGCTGGCCCCACATGATTCACAAACTGCTCAGATCTGGAGAGGGTTCTGCCTGGTTTCTTCTTGACTGGTATTTGGCTGGGAGCATAAGTTTCTTCAGGTGGAGTTTTTGGCCCATCTGTGGTGTTAGTGGCCCCATCAACAGTTTCTCCTCCAGCTGCAGTGGTGGGCTGAGGCACAGCATTCTCTGAAAGCTTGGTGGGCAATGGAGATACTCCATGACCTACAACAACAACAAAAGCTCAGAGCTGTCCCACATCCAATCTCAGAAGGTCCAGGCTGCAATTTCTCAATGAGAAGACAGGGAATTTTCAGAAATCATTAATATATTCCTGGTTCTATTCCATGTTCAGACTCTAGAAAGCTCCCTTCCAACTGAAGAAAGCCCTGAAAACCCCAGTCCTTCTCCCTGCAACAGGGCACAGAAAAAAAATCCACTGAGCTCTAAATGGTTGTTGTGAATTGTGGATGTGTTTCCAGGTTCTCTTTCAATTTGACAGCTTCCCTGCTGGCTATTTGCAATGTTCCAAAACTACACTATATAGCCAATGCCAGAAAGAGAGGGTAAGTCCTCTTCTGGATTAGAGCTGAGAGCCAAGTACTCAGTTCAATATGTACAGAGAGCCCGGAGAAGTTTCAGTCATCAGATAGCTTTCTCCCTTGGTCCCTGCTGCCCTGCCTGTAATTCACAAAGTGTTGTCAGCCCATTCTTATATGCCAAGGTACTCTCTCTTATTTATTTGTATACACACTGAAAAGCATCTTGTCTCTTGGAGTTTGACTTTGAGTAACAAAAACATCAAAAGCTCACTGAACAAAATACTTACCTTTTCTAGACAAACGAAAGCTGTTTGTTGCAGTCACAAATGGACTTATTCCAGTGTCACTCTCTGAGGAAGAGACACCACGTATGCTGGATCTCTGAACAGAAAACAAATCTTATCAGTGTATGAATACTGGCAAGGCTGGAAAAAAAGTATTTTATTTGAGCAGAATCACCAGGGCAGGCAGCTTCTGGAGGCCCTGTCACTAGGTACAGATTGTGTGAAGCTCCAAGCAGTAAAAAAACGAAGTGCAGAGTTGTTGGGGGTTGGCTTTTGTTTTACTCATTGCCTGTGGAATTTTTCCTATTCACTTGTTAATGAAGCATTGATGGCTAAAGCACTTGAGATAGGGGAAGAGGGAACCTCTCCGGTTTTTGGGAGTTTCTCTCTGAGGGAAGGACAGAGATACCCCAGATTAGAAGCAGGTAAAAGGAGGAGGGGGGAGTTGCTCTCTCACTCGCTCTTGCCTTCAGAGGAGGAGGTCACCACTACCACTGCCATAACCCAGCCGGGAGCTGCCTCTTCTTCTGCTGCTGGACCCCACACCCTGGCCCTGCTAGGACGCCCTGCCATTTCAGTGTGCTGTTTGCGAGCGTCCTGCTGGAGCACTGGGACCGACATTGCCCGGGGGTTCCTGAAGCAAAGCCTCTCTTTTCCATCCCTTCCCGTCTCGGCCGTGCCGCCATTACCGCGTGCTCCCCGAGCTCGCGCCACAGCGCCCCCTGCAGCCGCGGGGGAATCATCGCACCTGCCCTGCCCAGCGGGAGCCACCAGCGCCCCTGCTGGCTGTGAGCGGAACTGCACCAAAGGGGAAAGTGCCTGCGGCCGAGAGGAGCGTTCCTGGGTCCCTGTACTGTTTGTTGTTCATTCCATAGTTGTAGTTTTGTTTGCCTTGTTATATATATACTAGTAAAGAACTGTTATTCCTATCCTTATATCTTTGACTGAGAGCCGCTTAATTTCAAAACTATACTAACTCAGAGGGAAGGGGTTTACTTTTTCCATTTCAAGGGAGGGCCCTGCTTTCCTTGGCAGACACCTGTCTTTCAAACCGAGCCAAGAAGCAATGACTGTACTACCTTGTGTGATGCAGACAACTGGACAGGAAGTCTTGGCTTCGGTTTTGGCAAAATTTTCTGCTCTGTGGCTTCAAGAGTAGGTATACTGGATCTATGGGAGAGGAGAAATGCCTGAACAAGAAGGTCTGTGGTAACAATGTTTGGGTGCTCAGGCAGCCTTCAACATCTCCTCAGTTCTGCTCATATATAGAACTTGCTCAATAAAAAAAAAGTGTGTCAACTACCAGGTTTATTCAGACTTTCCCCTTCTCAGAAGTGCCAGAAGAGCCCAAGGGCCATGTAGAAGGGAGAGATATTTTAATGGTATGGTCCAGGAAGGAACAGGTCACACCTTAAGATTGAATGAGAAAAACAAAGCTAGCATTTTAGGATCTAACCACCCACTGCCCCACATCACACCAAAAAAGACCGCTGGGTGTTGTGCCAGCAAACCAGGAATGCCTAGGGCCTCTGGATCCTTCATTAAACACCCACGAATCAGCTGCAAGAGGTTTCCAAGTTTTGTCAAGGCCAATATTTAATGTTTAACTGGAGCAACTGCCACCTGTGGAGAATGATTCCTCATTCTGCTGACAAAAAAAAGGCAAACGATGTGGGAACAACAATACATGAATATGTGAATATTTTAATTGCTTCTCCATAGTCCACTGATATTGAGTGAGGTCACTGACTTGCTCATTGAAGTGCTTTTAATAGATGTTCCTACTCAGTCAGCACAATGTAAAATCCTATCAAGCCTTGATGGAGAGTAGTGAGCGCCAGATGCAGAGGTTGGCACCAGCAGGAAATGAGCAGTTTCCCCAAACAGTTCATTTCCTTAGAGTTGCTCCATAGCAAAAATAATAAAACTGTAATTACTGAAAAACTAACCAGCATATCCTGACATTAGAGACAGCTTCCATTTTACTGATTCCTTATCAAATCATGCAGGAAAAGACCTTTGTGGGATAAGCACATTAGCACTTGATTATTAGGGGTGGATCAATATTCTGACAATTCCTGGAAGAAGAACTTTAAAAATATCCTATAGTATGTATTACTCATACAGTCTCAGAAACTCAATTAGAGACCAGGTTTTAATGGGTGGCATTCAATTTTCCTTAGAAGTAAGAGCAGCAGCCTGAGCTTTGCAAACACAGCAGTGTTACCTTCCCCCTCCTGCATCAGCAATGTCCTCAGGAAAGGCAGTACTTAAGGCAGCTTTGCTTTCCACACTCATTTGGATGTGCTTGTTGGCTTCATCTGTAATATAACAGAGACAACTGAGAAATGACATTTCATTAAACTTGTAATGTTTGGTGTGTTTTGTTTGGGGTAAAAAAATGCTTTGCCCAATGAAAGAGAGACCCACCATCTCTGGGACTCTTAATCCCTGAGAGTTTAAGACGAGAGGGGTACAGGGGTTCTGTCTGCTCTCCTCAGGGATGGGGAGGCCCCAGGACAGCAAAAGCACTTCCAGACCCCACAGGTCCAAGATGACAAAGCTGCCCAATGCCTGACTTGTACCAGGAGCTGTCACATCACTGGAAACCTTCACAGGACGCTGCCACTGACTGTCAATAAAGTTAATCTGTTCCAGGATTTAAATTCAGCCATTTCCTGTTTTGACTCAAGTCATCCAATCTTGGCAAACAAAGGAGGAGGCCAATACAGATAATGAGGAGATCCCTGTTATTTTTATTGGCACAAGGCCCAGATAGATCTTCTATGCCCCCAAAGACCCCAAATTAAAAACAATAGAGGATGGTAAGTTTTACAGCAGACTGCAGATTATAATGCTGCATTAGATATTTTGTTAGCAAATTAGTTTTCCCGCTACTGCAAAACCAAAAGGATTAAACTCTTAAACAGTGAATAAAAAGAAAGTTTAATCTGGTCAACAAGATCTGCACTTATTTATTCAAGCAGCTAGGTCTATTTTAAAGAGAAAATCTACCTCTTACAAGAACTGCCAAACCATTTTAGGATATATTTCATTTAAAAATACAATAGAAAAAGAAGTTCAGAGGATTCAGAAGTAATATTAAATAGTATAGCCTTGCTTGTTATCTGGTTGGAAAACAACACAAGGCCTAAAGCAGTCCTATGGTGAGAAGACTCAAGACTCAACACTGCCTGCATGGTGCCATCCAGCATTAGCACAGTCAGCCTGCAAGACACAGGAATATCCAAAGATTCACTTCTCCTTTCCTGTGCATTCCTATGGAAAAAAATGCTGCATTCCCAATCTTCCTGCCTGCCCAGCACCTGGCCCTGAGGTGCAGGGACACAGCAGCTGCTGCTCAGAGCTGTCAGCATTAGGACTGAATGTCTGGCACACATGGGAGGTGACAGCTGAGGGCCCCCCTGATTTCCACAGCAGCGGGAAGTTGGGGAGCTGCTCCTGAAAAACAAGAGTCTGGTTGTGTTGAAACGAGCCAGTTTCAGAGAGCATTTTTTTGAGAGAGGGACTGTTTTACCCCTGCCAACACCGATGTGCACAAAGCATCACTGAACATTATTTTAGAAGAGAGAAATCGAGGCATGGTTGGTGGCAGGTGCAGGCCATGGCACGTGTAGGCACAGGAAGGCAAACTGAGGGGATTTATTGGTACAGTAAGCCACATTCTCCTCTTCTAATTCAGACCTGGGTGAGGGAGGTACCAGCAGGTAGCTGTGCTGGAAGTAAAGGAACCAAACACAGAGCTCCTATGCTTTCCCTTTGCCTGTCATGGTTGAAAAGACCTTGACAACCAAAGACTGCATTCATTTCTCCTCCCACTGGCAAAGGCACTTGCTCTTCACTGACTCTTCCCCCTCAGACAGAGCTCTTTGTTTCTGGCTGGCAGAGGCAACAGGAAGCCTTCACTTCCACCCATCCGAATCTCTGCCCCGAAAAATGGCTCTGCCACTGACACAGCTATGCCTAGCTCCTATCACCACAAATAGTTTAGTACATTATAATCCATCAAGACAAGCAACATGCCTTTGTTAACTTAAGGATGAAACAGTAGCGAATTCCAACAGAAATTAGGAGTGGCCTGAGCAGTTTAACTTGCCCATACATGTATTTTTATGCATGTGTATAAAACTGACAGGCACTCCTACTCTAACACTTTTATTCATTTCCTACCACTCTAAACCAAAGATTCTTAGTGCCTGGGATATCCATAACTAATCATAACTAACTGTGCATCAGGGCTCCACAGCAGGTGGATAAAATGGTCTCTCTTGTAGGTGATTTTTACCCCTCAAGTATTGCACATAAGCACAAGGAGAAATTATCATCAAATTCATCCATCTGTGCTGCTCCACAGGCTGTAGGTTAAATATAGGGTATCTATCTGTTTTATAGATTTATATGACTGCCCATGACTAGCGTTTTCTACTACAATCAATACCAACTGTGAAAACCCTTAGGGACCCCCACAACCCTCCTTTTTGAAGACTAGAACCCTCCTCCAGAAAAGATCACTGGGAATTTTCCTTTGCAAGCACAAATTTCCACTCCTCCTCAGCTCACTTACCTTGCAAAGGGAATGCCAGAAATTATCTCAGTGGGGCTTCTCCATGCAGGAATTTTCTCATTTTACTCCCTAACACTTAAGTCTAAAGACTTAAATAAGGAGTTAAGAACACAGATTTGACTAAATGAACATGCACCCCTTCATCACCTTGAAAGCCAACAGAGGTGAATGACTGAGCTTTCCAAAGGAAGGAAAAAAGGTGTCACTATGGAAAGCAAAGGCCCTTATTTAAGGTGAATATATTAGCTGCAGAATCTTGATGCACAACCAGTGATGTGGAATGGCAGTGGAAAGAGGAAGGAGCAGTAAAGTCACATGTTAGACCTGTGCTTTATCAAAATAAATCTGGGAATACAAACAGAGGAAAAAGGGAAGAAATAAAAAGGAATAAAGGCTAAATTTAGACATAATTATTATAGTAATTTAATAGCATTTGCTTTTTCCTTCTTAAAACAGCAATAGTCAAGTAATGTATGTGCAATGACCATCTTGTGTAATACTGTTGCATTAGTATTGCATTAATAAGGAGATTATTTTATATGATGACCTGAGACATCATCTGGTATGTGCACATCGGCCCTATAAGTTAAATCTAAAAACAACAGTACTTCAAATTCTGCTTTCCTGAAGTGGGGAGAGAGCTAAGAGTGCAAGGCAAAGGGCAGAAAATCCAAATCACTGCAGGCAGGTAGCTGGGCTGCAGGTGACAGAGTATTTGCCTGACCTGGGCCCTGGCAGAGAAGCTGCTGAAGCTCTGCTTCTTCATGCCAAGAGGGTGCAAGCACAAATGCGCATCCTCAAAAAGAAGAACATGCTCTGCAGAAAAGACAGGCATCTCTGCCAAGATGGAAAAAGTTTTATATGTTTTAGCATTCTGGTAGTAAATTTAATGACATCATGAATTCATAATACCAAGGATAACAGCAACTTCATATGAAATATGATGGGCCAGTTCTGCATGAGAGGCCCCAATAAATCTATGCTAAACTGTGAGAGATGTCAAGGGTCAGTAAAGAGCAAAAAGAAAATGAAGCCCTAGTCAGCATGTAGCTTTCAGAATGTCTAAGTAACATGGGGCAAGGAGGGGTACCCTAAAACCAGGCAATTCCTGCTACAGACACATCCTGGCCAAGGAGGCTCACCAAACAAAGGAGTGATCTATACTGCTGCTCCCCCTGGCAGGAATGGGAAGCTGGCCCTAGGAATGATGGCTGAACTGAACTGCTGGAGGTGACATTTGAGTGCTGGACAGATGCCCCTCTGCAAGGGCAGTAGCCTTTACTGCAAAAGAACAGAGCCCAACTATGGGGCCCTTGTGTTAGAGACACTGGCAGGCTTTGCTTAGAGCTGCCTGTCAGGGCCAAGGCTTCCCCAGGGCAGCAGCACCCTGCACCTCCCCAGCCATGGCTGAGGATCTCTGACTGCCCACCCTGACAAACCATCCAGGAGGTTGTGCAACACTGGGCTGTGGCGGTGGCTGGCCTGTCCTCATGTTGAGGACTGGATGTGAATCATCCCCAGTTGTGCTTTGCACAGATGTTCAGCACAAAGTTCCAGCTCCAGGCTAGTTACATTTGGACTCTAAGCATGGTCCTGCCTGTTTCACACGGGACTATCCTCTTGCCCTGAGCTGACAGATTTTGATCTGTTTTACACAGCACCGTGAAAGTTTATCTGCATGTCAAACACGCAAAACATCTGCTTCCAATTAGCACAAGTGGCAGCCTGGGTACCATTCAGACTTGGCCACAAAGCCCTTTTTACTTTGTAAACCACATTTTGCCTTGGAATTATCTCCCTGCAAAAAGTGATGCATGGACCCTCTCAAGTGGGCAAATACATGCCAGGAGGAAAGAGGCATCCTCTCCCTTTGCAGAAATGTGACTGACCTCACCACTCCAGAGGCCTGTGAAAGCAGATCTTGTCAGACCACTTCAGGAACTGACAAGTGTGACCCACACATGTCAACTTGATGCCACAAACTGTCCTACATCATCCCCTTCTCTTTTTACTTCTGTGGTAAGAAATGATACCAATGACCTCTAGCAAACAGAAATTTTGGGAAAAAGAAGCAAAAGAAAAGAAAAAAGAAGCTGAAGTGGGGAAAAGGCATTCACTGCACATGGCTTTTGCTTTGGTCCTCTGCCACACTGTAATTTTTTTTTTGGGTCCTGATTTTAA
Source organism: Sialia sialis (assembly GCA_009812075.1). Taxonomy (NCBI): domain Eukaryota; kingdom Metazoa; phylum Chordata; class Aves; order Passeriformes; family Turdidae; genus Sialia; species Sialia sialis. The sequence continues at coordinate 11,885,913 of VRYO01002184.1, read as the reverse complement.
TAACAAGAATGTTTCTCTGGTACTGAAAACATAAATCAGAATTCCTTTATCATAACACAGGGATAGGTTCTCAACAGCACAGGAAGATTCCAATCCTGGACCAATTTTTTTCTGGTCCATCAATTTGTTTTCTTAAGATGTACACTAACATACTTACTTTCTAGTTTGCCCTTTTTCCTTCTAATTGATGCCCGAAGTAGATCCGGCCCCTCCAAGTCTTCCTGAAACCGTTTTGCCTTCACTTCTGAAAACCATTCACCTGTCACAAACTTCTTCTTCTTTTCATCCTTGATGGAGCCTTGTATCCGCCTGAAAGTCAGTGCAAGCATTACACACCAAAAAGATCTTCAAAGTTTTGACTTCCCCTGAGCTATCTTTGTAATATGTCCATGGCTTCACCTGTCTGACAGTACAAAGGATTCAGAGATTATACACTGCAATCACAAGAGCCAAACCAGCATTAAAACAGCAGCTGATATATTCTTTATCTGAAATGGGAACAGCACCTTGTAAACACAGGCTTTCACCTCTTCCAAATTTCACAAATCCAAATCATTCACCTGTCAAGGAGATTTGCCCACTTGCTTGGGTGCCCTGAGGGTCAAGGAAGAAGTGGGGTTGTTTGTCTGTCTTGCACTTCTCAATTTTATTTATCTAATTACCTCTTTATGAGCAGCAAAATCTTTTAGATCAAATTTGCTGCAAACCACGGAAACAAATAATGATATTTAGGGAAGCAACCTGTCCCTGAAGCATTTTCCCTGGATACTGCTCCTCTCTCTGCTTCCCCTGCCATGCCTATTTTGGCACTTGCATGGTTAGCTCTTCCTCCAAAGCATGGCCTCTACTGTACCTTGCTTGGGCACACCCAGGGCTGTCAGTGCTCTGTTGCCAGCCCATTCTCTAATCCTCCTTACCATGGCTTGCTGAATTAGCTGCCTCTCAGCTGACACAGCCTACCATAATGTAGGGTCCCTGTGAAACCTGGGAGGCCAGATGAAGCTCCCACCTCAGCCCAGTTCTCAGCAGGAAAAGGGACCAAACACTCAGATAACCCTGGAGCCTCGGAGGGTCACATGTGGCTACCAGGAGGTAGCAGGAATAACTGGGGTCAAGCTTCTGCAGGCCAGACTCAGCAGAAGCTCCCATCTAGACCAAGGCTGCACTGCCTCCATGAGGGTCTCAAAATGCTGGGCCAGAGGAAATAGTTATTTTAATCCTGGTGGCAGTAGACCAAGGAAATGCCATTGACTTCATTTTGCCCCAGAAGGCAGGTTGTGTTGAAACCAAGCATGCCTTACTGCTGGTAGCCAAACTGACAGCAGGACCTATAATTCACTTCACTCCCAAATCAAAGCCTCTTGTGCAACAGCTTTCAAAGAGAAGTGAAACAAAATCAAAATAATCCAAACACTCCTTTTACCAAATCTCCACTTCAGAGGAAATATTTACTCCATTTCACAAACAAACAAAACTCAAAAGAAATTAAAAACAAACCTTTTGAAATTGTTTCAATTCAGAGGAGAGGTAAGAGCATGCAGACACCACAAGTCCAGTTTTCTGGCTTCCAGTTGTTTTCCCAGCTCCCACCTCCAAGCAGAGGCCAGGGCACACAGTCTCCCAGGAGCCTGCAGCAAAGCTTCCTGCTCCTCCTTCAAGCCTTGGGCATTCTTTCTGTATAGGGTTTACTCTTTTTTTGGCTCAACAGCAAATCGAAGATTTGCATGCTTAATTGGGGTAAACTGGCACAGTTCTGTCCACACTCACTGAGTTACTAATTTCTTGGCATAGAGAATTTGGTGCCAGCTCCCTGAGCCTGGTGCATACTGTAAGCCCTGATGGTCAAATGGATGACATTTAAAAAGCAACAGCAGCAACAAGCAATCCTGATCAAGCAGACCTGGGCTCCAGAATGGCCACTGGCAGAGGAGCTGAACTGAGTGAGAATCCCCTGCTCTGGAACGGCGCCCTGCAAACCTCTGGCAGATCACGTAGGCTCTAATCACCCCTCTGTGTATGACTGATGGTGCCCACACACCCATCTCAAAAAGCAATGGGGCAACATACAAACAGAGAAGGGGATATAAAATCTCATTTTGTAAAATCTCATTTTAAAACACACTATGGCCTTTCTATGCTACTGAGTGAGTAAAACAAGGTAGCAGCTATTCCCCTGCTCAGACCTCTACCACCAAGAAAGCAGCATCCTCCTCCACCAAACAGGAAGGGGGTGATTGTCCTGAGGACTGATCATTAACTCAAAACACTCCCGCAAGGAAAGGACAGCAGCAACAGAATGATGGCTGAGAAAGGTGAAATACAATGAAAAGATCTATCAGAATCTGAGCAAAAGAGAGCACCGCTGCAACCTGCTCCTCTCCTTGTTCACACACGTAACACACATACATGCTCCTCTCTCAAAGAAATGAAAAAAAATCTTCCCCGAGGGAAGCTCACATCCTTCTATCACACACTCACCTGATGCGATCCACATCCTTCTTCTTCAGCTCTGCATCTCTCTGCAGAACCTTCATCAGCTTTTCATACTCCTCCTCGGTCAGGAAGCTCAAGTCCAACATCTTCTCTACAATCTTCAGTTCTTCAGATGGCTCAAGCGAGGACAGAGCAGGCAATAATGCAGCCCAGGCTGCTGCAGTACCATGCACAGCCCCTCACAGCCACCCTGGTGCTGAGCAAGACGTGGCTGGAGAGAAAGGATTCACCACAGCATGGCTTGGTTGGAACTCGCCCTAGCACCTGGACTTGCACCTCCAGGCTCTCGGCTGGCACATCTCTCTGCACTGCATGCCTTCCCCTGCCAGGAAAATTCTCTCAGCAAAATTAGGCTCCTTTGCTTTTCTTCAGGCACAGTTGCAGTGACCTGGATGCCGGTGTCAATCACAGAGGGAAGCACAGGAAGGAGCGAGCTCCTGCCACCCGCCAGAGCTGCCTCAACAGGCAGGAAAGCTCATCTCACCAATGGCAACCCCAGTACCTCTGGCATGCACTCTCCTCAACAGGGAAGTCTGCTCTGTGGAGTTCAAGCATCCTGCAAAGAAATAGCACCAAGATGCCTTTCATGATAAGCGTGACATATGGCAACCGAATGTGTGCATTGGGGGTTTTTATTTGCTCTACAGCACAAGTTCCAAAACAAGCTGCCCTACTTTTCTCCCCGTCCTAGAGCTCCTCACGTGGTATTAACCTAACCAAGACAATGTTTTATTTTAGCCCTTTCCTACTAACAGGTAAACAATTGACTCAGCATACTACAAACAAAATATGCATATAAATTACCAATTTGCTTGCTTTCTTTTTACTTCCATTTTTCTTATCCTCACTTCTTTGTGTCCTAAATGAGATCAAGGATAAGCAGCCAGCCTTTGTAAAGCAATCGGAAGATGACAGAACAGCAACCTGCGAACACTTCTGCTGCATGTTATGCTATGAAATACCAGGGGGTGCTCATTTTCTATTATATGTACCCTTTGCTTTGTGCTGCACTGATATTTGCTATTCAAACACTACTGGTGCAGACCACTTTGTGTTTCAAATTACAGTGAAAATGGCCAGAGGCTGCAGGGCATGAAGGAAAGGTAAATCAAGCACTGTCTGGCCACTTTATTCCTTTACCTCTCTCCTGGAAAACTTGAGGGCAGTAAGGCCCACCTTCGAGGGAGGAAAAGTTCTGCTCCTGTCCACGCAGGCAGTTTCTACCTCACTCAATTTTTCTATGGTTTCCAAACCTTTCAAGTGAATGTGGGTTTCATGATACTTTGCTGTTTCTTCCAAAGCCATAGCCTTAGGAGTCAGATCATTAAAAATTAATAAATCCCAGCTTTCACAGCAAACATGATCTGAAGGTCATCAGGCCCGTTCCCTAACCTCAAAACTTGTATCATGGTTAGTCTCCAATCAGTGCCTTTGAGGATACCCACTTCAGCCCTTTCAGGCCACCTATTTCATTGCTTTGCTGTCAGCAAGAAACTTCTTCCTATTGCCTATCCCAGATCTCCCTGACAGGTGTCAGCCCATCCTTACTAACACAGGAATTATCCCTTTGCAGCCATCCTCATCGGATTTGACACCTGAGCCTGCATGTTACCAACCACAGCTTCTTCAGATTCCTCAAACACATCTTTCTCATCATTTTTGTCACTTCTTTGGACTGTCTACATGGTGCATCTCTTTCATCAAATGACTTATCCAAAGCTGAGAACCAGAGCTTCAGCTGAACTTTGCTCATTTGACATCATTTCACGGACTTCCCTTATTTTACAGATGATACATTCACAAATGTTTGTCTTTTTCGAAATGGTGTAACAACATATTAAAAGAAAGAACAGGCATCTGACCATACTGCTTGCAAAAAAATACCACAGAACACTGCATTAAAAAGCTAATAAAAGGCATGGCATTGACATAAAAACCCTCATTTTTCTGCAAAAAATTGTTGGAGGAAAGGAAACAATGTTTCCTATTTCTTTAAGGCTGAATGGCTGTGCTTGTCACACTACAATTATAATTTTTATCATGTAAGAAACTATCAGTATAATTCTAAATATTTTAAACACAAACAATAATAAAAAGCCCCCAGATATCTACTGTTTAAACCTACATTTCATCCAACTTGGCATGGCTTTTCCATGCTTAGCTCCATCCAACTCTTCTATGGCTCTCAGGCACAATCTACTACTTCTACAAAGACATTTACAGCATTTTCTGGGGCAGATTTTGTTTTTGAAAAGATATCTAGGGACATATCACAGTATTTGCTTCTCAAGAACTTTTATTTATTTTTAGGAAATCCCATGACATGTGGGCTGAAACTACTTCAGAAAATATTTTCAGTGAAGACTCATATTTATTCATCAGTATGGCAGACAATTACAAATAAAGGCTACTTCTTTGTAAAAAGCCTTTTTTCTTTCCCATTAAAATGTTTTCTCTTACTGAAATAGCTACATTAGAAGAAAAAGATTAACAGAAACCAAACAGCCAACTCCTTCTTTTGTTTTATATGGTTAAAAATCAAACCACTTGATGCACCTGCTGTGGGAAAGTGAGCTGGTCTGCTCCACTGGAGGTGGAGGTTTTGCTGGAAATATCAGGAGCTGCAAAGCTGTTGACACAGACTTGCAGGAATAAACAAGCCTGTGAAATTATCTTCATCTGCAGCATGGCCACGGGGCTGTCCCCATTCCACTGAGCCTGGGCAGCCTCTGATGAGAGCCCCATGTGTGTCTTGGGCAGTGCAGTGGCTCAGAAGGAGAAGCCCACCATGAACCACCCAGGTGCAGAGCACTAAAGGAGAGTGTGCTAATTGTTTACCTGGGTCTGTAAGCACAATAGATTAAGGATAAGGATGACATGACAGGTACAGTTCGTTATCAGGCAGGCACAGTGCTCGGTGCCCAGCCATTGCCAGGTCATCCGATTGCTTAATCTCTAAAGCAGATTTACAGTGCTGCAGCAGCACCACACAGCTTGGATTTGCTCTGTTAAAATGCACATAATCCTCTCCCCTATCAAAGCCTTGTTAACAGACAGTTTGGACACAACAGGGGTGATGTAGTACAAACACATAAATCAGCAGATCAATAGGAAAGTCAAGACCCCTATCTGTGGGTCTCACATAGATAGAAACAATTTCTGCATGTCCTGCCCAGCCGTGGCCTTGCCATATCTGCAAACAGCCAGGAAGGGAAATACAAAAGCCTTGCAGCTTTGTAAAGCAATGGCAGGAGTCACTGCACAGTGCTGGGGCAGATTTTATCCCATATTGAGACTTCTTCAGTGCAAGCACTTTATTTAGCTCACTGATGTAAACTGGTTTTGGACAAACTGTGACAAACACCAAGAAAGTTGCACTCTCCTGTCTTACCAGTGGGAGACCCCTCCTAGGTCACAATGACTCTCTGGTGACAGGAACAAAATGAAGAGTCATAAAAAAGGGAATTGGTGTCTGGATAGGCAACTTCTGCCCAAAACCTGTGGCCCACCATGCAGAACTAATCTGGGCTGCTCTCAGATTCTCCACCACCACAACATCCCAACGGAGAGGGTTCTGGCATTTCACAGCAATGTAGATGGGTAAAATGTATTGTCATGGCTACAGGAAAGATCATAAATCTGAACAGAGAAGCGCACTGGATGTCCAAAGGACCTTCGCTCCTCTAACCATTTTTATGGGGAAGATCACAAAGATCAACTCACATGCCCAGCCATGTTGGCAAATGTTGGGTGTGGAGGGGGTGTGGAGACATGCAGCAGCAGGATCCATCATGTGGCATAACTGGCTGCATCTCCTACTGTGACAGCTTTTGATTTCTTGTGGCCACCTGTTGTCAGGATACTGCTGGGAACCAAGAAAGCAGCCTTATTCTCAGGCTGCTCAAGGACAACAGGAGAGAGAAAATATGAAAAACTATAACAATCCAAATGTTATTATAAGGGTCTGTGGAGCAGCAAGAGGACATGCAATAACATGGCACTCTCTTGTATGCAGCAAGAAAGAGAGCTGTTTATTAAATCCCAATCCTACATTTATAACAAGGATCAAAGGCAAGGAAAAGAACAGCACTTATTGGTCAGAGAAACAACACTGCTTGTCCCAGGCTTTCTCATGGCTCCAACAGGTATTTATCTTTTGCTACAATTCTTTCTCTTATGTTTACATTAGAGAAAGGTCTCTAGCTTGGGAAAAAACCCTAGCTGAGCCTGAGAAAGTTAGACTGGAAAAATCCTCAAGATTTTTCCCTGGGCCTGTAATGGCCACATCCACCTCCCCAAGAAGAAGCCAATGCTTTCAGAAAAGATCTGTGATGATGTATGACACTGCTGTGTAACTTATAAACAGAGCCCAGGCATGAGTGGAGAAGTGAGGCCTGCCCTGGCATATGTGCATTTCATCTCCCAACAGACTGTCAGTGCCCAGTGTAGCACAGGGAAGGCCACATACAGCTGGACTGAAGGTCCTTGTAATGCACCAGCTGATCTTCAACAAGGGCTAACAGCATATAGCCAGGGGTACCCCGTGCTCCAGCTTCCTGCAAGGTACCAGGCAGAGATGCCTTGAAACAGGAGCACTGTCCCTGCATTTCACAGTTTTTCCAATTATTTTCTGAACTCACATTAATTTTAAGCATTCACAATATCCTCAAAGCCCCACAGCTTCACTATGTTTTAAACACAAAAGTAGTTGTTCTTGATTTGTTTTGACCTGCTACTTGTTTGTTTCATTTAATATCCTTTAGTATTTCATTAGAAAACCCAGTAAGGATCACTCTGCAATCACCTGCTCCATCTTGCATATTTTGCAGACCTGTGTCACAGCCATGGCTTCTCTTTACAGACGAAGGAAGTTTGTTGCTCATTCTAGGTGTTATTCAAGGAGCTTTGCTCATTCGTCACACCCTTCTCAGCCCCACATCTACAGAACTGCTTAGCAGTGTTCAGGTGCAAAAAGGCTCTTTCCAACAGCTGCAGCCCTCAGGTTATTCACCTGTGGGAGTGGTTTTGCAGTGCCAGGAGAGCTTGGTGTCAGCTATGCCCCGCTGCAGCTCTGCAGCAGGAGGGAGAGAGGCAATGCCAGCCCTCACACAGGGCACAGCAAATAGCTCTGCCAAACTCTCGGGGAGAGGAGAACTCTGATCACCTGCAGAAAATCTAAGAAGGTTACTAAAAAAAGTAGTGGAGAAGGTTGTTGTTCTGGAAGCTATTTGGGTTTTTCAAAGTACAGTAATTTCACGACTATAAGGCGCACCCTTTTGACTAAAATTTTGACCAAAACCCAGAAGTGTGCCTTATAATCCGGTGCGCCTTATATATGGACAAAGTTCAGAAGTATGCCAACCCGGAAGTGCGAGCCACAAGTGCTGGCAGCCGCAGCACGGCAGCTGCAAGAACTGGCAGCCGTGGCACGGCAGCCGCGAGAGCCAGAAGCCACGAGAGCCGGCAGCTGCAGCACAGCAGCCGCGAGAGCCAACAGCTGCCGCAGACGCGAGCAGAGCTGCGCCAGCCACGCCACCTGGCAACCGAGGGCGGGCGGGAGTGCCGGGGCGCACGGCACAGGGAGGGTGCCTGGGGCTGCAATTAAAGGCTACGCTGATGAGTGAAAAATGTTTGCAAATTCAGCACCTGAAATTGCGCAATTCTGTTACTTATTTGTTATTTTGTTGCATGCGGATCCTCGCAGGCGGAAAAAAGTGCGCCTTATAGTCCAGTGCACCTTATATATGGACAAGGTTCGGAATTTTGCCAGCGGCCCAGAGGTGCGCCTTATACTCAAGTGCGCCTTATACTCAAGTGGGCCTTATAGTTGCGAAATTACTGTGACTCTCTTTCAAAGAGTTTGATCAGAGAAAAATTAAAAGCTTTCTTGGCCTAGCAGGTATGAAACATTCCCTTTCAGAAAGGCAGATGAAGTGGCTGACACCTTTTTTGTGTTGCATTTTCATTTTATTTCTGGGAGGTTTAACTGAACTCCAGCTCAAAACAGAGCAATGTTAATACTCTGCATAACTAACTCAAGAACAAACTGCCCAGATACCCAGGACACTCAGTGCTCTTGCTGACATCTGCCTACAGACACAAATTATTTGTAGGCCATCTGCAGGGCACTCCAATCTTGGTTCTGATTTCTCAGCATGTACCTTTCCTTCAAAATGCTGCACATCTTCCTCAGCCCTGGGATGTGCACAGATTAATAATATACACCATGGGCCAAGCAGACTTCATTGACTAGACACTGATTGGCATGTAAAGGGAAAAGAGGAATTTAGGAACTGGAACCTGACAAATTGGTAGTCAAGACCCTATTCCATCACCTAGGTGAGCACAGGACCATTTAGACCCACCTCACCCTTTATACCTGGAGCTGCACGTAGGTCCATGTAATAAAGATATGAAAACCTTCTAACAAAACCTGGAACAGATAATACTGATCTCAAGAGACTATTCATTGCCCAATGAAAATAGCAGATATCTGAAAAGGCTGTTGCCCATACCTCTTAATCACACATCAGGTCACAATGTAAGGAAATAACCTCCTTTTGCTTTAAAATGTATGGACACTTCCCAGTACCCTCATTAGTCAAGACAGCCCTTGTAGGACAGGTCAAAAACAAGAGTAGCATTGTATTAAGAATGATAGATGTGGTCCTGGCACCTACAGTCATACTGCAGTTCCCAGTATATGCTGTAGTTAACAGCACCAGAAAGATTTACTGCCAAAACTGCCATACCAATAGAGTCCATGATCACCCATGTGCCTCTCATGCTGGAAAGTCCAACCCCACTCTTCCTCCCATCTGATTTCTTCTGCAATCAGTGAAATATGCAGAGGCATTGCAATCATTATTTTAGAGGCAAAACACTGACAGCCATTATAATGTTCATTGGCATAATACTATAATTTTTAATGGATGCCCTTTGCCAGCAGAGAAAAAATAAACAGATGGTCTTTCTCTTTGGGAGGGATGGTCTGAAAACCAGCATAAAACCTCCTGTCTGTGGGGCTGGGCTGTCTCTCCCTGCCTGGAGTCCAGTGCTGCAGCCGCAGAGGGAGTGGTGTGGTCCGTTTGTGCCCTGCATTTGTGCCCCATGCTGGCTGCAGCCAGCACAGGCCACGGTCACCAAGAGAAAGGGCAGTCCCTGCCTGGGAGGCTGAGAGTGATGGGGCAGCTGCAGTTGGAGAGGGCCAGGCACAAGTCCCACTTTGACCTGTGACAGCTCAACTGATCCAAGTGCTCCCTTTTACACACAGACAAGCCCTCAAGGTGCAGAAATACAGATGGGAAAGGTATTGCACAAGCTTACAAACACTCCTCTTAAATAATTAAATTTCTGGGAAGTAGGACAAGTGTTCCTAAGGCAGCCAAAGGCTGTCCCACTGAGAAGGTACATGGTTGAACAGCGGACACCCCTACCCTGGTCTATTCTGCCTGAAGCCACACTCAAACCACTAACCCTCTTTCTCTGTGCTCACATCTCCCCTCTCACTATAATAAAATGAGTACAATATTTTCACAACTATAAGGCACACCGGATTATAATGCACACTTCCAGGATGGCAGCAAATTTCCAAACTTTGTCCATATACAAGGTCCCCTGTACTATAAGGCCCACCCTTTACCCCCCAAGTAAGGATCCGTGCGCAACAAAGTAATGAATTATATCAGAATCATGCGATCGCAGGATTTACTGGCAGGTGCTCAATTTGCAAACATTTTTCACGATCAGTGTAGCCTTTAAATGCAGCCCCAGGTGCTCTCCTTGTGCCGCGGGCCCCAGCACTCCTGCCTGCCCCTGGCACCAGCTGCCTCGGCTCACACTTCCAGGTTGGCAAATTTCTGAACTTTTTCCAAATATAAGGCACACCGGATTATAAGGTGCACTTCCGGGTTTAGATCAAAATTTTAATCAAAAGGGTACGAATTATAGCCGTGAAACTACTGTATATAAAATGCCTGCCTTGTTTAGCTATTGTGAAGCTCCACAGCATCATGACAGCTCTTCCAAATTGCATTATTTTATGCTAATTTGCAATAAATTACAGTAATTTCACGCATACAAGGCGCATTCTTTTGACTAAAATTTTGATCCGAACCCGGAAGTGCGCCTTATACTCCGGAGCGCCTTATGTATGGACAAGGTTTGGAAATTTGCCAAGCCGAAAGTGCGAGCTGCGAGCCAAACTGCGCAGGGCCGTGGGGCTTGGCGGGGGAGGCACGGCTCACACGGGGCTGAAGAGCTCGGCGGGGCTTGGTAGGTGTCCTGGTTTTGAGGACAGGAGTCTGCTAAGAAAGGCAGGAGCCTCTCTTTGAAATGAAGAACGTAAACCCCCTTCCTCCAAATTATTATAATTTTGAAATTAAGGGGCTCTCAGGCAAAGACATGGGAATCAGGAATAACAGTTCTTTACTAGGAAAATTAAGATAGAAATATAGTACTACAAAAAACAAACCCCAAACACTGACAAAGTGTCTTGAGTTACAATACAGGATGTGATCAAAGTATCTATTCTATCACTATCTGTTGTGACTAGGTGGGGCAGTGATCTTTATCTCTGTGGGAGATACTTTGCTAATGGGCCATCTATTTGAAACCAGTAGGGCATTGTTCTTTATCTTTGCACCCCCCATCTTTCCTCCAG
>VRYO01002184.1:11826247-11860064 GCA_009812075.1 Sialia sialis | reverse complement strand
AGCAGGCGGGGGCTGCGGCAGCCAGCCCCGGGCCAGGAGTGCCGGGGCCGGCGGCACGGGGCAGGCGCCTGGGGCTGCTTTTAAAGCCTTCACTGGTCTATGAAAACTGTTTGCAACTTGAGCGGGACACCAAACCCCGCACTGGAGCGATTCTGTTACTAACTTGTTACTTTGTTACACATAGGTCCTCACTTTAAAAAAAAAATGTGCGGCTTATATTCTAGTGCGGCTTATATATGGACAAATCCCGTGGTCTTCCCAGCTACCCGGAAGTGCGGCTTATATTCAGGTGCGGCTTATAATCGTAAAATTACTGTATTAAAAATCTCTCACATGGATTTGTGTCTCAATCACAACAAATAAAGTCCTTTCTAATTGTCAGCCCTTGTATTGAACTCCCACACCATCTGATTATCTCTTTGCTCAGTTCATGTCCTAAAACAGGAAACATTTGCAAAAAATGCAAGCACCCTATGAATGGCATTTGAACAGCAAGAGAGATTATATTTTTCAAATAAAATTATTTAGAGAACTTAGCAAACTGTATTATTTCTATTATTATTATTATTATTATTATTATTACAATGCTTATAGTTTTTAATCCTTTGTAATAATGACATATTCAAAGTCACTATGTGCTTCAGTAGGGTTGTACCCTTTTTAAAATAAAAATTATGCCGGTCATTGATTTGCTTTCTGATTTTTGCTCTTTTAGTGTGTACGTGGAACTATTTTAAGATTTTTTTTTTCCTTGCAATCCACAGGATAGAAGCAGCCTTTCCTTAATGAAAGAGCAAATGAAACTGACCTTTCATGTCATTATTCACCAACACCTTGCCAGAGGTAGAAATGTAGGGGAAACCATTAATTATTGTGTGGGTCATTATAAATTTGACAGTCCCGGTGCACCTCAGGTGAGTGTCTCTGATCTACAGCATAATTTAATGATGAAACACGGTGGCTAAGAAGCAACTTTCTACAGCATATGTGCTCAGTGGTGCCATCCTCTTGATCAGATCTCAGCCCTGCTCCCATAACTGCATGCACGTGGATAGCTCCAGTGCTGCAGGATTTTCACTGGGACTCAAATCAAGGCTGCCAGTGATTGCTTGTAAGGTAGGGACTTCCTGTCCCAGGAATTACTGTTAGCATGGTTGTACCTTGCTAATCTATCTGCTACAGGTCAGTTATCATCTGGGGTGTGACATAGCTCCCAAAATCACAGTGAACCAAAACCAGTTTTTCCTACGTATGCCTAGACAGTGACCATGACAGGTGCCAAACAGAACAGTCACAGCTGGATACATGACGTTAAGCTGCAGAATGAAAAGGGGCAAAATGAAAAGGTGATGCTAAATAAATACCAGTCACATCAGTGGTGCTGATAGATAAGTCCCTGAACTGGGTTTAAAGCTTCATTCTTTCTTTCTGGGGACTGTCTGCTTATGGAATTGGAAGCTTTTCAGCATTTCATACAGGTTCCAAGAACACATCACTTATTGAACATTACAGAAAAGGCCACCTAGTAAGAGTTTTACATAATCTCTAGCACAGAATCAGTACTCAATGCTTGGGAAGGAAAAGGGCAACGAGCCCAATTGAATTTCTAATAATTTTACAATGCCATTTCATTCTTTGGGAAAGCCTGTACAAGCCTGTGCCTTTTTGCTTTTCCCTTGTGAGAGTGGGAATTAGGGTAGTTTATAAACCAAAATCGATGCAGCAAGTGCAGGTGCAGAAGCAGAAGAGCAGGGCTGGGCCAAGGGAGGCTGCAGCAGCACGGGGTGCTTCCCTGGCACGGGGCTGCATGAGAGGCACTGCCTGGGGCTCTGCAGCTCCTGCCCAGCATGGGCAATCCAGCCATGGCACAGGAGCAGGGACGTGCAGGACACAGTCGGGCTGCAGGCACATACGGAGCTGGGCTGTGGAACATGGCTGTGTGCAGGGTGCCACTGCCCCCAGCCACGGGCCAGCGCTTCACCACGGCACGGCTTTGCACTGCTGCAAAGCACAGGGACTGCAGGAAAGATGTGACAGGGATGTAACTGCACCAGGCTGGACTGCCCTACAGCTTTTATTAGCTCATTTGAATCAAATTGCTGTGTACAACTGGATTAGACAGTTGTTTTTCAAAGGTTACACCCTACACACTACTAAGATTCAGGTTTTTCAGAAGTCATTTGAACTATTGCTATCCCTACTGTTCCCACGGTGTACAGGCTGCTGACTGTTTCATTTTCCATTACTTCCCTACACTTTGCAAACTCAGTGCCCACTAGATCACTGAAGGATAACAAGTGCTTCCAAAGAATTTGAACAGCAGTGTGTAACAAAGCAGTTGAGCTAAGGATCTGAGTCCCAATCAGTTGATGAGTACAGTAATTTCACACTCATAAGCTGCACCTGGTTATAAGCCACACTTCCAGGTAGCCAGGAAGAATTTGTCCATAAATAAGCTGCACCGGGTGATAAGCCACACTTTAAAAAAAAAAAAGCGAGGATCCGTGTGCAACAAAGTAACAAGTTAGTAACAGAATAGCACAAATCGCGGTGTTTGCTATCAGGTGCACAATTTGCAAACAGTTTTCACAGACCGGCGAAGCCTTTAAACGCAGCCCCAGGCGCCCTCCCCATGCCGCGGGCCCCGGCACTCCTGCCCCCGGTGCTGGCTGCCACAGCTCCCCGCACCGCTCAAAAGCGTCGGCTCAGCAGGCTGGCCACGTGATGCCAGCAAAGTGGCAGCAAAAAGCGGCAGCAAAAAGCGGCAGCAAAGCACGAAGCTGGCAAAAAGCAGTGGCAAAGCGCGAAGCCAGCAAAAAGCTGCGGCAAAGCGGCGGCAAAGCGGTGGCAAAGTGGCTTGGCTTCGCATAAAGGTGGCAAAGTAGCAGCTCCCCCCCCGGCTGGCTCACACTTCCAGGTTGGCATTTTGCCAGAATTTATCCATAAATAAGCCCCATCTGGTGATTAGCCGCCCTACTGGGATCGGCTCAATTCTTCAGTGAAATAGGTGTGGCTTATCAGTGCGAAATTACTGTAACTTTGCTGCCTGCCACAAGCAGAGACAGGACAAAACAAGTGCTTAGGTTTATCTTAGCTGGTCTCCTACACTTTTTTGTATACAGGATTGCAGATCCTCTGCCCTATAACTTCATCATGACATCGTGTTGCCAAACTCAGTGTAATGAAAATAATTAAGACAAGTCTAGGCATCTGAGAATTAAAACCAAGTAAACACGTAACTTTCTCCTGGGAAGCACCTGGGAATCAAAAGGAAAAGTGTTATGAAGCCAAGCACCAAACAAGCAGCTGCTCTTGGTTCACTTCACGTTAGTTTGTTCACCTTAATATATTGCAGCATTTCCAAAGCATTGCCCAGCTTCTAGGAACCTAGAGTTTCCCAAGAAAAGATGCCCTATTATATACCACCTCAAGAAGTCAGTGCAGAGCAGTCTAGGAAGCTGGCTGCCAGCAGGCAGAGACAGGCTCCAGCTGCCACCAGGGACCCCATGGCATTTCTGCTGGTAGAAGGGCAGCTCTGGCAAAACCAGCTTTACAACAATTAATTAATAATTAATGGCATATACAAATACTATTCTGCCCCCTGCAAGAAAAAGGACACACAGTCCCACTAATTTAAGTCTCCTTCAGAGAGCAGCTGCATTGCAGAGCCCAGATGCAGAAACATCTCAGCTCCCTCTGGAAGCCAATTATGTGAATTAAAATGAAAGGGATTCACAGCCAGGTCAGGCAAAGCAATGCTCAGAGGCTGCTTTAGTCTCTCTCTTAAACTAGGGCATGCCAAAAGCAATACATGGAGTAGAGAGCAGCTGAGATCAGCACTGAGTCCAAGAATTTCCTTGAAACAGTGAAAATTTAAAAACAGGCTATTTTTAAAAATAGTAGTCATTTTTTAAAATGTACTCATTTGACAGCATGAACTGTTGTGTTTGAAAGCACAGAACACATCCTTTTAACATTAATGCACCTGAACCCTCTAATTCAGAGGCAGCAGGAGCATGTGAAAAGCCTAGAGTTAAACCCAATTGCATTAATTTTATGCCACGTTTTAACATGCTGCAAAACTCAAAGAATAAATCCACTTAATAGTTTCAAAAACTGTTAATCTATGAAAATGCAAACAATGGTTAGAAAAAAGACCTTTCCCTCTGATAAGGTTGATAGACAGTTTAATCCCCAGATCCACAGTGTGGATTTTCCTTATTTTCCTTTTTGGTTGCTGTTTGTTTGATGGTTGTCCTGATTTTGGTTTTTGTTTTTATTTGATTAGCTTTAATTGTCAAACTACATGAAAAAGAGAAAAGTCAAAATAAAAAAAGACAAAAGGAGAATTAATCATATGTAGGGAAAAGGTTATGCAGCCAACACAAATCCAAGAGAACAGCAGTGGTAGAAAGATAGAATCATTTTACTGTGATTTACCACACAGGGAAGAGCTTGCTTTGGCTTTGACACTTGAGCCATAGAGCAGAAGTGGATTCTCTGATGGTGGCACTTTATGTTAGAAAGTCATTTTTTATACTGTATCTATCAGGGCACTCATGGTGCTCAGCTCACCTGCACACAAAGTGTTTAAATTTATCATGTATATTAACACCACAACTGTGGCAGAACCATCCCCTGTTTCTACAACAAAACTCCCTCCAGCACTTTCACCATCCTGGTCCAGCACAATCCAAGGCAGCCTAATCCTAGGGTATGTGGATGCTCACCAGCATCTCCAGGAGGTCTGGGGCAGCATCATGAGCAGCTGTTTCTCTGCTTTTCATTTTTTTCTCAGGTCAGAAGGTAGGGAAGACCAGAGGAGTATTCCTGTCAACCCAAAAAGCCTGCGCCAGATCTACAGATTTGTCCAGATGCTTATACTCACATAAATTTCACATGGAACTTGATGACTAAGTACACACTGCTGTAGACACAGGTGTTACAGTTCTATTGCAAGGTGTTGCACAAAAACAAATCCTTTTGACTGCAGCAGGCATCAGTTTCCTAAAGCGATTCAGAATAAGAAAACTTCCTACATGGTCTGTGTCTGTCAAAGAGGCTGGATCTGCTCCCCACCTTTCCCGCCTATGTGGAGGCCAGTGCAGTGCACAGGCAGACAAATACACCCTGGCAGCATGCTCCATGGCAGGACAAGAGCAGTGTGTGGGTGGTGCTTCATCTCATTTCACTGCTGGTTTTTATTTTTTTTTTCCCCAGAAAGAGGAAAGCTTGTTGTACAAGAATTTTGCTCTAGGAAATTCTGGCTTTTGAGCAGCTAAAAGGAAAATAGACCTTCTGTGAGAAAAGGGACTATATTAAAAAAGAGACTATTCTAGACCCTTTAAAAGAAAATTGAATTGTGCTTTTTGATAATAAACTGCTCATTCTGGGGATTGAATACAGAGGCTTAGGCGTGTTTCTGACCAAGTTATTTTGAAATGTGCTCTCCTCAGAAGAGTTTATATTTTTGTTACCTTACAGACTTTCACTCTCTACAAGATTAAAAATAATAATGAGTTCATTAATTAGCTTTTAGGCTGCAAACACTCCACAAAAGCTTATAAATATTTTTAAACAACAAACAAGGCTGACCAATAAGCAAGCAAACTGTACTGTGCGTTTGAAAATCAGCCTAATGATGGATTTAGAGGCTTAAAACAAATCTTTCCCTGCACTTGTTGGAATCTTTCATTACAAACTTCTCTTCACCGTCAGCCACCACCTGCGAACTAGAGAGCTTCATAAATCACTGGGTTAGACTGGTTTTAGTGTCATCACACAATTACAGATTTAGCTTGTTTCAGGAAGACAGCAGTTGGAACACTGCTAGACTTTGTCAAACGAAACATGGAGCTCTACAGGAAGTTTTAAAATTAGGTTTCAGGCCAACAGAAGCAACTTCTCAATATCCTGGCAGTGCTTAGTCTGGATGATGCCGCCTTGCTTGGTGTTTTCCCCTGGACTTCACTTTTTAATGACTGAAATTTCTATTTCGCAAGTGAATACAGGGGAGCTGCTTGAAAGGGAACATTTCTGAATACATTTCAGTGTAAACAGACTTGAGTCACAAAGTTTGTTAACACACAGCTCCTGGTAGTGGCCCCTTCCATTTTATCTCGAGATAGAAGTCTTTTCTCCACCCATAGCAAAGTGAGTCCTGTGCTGCTGCCCTCTGGGCTGTTCTCTCCTCCTAGCTGAGCAGTGTAAGAGCTTCTTTGTTGTCCCACTGTAATTTAAAATATCCAACCAAAGCAGATTTTGTTCAGTTCTCCTAAAGAGGCAGTGCTGCTCTCCAGGAGCTATGAGTTAGAAGCAAAGTCAGCAGCTTACAGGTGCCATCTGTTAGCTTCACAGGAGAATAACCCTGGAGACCCTGCAGAATTAGTTCTGGGAAACTTCTGGTTTGAGTGAAATGAGACCCAGGCGGGCAAACATAAACACTCCTGCTGTTCACAATCCTCTGTAAAACAGGTTGTAATCTTTTACTGTACCTGTTTTGTAACTGGTAATCTCAGCTGTTCCTCCCAAGCTTAAAGGAGCACATGTTGATACAGAATTTGTGTTCTTGGCTCCCATTCTCTGGTCAAACTGAGCATTTCAACCCTTCAGGAATGTATCTCTGTCATTTTTTAAATTGGCAAAAAGTGAATGTAACAAAGCAAAAATACATATTAGCTGAGGAAGTTTTAAATGCCAGAGAAAGGATTTTGGTGTTGATAGACAGGAGGGAGTTAGAGGACACATTGATTCTGTGGTAAAGACACAGGATCATGCAGGTGCTGGCTTACTCAGCAGAGTGGCAGTGGTTTTTTTGCATATTCTTTCAAATTGCTATCTTATGCAAAAGATCAGGGCTCTGTGAGCTATCAGTCAGACTCCAGGGTACTATAGAGCTGCCACAGGCAATCACTGAAATGTGTCTGCAGGTTGTTCATGTTCAGATCATTTGCACTCATGCATAGTTAAATGATTAGAAATTAGCAGCAGCTCCTATTTTAGGCTTTGGGGAAAGCCAGTGAGACCTTCCTGTGAGCACTTGTGATTCCTCCTCCATGCTTCCACAGGGACGGTGAATCTAAATGCTTTTCAGCCTTTGGAAGAAATCTGAATTTGAATTTCAGTTCTTCAATGTTCATATTCCTCTTTGGGCTCTGGGTCCCCTGTGATTCTTGGACAGTCTAAGACTTGCCCTTCCTGTAGTTTAAGGACAGGCACTACCCACTCTCTGGGAATACCGTGTGAAGTGCTGATAGTCAGAACTAAGGAGAAGACATCTTCAAAACTTTCGAAGATTGCTCATATCAAAGTATCACCAAACCCTGCCATCTGCCCAGAGATTATTCAGGCATCTGCCATGAACAGAAGTATCTGTCAGAATAAAATATTCCATAAACCTGATCCAAATAGTAACTGATGCAACCAGCAACCTGACTTCTTTGCTGAAGAATCTGCCATCACATTACATGAGAGATGAGGGAGAGCCTGCTTATACCATTCCACTCCAACTCCACATGGCCTGATGCTGAGCCACACCTTCCAAAAGGGCTTCCCATACTGCAGCGTGGCCCCTGCCATGGAAAAAGTGGCTGCCCTTGCCTGCCACTAGAAAGGCAGGATCATCAGGCATGAATTAGTCCCATGTTTTCAACAAGCAAAGAAAAAGCCCCTGACCATGTTACCTGCCTTGGTTCCAAGTGCAGGCACACATGTACAAGACAATGCTGCCCTCTGCTCTGTCTTCAGACACTCACTCACTGTGACTGTGGACCAGAGCCAGCTGCTCCCATTGCAGCTCAGGGCTCTGAATCAGCCTCAGTCAAACAACATGGAGCACAAAAAACAAATCTAGCTCCCACAGGACGCTGAACAAACTGTTCAAGACACATGTATTGAATTGAAAATGTACTGACAATGTATTATCTACAAATGCACATTTTAAAAAGGAAATTACAGAATTAACAGGAAATAAAGATTATTCATATTAGGCCTGACCCCAACGTTAGTCATCAGATTGACTGCTAAATAGCTCCACAAATACTTTTCTTGTACTCAGTGGAAGTACTTAGGTAGGCAAATACTGCAGGGCCCTGACAAAAGTGGGAGAATTTGGGCTCCTCTGATTCAAAGGTTTATTATTAACAAAACCCTCAGTTGCTCAAACCCCACAAAATGATTTCAAGTGAACAGTCACACCACTAGTCGGAGAAAGGCACACATGTGATAAAGAAGAATGAAACAGCTCACTGACGTGTAGATATACAGCTGATAAGGAAAACAAAAAACCTACTTCAAAAAATAAAACACTTGAGTTTCAGTCAAAGCCAGAAGTAGTATCTGGTTTCTTTTCTCTCCCAGCATCCAGAAGGTGTGTGCAACAATGCTGAAGATATTTCCAGTTCTAGCCATCCTTGCAGGTAAGAATGACAAACTGATCAAAATAGCACTGGAACAAAGGAACCTGTTGAAGTAAGAGAGCAGGTGAACCTGACTAGCAAACTAGGAGAACATTCGAGATTAATTATTCCATGGAATAAAAATCATGGCTATACTGCCAGACCATTCTATGAAAATCCACAAACTGACCCCTGCCTGGTAAGAGCTTTTTGCTCAATAATAGAATTTTTTCTTTGGTAGATAAATGCTTTGCTGTGATCTCAGGAAGAGCTCTTGTATGGAGTATTCAGGTCTTTCAAGTGTTTCAAGGTCAGGTTTTTCCACATTTGGCTTTTGTATCCACTTGACAACAGGGCTGGAAAATGATGCCTCAGTCCCTCAACCACCAAAAAATTTGGGGAGTATGCTTAACTTTAAGCATGCAAATAATCTTTGGATTTCCCTGAAATTAAATGAGGACATAATACTTTGTGGAATCCGGGAATTGTATGGTACAGTGAAAACTATATATTATTCATATTTTGAGGGCATTTCATTGTGCTAAGCTTTACATTTAATATATGCAGAAGCAGTCATTTTAATGGTCTAAGGAGATGAACAGCCCCTCTATCTACTACAGAAAATGAAAGTTAGTTTCTGCATTTTCTTTTCCAGGTGGAATTATCTGGTTTGGGTGTCACAGAAATATTTTATGTAGCTGCTCCTGGAGTTTCAGTGTTCTAACTCTCTCACATATAAACCAAACAGATTTTTACCTTAGATATGGAAAGTAAGTCAGAATAGGTATACCATGTATACTTTTCAAAACAATGTTCTCTAATTTGAAAGTTCTGGATCTAAGACTAGCAATGTGCCCACTTTGGTGGGCACTACTGACAGAGAGTTTCTGTTGTGGCTCAGAAAAGATCAGCAAATTTGGATTTAATTCATCAGTATTAAAAACTTCAAAGGACTTCAGTGAAAGTGGGAAATTTCTAATTAACTGCAATGACTGTGTGGGAAGGAAACAGTCACACTAGAATACTGATGAGTAAAGACATGGATCAGCCACTTTTAACAAGTTATGGTCCTGCTCACCCTAGCTGAGTTAATTCTTATTTGTGCACTTTTTTTATTCAAAGCAAAAGGCCTTTATGTATGAAATGGGATTAGAGGTTCATGCCATAAATGCAAAGTGGAACTCCCATTAACATTCATGGTGGGGAAACAGGCTCTGTGGGGGCTGTTCACTCTGCTGTCAGTCAAAAGATCCATGTTGCAATTCGTATTGGCTTTAAACAGCCTTTTTACTTGAGTGAAGATTATTTCAATTATATGCATTTCTTCAAAATATAGTTTTATGTAAACTAGAAAGCTTTTTGGAGTAATTTCTGCTAAAAAATAATTTATTTGGGAAAGGCCTCTGACTGTCAGGCTCTGTGGCACTCCTTATTCTAAAACCAGAGAATGATAAAATAAGTATGTGGAGCAGATGACTGGAAATGGATGTTTTCAGTAGAATAACATTGTGTTGAAAGAAAGTACCTTTAATCCTGCAAAGAGCAGAAAATAAGTACTTGTAAATTGCAGCAAGAAACTAACATCCTCTGGCCAACACTAAAGCTGAGAACAGTGAACTGAGTTACCTAAAATAATTTGGCACAGCTTTTGTATTAGATCTCAGTAAGGATTAAACTGCTGTGAATTCACAAGACAAGTAGGACTGGCAGCCAGTCCTGGGATCCCCTCTTTCCCTAAGTCAGAAATAAAGGCAGGTTTGACATACTTAGGTCAGTCTCCAGCCATTCCTGTGACACTATATTATATATCTTCACATGTAACATAAATCCTGTTGTAGTTTAAACCATTAATTTTCATCCTAGCCACCATCAACATGGCAAGTATAGTATTCCTTCCTTCCTTGAAGTGAGCTTTTACTATTGAAGCCATCAAACAAGGTAAACAGTTCAGATAGGTTTGCATGCTGTATTAACTCTTGAATTTGCAATATTTACATAGTTGACATTGGCAAAACAGATTGTTTCTTTTTATAAACAATGCTTTCTCACACTGGGCTGTTAATTTCAGCAAAATACTCTTTAGTATTACTGCAGATTCTGCCAGAACTCTCAAAAGCAACACCCCAAGAAAAGATGCACAGATCATGCACTGAGAAAAATATTTTACATGTTTGGCTCAATCATTAATATATGCAATAAATCCACATGAAAACTGTTATAACATGAAATTCTCACCTTTCCTGTTTTGCATAGAAGGCTCCAAAATGTTTTGTGTTTTCCATCCCATACAGAAGAAAAACATTCTCAGTTTGAATCTTCAGACACTAGCTTTCAAACTGGACCCACCAAAACCCTGAAATTCAGACTTATTTTTCTGACAGCTCTATCTTTGCTGTCACGTGTCATCATGGCTAGTAATTCACAGAGGATAGAAACAGATAAATACTGTAAGTTGGTGCTTGATTCCTTTCACTACTATGATTGTGTCTTCGAGACTGATCAAAACACTGTGGGGAAGGGCTCACAAGCTGTTTGCTCCCTTTCTGCTTTGAGCACAACAGAAATGGTTGATGAAGTTATCAAAGAACTCCCTACAGCTTCCAAGTAAAAGCACTTCCTAAAAGTTTAGTTTGATTTTTCCAATGTAATAGCATTGGGGGGAAAAAAACGGCTTTGGAAGTAAAACCTTGGAAACCTAAACAAAAGCAAAGTAATTAGCAAAAGAAAAGCAGAGAAAAGCTGCTGGGCTCCAGCCTGAGGGATGCAACAGTGCCACCCAGTCCTGGTCAGAACAGAAGGGTGTATGAAGTGAGAGCATTGTAGGCCATGATGCTCCATAGTGAAGGAGATCAGCTATCTAATGAAATAACTGGGGGAAAAAAAAAAAGGGAGGCAAGAAAGGTGTAAGGGAGGGGTAGACTTGTAAATGAGAGTGCAAGCACAGAAGAGCACTGTGAGTGCAGAAGAAGGGTTCTGTTTAACCACAGACTCTTAGTGAGAACATGAGTATCAGCCAATGAGAACAAGTATGGGCTTAGGAACTCTGCTTTTTAAGAATATTTAAGAATATTATTTGTTGTAAGGGCACAAGTATTCTGGGGGATTTATTTGCTTTCTAGCTTTTACCCAGTCCCAGCTTGTTATCTCTGAAATTTCCACACAAAGCCCAAAGGAAACTGTACTGAAAAAGAGGACAGCCAGATACATCCTACAGTTTTCTTCAATAAAACAGAGAGTAAGGCATTCCTGCATGGCTCCCAGACCAGCCCCAGCTGATGTCTCTCACCACACTTACTGCCCACAGGCTACACCAGCGGGGTCGTGGTGACCATCCCTGAGAAGACAGTGAATGTCACAACAGGTGGAAACGCAACCCTCCTCTGCACATACACCAGTTCTGCACCACTGGGAAATTTTTTTATTCAGTGGAGTTTTTACAGTGCCAAAGAGAGCCAGCTGCATACCGTAAGACATTTATTTATTATTACTATGAAATTATATTTGAGATATCCTTAAGTCCTCAAAGAATCTTGTTATGTTTGACAGGGTTATCCTTATTACAAACCAGGTGATGTTGGGGTTCTTACCCTAGAGATTATAGATTGGGGTACAGTGAAATTTAGGGGTGGATGAACAAGTTATCTAGGCTCCTAGTTCCCACTGACATGCCTTCACAAACTGATGAAAAAGTACAAAAGTAATTGAGATGCTCAGCTTACTTCAAGTCACGCAGGAAGTGTGAAGCAAAGACCAGGTGTACAAAAATCCCACGAGTACTGCAGCTCCCTTTTCTCTCGTCTGGCAGATATTTCCTGCCATTGTGAAAGCTGCTTTTCTGGTGAGATGCCCTTGCCTATGACAATGTATTGTACCCCATTCAAGGGTTAAATGAGAGCTCCTTTACTTAGGCGCTGAAGATGCCTTTAGGCAGCTCAGTAAGAGGTGTCATGCATGACAGTGGGCTGTGAGCACAAAGTGAGGAGCAAAAGTGTTGGCAGCACTCTGCAGAAAGTTATTACAGCAGGAAACTTGCCATAGCAAACTTGCATTGGTATTTCCTGGCATCCCAGGACTGTCACTGTGAAAACAGAACTGTTACAGGTTGGGGCGAATGGTCCCTGCCTTTCCTGAGACTCCAAGAGGCTGTAGAGCCAAACAATATCTTACTTTGGGGCTGTTATGAGACTGTGTTGTGGGCTGGAGTATCACCACAGATGGGATTGGGAAGGACACCAATGCCAGGCAGTGACTTGGTCTAACCACTGCCTGAGCCTCTCATGTGGCTGTAAAGACCTTGCAGAGCAGCCTGGTCTGCCTGGAAAGAGTCAGGGATGGGATGTCTATCTTCCTATATGTACTCACACTACTGCCCAAACTTCAAGAACTGTTAATCTCATGTTTTGGCGGGGAAATGAACCCATTAATTTACAGTAATTTCACGAATATAAGCCGCACCTTTTTCATTGAAGAATCCAGCCTACCCCAGTGGTGCGGCTTATATTCAGGTGTGGCTTATCTATGGACAAATCCCAGCGAAACGCCAACCCGGAAGTGAGAGCCGGCCAAGCAGAGTGGCAAGTGGGCGGGCCAGCCCCTGTGCCACCGGGAGCCGGCGGCGGCGTGGGACCGCCGGGAACAGGGCCGGCAAATGTGCGGGCTGGCCCCTGCCTCTGGGAAGCCGGGCTGTGTGGGGCCAGGCCGAAGCGCCCCACCCCCTCTGCCGTGCGGAGTTAAAAAAAAAAAAAAAGAAAAAGCGCGGCTTATATTCGGGTGCGGCTTATATATGGACAAATCCTGTGGTCTTCCCAGCTACCTGGAAGTGCGGCTTACATTCAGGTGCGGTTTATAATCGTGAAATTACTGTAATTCCAAGCATAACATAAAAGGTATGAGCTCCCATCAGCTCCATCCTGACAGGTGGTGAGCAGTCAGCAACACATTCCTTTAATAAGGAGAAATCCTGATGAGAAGTGTTGCTGAATCCTTGAAGATGACAGGGATTCCTTTTCCATGCCTTGGTTTCAGGCTTGTGCTTGTGGGACAATCATTTCCCATTGTTTTTATCCTGTTGCCAACATTTTTTTCTGAACGTTCAATGTTACAGCTGAGAGTTGTTGTAAAAAGATTTGACTTAGAGGAGTGTCACAGTCCACACTCAGGATGTTTTTGTCCTGTTCAGAAGTTTCTTAATAATATAATAGTAGGAGGTTTGCCCTTGCTGATACAGTTGTACCTTCATCTGGTTTACTAACTACCGCATAATTAGCCTATAATTTGCAGAATGCTCTGGTTTTAATATATTTGGCATTCAACAGTAATAGCCAAAAAGTAAGAAATGGCAATTTAACCTAAGACAGAACTGCTCACTCACCTGCAATATATCACAGTCACAGATGAAGCCTGTATCAGTGCTAAGTACTAACTCTGGGCCCATCCCAAATTCTGACTCTAGCTGACTGCCAGACTGATGTAGGCATAGCTTGCCTGATTGTGTAGTTGAATAGTTGCTATTCGTTGTTTGCTTTCCTCAAGTTAAAACTATTTTATTAAATGAAGAATTATTTCTGAAAGAGTTGTAGCTGCAGGTTTCCTGAGTTGTATATAGAGCAATATACTATAATTCTGATCCAGTATGTTACATTTTAAATTCTAATTGCTTGTTCAAGTAAGAAGTACAGCACTGACATAGCATCAAGCTTGTCTTCTCCAGGTTTAGTCAGTCTTTCTTTTCTACTTGCATGAAATTTTCTATTTTGCAACACACTAAATTCCATATGTCTTTTTGGTCACAATCAAGAGAAATAAACAGCAGTTATAAATATTTCAGAGGGAGAATCACACCGTTTCAAGAGGTTCAGGAGGGGAAAACCATTTGTAAACTGTGGCTAATGATAAGAAAAATGCCCCCTGAAAATTATAATCATAAAACACTGTGGGTAGTTCAAAATATGCTCAAAAATAACCAGCTGATTCAAGACAATCAGATGTCAGGGAACCTTTATGGATCAATCCTTCAGGTGCTCCCTCCCAGCTTCTGCGGCTCTTATTACAGGCAATGGGAAAGCTGTGCCTATAAGGTCCATGGAAACACTACTGGGAAAAATTGCAGGTGGATTCCCCCATCTGAAACTAATGTCACAGCAAATTCCCTTTCACACATTTGTAATGGCTGTGTTTGTGATGGATGATTTGCATTTTCATTACAAAGGCAGTTCAGTCTGGGAAGGCCATGGGTTAGTGCATGTCCCATTCTCCTTGGACACCAAGGCACAATCTCCTCTCACTGCAGCTCCAGTTCTCCTGGGCTGGCATGCTCCCTGAGCCTCAGAGCCTTTTGCTCCCTGGAACCTGCTGTGTCCCTGGAGGGTGCAGGACATTGCTCTTTTTAAAATGCTTTCAGCAACCCATTCAGTCTTGCATTACTTGACCTTGTACCCTTTCACCACTACCTGGCAATTCCTTACCATTTTGAACTTGTTCACAATAAAATTAATGGTGTTAATGCAAACACTGGGAAGAAAGGCTTGTGACTGTGATTGTTTGTGGAAAGTAAGGTTTAAGAAATCACACAACACAGCTGAACATAAAGTTGGATTTTCACTCTCCCTCTGAATGAGGCTGGTATTTCTATTTCAGGCTGATGGCCCTTCTGACTTTCAGAAAGGACTGCGAGCCTGAAAGCCTGCATGTTTTTTCTCCCATAGGTTTAAAAAAAACCCAGATAATCTCTAAAAATCTGGTTTTCCCCAGGTTTGGCATATCGCTGAATTAAGTTTCACAGTTCAAAAATGCATTTAATATGCTAGTGAGATGATAAACCCAACTATATTGGAAAGACTGCTACCATATCTTATTCAATAACAGAATAATAGCTTGAATTTTAACTGGAACAACTTTTTTTCATTTTATCAGATATTTAGATACTTCTAACATAATAAAATACCTAACACTTCCTTCAAAATAATATATATTTGCCCTGAAAAATTTGTTGAAAATTCTGTCTCTACTCAAAATTACTCTTTTTTTCAGCAACTAATTGGATAACATATTCAAATTCCATTTTTCAACAGGGGAAAATTCTGCCAATTATTTTGAAGACATAAGACTTACAATTTTTGTAAAAAATTACGGAAAATACATCTTCTCTCACCTACTAAATTTTAAAATATTCCTGACTTCTAACAAAATGCTAGAGGTCTTGATGACCATGTTATTCACATGGGCACTATCCTCAAAATAATTAGATTATGCAGAAGAGATATTCTCTATAACAAATATGTGTGAAACAAAATATTGATTTTAATAAATGCTGTTTATTTAAACAATTGAGAACATGACCCTTTCTCTCTACAGTGGCAACAAACAAGAGAGCAAGCTGTAAACATTATATACATTTATAAATGTTAAATACTATTAAGGCAAATTTATACCATTAAGAAGCTTTTGGCTTTAAGCATTAATGAATGGGAGGGTTGAATTACAGTAATTTCACGAATATAAGCCGCACCTTTTTCCGTTGGAGAATCCACCCTACCCCAGTGGTGCGGCTTATATTCAGGTGCGTCTTATAATCGTGAAATTACTGTACTAGATTTTAGGACATAACATAAAAAGCAAAGGCCAAAGGCCCTTTATTTTACACTGCCATTAACAGTACAGGTTTTGCAGTGTTTTGAGACATAAGCTCAGGTACAGTCCTGGCTGAAGTGAAATCAGGAAGGCCAGGATCAGGACAAGTGCCAGTGTTAATTTAATGTCCCTAAGTACTCAACAGATTTTACCTTGCCTCAAGGGGAGGCTGTGCTTTGCAGTACTTTGCAGCAACACCCTCCCACCCCCCACCCCCACCACTGATTCAGATCTGCCTCCCAGCACAGCCTTTGTGAGGTTGGTTTTATCTTTTGCTGCTTTTTCTGGATTTTTCATGCCCTGTTCTGCCTTGCTCACCCTCCCCCTCAGGCTGCCACGGGTGCTCAACAGCTCTGACCATGGCAGTTCCACCATGGGCAAGGAGGAGATACCATAGCCAGGCTGCTCACAGGCAGCAAAATGAAAAGGGAGGAAGCAAACAGAGCCAGGTGTTTACAGCACTGTTTTGAAAACAGCACCGCTTTAGTGGGAGAATATAAACTTTTTTAACTAACTGAGCCTAACTCTGCTCTTTTCCTGAGAAGTGTCTCTAGCAGAAATAATTTCCCTCACTTGAACTTAAAAATGTAAGTATAAAATCGTGGAAAATAGAACACCATACATATTTTTAACTTTTTGTCATTTACTTCTTAGCAACATATCCTTTAATGCGGAATTTAAGTTTTAAATAATAACTCCTAGGCAAGGATCTTGAGAACTTTTCAACATTGAGTGACCTCTATTTTACACCTAGACAAACTGTGGCTAACACTATTCTGCCCATCCAGGCTTGGCCTGGCTCATAAGGTAAAGTCTCAGCTCCTGCTAAGACCTACATCTGTGCTTCATTTCATGCTCTGAGTCACTTGGCTGGCCTAAGTAAATGTTTGACAGCTGAAGCCTCTGTTGATTCTTCACAGGCGAGGCTGCAGCCTTGTAAAGCTTAATACAACTCCTGAACCTAACCTGGGCCACACCTTGAGCCTTCAGCCTGGGCCACCCACAGCTAAAGTCAGTGAAGTGATCAGGGACTCTGGCTAACCAAGATGTGCCTAGGGCAGGATCCTTGATTGAAATTTTAAATTCACTATATGAGTAAAGGTCATGAATGCCTGTTACTTTTAGGCAAAGTAGAATTATTGGTAGACTCTTATAAAAACCTTCTCTTAAAAAAAGCAAACATGTGGCATGTTGGTCAGGGGACAAAGAGGGAAAGCCCAAAGGAGGAAAGAGGCAAGAAGAGCAATCTGAGCACAGATGTGTCAGCTCCTTCCACCCTGACACCCCAAATTCAGATTAGCAGTAGTCCCGATACCAGCACAACTCTGCTGCCCAGTCCAAAGCAAGGCACAGCTGTGGGCACTGGGCTCCCCAGGGTGAGAGCCAGGGGCTGGCCAGCCCTGTATGTGAGGGGTTTCCGTAAAAGCTTCTGAAAGAACAAATTCCCCTCCATGTAGTCTGAGCAATTCAGGGGACAGACCCCTTCACACACTTTCAGCCACAAGGCACCTGAGATCCTGTGTTGCAGAGGCTCTCAGTGCTTCAGGCGACACCAGCTTGGGAGCAGAGCAGTCCATTCCAGCCCATGAGAAAGATGAGCCTGTGAGAAGCACCTCCTGAGGCAGTACAGGAAAACTTCCTAGAAAGGACCTGTCTCATCCATAAGCATTTCTTTTGGCCTAGGGGTGATTTTTTAAAACCAAGTTCTGTCTGGCAGTTAGATGACTGAGCAGGCATTGTAAGGAACAGCTTCATGGAAAGCAGAGGCAATACCTCCAGTGCAGAGGAATGGAGATGCAGTTGGATTTACTCTGGATGTCTGTGGGACTATGGTGGGCTGCCTGTAGTTATCACAAAAGGAAGTGCAGACAAGTAGAAAATAATCACGTTGTAACTGGGGTTACATGGAGCAAACATTAGAATTTTATCTTAGTTTGCCTAATTTTAGGTAGAATTCAGGAATACGCTTCTATTGCATCTTGCAGTTGACAAGGCCTGAGATACTTTCTGCACAAAACACTGAACATGAGGAACCTGCCCTAATGATCAACTCAGATGGTAGCAGTGTGGAGAAGTGACTCTTTGATTTTGGGGGAAGATTTAAAGTCTCATTTAACTCTCAGATCAGCACATTTTTACTCAAATGCAGCATTCCCCGTGTCACGGTATTCTGAGTATGGATGAAAAGTCAGTCAGTCTTTGTCAAAAGACGGTGTATGTGACAGATGCACGGGGAAGATGTAGCTGGAGATACAAGGTAAGAAAACAATCCCCATAATTTTAAGGGAGAAGACAGAGCTAAATAGCTTCTACTAGATTTGTGCTACTGTCAAACCTGTATTCAAATTCTGTATTGAAATCTCAAAACCAGCGCATGACTGAAATAAGTCGAATCAGATGCATGATTCAGAATTTTTAATTCACCCTATTTCTGTTGTATTTTTCTCTGTCAAAATTATTTTGGATGTACCTGTTGTGTTGGGGTTTTTCCCTCCCCACCTATTCTAGGTGGCTGAACTGGCACCTTCAGGAATATTCTACCCAAAGTGTATGTGAAGGGTGTGTGCACCCACCAGGAGCCTCTGGGCTGAATGTGAGCAAGACTGGAGAGCCCAAACTTGGGGCTACATATTTATATAGAAAAAAAATCATCTGGATCTCCTTTCTAGAATATAAAAACATTTTGAGATGTGATAGATAGTGAGGATACTGAGCTGAACCAGCTTCCTCTCAGCTGTCAGCTGAGCATTCCAGCCATAATCAATTCCAAACTGTCTGACTGCAGCAGGATTCCTATCCCACCGTGAAGTACACCATACAACCCAATGTAAACTGAGATTTAGTAATAACTGCTAAAGATCAGTTACACCAAATGCACTGAGAAAACACATTTGTTCTTGATGCACTGTAGGAATTATTCACTAATAGTTCAGCCACAAGAATGATACTATGAGAACATTAAAGAGCTGCTCCTTCAGTATATTTGCATCAGTTAAAGCAGCTGAATGATTAAACCTCTAAAGGCTTCTGACTCCCTCCATTTCTTCTTCTTCAATGCGCTATTGTGACAAGACACTTCTTGTCATTGTTAATATCCTCAATTCCCCATGCTAAAAAAACCAGTAAAGGATATCCCAATAATATCCCTACTACCTTCAGGCAGATCAGAGTTTCGACAAAAATGTGTGAAAAGAAGCTGTGGATGAAATAAGAGGTTTGGGCCCAAACTCAGTCATGTGACACATGTCAAAAAAACCAACACATATGTAAGTATTTGCTTTCTTAGCTAGCTGTGTTCAGAATCTGAGCTTTGGGCCTTCATTAACACTCTGAGTGTGCAGCATTTGTTCTCTATTTTGATGGTAAAATGCTTAAGGAAGTAATGAACATTTTCTCCCCTTGTTGTTACTTTATAAATTCTGCCTGTCCTCAGAATTCAAAAAGAGATCATGATCTCAAACCAGTAAAGTTGTAAATGTCCTCCATTTTCTATAGCTTGGGAAAATGTCAAACAGAAAATGACAAACCAACACAATGACAGGGCCCTCTGGATGCTGCATCTTTCCAGCTCCCCAGGTGGACTGAGTCACATGCTGAATCCAGCAGAATAATGTCATGCTAGAGCTTTACATGTGCTATTGGGGGAAAGGGAGAAGAGGCCGGGGAGGAAAGACAGGTACTGGAAAACAAGTAATGTCCTGAAACTGTCCCCCAGCCAGGAAGTCAGGAGATTAAGACACTTTGTAAAGCACATTCTCATCTACCTCTCATCTTACAACTTTGATATCTTTAAGTACTAGGCATGTTCCACCTTGTGATGCAGTAACTCCAGGAGATGGGGATGGGAGGAGTATTGACCTGAAATTACGAATGAGTCCATCCAAAGCCATATGAAAGACACAATTTTATGCAAATTCTAGTATTTATTTGTCCTGTCAAAAGAGGAAGAGAATCAGAGGGAGGCATGTTTCTTATAATTTCCTGCCTGCTTCTTCACACACCCCCTTCACAGCTAAGGAAGATCTTTCTACAGAAGCTGTACAACAAAAACCTGTAGGTGGGTTCCTCACACTCTGCTAACCTTTGACAGCCTTTGAAAGTCCTCAACTTAGCATCAGCTCTGCTGACAGCTTCCTTAGCAGGCAAATGCTTTCCACACCATCACTCTAGAGGAAGCTGCCTGTGGAAATGAAGGGTAAGCACAGCACAGCCTCAGAAAGTCTGGAAGGATGGCTGGCTGCTGGCTGCATAGACACAGCAGCTCTAGGCACTGCCCAGCCCATTAGTTGAACAACCAACTAAACTGCAACCCTTTCTAAGGTCAGGGAGCTGTCTTCTGGGCAACTTTGCCATTTAGCCTAAACTAGCATCTCAGATTCTGAAGTTATTAGGGACAACAATTTTAGGAGTGATAATATCCGCTCCTTTTCCTGTCAGGTCTTTGATTAGTCACCCAGGCAGCTTCTTCCATGAAATGTGAAATGGCACTATGATACAATAACTTGCTGAGCAAACTAGCTGGTAAGGAGGACCAACAACCATTAATGCACCCTCAATATTGTTTCTGCTCTGGCAAATCACTGACTTCACTAGAACTGCACATGATTTGCTTGAGGACATGAAAAGCTTATTGTTTGAAGGGAAGTACAGCAGATTACTTTTGGGTTGTTTTGGCGGATTTTTTTGGGGCTTTTTGTTTTTCTTTTTGTTTGGTTGCGTAGTTGGTTGATCGGTTTTTTGCATTCTAGATGGTGTACTTAAAATATATTTATCACACCAGATTAAATAGGTTTCCAGAAAAAGTCTACCATTGATTAAATATACAGTTTTCCCATACACACATTCTAGGTAATATGGAAAGAAAAGTCAATGACATGTGTCTGTAGGAGGAAACATTAACTGTAGTTGCCCAAAACCAAAAAGTTTTCCATATCTTCAGCAGAAAAGATTTTTTTTTTTTTTAATTTTCGAGTTGAAACAAAAACACTTTTGCAAAGGTTTTCATTTCAGTTTTCCAAAATCCACAAACCAGCCTTTAAAGGACAGCATTAAAACACTTCGTACCAGGGTTTAAAATACCCATTTAGAGTCTATTGTTTAAAATGCACTACGAATTCACAGCCAATTAACTGAAACATATTCCTTTTAAATGAAAGTTCCTGGGTACACAATCCAATCATACCTCCCGGACAAGATATACACTCAGCAAGTAATCAGAACTTACTCAGCCTTTTTGGTGTTTACCACCTTCCTTTAGGCAATGAACTCCAGAGCCAGGGAGATAAGCACAGAACAGGAGAGAAATGAGAACAGGCAGAGGAACTGAACACATTGCCTGAGACGGTATCACTGCCTTTATGTTCATGGCTGACAAAAATGACCCAGTAAGACTCTGTTTGAATGTATAAAGAGAGTATAAATAGTCTCGGCAGTGTTAACACCTGCCTCGGATTTCACAGCATATCCAAAATATTTTCTCAGCATTCATTGACTCAGAAAGAGAGAACACATGGGATTAGTTTTTCAGTGCATTGTTTAAGGGCTTAAGCATGTAACTCAGCCTGACTCCAGGTCAAACATACCGAGGAGCATTTGCTCCTCTACAGTGTTTACTGGCATGCCCCGACTGCATTTATGACTTGAAGTGCCAGTCTCATTCCTAGAAAGGTGTACTGTATCTAAATGAGCATTCAGTGGACCCCTTCTGCTACTCTTTACTCTTACATACTCCCAAATTACTCTGGGGTAGATTGAGTACAATTTAGCCCCTTTTTCCAACAATCAAGCCTTTAATAGGGTATGATGGGCCTGCCATTTCTCATGCTGCAGCAAGACACATTACTTCATTTAAATCACCATGAAGCTTAATTTCACATTAGTGTTAAGAGCTGATGAACCCCTTTCACTGCCTACTCAAACAGTGCAGTTGATGGGGAGGAGATGGAAATCCAGTCCATCACTACTGAATGCTGTTCAGGGATATCAGGCTCCGTAGAGGCTGAAGTCAGAAGTCACAGTTCTTGTAACTTCAAACTCTTGCAAAAGACAGTGATAAATAATACTCTGCTATTGCTCACACTCAGATAAATGTAGAATGAGACTAATGTGGGCAGTGTGTTTTTGTAATTCCAGGTAGACAATTTTTGGATGAGTGATTTGTTTAAAATAAACTTCTTATTTTGAACACTCTCCTTCCCCAGGGAGTACAGTGTGTCCATCTAAACTCTGGTTTGGCAATAGAGTTCCGCTCTAGATGTTTGCAAAGCATAGAATCAGTTTTAAAACTGATGATATCGCATGCACACAATGGTAGCTGGGAGGAATATCCAGCTTCAGCAGACTTTCCAACCAGGTCTGTCATCGAGCTGACCCTGGACCTGTTATGCTTCTCCACTGTACCTGTGTTCCACACCTTGGGAATGCATTGGTGTTCAGAGCCCTGCATCAATTGTACCTGGTGTTTGTAATCCTGGGGCAGGGAAAGATAAAGTCTGGCTGAGGAGTATGCAAAATTGCTCTTGAGATAGGGCCAAGCTGCAGTCTTGGAGCTGCTGGTGCTGCACAAGCTCGATTCTGACCTTCATTTCAAAGCCATATCTTTGCATAAACCAGCTATGCTCTGACAGTTTTGGAGTTGTACCTTGCCTTAAGCTAATAAAGGATTTTAGATAACATTCCTTAAGGACTTCAGTCAACACCATATCAGGGAGGATAAATAGAATTAAGAATTAATATTCTTAATTCAAAATGCAATCAGTTGATCTGCAAAGTAAAGCAAATTATACCTCTCACCTGGGGAGAGAGGGCAGTATCCCTAAAAGCCAGGGAACTTTGACCAAAAGGAAATTTTGATACTAGTCAAGTGAGAATTGCCTGTGAAGAGGAGCCTGTGAAACTTTTTCCTACAAGCATTTTCCCAATATTTCCATTTAAAAGCATGCTGTTACTTCAACTTCAGTAACTTCATTTACACTGATGATTCTGGAATGCTGCTAGTAGGAACAATGTCAGATCTATTTGGGTCACAATCTGTAATTCTATATGGACACCTCTCACCAGTTTACAGAAATGACTGACTGTGCTGGAACTGTTCGCTTTGCCTAGTGTGTGCATGTAGGCACTGGGGGAACATATTGCCTATCCCAGATACTGTTACTTTCATACAACACTATCATTAATGCTTCAGAAAAACAATTAAAGACTCACAGTTCTCCACATCTTTGTTCTTTGAGAGCAGAATCCAATTGTACAGAGAGCAGGTACTACTTAAGAACTATTATATTTAGCCCAGAGCAGATGAGATACTGCAGTTCCTAAGCAGACTCAGGGCCCAAGGCTCAGACTACCATCCAGGCTCCACAGTGAACACAATTCTACCTCTCCTTTCCATCAGCAGACAACAAGTTCAGGGTTATGCGGCCAATTCTACTCCACAATGCTGCTAAGAGAAATTGATGCTACTGAAGTCAGTTAAATCAGTCAATGTTAAATCAGCAGTTTTAATTTGGGAGGAAATGTTGCACTCTTTAGAAACATCTATCCTTACAATAATTTGGCAAAACATTTTTTTACTATTTAGTAAAAGGGGAACTTCTTGATCCCAAATAGGACCCCCCCACACACACACCCCCGACACTGCGGCCAGCAGGTATTCTTTACTTCCTCCCTGGTATAAATTCAAAAAACCAAGATAGTCCATGACACTTCCTCCAATGCTGATGACACAAACAAGAACAGCATGGCTGCTCTAATTGCATGTGTGATGACTCTGTTCTGTTCTTGTACTGCATCCTTATGGCTTTCAAATTACTGCAAAAAGATCAAGTGCTTTGTTTGCTTAGACCTTTGTCTTGTGAATTCACTTCAGTCCTCTGTTTGCCAGATTCTGTATTTGGAAAGCTCTGCAGCCACCAACTTTTCCAATGACAGGTCCATTCTTGTCAATCTTCTAGTGAACTACTTATTAATGCTATCACCAATTATCAGCGCTTCATTTAATACTATTATTTACTGTGCATGACTTAGCATTTTTTCATTAAATTTTCAAATTATGGTCAATGGTCTCACCTTTGTTTTTGCAGTTTCATCAATCATTTCGCAATTGGAATATCCTCAAAGATTTAGCTGCTGTCAATTACACAATTAAAAATGCCATTTCTGAAAAGCTTGTCTTTTAAGAACCTTTAGAAATATGTATTCAAATGTACTATGTTTTAATTTCTGCTTTCTTGGGGCAAGAGGCAAGAAAGAGGGTAACATTGCTTGGTTTTAATCAGAAATTAAATATATTCTGAGTACCAAACAAAGCAGCAAGAAGATCTTTTGTTATTAAACTATCAATTGTGTCTTTACCACAGATCTATTATTATTCAGGAGGCCATTCTTACGTCTATGGAGCATTTAAGAACAGGATAACAGCTTCAACAAGTCCAGGGAATGCATCAATAACAATCTCCAGCATGCAGCCCTCAGACACTGGTTCCTACACCTGTGAAGTTTTCAGCCCTCAGGGTGATTCTGGACAGAGTCAAAAATCTGTGATTGTCAATGTACTGGGTAAGTGCCTTCCCTCCCTATTGCTATATTGTCTTTTTCTTCCCATATTATGAGACACTGAATTCAAAGCTCAAAATACACAGGGCCAGAGGGAATAACAGGCTTTGGTAAACAAGGCCCATGATGCAGAGGGAGGCTCTCTGAGTCACTGCTGCAGGGTTTCCAAAGGCTCCGGAGGTAGGCAGAGCCTGGGTGCCCTCTAGCTTCCAGTCACAGCTGGCCTGCTTCCACTCCACAGCTGCCTTTGCCTCAACTGCAGTCAAATCTCATTTTCCCACCACTGGCCTTCAGAATCACTTTGTGCTCTCAAAAAGTTCCCTTATGTAAGCAGGTAAGAGGGCAGCTAGAATTACCCAACTTCACTCCATTTTTCATACTGGAAAACAAAGTCATACTAGTTTTGGTTAAAATAAAACCCCATTTTAGCTGGGAGTGACAATTTCTTACTGAAACCATTACATGCATTCCCAGCACAAAACTTGGCTAATTTTACCTAATGTTGATCATAGTAACTTGCATAAATCTAGAGAGAGGCAGCAGCACAGCCCAAGAGGTCTGACTCACATCAATTCCCAAAACCTTTAGAAATTTAATACCTGTTGGATGAAAGTAGTACAAAACCTGTTTTGCATGGAAGAAAGCAACAGTACAACCACAAATAGGCAGAACAGAAAGAATGAAAAGCAGTGGGATGACATATTTTCTTTCTTAATAAGATAGAAGATTGTACTAATAATTCTAATAATTCTTTTATCTTGAGAATTCATACCTGATCAGAGTGACAAATCATAGACATATGGGAATGTGATTCCAATATCACTTGCCTATCTTGCAGGGATAAGAAAAAGATACATGTAAACTCATTTCCTGAAAAACCAAAGTACTACTGATAATTCTCATATAAAATTCCCAAAATAAATTTAACACTCATAAGCCGCACATGGTTATGAGCCGCACTTCCGGGTAGCTGGGAAGACCATGGAATTTGTCCATAAATAAGCCGCACAGGGTGATAAGCTGCACTTTTTTTTTTTTCCCAAGCAAGGATCCATGTGCAACAAAGTATCAAGTTAGTAACAGATCCCAATCAAGGGGTTTGCTGCCAGGTGCTTAATTTGCAAACAGTTTTCACAGATCAGAGAAGCCTTTAAAAACAGCCCCAGGCACCCTCCCCATACCGCGGCCCCGGCACTCCCACCCCTGCTGCCCACCCGCCCCACTCGTCGGCGGCACCGCTCACCCGTGGCCCTGCTGCGCCGCTTGCCCTCCCTCCACCCCATGAAGCCCACCCCGTGAATCCCACAGCCCCGCTGCCCGCTCGCACCGTGAAGCCCGCTCCCCACCTGCCCCCTGCCCGCCCAGCCGTGGCTCCGCAGCAGCTCCCTCCCCGGCCGGCTCGCACTTCTGGGTTGGCATTTTGTTGGAATTTGTCCATAAATAAGCTGCACCGGGTGATTAGCCACACTTCCAGGATCGGCTTGATTCTTCAGTGAAATAGGTGCAGCTTATCCATGTGAAATTACTGTAAATCTTGGAGCAGTTGAGTAAAAGATTGCGCTTTTCATATGAAAACCAATAAATGGGTTATGTTCATTGCTGGTAGTTTCCCTTGACAATGCTCTAAAGAACCACAACAGCATATCTGGAGGTAGGAAATAAAAAACAATGGTTATAAGTGAAGACAGAATCTTCCCTTTTGTGCAGAGTGAGGACATTATATA
This sequence comes from Sialia sialis, assembly GCA_009812075.1. NCBI lineage: Eukaryota > Metazoa > Chordata > Aves > Passeriformes > Turdidae > Sialia > Sialia sialis. The sequence continues at coordinate 11,833,762 of VRYO01002184.1, read as the reverse complement.
AAAACAGATACATTTTTTAACAGAATAATAGCTGATATATTTTCTTCACAACTGTTAATATACTGAAAGAATTGGGCCTTGATCCTCTCCCTGTCAATGGAAAAGCCCCTGGCATGTCTCTAAAGAAAATGATGTTGCCACATGGCAGAATGCTGTATGGTGAATAGTGAGTGGCCCATTACAATGAAAATAATTGATAGTTGTAGTCTCAACGCCTCCCTAGTAACTGTTAATATGCAAATTGAAGATAATAAAACTGTATCCTAGGCCATGTACACATATTTAATATTACTCAGTTTTTTAATGGGAGAGGCTTTGGTCAGTTTCATAAATGAGACTCTGCTCTTGGATGTAAAGCTGTAGATGGGATTCAGGTCTTTGCTCAGAGAAGTGAATTTGAGGTGAAAGTTTGCAGCCCTGGGTAAGCACTCCCAATGCTTCTATTCTTATTTTACAGTCAAACCATCAAAACCTTTCTGCAAAGTAGAAGGAACACCTGAAAAAGGCCATCGAATCTACCTCCTATGCAACTGTGAAGAGGGTTTGCCTCGTCCCACCTACCGCTGGTACAAAGTCGATGAGTACACCCTCAAGCCTGTGACAGAACAACTTAGTATGTAACTGCAGGACTAACATACCATGTTCAGGATCTCAAATTCCAGTATTTCAAATGCTGTGTATCCTACAGGCTAATTAAAATTTATTGTCCTCTTCCAATAGTCAGTGTTACAGAATCATATTTTTACTTGTTCAAATTAACTGACAGCTGTCAAAACCACAGGATGCTTTTTCTATTTAATAATATTTTTTTAAAAAGCTGAAGTCCTGTCCATTAAATGGTTAAAATGAGAGAAATATTAGTCTTTACATCTTTCTTCCCTTAAAATTTTGAGTGAATTTAAGTTGAATCAATTTGTCATTCAAGTACTAGCACATCCTTCCTTTCCAATAATTTTCTGGACCTGTCACATTTTCATTTGTGGAATTACACTGACAACCACATTATCAATGTGGGTAAAACATCAGCCAGACTGGTTGGTAGAGTAGGGGCTTCTAATACACCCCCAAAGAATCCAATGGAGCAATTTTCAAGAAAGATAAATGTTTTATATTTAAAGAATATTAAAACCACACAAATAGAACAATAATTGGTGAACCCTTTTTCTAATATCTGAATACCCACTACAGAGAACTGTTTGCCTCTGCAGAATACAAACACTAATGTGTACCTGCTCCCCGCTTGTCACAGATCCAAACTCTGGCATCCTTTACATTGGCAACCTCACCACCTTTGAAACTGGCTACTATCGGTGCATAGCCAGCAATCTCCTGGGGAATAGCACCTGTGAGCTTGACCTAACAGCAAAACGTAAGTGGAAGGCATGAAAGTAATCACATCTTTGATGGAGGTCACACACAGCTAGCAGGAACAAGTTTAACAACTTTGAAGCATAGATTTTTTTTCTTTTCCAAATAAGAACAGAACAGGAGAGCTCTGAAGTTTTCATCCAGGCCTTCCCAGACCTTGAAAACTGATTTAATATCTCCACCTTAATTTCCTGCAAGGAGCAGAACCTGGACCTTGTCTTGACTGCAGAGCTTTTACTGAGAACAGACAGACAAGGAGTTTTGAGCAATTTCTTCACCCAAGAGTCCCACTAAGATCTCCTCACCTCAGTGAAATGTGGTAGTACAAGGATGGGGGCACTGTAGATGTGACCACTAGCTAAAAGACAGAAATAAAGGCAAACCTGGATTTCAGTATGTGTTTGGAATGATTGAAAAGCAAAGGTTTTTACCTATTGTCAGTATTACAGCCCAATGATTCCCTTAGCCAGGCATAAACAGAGAGTTTGTTGGGATGGTGAGCTACCCAATGAGAAAGGAGGCAGAAAAGACTACCCAAGCACAGAGTTCTCACTTTCCTGCAGAATCTTTGGCCACCCTCCTGGAAAGAGTTCTCTGCATGTCCCTTCTTTATGCTAAAGGCTCCTGCACTAAATTTCCATGGGATTTTGCTATGCTACTACTACATTTTAAAAACGCCAGTAATTTTTTTTCCTTTGCAGATTCAGATGGTGGTATTGTTGCTGGAGCACTGATTGGAGCAATTCTGGCAGCTGCTATAATCTGCATTATCATCTGGGTCTTAACCAAGAAGGCAAAAAATAGGAAGTCACCAAATAATGAGATGCAGTAAGAATTTGTGTTTGCTTAATTTTAATTATTTCTGTAAAGCACTGCTGCTAATCCAGAAGTAAAGTAAAATACATAAATACAAGTTTAGAGAAAACTTCCAGAGTGAGCATCTGATTTTGGGGGACTTTTTACCCATTGCTCTTTTAACAGAAGCTGCCATTGCCCTCTTCCCTGTTTTAACAGGCAGCTACCACTTAGCAGTGTCTAAAACAGTGAAATAAGTAATTTTAAACTACACAAACTAAAGTGGCAAGTTATGAAAACAGCTCTTTAGATTTAAAGTTAGTGGAGTCTTTTAAAAGCCAGCGGAAGATGTAAAAAAAAGAAAGAGCAGCTAGGGGTCACCTCAGGAGATTTACTGGGATTTTAACACAGAGTGCTCAGGTCAGTGATATCTGAAATTACAGGACACACACTTGGGATACTCCTAGGCATCTCAGATTGCAGGAAACACAAGGTTTAAACAACAGAATGGAGCACAGAATGTCCATTTTGATCCTGCCCTAGAGATGTTTTCTTCTCTGCACTTTGCTCATTTTTCCCTTGAATTGCCAAATCTCCAGAATAGGGATAATCTCATGCACTATATATAGACTGTTTTCAGGGCACTGAAGTTAAATGCTAAATAACTATATGCAGATGAGGCCAGAAAAAAAATGGGACTTCCCTGAAGCACAAGTTTTAGACTTCCTAATACGGAATTGTGCTAACCCAGACTAGTGATCAGTCATTCAAGCACCTGATTTCTGCTTTCAATTGATGTAGCATTAACATCTAGTTTTCTACTTGGATTCTAATAAATCTTACTGCATTGAATTAATCCATTAGCATCTGATATTTTTACCATGTGAAAGTGCTTCAATATTGAGAGTTGGTTTGTTATCATTTTGATAAGATGAATGGAATTAATACCTCTTACTAAAAGTATTTTTCTAACTTCCATATTTTCTAAAATACTAAATATATTTTCTATTTTACAGATTTCAATTTTTTCATAATTCTTTTCTGACTGAACTCTATTTTTCATGCACTTCAATAGGACACCAGATCTGCATGGAATTTCCCAGAAAGCTCACACCGAGCAAGGAGTTTTGCTATCACTCCTCAGACACTGCCAACACTCACTTTCCCTTTCTACTTTTCTGGCATAACACTTAAACACACTAAAATCCATTTTATTCTAGTGGGATCACTTAAACCAGAAATACAAATGTCTTTCTAGCTAGTATGCTGTCACTCTCTCTGTCTCAGCACAAAGGTATTGTAACCTTTTCACACAATCCTGAAACAGTCATAATAGCACTGGGGTTACTATTCAGATAGCAAATACAAAGATTCATTATTTTGAAAGACTGTAATGTACACGGGATTTCAACACGTGAGATCACAATCCTAATCCTGTCTTTCCGCAGAGAAATGGTTCAGAAACAATCCAATGCAGACTATGTTCAGGTACCTAGTGAAGAAAACATTCCTCCCACCAGAGTTCCATCAAGCAATGCAACAAATGAATATCAAAGCATTGATGAAACGGCAGCTCCAGCAGCACCTGAAAATGATGAGAAGCAAGAAGCAGAAAAAGAGGAAAGAGCTTAGAGTTTGTAATAGAGTTTTCTTTGTCACCTTTGGATCCCTTTATACAAAAATTGTTGTCAATGAATTAACATAGAAGCATGACTAAAACTTGTATCAAGGTATTTGAATTGTGAGCCACTGGGGTGGATCAAAAAGGGTCCTTTAAACAGGCACTTTGTGAATAGCAGAAGATTCAGCCTTTAAAGTGAACCAAATTTCTTTTCTTATCCAGTTATACCATACAAAAATTTAAGTATAAAAAGAGTATCATCTGCATCTATCCAACCTATTTTGCAAAACTAATTAGGAAATGGGCTGAAGCGTTTGTCAAAATAAGAGCATTCCGGTCAACTACCACTATGTTGTGTGTCCACACCGTTTAAAACCACAGCAGCCAACTCCAGAAATAGTGTTGTTTGACTCAACCTGCTTTGTGTGCACCAAGAGCAGTAATCGCGGCCAGTACATTGCAGTGTTTCAAGAAACTGATTTTGCACGTCAGAAGTAAAAAGAAGTTACATTAATGTCATCAAAATGCTGAGACAGATGTTAAAACCTGAGTCAAAATCTTGTGTATCTGAATTCTACTTAGGCTAAAAAGAAAAATCCTGGAAAATTTTACCCCACTGCTGTCTGACATGGAGAACATTGTTAACAGTGACCTTCTCAGCCTAAAGTTCCCAAGGGCACCAGTATTCCAGAGCTGCTTCAGCCTCTGGTTTTCAGTTTAATGGAATTGGCATTTGGGCATCCAATTCAGACACAAATTCCTGTTCCCCACAACAGGAGCTGGAGATCTAAATCTTTTGCAAGGCTTGTTCCAATAGGCATGCACGGCATCACATTCCTCATGACACACAAATAAAGCTGCTTTCAAAACTTAGCAGCAATGCTGCCTTCTATACAGCACATGAGTTTTGATTGCTTTCTCTATCTGAAATTATTTTAATCTCTTTCTAGGCTAGTCCTACCCACTAAGCAACAAACTCACACTTTTCTTCTGGTCTCTTGTACCAGTGTAACAATCTTTAGGTGAAAAATCTATAGGTGAAAACATCAAGAGGGAAGGTAAGTGGTACAAAACTCACCGACAGCCAGCAAGTGAGTAATGAGAGCCCTCTCGGAAGAAGAAAAGGGAACTGAACCACACACACCTGGGTCACTAGATTCTCCCTGGACCTTATTTCTAAGGTTACACAAACTCAGTTTTTCAAAAAGGTGAAGACAATACTTTCAGAAAAGCTCAAGGACCATGCGGCTTAGACAAACACAAACCCACAGCCTCACTGAAACAGGCAGACACTGTTTCCAGTATCACACACTGCAAGAAAACATATCTAGCTCAGAGATCTGGAGTTTTTTGGCACTTAAATTTTCATAGGATCTAATATTCATAAATTCTTTGATCACTGTTCCTAGACTATATGTAACATTTATCTTTAAGATTTCTGGGCTAAAATTTTCAGGTTCAGTTCCTACAGCTCTAAGTATGAGATCCTAGTTAAGATTTATTTTGGCTCTTCAAGTATAACTGTATTCATTGCCCTTTCCTCAGTTTTCTGACTTCTGACTATTTTTCCTTGATAGACAAGTTCTATCAGTGTTTTGTTTCATTCCAGAATAAAAGAGCATTAATGGTGTTCTTCTAGCACTAATTTAGCAAAAAACTGTGCCAGGCTGTGAGGGTCACACCCCTGCTAATACCAATACTGCCATGTTGTAGCAGTGCATCCTTAGACTCTCCAAAATACAGAAGTCTCCTTAATCAGGCAGCTCTTATTGACTCTTGTGACAACTGTGCCAGGACAAATTCCTAACTCACATCCTGCCATCCAGGTTAAGCAGCTTACTGAAGATATCTGATATTGACAGATCTGTGTAAATCTGCAGGATGATGAGATTAAACACACTCAGAAACAGCAAGGGAACAGTCAGTACCACCTGCTGCTCCTTGGATGCTATTTCTAACTGAAGGTGTTTCCTGATTATATAATTCAAATCAATTATTGGTCCAAAGGCTTGACTGACAGCAGCAATAATTTATCCAACATTCCTAAGCATTCTTTCATCCTTGCCCTTCATAGGAAAACATTAATGTCTTCATGTCATCACCATAGCTGTATTAGCTTTTCTATAGCCATTTCCTGCATGCATATGTGTTCTTGTCACATGGTTCTTACACCTTTCCACTTCTCTTGCAACACCTTTCCAACTTCCACATCTCTGCAACAGCACTATTGTGATTGAAGAGGGGAGTCTATTATGTGGTCATACTTCTTTTCATCTTTCTTTCGTCTCATTTTCACACATTTATATGCTGCTATTCCTTATGTAACTTGCTACAGTAAGATAGGAGCTTGTGCTGAGGTTGTCTGTAACTTCTATAGATAGTACAGTTTTCCTAGAACACCACAGGTTTTATAATTGTTCAAAAAGCAGAAATTGTTCGAGTTATGTTAAGCTTTTATATAAAGGAACAGTTGACCACATTCTTGACTAATGATTCCTCTCATACTTTTAACCACCAGTGAGTAACAGAGGTCAGTAAAAAGGCAAAATAAGAAGCAAAACAGGCTGCTGGGAATAAGAAGGCAAGGAAAATAACATGCATTTGGAGTTTTTTACCATAGTGTGGTGTTTTCTATAAGCCTTCTGTCAGATATTTGTTGTCGTTACAGAGTTTATCTAAAGTATTTTTAAAAGGATGGGACACCAGTCCTAGCTTCCCACTGATACTCTTGGCAAAGCACAAGTAAAATTAGGTACTGATCCACGGTGTGTAGCTCTAAAACCCTGAAGAGCTATGCAGGATACAGAAACATTTTTCACAATATGCTTTAGATGTTCCAATAGTCTTTGCTGCATGGACCATTTATCTTCCATAGGGAGTAGGGATCATTAATACAGACACCAGATATTAAGCCTACATTCAAGCAACCACCTCCTAAGGAAGTGGATTTACAAAGCTACAGAGCAGGGTCTTTTTGTTATACAAAGATCAAGAATGAACACAGAACTCTTAGCATCAGCTGCTCTTCAATCAAATTTTCAGCAGTGTCTGTGCAATACATAAGAAACATTTACATGTACCAGCAAGTTATCCCTCTTGTTCTTAATGAGTCCCCTGAGTGAAATTTAACCTGTATTTTGTGTTCTAAGATATATTTAAAGTCCTAGGTGAAGGTATTTGTTTGGTTGTAAGTTTGTGTTTTGCTTATCAAAATAAAACTGCATTATCTTAATCCCTACAAGTCAAACTGTAGAAACTGCCAGCTTGCATTTCATTCCTTGAGGCTGAAGATCAAACATGTTGCATTTCCAAACTGTGTAATGGATGGCAGGGTTTCATCTCGTTCTTCACACCCCAAATATACAAGCATGTGAGTTTAATAAAATTTTGTAATACCAAACACTGTTGTTTAGGAAAGTTCTTTATTTTGCAGAATTTCTGTTGTAATAATTCAGCCAAGACTCCATTTTCTTCATGCAGGAAAAGCCAATTCTTTATTCACACAACTCATTTTACACAGGTTTTACAGACCTCATGTGCAACTTTAATTGGTTAATAGCTTTCTTGCCAATCACTCTATTAGTTAGTGAAAGGTATTTTACCTGTCCATCAAATCTCTCTATTCTTCAATTGTTCACATATTTCTTCACTGATTCTCATGGGACAAGTCCATTGTTTACCCAGGTGCAATTATTTTTCACCCAGGAATAGTTTGTTGTGTTAACAAACTC
>VRYO01002184.1:11784674-11826027 GCA_009812075.1 Sialia sialis | reverse complement strand
GGATAAGATACATAAAAGACAAATTGCAATCAATAAAATTTATCCAATCCTATCACATCATTGACACAGGGTATCGCAGCATGAGAAAACAAAAGAATAATGTCCAATGTCTCCTAGGGAAATAAATGACCATTGTTTTAAAGTTCAATTAATGAGAAGTAGGAGAAAATCCATTAGCTGTTAAAGCTGATCTTTGACATCACTGAATGTCCTCTTGGATACTGGAACAGGGAATAACTGTTGATGGTGATAACGTAAGGCTTTTGTTGGCAAATTGCCTCTGTAAGTTTCCAGACACAGCTATGTCTTGGCAGTCCTATTTCTGTTCCTGCTCTGGCCAGGAAGGCTTGATGATGATCAAGTTATTTCTCTTTTCACTGGGATGACATTTTCAGAGGCAAATGATATCTGGTCAATTGAGTAGATGACTACTTTGAACCTGCTGATGATAAAAACACATGCATATTTTCTTCTTAAATTAATGAATCAGTTAGGCTGTGCCATTGTATACTCAATTGAGGATCCTTAGGTAAAAACTTTCTAAAAAATTTTTGTAGAAATACTGTATTATTCAGACATTCTTTAGGGACTACCCCCCCCCCTCCTTTTGTTTTTTTAAAAAACAGCATGCATGAGTCTCATGAACATGAAGGGAACAACAAAACAAAACAATGTATGTAATGAAACCAGAAACCTAGAGCAATGAGGAATAATTCAGATATAGCAATCAGAAATTTCAGATAATAATTAATAACAGATATAATTAATAACATATGTGGAATTAGGTAATTAACAATCTTTGAAACACTGTGCCATCATCCCACAGTCTGCAAACTGATAAACTTTGATTCAGTGAGGGCCTGGATAATTACTTCTGGACAATAATTCCCAGGCTCTCTTTTAAACTAGGTCCAGCTGTCATATATATATATATATATATATTGCCAAATCAAAGTGACTTGAGTATTGTTTTGATGCGGAAAACACCTGGGTTTGTTAGCAATTTCCCATCCAGGTAGAGGTGGGTGTGGCCAGAGCCCAGGCCCTAACTGGAAGAGAATTCCCTGACATATTTAAATAACAAGATTCTTAAGAACATTAGTTATGAGTAAAGGTCTTGGGGTGAAATACTAATCAAACCTATGCAATAGCTGGTTCCTTCTGAAGTTTTACTTAGGATAGAGATGCCTTGAAGGCAACAAACTGCTGGAGTGCTTCTGTAAGAAATGACTGCGATTGCATCTGTGCTCTATCCTCTCTCTCAAGAACCTCAAGATCAACAGTTTAGAGGAGGTTTTTAATGAAGCTCAGATATCTTTCCCTGGAATTCTGAAAATACTGAAAATAGTGAGACAACAGAGAGGTAGCCTGGATGCATATGCAACTAGAGAACAGAGAAGGAAAGATTCTGTAAATGACACATCTCAGATATATAATTACACAAAGAGATGTTAAAACACATTAAAAAGTCAGCTATAAATACTGCGTTAATATCTTATGAATTATCCCTATTATAAAATCAGTAAGTTCACACTACGCAATCAATATTGTTGCAGCAGATCTTGCATTTGAGAAAGAAATTAATCAAGATATAGACTCATTTAAAAACGTGAAAAGGCCCCAGCTTATTCTTCATCATAACTCAGCCATCCTGATGCCAACTGACTTAGACTACAGCAAACTCCTACTATTTGTAGGAGCAGACTTTGACTGCTGGTTATTTCCTGCTGGAACATGACTGCAAGTATTTCCTTGCTGTCTCTGACTGTAGGATTTTGCCTAGCTCGACTCAGACTGCAAGCACACACTGCATGGTCTGACTGCAGATCCAAACTGACCTCACAGTAGATTCCTCACAGCAGCAAGTCTCTCTCCCATTTAGTCAGTCTTCCAGTCCTTCTGAAGCATTCCTTCAATATCTTCAGCTCCCTTTCTCAAGATTGTCTCCTGACTAGTCAACCTATTCTTTTATCACACTCATAAGAGAATGTAGCTTAATTATCACTTCAGGAGAACAGAAGCACACTTAAGAGAACTCAATCGTTATTAATACTGGACATAACATGATCTAAATAAAACTGGAACTGTAGATTGTCTAAACTTTGTGGTATTGAAACTTAAAAGAAATGAAATATAACAAAATTAATAGAACTTAGCCTTAAACTTCACTTAGTAAATATAACGTAACTGAGTATCACAATATTAAACCTTAACAGAAATAAAATTAACATATTTTAAAATTCACAGACATAACTTATTCTAATGATATTAATATAAAAGGCACTGAAAATTTGAACCATCTATGCTTAGATTAACAGCATGATGAAACTACTGAAGAGTTTATAAGAAGAGGTGTAACAAAGCCATTGTAATTTTATGTAATGTAGATTTGGGTATAGAGAAGAGCTTAAAATTAATTGCTGTAAATATCTTTGGGTATATAAATTTCTAATTATTATACTAAAAGCCAATAACGTTGTAACTGTGCCACAGTGCATACAGACACTTTTAATCCCTCCAGCAAAACTATAAAAATCAGTCTTATCACTTTTCTTTTTTTTTTAATTTTTGGTGAAAAAGGGTTTTGAAGAGACAGCTGCCTCTCGGCTGCAGTAAGGAGGGAGCCTGTGCCAGGGCCGCTGTGCAGCGAGGGGAGCGAAGCTGCCCGAAGGGAGGAGGCGGTGCCGCCGCTGGGGGAAGCGAGAAGCAAGCTTTGCTGCATCGTATCTATATTTGTAGGAGTTAGATTCTTAAATTTGAAACCAGCAGGCAGCGGTGGCAGTGGGAGCCATGCGGACCTGTCGTGGCCGCGAACCCTCCCGTGTGTCGAGCCCGCCACAGCCCTGCCAGGGCCGCTGCACCTCGAAACCGCGCGGTGGAAAAAGAGGAGGAGAAAAGGTATTAAAAAAACAAACCCTAAACTGTTCATAATAGGGGGAAAAGCACCGAAAAACGAATTCAGAAAAGGCTAAAAAGGCACGAAGCACCCGTGGCTCTCACGTCCCGCCCCGGAAGGGCTCGTCCTAGCAGAGAAGCTCTGTCTGAGATGAGGGGAGAATGCGCCTGGAGATTTTTAGCTCCGGAAGGAGTTATGTTGCAGGAAATGTTGTCTGGTTCCCACCAGCTCCAGAGCCGCCGTGCTCTGTGCGGAGCTGGGGCTGCAGGGGCTTCAGGGGTTCTAGAGGACAAGAACCACGCAGACGGCCGTCAGCAGCGCTGCTGTTCCCCTGAGGCAGGCCCGGCGCTGTCCGGGGGAGAAGTAAATTGCGCCCGAGTTACGCTTGCAGGTGCACACAACTGACTTTCGGTGTCGGGCTTCTTTGTTTTTCTCTATGCGTCCTCACCTGGCTGGATTAAAAGCAGTTTCAAAAACGACTGCTACATTTTATAACAGTCTTTTCAACATGAAAAACGGACTTACAAGGTAACATTTCCATCGTTTGTCTGCAAAGGGAACAGAAACAGACCCACAGACACGGCCGGTACCGACTGAAGGGTCTCTGGAGTCAGCGGGGTGGGGCAGACGTAGCAGCAGCTGCAGTCCCTCTGCTGGACTATAATTTTTTCTCCGAATTTTAAATTTGATACCATTTAGGTAGCGATTTTGTGGCTACCATTTCCTCCCCTATGGCCATGGCCCACAAAAATTGCCCTAATTCATCCCACCTTTTGGTAGAAAAGGCATTTTGTACACCTACTCTTAAGTTATGTTTTCTACACCAGAGCAATAAAGTTTGCAATTTCTTTGCAATCCTGTTTTACCCCGTTTGCTCAATATAAGTGCCACTACATATAGTATCACTTTTTCATCAGCTGAAATGAATGATCTCAAATTCCCCATATTTTACCCTTTTCAACTCCCAGTCCAGGCTGCTCTCTGTGGCGGCGCTTCCTCACACGTCAATTCACGTGTGTGCGTTCCATGCCGCAAGTCTTCTATCGCACATTTTTCTCAACTCTTTTTAGCCGCTGTCTCACCAGCTCACTTGGCCATATCGCCACAATTCAAGATCTTGTCTCCGTGGCTTGTTTGGTCACACGTTCCCCAGTTCTTCATACCATGCCCTGCATCTCCTCACATGCAATGTATTTCCCGGCTCTCAGCCGTTCCCCACGGCTCGCTTGACTGTGCTCGCACCACGATTCAAGATCGCATTGTGTTTATCAGTTCCTGACTGCCTGCTCCTCCAGTAGGTGCCTTCCCCTGAGCTGTGTCTGCTTCTATGTGTTCAGTGCCTTCCGCAGCCCTGTGCACTCGCCACTCAGGTCTCACTGTGCTGGCTGGTCTTTGCTTGTTTTATGCCCTCCAGCGGCTGGCTATAGCTGTAGCCTTTTGCTACTTGGTATATTTTCTGCTTGAATTTTGTTTTACTACAGGCTGTTCATTCATGACTGTGTGTATTCGGTTTTCAAGTTCCATCTCAGTTTGGCTCATGTCCTTTTCATGGCAGGCAAACACGCAGGCTTCTGCTGTCATGTTGGGATCACCAGATGTTGTAATAATTCAGCCAAGACTCCATTTTCTTCATGCAGGAAAAGCCAATTCTTTATTCACACAATTCATTTTATACAGGTTTTACAGACCTCATGTGCAACTTTAATTGGTTAACAGGTTTCTTACCAATCACTATTGGTTAGTAAAAGGTATTTTACTAACCAATCCCTCTATTCTTGAATTGTTCACATTTTTCTTCACGGATTCTCATGGGACAAATCCATTGTTTACCTAGGTGCAGTTGTTTTTCACCCAGGAATAATTTGTTGTGTTAACAAACTCTCATTTCCAAGACTGTTTCCACATGGGAACTTGCAAACCACTAAGCTGTGCTTTAGAAGAAGTGAAAAGCCAGCTATTAATTTAGCAGAGCAAGGCCTGATTTTATGAGGCCTTTCTTTTCTAATTCTTCTACCTGTCTATTACAAATTTCATCCTTTGTTCAAGGGGAAATCTATCCACTGGTGTCAAAAACGATCTTAACATCAGGACAGGAGCTCACTTTTCAGACTCTGCCTTGTTAGCTCTGCCTTGTAATAACTTACTATCAGGATTTGCTATGAGTAAATAAAGGTTAAACCAGGTTTCTATTATAAAATGGATGGTAAACTGCAAGTGTCAGTGCTGCATATGGGAGTCAAAGAGAACAGAAAGAGAAAGCTACAAAAGGAACAGGAAGAAAAAATACTAAAGTCAAAGTACATCCCAAAGGAGTATCCAGATCCATCCATTATAAAATAGTGTATTTGCAGAGGTAACCTTGAAACTCTGCCTGCATTCTGCAAGCAGTCCAATGCACTTCATCAAGTACATCAAAGACTCAGAGAAAAACAGGATAACAACAGAAACAACAACAAAAAAGCTTTAAACACTCTGATTTCACTTCATACACCAAGACTAGCAAAAATAGATACAATTATCTAAGTAATGGAGCAAACTGCATTCTACAAAGAGAAATACAGTGTAGCTTAGAATCATCTGGAGAAAGACTATCAGTACTCACAAAATCCCACACACAAATCACAAAGACAAAAAACAAAGACTCTAGAAGAAAACAAAAACTGGCTTTAAATGATTAAAACATTTTTGGTCCTTTAAAGAAATAATTCTAAACAGGCTAAACAGGGATCTAAGTAGAAGGAATACCACATACACATCACACTGTAAACTGAAAGAAAACTGCAAGATATTGAAAAATACTTTAAAATCAGTGAACTATTTAATTAAAAGGGAGTACAAAGTATTATTTTGGCACTGCACTTGAAGGACAGCTTCAACAAAAACATTTCATTACCATGCTGATACCATACATGACATCCTAGTTGAGCTATCAAAATACGAAGTTTGCAGTTTTAAGTAGAAGTGCAACAGGAGAGAGACTCAAGTGGGAAACCCCCCTCTAGCCTTCCACCATTTTTTTAAGGATGGCTCCCAAGCCACCCTTTGCCACTTTCAGTGGGGTCAGCTCTTCTTTATTCTCAATGTGAATACTTGCACCATGAGACACCAGCAGCTTTGCCTCCTCCACTCTCTCTTCATCGCAGGCTAAATGACTGCAGTGAGAACAAGAAACCCACAGCCACTGTTAAACTGCCGAAGCTTTTAAAGAGCAATAATTACACCATGCCAAAATGACCGTGTGAACGTTGAGGGAAGATACATCTGAGAACAACAAATCCACAAGCAGCCAACTACCTAGACAGATTCCAAAGCTTGCTGTCCAGTCACTCTGCTGTTATTAAGCAATGCAAGAACATTCCTCCCACTCCTCTCCTTGCAATGTTAAGATAGTTCTTTGGGTTAGGATTTGGCTCTGCAGTCAGCAAAGCTAAAACAGAACATAATCCATGGTGAGAATGGAAAATGGCAATCTTTATTCAATTGAAGGTGAGAAATAAATTGTCCAATGCTAAAAAATAATGAGTCACTGCAAATGCTTTTTTCCATTTGGCACAGTGTCCTACGAAGAACCATGTGCATTCAGGGGCCGTAATGGGATTTATCTACAGCTAAAACATGCTGCTTGATCTTATTCACAGCAAAATCTGGATTCCACTGTGGTTTTGACACCAACTTCATGGTATCTGTAACCCTCACAGATTCAAATTGATCTCTAAGGTAACAACAAACACTGGGCTGATTGTACTTCAATTGCAACTTATTTTCTTTAGAGGTGAAGAAAAGCTTCTGAAATGAGTTCTTGCTTGGCAGAACAGAGTAGACCAGCCTGCAAGACCAGTTTCCTTTGACTCTGATGTCATTAGCTCATTTTCTATCCTATAGCAACAACCATATTCCAGATTAATACAAAACATGTTCTACACTCTTTAAGTAGACGCAGTAACACAAATTAAAGTACGCATATACAGACTACTAAGGCAAAATATTAAGTATGACTTTCTGAAATACTTTTTAATTGCACAGGGATGTGAAACGAGTATTTTGAGGCACTGAAAAACGTAAAAAAGGAAAAGAAACTCCATTGAAGTAATGGAGTTTCATTTAATAGAGGTTACACTATATTAAGTAAAATAAATAATTACTTACAGAGGAGTATTCCCTTCAGAGTCCCGTATATCCACAGCTGCATTGTGCTGCACAAGGATCTGTACCATTTTTAGGTTTCCTTTGGCTGCTGCTCTGTGTAACGGGGTGGATTCAAAATGATCTGTTGCATCTGGATCTGCTCCATTCTCCAAAAGCATAATTGCAATCTGAGTATGTTGAAAGAGAAAGGAGCAGGGTGGGAGGATGTGGACTTAATCTACCTAAATCCTTCTTCCAAGAACACTACCAGCTCCAGTAGCTTAGGTATACATACCTCCTGCTTATTTTTGGAGGCTGCATAATGCAGGGGTGTGCAGCCATTCTGATTGACAGCATTTACATGAGCACCCTTAGCAATGAGGGCTTTCACAATTTCATCACGGCCTGCTGAAGCAGCAATGTGCAAGGGAGTCCAACCAGCCTACAGATGCAAGAAGAAATCCACATTATTCAAATCATGAGTTTCAGGCAGAAAAACATGGTAACGCATAACCCAAACCTGAACTACTCACACTGCACATATTCTTACCAGTGTAAAGCTAAACATTACTGATTTTCACTATATGCAAGACTCATGTCTTCTTACATGCCTGCATTCAGTACCTAGAAAAAGCTGCCAGTTAAATTAGAGAAATCACTATGCAGTTGTGCATGGGATCTGCAGAATTTACACTAGTGCCTTTTTAAGAACAAACAGCAGTACTAGAAAAGGGTATTTAAAAATTACTGCAACTTTTTCTATATTCTGTTCTCTAAACTGATGAGACATTTCCTTCTTTATGGATGACATTTAAGATGCTTCGTAATAGATGCAAATTTCAACTCTTCCTCTAGAACAGGAGCAGGCCATCTCCTTTCCAACTGTGAAATGACTGAACCCGCACCTGCTTTATTAATGTCTTCCCCGATGTGAGAAATCTTCAGGGTGCCTCGAGACATCACACAGAGATAAACGTCCATGTGAAAGCCCCAAGAACCACCCAAACACCCCTGGTTTTGCAACTTCTTCCGTAAGAACAGCTCTCCTAAAATTCCGGGACAATATGCAGGTCTCAAATCTCTTCACGCCTATTTCCACACGGACTGTGAAACACTTCACCGTGTCTTCTCAGCTCACACAGAGCAGCCTGGACTTTCCCAAGTGTCAGATACACGCCGGGCTTACCAGCCGACGGGAGAAGGGGGAAGAGGGCAGAAGGGAACCGCGCAAGCGGCTCCGGCAGCTGGCCCCGGCAGCTCTCAGGGTCCATTTGCGGCTGAAACCATGACAGCAACGGGCCCGGGGAGCACCTGCCCGGACCGTCCCGCACCGCGGCCCACGGCTTCCTCAGCCGCACCACTCACATCGTCCTTATCGTTCACAGGCACGCCAAGCCCGAGGAGGAGGTCTGCGACGTCCGTGTGTCCCGCCGAGCAGGCCCAATGCAGCGCGGTGCGGTGATCCTGCGGGAGGGAAGAGGTGAGCGGGGCAAGGACGGGAAATTGCTTGCAGGAGCCGCCCCTAGACCGCCCGGGCTGACCTGGTCGGCTCGCGTGGCCTGGGTCCTGTCGCGGAGCAGCAGCACCCGCAGCTCCTCGAGGCGCCCCGCGAACGCCAGGTTACACACGGCCACGTCCGACACCGCGCCCTCCATGCTGCCCCCTCACCACCCCGCCCACCGGGCGGGGTCAAGCCCGCGAGTATCCAATCAGAAAGGCGCCGGGGCCCAGTCCAGCCAATCGCGCCTGCCCGCCTGCTCCGCCCTCCTCTCGGGCCGCGGGGGCTGCTGGGGTTTGTAGTCCCTCGGGCGCAAGGGTGGAGCGCTCCCGGTGGGCGGCGGGACTGCAGCTCCCAGGGCGCCCCGCGGCGCGGCCGTGTTGTGCCTCCATGTCGGGGCGAAGGGGAGGAGGATGGTGACAGCGGGAGGATGGAGGCCGGTGAGGGGCGCGGGCACGGCTGGTGGGGCGGCGCTGAGGGGCCAGGCCGGGGCTCAAGGGATCCAGTGGAGCCGCCGGTGGCGGGAGACTCCCGCGGGCTGAGGGACGGGGGAGAGGGCGTGGGCGGCACCGTGCGGTCTGCCCTGAGAGGTCGCCTGGTGCTTGGGGTCCCGCGGCCTCTCCCGCAGCGATTGGGGGCGGGGGCTGGGGGCCTCGGGTGAGGCTCGGGCTCGAGGGGGCTCGGCCGGGGCGCTAGGCGGCCTGAGCCGGGGGACCGGAGCTGGATCTGCCAGCCCCGCTCCGAGAGGCGCCGCAGCTCGGCGGGGAGCCCAGTGGGGGGAGCGCCGGCCGGGGGAAGAAGACCCCGGGAAGGGAAAAGAAGCTCTGGCGGTATGTTCTCATGTGGTTCGAGGTGTCCTACGCAGCGGGGGCGAGAGAAGTGCCCGCGAAGGGGGCGCAGGTGCCTCCGGTTGGATTTCGAGGGTCGAGAATGTCTGAAGGCTTTGGAGTCAAAAATAGGTGATTTGCTCTCGAAGTGCAGTGAGCGACGGCTTTTCTGATAGAGAATGCAGAGCCCCGTGCGAGAAGTTGTTCTGCTGAGCTGACAGCCCTAGAGGAGGCTGTCGTGGTGTTTAAGCACTGCCTGCGAGGACGGTGAATGTCGGTGCTCCAGCCAGAGGATGGTGCAGCTCCTTTTTGATTGCTGAAACGTATATATTTTTAAATGGAATCTTACTCTTTACATATATATATATGCTTGCTGATTATCCATTCTTTGTACTGGATATTTGTACACTTACATGAAGAGTAGGATAAATTGTTTGCTTTCATTTTTAACTTTTGTTTTTTAGCAGTATATTCCTAAAGGTTGTTATCTAAAATTAATGATTTTACATTAATTTTTACACTTGAAGGGTTGTTTCACTCTTCCGAAAAAGCACAATTTTAATGACCTAGAAAATGGTGGGATTGGCTTCTTTTTGGTGTTAATTATAATTTGTTATTTTTCACAAATAGATATGGTATTGAATAATAACATTAATACACCTATTTTTTTTTTCTGAAGCGTTTCAAATCTCCAATTGGGAAAGTAAAGCCCAGTCTTGCTAACACTTTTCACATGCTTCCCATTAAGCATGAGGCCATAATCACTCTGATTTGTATTTTTTATACATTTCAGATCAAGCTGTAGTGCCTTTTTTATTTTTTCCTTTCCTCATTATCTTGAATCAAATCTCATCCTCACTGCAGTCATCCCGAACTTCTGTCACTGGCTTTGGTGAGACTGCTTATAATCAAGGTATTATTGCTGGTGTTCTTTCAGTACTCACTGAGGATCTAAATAAAAACCAGGGCATTGGCTATTTCAGTGTCAGAAGGGCTTTTAAGGGAGAAAATTAAAAGCAGCTGGCAGCATTGCTCAGAAGCCCCAAAAGCTGCAAAGACTTGATACAACTAGTTCAGTTTGAGAGCCCCAAGTTGTGCATAAAAGAGCAAGGGGATAAAATGGAGTTTGACTTTTGTGTATTCCTGTTCAGTTTTATCTAGGTATGAAAACCAGATCACTATTTTGTCAGACTACTTAGAAGAGTTTCCAGAAACTGATGAGCCGGTGTGGATTTTAGGAAGGCAACACCACCTAAACACAGGTATCTTTAGAATTAAATTGTCTGCAACACCTATAGAATATTCATAGATTCACATGCAGCAACAGCTTCTGATTTCCTTGTGTTCCCTAAATGTCTCATGAGGGAAGTTTGTTCTTCTTCATCAGTGAGACACCAGGTACAAGCAGTGGAATTCCTCCTGTACAGAAATCAGAACCAAGGCCAATGTGCTCCCAGGTGTAATTCATGAAATATCATCGTACTCATAGCAAAGGCTGCGAGCCTCAGATGTGAGCCTGGTCACTTCACAACATCAGGGCTTCAGAAATAAATATATAAATAACTTCTTGGAAATGTTCAGCATTACTAAAGTCATATTCCTATAAGGGGTGCTGTCTGCAGCCTGTTACATGCAACTAAAATGATATTTCAAATAACAATAATAAGTTAATCTATGGCACCTACTGCATTTTAGTGAAAATAAATACATGACCTAAAAGTTGGAGCAGAGTAATATGTTTATATAAAAATAAGATTTCAGAAATGAGTTTTGCTCCCTGGGGAGAAGACAGGGCCATCCTCCTGTGGTGCATGTCAAAAGCAGGGGCCATCAATTCAGGCACGGTGTTCAGGACAGCTGAGGGTGCTGCATGCAGCTTTGATCAGCTGGAGAATCTTTTGGAAAAGCCAGCCAGTCTGAGCCACAGCTAAGGGAAAATGCAGCAAATAGGATTCTTAAGCATTCTTCAGAGCCTTTGGAGAATTCTGTAAGTGCATGTGTTTAAACAAACAGAAAAAGTAGGTTTAATTCAATTTAACATTATTAACCTTTTCTTAAAATTACTTTCTGTTGCGTTTGGAGGTAAAGTATAATTCCATGTTGATTTGCACGTAGAATGTCTTAACCTGCTTTACCAGTTCTTTCCTGAAGACATAATTCTCCATGGTTGTTTTATTCAGGCTGAGCATAGTCATTCCAAACACCTTGTAAAATTTCATTGGCTAATAATTATTTAATCCTTATTAAGTTAACTTTAATTAGCAGTCTGCAAAAGACCTCTGTGTTTAAACTGCTAAAAATGTTTTTAAGTATTAAGGGTCTTGTATGTAAAAGCTAACAGGAGCCTTCCATGCACTGTGCAGGGATAATTTGAGTTTTTAAATTTTAAGTCTGTTTTAGTAATTTATTTCCTCTTAAAATCATTCCAGACAAATCTAAGTTATTGTTGGATGTAAGTGCTCGTCTCTGGTTTACGTATAGAAGAAAGTTTTCGCCTATTGGTGAGTATGCAGCATTCCAGCTGCTTCATAATGGATTAGCAGGATTAGTGATGATGTTGGGGAATGAAAAGTTATTTTTACAGTACTAGAACATTTTGATCATAATTTAACTGTGTATGCAAACAAATTATTAAAACTATCAGCGTTTGTTTGTACCTGTATATAATCAGGTCTTCATGCTCGTGAGGCAAGCTGTGAAGTGACACCAGCACTGTGGAGAGACAGGAGCTGGTTCAGTGCCTTTAATGTGTCCAACAGCTGTTAGAGGTTTGACTGTGAGGTTCTTTCAGAAGCTGGGCTCTGTGTTGAGTCTGTGCTGACTGTGAGCAACTCTGTTCCCAGGAGGCACTGGTCCCTCGTCTGACGCAGGCTGGGGATGCATGCTGAGGTGTGGGCAGATGATGCTGGCCCAGGCACTGATCTGCAGACATTTAGGAAGAGGTGAGTACTCTTGCTGAGGTAACTTTTGTGTTATTTGGAGGTTGTTTACTTTTTGTTGTCATTTTCCATAAAAGCATAGAACCCTAAATTTGTTGAGGAAACTTCCTGTGATGCCCTGATAAAGTTGTTAGTCAACTATTCTTGCCTGATGAGACAAAATCACGTCAGCCTTAAGCGGAGGAACAAAAACAGAGGGAGGACAGACAGATAGGGAATCCTACTGTTGCCATTTTATAAATCTTTTTGAGGAATACTCAAGTTGAAGCCAAGGGAAAATTTGCCACCATGGGTCTGGGTTCTTTCCTTCTTTTCATTACATAGCCATCAAAATGTTACCCCAGGGTGACGGTGTTAATAGTGACTGAGTGATAGACACCACACAAAGTACTTCACTCACAAACCACTCACCCATCATCAGCCTGAGTACAAACCCCACAGCAGACCCTACTAGTGCCTGCTCTTAATCCTGTACTAACACCCCAAATCCCAGGGTCACAGGTGAGTGTTGTAGGTCTGCTCTGTGTGTCATTCTTCGGTCAATTACCTTGCTGTGGTTGGGTTTGTGATTCTTATGCTCTTTTGTCATGGTTTCTATGGCAGTATGATTTGTGGATTTACCACTTTAATAACTGAATCCACAGAAGGATTTATCCACTTGAATAGCTGAATCCACAAAACAGTAGTGCAAAGATTTAACTGAAAGAGTAGGCAAACAAACACTTAACCTGAGAAAAACTAGACCTTGAACTTGCAGTATGGGCCTAAATAGCATAAGCCTTGTGTATGTGCTTCTCTATTGGTAAATGTGAGGTAACTACCTTATGTTAGAAGCAGAAGCTCACATGGCAAAGCCATGGTTTGGATTTTTATGTTGGAGAGGGCCAGCGTTGTGTTTGGACTTCCCTTTATGAGTCTTACTATCCTCCAAATGCATGCAAAGCTAATAAAGTCCAAAGAGAACAGACAGTTCTGAATAGTCTTGGAAGCTTACACAGAGCAATAGCTATTAATTCTCAGCAGTGATCACTCAGGATATACTTGCAGTTGGCACTGTTATTTTAGTTTCCCAATTTTCACATGATAGCCTAGGATAGTAAAGGACAGCTCAATACTAAATGACAGGGTGTGACTTCTAGGATCTCTAAATAAAATGCTATGTATCTAAATAATATTAGAGATGCACTGTCTCTTAAGATCTTGTATGGCTTTCTACCATCTAGAAATTTGATCAGTACAATGAAAACATTATTTTTTAATTGGTATATCTTTTTCCTGTAAGATTGGCAATGGGAAAAACACAAAAAACAACCAGAAGAATATCATAGAATCTTACGGTGCTTTCTGGATAGAAAAGATTGCTGTTATTCCATCCACCAAATGGGTAAGAACACACATCAACTTCCTTTTGTCTACTGAAATTCCTGCGGTGTTGAAACTTGGTCATGTGAAATAAGTTAATTAAAATTTTTTAAAAGGTGATTATGAAAACAATGTATATATTTATATATAAATAAAAATGTATGCAACTGGGTACAAAATATAATTCAGGAATATTATTCACTAAGACCTAAATAAATCTGTATTCTAGAATCTAGCTCTTGATAAAGTGTACAAGTTTTGGGTAGCAAAATATTAAAATAGACAGTCATAAAGCTTATTGCTGTAATTTGTAAGGACATATTTGTAATTGTCAATACAGTTTAGGAACTTTTTGTAAGGGAACTAGCAGTCATTAAGTTTTGAAAAGAGTATAGATTGAGAAAATAATTTTTGCTAAATACAGCTTGCACTTGCTCTAGAATGTTTGTCAATATTAGTAGGCCATGCTATTTGACATAGACTGTGACCAGCCTCTCTGTGCTCTTTTCCTGTGTGTGTTTTCCCTTACAAAAACAGCACAGATGGGTGTTGGAGAGGGAAAGTCCATTGGAGAATGGTTTGGACCAAATACAGTTGCTCAAGTACTGAAGTAAGTCATGTCAGTAGCTCCCTCGGAATGTGCTCCCAGGGCTGCTGAGTTCGGAGGCTGTGCAGTGCTGCCCGAGGCTGCTGGAGAAAACATGGAAGCTCCTCCTAATCTTGAAGCCACGCTAAAGCTGACTTTGTTGAGGGACAGGTGAACATGCTGGATTTCAGGTGGAGGCTGGAACTGCAGGTCCTGGGTGCCATTTGCTGCAGCCCTGGGACAAACACATTCTGGAGAGAGAAAGGAGATAAAGGATGTCCTGGCCTCCAGCTTCTTTTCCTTACAAATTCTTCATGACTCATATACCAGTTTTTCAGGCTTATTTTTAACAACCAACACCACCTGTGCAGCCTAAGAGCTCCCTTCCCCAGAGTTCTGGATGTCACACAAAGTAGACAGAAACCTGTGTGCTATTAAGCCACCCTCCTAGCTTTTGGGTGCCAAAATCCTGAGCTGCTTTGGCTTTTAACAACATGAAATAGTTCTGCTTAGTTTAGTGGAACTTCTTAAGCACAAAGTAATGTGAAAAACTGGCATAAGAATTTTTTTTCTTCTCTACCTAATGTCAGGCACCATGGGCAGAATCCCACAGTGGAATCCATAAATTGCAATAAGGAGTAATAAACTTAATTATGTGGTTGAGCTGTTACTGTCCCTGCATTTGGCAAAAGGACGAACATGGTATAGTGCGTGTGCTTTTCCTGGAACCACTCATTATTATTTTTTTCTAAATATATTAAATACTAAAAGTTACCTTTCTATTACATGGAGACTTAAAAAAAATAATTTTTTTCCAAATAAATGACTTTTTTTTACTCAAGAATCATTTAACTGTCCTGAGTTAAAAAGCTAGGGTTCTAGTAAGCTTTTATTAATTATTGCCTCTATGTTTTCTAGGAAGCTTGCTTTATTTGATGAATGGAATTCATTAGCAGTTTATGTATCTATGGACAATACAGTGGTCATCGAAGACATCAGTAAGTGAAACAGGAGTTTTTGCAGGATTCCTTTAATGTTTCAGCAGATATTAAAGAGTAGCTCAAGCTCAAGGCAGTTTAATTGTTTGGACAAACAGCTTCTGGGAGTATTAGGATAGTGGTTGGATTTGATGACGTTCAAGGTCTTTTCTGGCCTAAATGATTTGATGATTCTGTGATTATTTCTTTGGTGACTGTTTTTGATAGAACTTCACTCTCTTGAATGTGTCTAAGTATGAGCAAAATCTTGGGACCATCTCTATTTGTTCCCAGAGTAAGAAAAGGAATAATGGAAATGGATACTCAAGTTTGGAGTTCCCCCAAGTAAAGTTAGCATAGAACAGTGAGGCATTTTTGGTGACCAACTTACATACCATGTGGATGAGACAGTGGAGTTTGGTCTGTGCTACCTTAACTCCCACTCCAGCAATGGAATGAATTTTCAGTATGTAAAAATACAGAGAATTGCTAGCAATAATAGAGTTTGCCAGAAATTTGCTTTTGTCAGGCAAAAGGGAAATGAAAGGCAAATATTTCAGAAATGTGCCCCATTTTCAGTTATAAGAATGGTGGGTTTACAAATGCTATTTACCCACAGCCTGGTTCTACTTTAGTCCCCACTTCTGCTTATTTTATGTCTGCATCACTGGAAGTGAAGAGTTCCCTGAAGAATTTCTAATGCTTCTTCTCTGCTGTATCATCTCCCAGGCAAAGCATGATGGCGTTAATACTGCGAGTAGTAAATGTACCTTAAGCCTTAAATGTTCATCCCCTCTTCTTTCTCATGTCTCACAAATGTTCCAGCACATACTCTGACTGCCAGAATTACTTCTACTAAATAGTCAGGATTTCCATGCCCTGCTCCTTTTGTCTTAAAACAGGAGCTTTTTAAAGCTGTCTAGAAAAGTAATTTAATTCATGATTGAGAGGAAGATATGCTCTGTATTCCTCTGTGCATTCACTGATCTCTCTTTTCATTCCCCCAGAGAAGATGTGCTGGTCCCCTGCTCAGAGCAGCGGCGTTGCCCACAGCAGTGCACACTTGCACAGAAGTGCTCTTGGCCAAAACAAGAACACAGCAGGATTATGCCCAGGCTGGAAGCCCCTCTTGCTCATTATCCCTCTCCGGCTAGGGATTAATCACATCAATCCAGTGTATATTGATGCGTTTAAAGTAAGGGGTTCTTCATGACTTGTTTGTGTATGTGAAAAAGTTCAGATATCTGTTATATCAATAAACAAATCAATTTAATTTTTCTCTCTTTGGACTCCTAGGAATGCTTTAAGATGCCACAGTCTTTGGGAGCATTAGGAGGGAAACCCAATAATGCCTATTATTTTATAGGATTTTTAGGTAAGGAAGAAAGAAACTTACTCCAAATATCCATATGACTGAAAGAGAAAGGATATTCTTTGGGAAAGGGCGGTAGTAAGCATCTTAAGCATGAGAACGAAGAAGAAGAAGCATACCTCAGACACTTCAGGAGCAGTATGAGACCATAGGTACAGAAAAAGAGCAGCAAAGCTTGACAAAAATATGGAATGATATAAGCAAGAATAAGACACTTAAGAAAAGTTGATAGCATTTAACAAGTGTCAGATGTCACTGCTGCTTAAATGTGAATTTTTTCTAATCATTAATACTTTCTAGTGAGGAGTGTCTTGTTTTATTCTTTTGCTTCCTGGCTTTCTTAAATTATTGTCTCATATTTTTCAATTTTTTCTCAAAGCAGTATGTCTTTCACCTTCTTCCATGTCTTCCTTTATTAATGAATGCTATAGTTGATCCTAGATTCAGTCTTTCACATTTCACCCTGGTTTGATCTGTAACTTCTTGGATATTTTGTTCTTTCTTTTGTAAAACCTGAGCTGTTTTAGTCAAACTTATTTGTTCAGTTTCTGGGTGAATGGCTAATGGGATTACAGATTGCATTTGTGGTCATCCTGTGTCTTTGATCTGAGGAATGTTAGGGATTACTGAAGTGGAAATTTTTAAACAATGTACTGGACCTCATGTAGATAAAGGAAAGTATGTGACAAAGCTAGGAAAAAACATCCAAAATTCTACCCTAAAAGGTACCAGTGGAAAGTTATACTAAATGCCCTGTGGGATACTGTTGTGCCTGGCTTTCTTGTTCTCTTAAAGACACCCTTGCTAGAGACTTGAGATATGAACCATGCTGATAATCCAATTTATGTTTTACAAGTCTGGATGGAATGGTTTATTACTACCTCTTGCTTGTTATCACCATATAGATTTTACCCCTCTAGGCAATGAGCTGATCTACTTGGACCCTCACACCACTCAGAGTTTTGTAGATTCAGAAGAAAATGGCACAGTTGATGACAAGAGCTTCCACTGCCAGCAAGCCCCACACAGAATGAAGATCATGAATTTGGACCCTTCAGTAGCTTTAGTAGGTGTTAGAAAATAATAAATGTGTGTAATTTAATTAAAGCAGTCCCTCTGTGTATTGGTAAGGGCAGAAACATGTTTCCTTGATCACAGTCAAGATCACAGGGCAATCTTGTGCAATCTGAAATTCAGTATGTAGTAGTTTACATATTAACTGCATAGGATACATTAACTTTAGCTCAAGCAGGGGACCAACTTTTTGTATCCCAGGGAGCCAATTAAGTTGCTTTCCTGGGCAACATAGACCTTTTCCAAGAAGCAGTTTGAAAGTCAAAGCAAGGAACTGAATCAGGTTTCCTTATTCCATCACTATCATCTGTGTGTTGGTTGCTCTCGAAAAGATACTTACCTGAGCTTGTTTTATTTAATCTACAAATCTTCAAGTGGAATTACTTGTAGAAGTCATCCACTATAGGTCACAAGAATACTGTGGTAGTTGAAGAGATTCAGTCTGATCTCATGCCAGTATCCTTTGGTTTGGTTGTGGGTGATTGTCACTTGAGATATAACCCATACATAGATACCACAACATCTTTGCTCATTGACATATTGTATTTAATATAATTATGTGTATTCTTTCCTTAGGGCTTCTTTTGCAAGGAAGAATGTGATTTTGATAACTGGTGTAGTCTTGTACAAAAGGTACTACTACTATCTTTTTATGCTCTATAGGAAATCATGAATACTGTTCTTTTTTGGTTAATGGAAATTCCCTGCCTAATCAAGTGATCCCCAGTGAAGGTGGTACTAATGATCAGGGAGAGCTGATGCTCCTGATGGAGCTTGTTTAGCATTTCACAGCCCTGAGCCCTGGCACTGGAAGAACAAGGACATGCACCCCCTTCCTGAGTTTGTGTTCTGTTTGCAGTACTGTGTTCATGGCTCATACCTAAGTCATTTATTGAGAAACACAGCAAGCAGTTGGAATATTAAGCAACAGGAATGTGAATATGAGGTACCACCAACCAGAAGCATTTATTTAATAAAAGGCTACAGAAAATAGTTTGTAAATAACTGAAGTGGAGGATATGATGTAGCTCACCTGACAGCAGTGAAATAATTTTTCTCCTGATAAAAACCTATATTCCAAAATCTGTTGGAGTTTTTTTTTTTTTAGTCAATAGATCTGTCTTTTGTTCCCATTGATCACAGAGAGGTCCAAACAAGTAATTTACTTCTAAAAGGCAGGTATATTCTTGGTATCTATTTGCTCCATGTAAGCAAAATTATAAATGTATGGACATCAAAGCTCATTATAACGCAGTGATAACTTGTACAAGAGTTTAAGAGATCCATCTTCCAGGTGTGTTTTCAAGTAGGACAGTACTAGAGGTGTGTGAAGCAGTGATTCATGATGACAGGTACCCAAAATAACAGGAATTTACAGCCTTTGTTCTTTGACAGATATACAGTATTTAAAATGTTTTTAATTAAGCAGGCAGTTTTTTGGTTTGTATTCTGCCCTCAGGAGATTCTAAAGCAACAGAGCCTACGGATGTTTGAACTGGTCCAGAAGCACCCACCACACTGGCCTCCTTTCATACCTCCGACCAAGCCAGAAGTGACAACCACAGGAGCAGGTGTGGTACCACTGAAAGTGCTGCTGAGCATGGGAGAATCATCATAGGTGGAATAACTGGGCTTTTCTGAGGATCAAGCAATCACTGCATGATTAAATGCCTTACACTTACAGAGTATCAGTTATCCAAACAGGCCGTGTCCAATTTACAAGTGTTAGCACAATATATTTTTAAATCTTTGAAAATATTTCAAAGGCAGCATTTCCAGTGTGGGTGGGGCAGGGGAGAGGGCTTGAGGGGTTTTTTAGTAAACAAAATCAGGCATGTCTTTACATTCTAAATTGTTTAATTTATGTTTCAGAACTCATTGAATCTACTGACAAGCTATTTGAATTGGAAGAAGAATTTGAAATCCTCAGTGTATGAAGGAAACTGTGGTGACCCCTCTGAGTATTGAACATATTGCTGATATTATTGCATTGACTTAAATTACACAGCCATGTTAGCCCAAAAGTGCCTGAAATCATGGATAACAGAGTACAAACACCTGCTATCATCCAAAACTCCAGCAGGAGTTCCTTCTGTCGAAGAGCTTCCCTAAATGGAAAGGCAGTGAAAGATTTTATTATAAGACTCTGAAAGGGAACTTCTTTTTAATGTGTGTCTTTCTTGACAAATGGACCTCTGAGATTAAGGCAAAAATAAGTCTGTCAGTGGGCTGTATGTTTGGAGAAAAGAGTAACACAAAATGGGTATTTCTTGCTCTCATATAATGCAATAGTTTAGTTCTTAAAGTAAAACAGTCTTCAGTTAAGGAGGATGTTTATTTCTGTTCCTTCCCATGGGCTGCATCATAGACAAAATGCATTGTCTTGTTTAAAAGATCAACTGGATCAGGAGAAAATTGTTTCCTTGTTAAATATTTTAACATGTATTTGAGCAACCACACTTTATGAAAAAATGTTTCTGTGAAAGGAACTATGTCTAACATATCCATTTTGCAATAGCCTTCCTGTTTCTGGGGGACCTCAAGAGGAACAGGACCCTCAAATAGTTGATACAGATCACAACCACTGTTATAGTTAAGATATATTTCACCTTGACCTTAAAGTTCAATCATTAAAACTTAGGCTGACTTTTCTTTTGGAGCTGAAGTAAGTCAAAGGTGGTTTAACTGTACCTTATTTATTTTAAAAACGATTTACACAAGTATCTCTGTTACTGCACTTTATCTGTGCATCTAATAAATTTCTTAAGCTTTTCATAGTTGTATGCTGCTATATTTTGTTAATTTGTTTGTGTGAACTAAATATAACCCAGGCTATCTTAATATATAGGCGTATGCAAATTACTTAATTGTTGAGTTTTGACTTGTTGCCTTTTGAAATCTGTTTTGGTAAAAGTGCCTTAATTCTCCACGTTTATCAGAAGAGCTGGTGCAGTTTTGTTTCTTAGAAAGAGTATTGCTGTAGCAACTATATGAACACCAGCTCAGAATAAAGGCAAAGATCTTCTAATTCATTCTACAGTTCCTTTTTACTATCAGACAGTCCCCATTCTGATCATTTTGTCACAATAGTGTAATGGATGTGAATGGACGCACACTTTCAGCTTCAGTAATAAATGACCACATAGAGAAATCCTGAATCCTGTCTCCTCTCACTTACACTTCTGGGTTAGGGCCAGTGTGATTTCCAAGAAAATAGTCATTACCTGGGCACAGTTCATCTTGTTTGCCTTCAATGTTTATTAGCCATGGTTTGGAAACTATACATGTAGAAAACATGTCATTTTCTTACCCTCCCCATGGATTAACTGCTCATGGTTAGTTTTTTTTAGCAAAGTATTTATTTTTCATTAATACATGAAGTTACTGTGCTTATGACATTAGTTGCAGCCCTCTCCTTCCCACAGACAAAAAATTAAAATGAGGCCTTGCTCTGAAATGCTCAGTCTTGAGCAGTACCTGCTAAAACAATAATTAAAAGACTCTCAGTGGAGTACTGCATGGTTATTCCCCAAGCTACCCTTAGCCTCTTCAGAGAGGAGCCTGAGCCTTGCAGGGCTGTTGAAGGATTCTGGATGGGGGTAAACAGATGGATGGAAATGGGGCTGATGGCAGAACAGCTGGTGACTGGAATTCCTGCTCCATGCACCTGACAGGGAGTGGCTAGTGGAACAATGGAAACTTGGACAGGGACAGCAGTGGAGCCAGTTACTTTAAGAGAAGCTCTCTAAAGACAGTGGTGCTTAAAATGCGTAAAGCTCTGATCCTGGGGAATAAATTAATTGTGTTTGCACGTGTCATGTTTAAAAATAAAGCCACGTCCCTGCAGATAAAAGACCTGACCAACATGTCTCTTTGTAGCAACACGAGAAGCCAGTGGCTGAAAATTTCATTGTACTTTTTCAGGTATCTGCATGATTTTACAGAAGTCTTGAGCTTTGCTCTATGCACACAAGTGTTTTAAATTTGCATGTGCATAACCCAGGATGTAAATCCAACATGCTCTGTCTGTGCCAGGACAGCTAGGAAGTAGACTGGATATCTTGCAGGAAAGGACTGCTGCTCAGGATTGTAAAAATGTTTTGAAGATCTTTGCAAAATACATCCAAAGTAGTTGCTGATCTTTCACAATTAGGAATAAGTGAGATGAAAGACTACATTGTTCCTCATAACTTCTGTGTTTGTCTCTAGTGTGGTTCAACTCCAGAACTTGGAGAGCTCTGACCTCCATCTATAAAGATAATAATGTGTTATGCAAGTAATACTTTAATCTTTGCTGATTATTATCTGCTTAATATCATGTCTCAGTCATGCATTAATAATAATTTTCTGAATAATTTTATCTTAAAGATTTTTAAGCCAAGGTGGCAGTGTATTTGCAAATGTTACGGCCAAGGATTTCACACACTTCACTCCAGAGAGATTAATGGTAGTAATTTTAGTCCTGCTGAATGAATTCATTATAGGTTTAAGCATACCTTTGTCATGGGTTTCTTTTAAAATATACAAGGAAAATCCAGTTAGTGGTACTTCTTTTTAATTACACCCTGAAGAAAAGTTAACAGTGCTTACAATAGAGATAGATACAGTTTTTCAAACTAACACAATAAAGCCCAGAGGAAGCAATATACAACACATGGTGACTGCCGGAGTAAAAAATGTACATCCCATAACTGCTTACTCCTGTATCTTCATAAGCTTGCATGCCACCTAGTAATGGCTCTACTTTTCAAACAAAAGTAGCTTGAATAATTACAAAGTAAGTATGCCAAAGGTTCCTCAGAAAGGAAATTTATGTTCATAATAAAATGTTGGCTAATGAGGTATGGCTGCATATCATTGGCTGCAAGGAGATAAGCACAGACCTTGAAGCCAACAGACCTGGAAGATATTTCAATAGAAAGCAATGAAAAATGGTAGAGGTCTTTTGGATTTATCTTCCCATGAAAAATTGCATTTTTCATTGGTGTAGCTCTTTAAGGTCTGCTGTGGCTATCATTTTGGATTAGAACTGGTTATCTGTCACTGGAGGAAAGAATGTTCCATCTGTGTAATAAGCAAAGCAAAACATTTATTTTTCAATTTTTCTAAGAAGATCCATTATCAACCATTAGTACATAGTGTATCTGAGTCACCCACCATATACTGATAAATTTTAGCTAGTTCTATATTTCACTGAAGAATGAGTCTCCACTCCCCTACACTAGCCCAAATACTGTTCGCAAAGACACTAATTAAGCATAGCTTTGGCAAAGCTTCTCTGGGTGACAACTGGATATGTCTTAGACAGAGTGGTACGAAGTGGCCGCTGCTCTTCAGTCTGAGTAAGGAACTCACTGAGACTTTCTGAGGTAGCCATAAAGGAAGGGAAAAAAACATCGAAGTAAAAACGTAGCACCATATTTAATTTAAAAAATGGCTTCAAAACACGAGTCTTTTCCTCCTCTGTGCACAAACTCCTGAAACTTGATTTTTGCAGAGTGCTGGCTGTCTCAATTCACCCATCAAAACCACAGAAATCAGGTTTGTGAATTTATCGTTCTCCAGTCAGTGATGTCTAATCTGTGGTAACAAGGACTTTTCCCATAACTGCATTTCTGTCACTACAAGTTCTTCATGCACACCTGGCAGCGGCTGACGCGAGTCCGGAGCTGCCCTGCTTTCAGAGTCTCTGAGAGAGGAGCACTGACAAACTGCTGCTCCTGCTCCACCGTGGTCAACCAGAAGCTGTACTTGTTGGCAAAGTAATGACACGTTCCCCGAGCACCGTTGCACTCAATGAATGGAGTAGCTCGGAAATCCTCCAGGCAGGAACCAGGTGAAACAAGGGACTGGCCTCCACCTTCCGCCCCTGCTGCAGTGTGCTGAAAGGAAGACGGTAAGTTGAGTGAGCTTAAAGGAATAGAAGGAAGTAAACAGGGGAGTCTCCTGTCTCCGTTGCTAAGAGGAGTGAAATGGGCAACCAAAATTATACCCTGGCTATGTGTACCTGTCTCTTGAGTCAGGGCTAGAAGGCAAAAAGCAAAGGAACATACTTAGGCTGAATATGAAGGCCTGGAATAATGAAGCTGGGAAAATTTAGAAGCAATAATGCTGACATCATGTTTTTCTAACAATCTTACACTAATAAGCTTCTAGGAGAGTGCAGTGGAGAACTTTTTCCACTGAGAAAGAGGATTAAGTTAATACTATAGCTTAATTACTGTTCCCACATTTAAAGCTTTGAAGAACAAACATCTGTGGCAATACAGAACTTAGGCAGCAGTGTTACCACCAAAACTAATCAGGGTAGGTGCTAAACAGAGTAAACTCGGAGCTACAACAACTCAGCTGATGAAGAAATGCACTGAGGCAAGAAGAGATAGGGTTCCAGGTTCCTGTAAGTAACTCACAGAACATAGTCTCAGAGACCTCATCAGAGAGGAGAGGAGAGATCAAAATGTTTAAAGCTGCCTTTGACTGGCAGTAGGGCACCATGGGTTACCATAAGGAAGGAGTATCCTATCCACAGGCTGCGCCAGCCCAGGGGACACTGCGGGATGGTGATGTCCTGGCTGTGCACAGCCACAGCCTGGGAAGGTGCTTCACACACAGAGCACCGGCTGATGTACTGTGGGATCTGGATGCTGTCCACGGGCATCATGGGGATGGGAGCAGTGGTGGAGAGCCAGTAGGACTTGTCGTTTCGGCTGGCATAATAACACACTTCATTGATGTTGCAGTAAATAAAAGGCATGGTGCTGAAGCGAGGCAAACATGAGCCAGCAAAACCTGGAAAAATGGGAGAAGTGGTCATACCAAGCATCTGCCAAACCTTCCAAGTCATACACACCAACATTTAGTGGTGAGGATGGCACGAGTGACACCACTCCCGGTGCAGATCTGGCCAAGCCAACTTCCACCACCTCCACTACAGCCCTCTGCACTGCCAGGGAGGATGGCTTTTAAAATGTAATATTATCCTGTGTTGTTCATTCTTGAGAGAATTCTGTCAACTCACCGAGATCCTGGTTGTGTGACTTCTCCTGCCCCTCCACATATAATAAGCTGTAGCCATCCCAGAGTTTATTCATTCCTATGGGACATGGGGGTATCTGATCTGACTGACTGTGCTTCACTAGAGTGTATCCAACGCCCACGCTCCGACCAGGCATTCCTGGCAAACCAAGGGCACCCGGCTTCCCAGCAACACCTAGGAGACAGAAGAAGAATTGCTAGTGCACAGTGTGGACACCAGCTGGCTCTATACCCCATTTGGCATTGTTTATGGCAGTCTTGTACAATGAGAAACCCAAGCCATATGGTTGTTACATGAATTACTAGACTTAACAGCTCCAAAAGCAGTCATTTCACAGAACCACCCACCCATTCCTTTCCTCTTTTAGTTTTCTTTACAACTCTGGTGCCAGTGTGTTAGGATCTCAAAGGACCAACCAAAACCTAATTCATTCATTTTTGCTATAGCACTCTTCTTAACGATATTCCTCTTCTTTCTCACTATGCTTTTCCTCTACTGTCCAAGCCTCAAAGCTATTGTTATTGTGAATACTATATCACTCTTCTAGATCTTCAAGATGATTCCCACACCCACAAAACATTAACACCTAAAGGTGTTTAGAATTGGACCTACAGAAACACCAGCAGTGAAATCAACAAGGACATGTGACAAAACTTTCCTCACTGAAGATTAAATTTCTTTAATTGCAGATACAAAACACAATACCACAGACATCCCCTGGTTTTCCTAAGGTAAGTGGGTGTTGGGGATGGTCTCTGCAGAAGCTGTAAGCAAACACAATTCCACTGTTTGCTTCTTTTTGATATGTGCTCCACAAATCATAAAATTACCTTCAAATCCCTGTGGCCCCGGGGCACCTGAAAGTCCTGGATCCCCAGCTATGCCAGGAGTTCCAGGTAAGCCATCACGTCCTTTCAAACCAGGTCTTCCTGGCAAGCCTTTTGGGCCTGAAACAAAGTATAATTATTTCCTCATACTATTGCCTTGACTCCTGCAATCATATTCCAGCAGGGAAATAAGATGTCAGCTGCCATGCCAAGAGTTCACTCCTCACCAGCTGTGGTTATAAACAGTCACCTCCAAAAGAGACTGTGCCTGATCTAGTTGTCTGTAAAATGACTGAGAGGTGCAGTTGAGTATGACATGGAAAAAGGCAGCATTATATTTGTATATATTTGCATGCATTTTGATTGAATTCTTTCCTTAATTAAAAAAACCCTGTAAATATTCCTAATGCATTTGATAAAGTAGTGTTTTTCTTCCAGAAGAACAGCATTTTGGTAATCTGAGTGCACTTTTTACCTGGTTTTCCAACTGGGCCATGGAATCCAGGATCTCCATCAAAGCCAGGAACACCATCAATTCCTGGCAGCCCAGGTAATCCTGCAGGGGCTGTCACTTCTTCTGGCTGTGGGGTTATTCCTGGAGCCCCTGGTCTGCCAGGGAGACCTGAACATGGGGCAAAGGATGTGTAAGTACCTCACAAAAACCATACAGATTTGACACAAAGGAGAAAAATGTGAAATTAAGACCACCTTTGTACATCAGCACTATCTTGAAAAAAGTATGTCAAGCTCTTTGTAATTTATTTCAGTTTCTAAGAAATCAAGTATCTCCCAAACAAGCCTTCTAAGGGAACACTGAAGTCATCCCCAGCCCAAACCAGGTGCAATAAATGACAGCTTTTTAAATCCTCCAGCACTCACCTCGATGGCCCATTTCACCTTTCAGCCCAGCAAAACCAGGATCCCCTGGAGGCCCATCTTTACCTGGCATGCCCATCAGACCGGGCTCGCCTCTTTCACCTGCAAAGACACACAGCTAAGACTAGGGCTAAACACTAATTCTGACCCACAGCTGCAGCTCTCACTGATAGCAGCAACAGCACTGGGGCTCCAAGATGGAGAGGACCACAACCCTCAAGGACATCTGTGCCCGATTTCACATCCACAATGGCTGCAGAGCCTCAAGACAAGAATTTCTGCTGCTACTTAATTGTACTTTATTGAAAGTACCCTTACCCTTCCCTGAGTAACCCAGGGACAGGGTTTGGAGAGTACACATCTTTACTATTTGAAATCCAGCTCTGTGCACAGCACAGAGGGATGGGATCTGCCAGCCTACAAAGGCAGCAGACAGTTGTTCATCTGGCAGTGATACTCCATCCTGCCCTGGGTTTTGAGTTGTGTGGTGTCTCTCAAACCTTGCTCCTGGAGTCTCTTTGTGCAGCTGCCCTTTGGCCTCCTTTCGTACAGACCAAAAAGAGATGAACATGCTCCCTGCCTTAGACCACAATAACAGCTGTGAACTCCTACAATACTCGTAGCCCCTTGTGGAGACCTAAATCCACCACACTAATGCCTCTGAGCATACGGGACAGGTGGGATGAAACAACAACTCCAGTCTTTGCCTAGAGAGCACAAGTGCATAACTGTGGTCAGCAAGCACAGCAACATTGCAGGTGGACACCATCTACTCAGGAAAACACAAAGATAAAAGGAAAAAGATAATTAGAAATACATCGAAGAACACTGGAGCCGGCCCAACTTTGCTGCTTTTGGAGTAAAATAAAAGAGGAGGTAAAACCTGCAGGAGCCAAAAGGAAAAATTGAGACATCAAATTCAGCTATTACATATGAATAAGGAGGCCATACTAACCACACAACAGCCATTCCTACTGTCAAGATGACAGCTGCCAAACCACTCCCAGATCCTTTCAAGGCAAGATTACCTTTAAATCCAGATGCTCCAGGGAGTCCAATTGGACCAGTGGGTCCCACATCGCCCTTAATGCCTCGCAAGCCAACAACACCAGGGAAACCTGGAGTGCCTGTGTCACCCTGGTCAGAAGCTGGGCCAGGGGGCCCTCGTGGTCCTGGAGGACCTGGAAAACCTAGAGACAGAGTAAATTGGCAAAAATCTTTTCCTGGGGCAAAGTAAATTCTGGGGCTATTCCCAGCATTTCTTTTTGTCTGGGAAAAGACTGGAGTCTCAGCCTCTCTGACAATGGGTACCAGTGCCATCATGACAAAGCTTCCAAACTGCACACACCTGAACTCCCATCAGTGCCTGGAATGCCAGCATCTCCAGGTCTCCCACGTATATCAGATGGAAGAGAAACTCCAGGTGTCCCTGGCAGGCCAGGCAGTCCCATAGGACCAGGAGGACCTAGAATAAGAAACAAGAAGTGAGGGTCAGCCAAAGATCTTCATGGATCTTCACAGCCATTGACAGAAGCAGTGCCTGGGAAGCATTTATACTGAGGAGTACAGAGACATCTCACTATAGGAGGGGAAACAATATATACTGCGCTGTTCAGGAGAGATACAGATACTTTCAAAACTGTGCAATCAACTGTTTCTCAAAATACAGAGCAACATCACAGATTTCACATTTACCTGTCAAGCTTCTAACCATCTTTGAGGCTTCAGGAATTGTCTTTGGTAGTTCTGCTCACCAATGCAACCCATTAACCTCAGCTGCAAACATGCTGCTTTCAGAACATCAGTATTTACCCATGTCTCCTGATGAGCCTTTTGGTCCAGGGAATCCTGCAGCTCCTCTTCCCAAGCCTGGAGAGCCTTCTTCACCCTTTGCACCTGGGAGACCTGCAGGTCCTTTCAGTCCATCTTCACTCAGACCTAATTAAACATGGTTAACAAAGATAAGAGAGCCTATTCAAATTGCCTAATAGCAGTCAAATTAATACAGAAAACAAGTGGTAATTTTAAAACTAGCCATTTACTACTGTCTCTGCTGTTTTCAGTTGAGCAGCTGGAATTGGTGATTTGGTGCCTCACATGCTGCTCTGGTTGTGCAGAGTGAATTTAAACAGTCTGTGAGATGCTGAGAGAAAAGCATTTGATTATTCTGGTCTCCCCACAAACTCTTGCACAAGAATGGGAACAGAGCAGTCCTGTGACAAGGTCCGCTGCCAGTCCATATGCTGTGTCTCTCACAAGGACACACCCAATTTGAGCTTCTGGGCTTTAAATAAGCTTGTGAGTTTCATGCTGTAACACAGGGAGGGAGCTCAGTTTGCACAGACTGATGCAGTTTGCAGGGAATGCAGAAGAATGCACACAGACACAAGTGGTGCAGGACAGGGGCTCCCAGAAAAAGCTGCAGGGAGATGTTCAGCATGTCACTCTGAGGAGAGTATACACTAAAAGCAGCTGTCTCAGGAAAACTGTGGAGGATCTAGATGATGTAAATTATTGCCTTCTGAGAATGTTTTAAACAAAAAAAAATACAGACACTGTTGCAGTTGCACACATTTTCCATTTTCATGCATAAAACAGCTGCCACAAATTTCAGGTGCTACTTTACAACATGACTGTAACTAAACAAGTATTTTGGTAAGGTCTTTCTTCACTTCTTTACTTTAGTAAAACCCTGTTTGCAACACAGAACTACATTCCGTTTCATATGATTCAAAATATGAAAAAGTCCAGCAAAAGCTCCCTAAAAGCACAATCTGGAAAACAAATCAAAGACATCAGCTTCTGATTTTATTTATGCCTTCCTTGATCTCCATATAATGGAGGGCTCTGAAAAGCAGAAAAATTTCATTGCTAAGTCCAATTCGAAGCAAGCATTTGGTGCTGCCCTACTCAAATCAAACATCCATTAGAAAGAGTTTCATGATTTCATTCCATTAGTTTTCCAGAAGTGACACAGTCCTTCAGGAATTCAAGGAGAACCATCACCAGAACAGGCCACCAGAACCATCAACTCCACAGGCTGCATCCTGTTCTTACTGGCATTGAAGAAGAATTAGCTCATGCACATTCAGTATCCTGAGGTTTTTTTTCAGGTCATAATTAAAGCCAGAACTGGGTGAAATATGGGAATTTTTTGGGAAACAATGCTCTCATGGTGGAGCAGTTACGTATTTCCCTAGCTATGACACTTCTACAACAATTTTTCCTTTACCTGGTGTTCCAGGAGACCCTTTTGTGCCTTGCAAGCCATTCAGACCATTTAAACCTTGAAATCCATGAAAGCCTGAGGGGACATTGGGAACACATATGTGAGCAAATAGGCAAACAATCTAGTTAGGTGGAAATGCATAAGATGACTCATAGAGAATATAACACATAAGAGAAAGCTGACACATAGGGGACCACAGTATGTAAAACTGTGAAGTCCTACTTCACACAACTGCCCTTCCCACTGCTCTCTCCAGTTTTACCCTCCATGAACACTCATTAGTGACTTAAACCAAGGGAGAGCTCTTTTTCCAACCATTCCTCTGCTCATTCTTAACAGCTGCAAAGCGTTGCAAAGAGAGAGCTCTTTCCCACGTACATCTGGCCAGTCATATGCTGCCTGCTGGAGACACTTGGCCAAAACACTGCTTTTCTGACCCAACTTCTCCTTCCTTGTGCAGATTGCACATATACCTTTAGGTCCCGCTGCTCCATGAGCTCCAGGGAATCCAACAGAGCCTGGCTGTCCTGGGGGTCCTGGTGGGCCAGGGGCTCCTCTCAGCCCAGCATTTCCAGGGATTCCTAAAAGCAAGCAGAAATATATTCCTGTACAGGAATCATGTCCAGGCTGAAACAGAAGCAGTTCCATCTTAAAGTTTCTGTTCCTGCTCTTAACTCATAAGA
Organism: Sialia sialis; assembly: GCA_009812075.1. Taxonomy (NCBI): domain Eukaryota; kingdom Metazoa; phylum Chordata; class Aves; order Passeriformes; family Turdidae; genus Sialia; species Sialia sialis. The sequence continues at coordinate 11,795,720 of VRYO01002184.1, read as the reverse complement.
TGGGTATTATTTAAATAAAACAAAATCAGATCCAAACCTCTCCTCATGGTCACAATTAGCATCACACTTATCAAACTATTTATTTGACAGGGGTATTTTTAATCATAGTAGTGACATTCTTCATCATCCACTAAGTAACACATGAACAGTTCACGCACCAAATAACTAATCAAATTGTTTTTTAAATGAAACAATTCAATAACAACTTTCACTGTTCTCCAACCTTTGATCTTGATAACTATTTGGGAATCTATCTACTAATTACTCCGCAACCCAAATACGCTTGTAGCCATTTTTCTGGGTAGGTTTGGCTGTAGAGAGGGAACAGACAAAATTGTTGCAATGAAAGACCTATGAAGAAGCTGCTACTGCTTGTATCTAACTGAGATCTTCCCTATTTGTTAATGGGATTCCTTTGGGTTTCAGTGTTGCAGGATTCACCATATTTGACCAGCAGGACAAGGTGACACCTTACACTACCATCAAAAAAAATTCCCATTTTCTTGCTAAACTTCTTATTTAAGCCTCATCTGAGACAGGCCAAACAAGGCTAAGGAAACATAGGTGAGGTTGTCATAGTCACAACATGAGCTGCAGAACTTAAGTGTTCAGTCCAGTACCTGCTGGTCCTTCTTGGCCAAGATCTCCTGGGCTGCCTTTGAGTCCATTCATCCCAGTGTTTCCTGGGTAGCCTGGTTCACCCTTGAGTCCTTCTCTCCCTCTCTCTCCTAAAAGGATATAAACGTACAAGTCAAACTGGAGGAAGGCATGAAGAGGGTGAGTAACATGGTATGCTGAGGTTATAGCACTTGTGTTTGCTCAGCCATCGCCTGGGCCTTGGGCTGGACTTCCAGGGAGCCAAATGCCAGTACAAGTTCACAGGTGCCTCCTCAAGAAGTGAAGTGAACCCAGCATTAGAAGTGGGATGGTCTCAGATTTGTTCATTATCATCCGGATTTGTGCTCCATCTGGATTGCAGACTCCTCAAATCTCACTTTCAGGATTACAAAAATACCCAAATTTGGCAATGCCAACCTGTTTAGTCTCTAGAATTTTGTATTCTTGAAGTGAGCAATCAAGGCCTACTTTACCTGGAAACCCAGGGTCTCCTCTCTCTCCTTTTGGTCCAGCAATGCCAGGAACACCAACAGACTCTCCCTGTTCACCTGGAAAAGGAGGGAAAGGCCATTCTGTCATTGACTGTGGATGTCAGTTTCCAGGGCTTGTTTAAGAAAATAAATCTTGCTATATTTCAAATTCACGGTGCAAACAAAGACAAGAGCAAATTATGCACCTGAGTCTGAAAATGCTTTTATAGTCATCAATGGATGCAGATCCACTCATGCAAATGCACAAGACAGACAATTACAGATAATTCCACAACATCCTGCACTTGGAGTAGATGAGAGAAAAGGGTGCTTCTTGCACTGTCCAACAGGCTTCACACAATGCTGTGGCCAAACTTTCAGAGGATCAGAAAGAATTTATGTTTGGTATTGGTCTTGTCTTAATGAAGCCTCTTACAAGGGGATATGTAGTTGGAGCCTGTCACTGGAGAGCAATGGACATTTCCAGAACACTAATTGTTCCTTTGTGTTATTAATATTAGGACTGTGTATAATGAAAGACCATATACACTGTGAAAGATTTTTTACCCTTTGGACCAGGAAGGCCAATAGGTCCTGGAAATCCAAGTGCTCCTGCGGTGCCATCTGAACCCTGAAAGAATCCAATCCAACAAAAATTAATCTTTGCTTTTTATTCTTGCTGTTCCAAACTTGGGTCATGTGAAATAACAGAACACAAAGGTGTAGGAAGAAATACTACGTAAAATATTGTTTAATAGTATGAGCCAATCAAAAACAATCTGGAAGTTTTGTAAGGAAAAATCCTGCCAGCTTCTGCTGCTGTGCTCTGGAGCACCCAGAGAAAAAGATGATACTTCAGAAGGTAGTTACCCTCTCTCCTGGCATTCCTGGAAATCCCATGATACCATGTGCACCCTTCTGTCCTGGCAGGCCAGTTTGTCCAGGTGGACCAGGGAAGCCTGGGTCACCATGAGCACCTCTCTTTTTGCTCGGTAACCCAGCTGGACCAGGGAGACCAGGCTGTCCATGGCTTCCTAGGATTCCTTTATCACCTGGGTAATACAGAAGAGTGGAATTTCATTCAATAATACATACATCCAGCTCATTTGGGTCAGTTGACCTGCTACCCTAAAGAGGAAGAAGGGATGGCATTGGATCTACATAACAGAACTTCAAAGAAAACCTCTTTTCTCAAAATTCACATTTGCCATATGCAAGTCTTACTAGAATGGGAATGGCAGAACAGAAAGCAGTAACACTGTAGGCACTGTCAAAAGGACAGACCACGCTCCACTGATAACAAGCCCAGATACTGAACAACTGATACTGGCAATAAACTGCGAATACCTCTCGGTCCTGGGAACCCTCCTAGTCCAGCTAATCCAGGATCTCCTTTGTCTCCTTTGATTTGCAATGCCTGTTCTGAAGTCCAAAGAACAGGAAGACCTGGTGGACCTATATCACCTCTGTCACCTGAAGAAATAAAAAGTTGGGAAATCTTCTTGCAAAATAATCTAGCAGAGAAAAGCAGAACTTCCACGTCTCCTGATGCAAATTCATTAGTGTTCTTTGGTAAACATGCCAAAGTATTGAAAAACAGAAGATTGCAATATTTAGAAGAATGATACCAGACACAACCATCTCAGAACTGCATATAAGACCCTCTGCTGCACAGCCAGCAAAAGCCATTCCGCTGTTTCTCACCTTTTTGGCCTTGAAGTCCCACAGCTCCTGGACTTCCTTTTCCTCCAGCTGTGCCAGGAGTTCCTTTAATCCTATTCACTCCAGGGACACCAGGCAGTCCTGGCATGCCAGGGAAACCAACCAGGCCAGAAGACCCTTTCTCGCCTGCATAGAAATGTTGAGAAATAAAAAGGCAATATCAGTCTCTCCTGGTACACTGTACACCCACTCTGGGGCAGGTAGAGGCTGCCTGGGTCTGGCCAATCACCCAGATCCAAGTACTTAAACAAGCACATGACACTGTCACTTCTGTCACAGGTCTCCACTTACCATACTTTCAACCAGCACTTCTCAGTGCACCTCTGAGAGCCTTGTCCTGCTTCCAGTGGAGATCAAACACAATCAAATTCCAAGAGAACAACATGCAGGTCCACTGCTCTATTGCTTTGTGTTATTCTGTAGGTAACTACTGTACTGGTGCTTAAGGATCACACAGTTTATAAATTTTGACTTCCCATTTGATTTGTGCTTGATTCTCTCCATTCTTTCTACGAATTTCATTCACTGTTAGTTTCCTCAATTTTCTTGTCTTTCTATTCTGATTTACACAATCCTTTGTCCACAAGGACCTAAGATTCTTAAGACAGATCGCCTTATGAACATTATTTGATAATTAAACATATGATTTGTAAGCAGCGGAACAAATGCATCCCAACACTAGCAGGAGATTCATTTCCTTCCAGCAAGCTGGGCCTAAAATCAGCATTAGCAAGGTTATTTTTTTGTTGGCACAGCATTCTCAAGATAGGAACACCTACCTTTTGGTCCAGAGAAACCTGGATGTCCATCTTGACCAAAAGGCCCAGGTGGCCCTAAGAATCCTCTTTCCCCGGGAGATCCTGGAACACCATCAGGACCTGGGAAGCCTTTCATACCAGCAGGGCCTTGTGATCCTACATCCCCAGCCATGCCTTTGACTCCAGGACGTCCTGAATCAATACAAGAAATAACTCAGTAGAGGATATTGCACAAAACTAGGACAATTTGTGGCAGCTTCCCAAGCTCTTTAAACACAGCGTTGTTTTTAATGACAAATGGACCTTATGGCACATGCACCCTACTAGAAGGCATAAAGTTTAGAACTGCAAAAGCATTAGTCATCTAATAATAAAATACCTACAAGGAAGGTTACTGCATACATGACTACACAACTGGTGAGAATGAAACCCCTTATGATGGATTCATTTTTGACCACCAGACCTGTAATGCAGTCTTACCTTCATCATCAAGGCAGCCAAGACAGAATGGGGAGCATCATTAATGCCAGCTTCTGCTCCCTATCCCATCATCTGGGTGTACCAGAAATCAATCACCTAGACAGGCTTATTTTCACAAGTTCTTTTTTCACCTTGGTAGTTGAACTGTACTTCTCAAGAGCCATTTGCTCACTACAGAAAGATGATTGTGCTGTCACAAAACCAATACCATATGCACTGTTTTGCCTCTAATTGTTCCTAGCTGAAGCTTTGTAATGGTTTACAATTTTTTAAAAAGGCTCAAACCATTGAAAACAGAATACTCAGATCCAAAGGAATGAAGAGAAGGAAAACTCAGGTGGCTTCTGAAAAATTACATTTGCAGCAGTAGCAGTCAATATTCAAGCTCGGTTATACTCAGGGCTTTATGCTCCACCCCATTATTTTTTTAAGCAGATGAGAGAGTTGCCTTATTTAAGAAGACAAAGAAAACACACACACTTAAAAATCTCTGCATATTAATAATTTCCTTATCGGCTTGAGACTTTGTTACAGTCTGAGCATTCTCATTACAATGGTTCTTTGCCTTCTGCTTCGATTAGCAATGATAAGGGCTATCACCTATGGTCAATGCAATTCATGTAGCAATAAAAGCTGGGTTGTTAGTCCATGAGCTTTTATGCTACACTGCATTTTCTCACCTTGACAGCCTATGTGAAGGACCCATAACCATCAGAAATGGAGAGTTGATGATAAATGGAATAGAAACATGGTGAAGGAAAAAACAGACAAAATATGTAAACAGAAAGAACAAAGCTACAAAAGAAATTAATGATTCAGGAGAAAAGAGCTGCAAAAAAATGTAGTAATTTGGAGGTTATCATCCTAGCAATGGGAGGTTTTTAAAAACAGTTGAAGAAAAGTCAAATATAGCATACAGACTATGTAAATGTAAAACAATAGAGAGGATGAAGGAATGATAACATTAATTTTTTTTTAATTAAAAACTTGTAATGTAATTTTCATGTGAAGTGATATTAGTGCTCTCATTCATTTGTTGCCACTGTGCTTCAGCACTGTCATTCTATATGTCAGAAGAGCCCCTATATGTCCAAGATCATTATCTACCAATTCCCAGGTCCCTCTTTTCTTGGTTCTCAAGTCCTTCATATACTGTTATGAAACACTTAGTCAGTGCAGCTTGACAGATACCATTATACTCAAGTGGTGGGGTTTCTTTTCCTCTGAAGAAAAATAAAGTTCTCTTCTGCCCCAGCAAAGAGAAAGATAGACAAGTGCTTGTCCTGAGAAACTCAACAATTTTCAATCTAAATCATATTTCAAGCAACCTCGCACAGTAGAAATTAATTGTCATGAAAAATGCGAAATGAAGATTAGTCAATGATACAGCCAACATGTAAGAGCAAAGATGTTAAAAACATTATAACATTTAAAATCTATCTTTCTGCTGTACTTTCTACAGTATTGAGGTAGTATTTCCTGGCTGGAATAGCCCAGCAGTCAGAGTCAACAGGCTCAAAATCTGCACTGTTACCCCTAACCAGCAGTAAGAGCCAACTCTGAGCAAATGCCAAACTTCTCCCACACTTCAACACCACAGAGCTCAGCTCAGCTACTTGTCTTCATTTGAAAACATTGCATACCTGGTGCTCCTGCAAGGCCAGCTGACCCCAAGGGTCCCGGCTTTCCCTTAATGCCAAAAGGACCTCCAGGGCCAGGAGGTCCCTGCAATCCAGGGACACCCGAATATCCTGGATGGCCCTGTTCACCTTTAACACCCAGGAGGCCTGGTCTTCCATCCAGCCCTAGAAACAGAGAGATGGGAGGTTACAGAACAAATAAAATGAAATTCACATCTTTAATTTAAAAGTGAGTTTTAATAAAAGCCTTTGAGTTGCATTAGATTCTAGCAGAAAACCAGCAAATCATCATCTATGAGCAGCTCAGGAGTTGCATTATCTTGAAGTGATTGGAAAGAGGCACGTGGGTCTTTGAAAGAAAAACAGTTTGATATTCCCATTTACAAGCAGTATCAGTGCTTACCTTTTGGCCCTGGAAATCCAATATCACCTGTAAGCCCTTTATCACCTGGAAGTCCAGGTCGGCCACGCTCTCCCAGGGTTCCACTGTCAGCACCAAATACATCTCCAAGAGCCCCTTTTATTCCAGCTAAGCCTGAAGCACCCATTTTTCCAGGCAAACCATCTGTTCCATCCAGTCCTGGAAGTCCTTGTGAGCCTTGCTCTCCTCGAGGTCCAGGGAAGCCTTGAAGAGAAGACCCATAAAAGTCACTCAATAAAAGTACAGAATGATGCTTCCAATAGCACCTCAAATAAAATATACATTTAAAAAATTTCCATGAAAGACAAAGCTGCTTGAAAAGTTGCAAAGTATTTCAGTACTAAATTAGAAACAATAATTGGTGATAGAAAGTGATGAAACTGTTGAAAGATTTAGTTTTTTTGGGGATTTTTTTCAATAAAAGAATACTGTAGAAGCGTGTAGGAGCTGCAGCTGTATGAAGCATTTCAAGCTTGGTTTCACTAGATTACAGGTTAAGCAAAAGAACAAAACCCCTAACCCTCATCACCTCTGCTTCTTGCTCCTTCTTTACAAAACCATCAGAAATTCCCATGGCTAAAATGAGTCTAAACACTGTGCCTTTACCAGAGTACCACAGGGTTTAAGTGTTACACTAAAGTTGTAGTTAATCTAAACTGGAATAAAGCATGTGACAATGGTTTCTGGAGAAAAAAAGGGATGACTGTCTTCTTTTCTCCCAGTAGTGATACAGTGTTACAGGCAGGTGATAAACATCCTGAATATTTTCTTTGCTTTCTCCCAAGCTGAAGTTCCTCGCTTGCATTTGCAAGGAGCACAATGGAACACTCAATGAAGTATTACCAATATATGAGGCAGAAGTGGCCAAGAAGGTCAGATAACTCTTGATAAATCATTGTACACATTGATCAGATAATAAAAAACCTCCAGCAACTTCCCTCTTACCAGGTTCCCCTAGCAAGCCTATTATTCCTGGAGACCCTGGCTGTCCTTTAGACCCATGTAACCCAGGTTGGCCTGGAATGCCAGAAAAGCCTTTGCTGCCTTTGGGACCTAAGGGTAAAAACATATTAATTAATAACACCAACAAACTAATAGAAGACAAAAACACAGCACAAGAAAATAGGATCAAATCTTTTTTGCAAAGCTGGTGCTGGATACACAATTAAAGCTAAATAAAGTCTCAAAGTTATGTCTGTTCATGAGCTACATAAACACACAAGAGTGTTTGTGTTCAAGGCTACATGAAGGCTAAAAAATGGTGCAGTCAATATGATCCTCCATGGGATTTAGGCCTAGTCACTTTGGGAAAAAAAAAAAGGCATTGTTCTGCCAGTTAACCCTCTGGAATAACTATGACTTGGAGGATTATTTAGGAGGTATTATTGCCTTTGACAAATAACTGTTTCTTGGCAGTCAGCCAAAGCATTACATCATTTTGTCTCCCTACCTGGCAGTCCTGGAACACCGGGAGTCCCTGGGGGCCCATATGCTCCAGGAACTATGCAGGGCAAGGTGATACCTACAACAGAGAAATACTGAAGTTGCACACAGCCCCTTTCAGAGACAGAAGAGGAACACTGAGTACCCAGATGTTTTTTACAGGACACATCATGAGTGGCTTTGAGTGAACATATGCACATCAAGCACTGCTGACATCTCAAATACGTGAAGTTAAATAAAAGGCATCCAGAGCCTGGTAATTGTCTGACCTCATCCCTACTTACTGACTTGCTGCATGACACATAGAAGTCAGCATATCTTGCTCCGGACTTCTTGTAGCATGAGACTCAGGATTTCACCCATCAACTTGTCCTCCCTAAGGTAGGGGCTCTATGACTCCCAACAGGTCCAGGCTCAGAGCTTTTGAAGTCAGTGGGAGCTGACAGGTCTTCTTAACTGTTAATACTTGAGCAACTTTCTAAACTGTGCAAAACCAGTATGCTGTAGTATGAAATTCTAAAATAAATGTGCATTTGCAAGGTGAAATATATCTGTAGAGAGAGAATACTGACGGGTGTTTAAAACAAACTTCCCCCAAGAGGTTAGGGCACAGATGTGCATGCATGGAAGGTGAAATAGCAAGGGTTTTTTTTTTTCTTTCAACCTTACTCTCAAACTATTTCTTCTACAGTCTCTCAGACTAAGAAATAACCACATGGCTTAAAAGTTTATTAGCAGCAAACAAGACTCAGCAATTACAGAGCTCTTTGACTGTCTTCCACCTCTTAAAAAAGGCTCTGTTTGCACTAGCAATCTCTCTTGAGCGGAATGAAATTTATGTGTCATTATCAGAGTTGCCAGCACATCACATTTGCCTGAAGAATCTCCAACACAAAAGAAATATTCTGTTTCTGATTTTCCGCAATCCTATGTGAGTCTGATGCTGAATGCTTTGTAAAATAAAGTATTAGGGTCCTTCTCTGAGACATACAGTACAATAAAGAATGACACTCTTCAAAAACCAGGCATTTGGGGTACACCTGGCATAGAAGGGGAAATTTTAATTAATAGAGTTCCATTCACATCATATGATCTTAAGAAACATCTTATGCGAGTTTTCCAAAAATGTCTCTGTACAAGAGCATATTTACATTATTAGTCAGCAGTAGAATATTTGAACAATGGATATTTCATGTGAGAATAACCAAAATGTAAAGAAACTGTATCCTTGTAATTATGTAAGTAGGGTTTACGGTAAAAATTATGTAATCAAAACTTTGCCTTCCCTAGCTACTTTACCTTCTCACAGTTTGCACAATAATATCTAAGTATCAAGAAAATTAAACAATTAGGAAACCATAATGTCAGGCATTAAAGCAAAATATGGGCAATTCCAACATTTTTAACATAATGCCAGGTAGAAACATAGACTTCCAAAGCCAGATGGTTTCACCCTGTTTTAAGGCACAAATTCGAAAATTCCTCAGTGGTGCCTTAGTCTGTCTTAGGTTACAAGGTGAGATGTAAGCAAAAGCATGTATTACATCACCATATGTTAAAAACAGGTGGGGCAGTGTTCTTCATCTCTCCCATGACTCATCCCTGATAACTCTCTCAGGAGGGATATCTTCCATTAATGGGCCATCAAGCCTGCATGACTCATAAAATTACATCACCCTGTTGTGAGATGCTCTGCCCAGGGGGAGGAACCAAGCATTCCTACCTGGATATAAACTGAGGTTTGAAATCCACAGTAGTCTTATCTACTAGATTCCCAGAGAAGAGCTACATAACCACCACTGGACCTTCAGAGGATGACCAGACCCTCCTACAGGATCACTGGTTCAACAGAACCACATCTATCACACTAGGAGGACTGCAGACGCCATATAATGGAACTGCTACCACCACCCTGACCAAGATGGTGTCAAGTTGTATTCTGACTCTGTCAGTTTAAGCCAGTGATACTGTATTACTGCATTTATCTTAATTTTCTTATTAAATTGTAGTTCTGACTTGGGATCTCCCACTGATTTGCTTTCAAACTAGTACAAAGTCACAGACTCTTTAAAGGTCTTTCCTCATTTTCACGATAAGTCCTTTCAATCTGGACAGTATAAGGAATGATTATTTCTTCTACATAAACACATTTATATTAGATTAAATTTACTACATCAAAGGATCTTTTAATGTATGCAATTATTTCCTATTATGGAGGAAAGATACACTTACATATCACTATGGAGGTGCAAACTGGTATTCCCCTTCCCACATATTCTAGATATAAATACTCTCCTACACAAAGGACTGTGCATTGTTCCCAAAGCTTAATGTAGCTCTCATAATAAGCTGCCTTCTGATGTGCCCCGGAAAATAAATGTAGTTCACATCATGCACAGAGCATTTTACTTTTACTTATCTCATAATGCAATTTTAATTTAGTGGATTGTGTAAGAGAAAATTTACCGAACAAATATGTAAGCATTCACAACTAGGGATTAATAAAGCTTTTTGGCGTTTACCATGTGACTCGAATTAGAAAATAATGCAAACTGTCCCTGGGGGACATTAATGCTGGCTGTCTCCTCACCCCGTAACAACAAGGCAGCATGACACTGGTGTCAGGTACTATCGCTATCCAGCACATCTGGCAGCCTCCCAGTGCTGCCCTGGCCTTGCTCTCACCTCCCTCTGGGTTTGAGATTCCTCTGCCAACTCTTCTCACTGTGATGGTCTAACACCAAGGGTTTTGAATTCAGAGCACCATTTTATCAGTACAGTAATCTATGCTACTGTATTACGCCTTCAAATACATTACTGTCTCTGCATTATTGACACAGACAGAATTACAAACCTAGAAGCCAGGTATACACAGCATGCAAAATACACTGAAAATCAGCAGTGACAAAGAAAAAATACTGTTTACCTTAAGTTATATTTGAATGGCTGACATGTAATCAAGACACTGGGACCAGCTTTCCGCAGCCTTTTTGTATTGAAAACATTTTCCACAAACATTTTGATATGAATTTCCATGTAACTCAATTTAAGAAAAAGCATAAAACATTGTATTTGAAGTATTATCAAACCCATATTTACTTACTTTATCACTTGTCATTATGGTATGCTTTAGGTGCATATAATGACACACCAACTGAGTCAAACTTTAGTACTTCAGGAAGCAAACACAGCCCAGAGCTGTTTGCACAAGTGCTAACTGAACTCCCTACCACCCAACCTCTTATTCATCAACACCCGTTCATTCATACCATGTATTACCATTTCTTCTAAAAAAATCTGGAACTCTTATTTCAATAATAGTAATAGTTCTGAAAACTGAAGCAGACACCTCAGATTTCAGTGAATTACTATTTTTATTTGGACAATGAATTAGGTGTTTTCAAAAACCTCATTTTATCACTCTTCCTAACTACCTTTGGTGTAAAATGGCTCTCCAACAATAGTCAGGGAGTAGGTCCATCTACAGTAATTTC
>VRYO01002184.1:11771226-11783674 GCA_009812075.1 Sialia sialis | reverse complement strand
TCTTCCCAGCTACCCAGAAGTGCGGCTTATAATCAGGTGCGGCTTATAATTGTGAAACTACTGTAATACTCTCAATATTTCAGCACTGCTTGAATATTTATCTCTTATTATCTGTTTCCTCATGAGCATGACAATTTGAGAAAGCTGTGACTGCTCTGTGAGGCCTGGTGAGCCCACAAATGAGTTTCAATTAATGTGAAGAGCAGTCTTTAGCCAATGCAATCTTTTGCCCTAGCTACAGGCACAGCAGCAAATTGAGTACCATTTGACTTGCAGCTTCACCCTTTTTAATGTAAGAGCAGACCCAGTAATACCTACCTGGAGGGCCTGGAAGACCTGCTTGTCCTGGAAACCCATCCATTCCAGTGTCGCCTGGTGGTCCACGAACTCCACTAGGACCTGGGTATCCAATGCCAGGAGAGCCAATTTCTCCACGATGGCCTTTGGAGCCAGGTAATCCTGGCAGACCTTTTTCACCTGGGAAACCCAGTCCACCATCACCCTGTGCACAACAAAGACAATTACAGCTGAAAATCAAAGGGATGCAGAATGTTCACCACTATAATTTTAAAAGGTGTGTGTAAGAGTTTGGTTGATTCTGTGCAAGGTTCAGGTGAGTCTGAAAAGATATATACAAACCACTGTAAATTATCCATCTTTATTTTAAAATGCAGCAAAACTTGGTAAATAATACAAAGAATATTTCTGTTGTATTTGCCAAAATGTAAATTTTAGAGATTCTGAAAGACATTTACTTTCTTTTTAACTGATAAGATTCTGGTGTGATCTTTTAATGTCAAGATTTTACATATAATTATGCCTACAATGTTTTTGTATTTTAGGACTCAACATAAAAAGTTTATCTTTTGATAAAAAGTTTATCTTTTGATAGAGGTGTTAGGAATGCCAATTATTAAACCTGACCAAGACAAATTTGTGTTCAGGGACTGTGAGATTTTCATGCATTTGAAAATTTACCACAGGGCTAATTTGCCAGGCCTGGCCATTTTCTCTGCTTCTTATTCCAGAAGTACTGCTGCTAAGTTAATCTCTACTTACTGGAGGGCCTGGTGGGCCTGGCAAGCCTGGAAGTCCATCCCTGCCTGGGGTTCCTGGGATGCCTGAAGGTCCTCTGGGTGCTGTTGCACCGCGATCCCCACGGGCACCTTTGACTGTAGCATAGGATGGATCCCCTTTTTCTCCTTTAAGACCTGGAAGTCCTTGCTGACCAGCTGAAGCCTACAGACCAATAGATAAAGAACATGCAGAGAAAAGGTTTGCTTCTTCAAAATATCATACAAGGACTAGACACAATGACCAACAGAAAGAATCTCCAGAGGGTTTCCCATTGTATACATTAACTTGGGGGGAAGGGGGTGAGGGAAGAGGTTTGTTTATTTTCAGCTGTTTCTGTCACTACAGCTCCATAGTGGCAAGCCAAACCTTGGTAATAGTGATAGCAATCTTGTATGGCATTTGAGAACATCACTCATGACATAATGAGACCCATGTAATGAATCTTCCTCCCTACTGCTTGGTGTGCTGCACTTACTGACGCTGAAAAAGACCCTCTGAAAATAAAAGACTAGTATGTTTATGGACTACAATTTTCAAAAGTAAATACTTGCAATGATCAATGATGAGCACTTTGGAAAATGCACTTTGGAAAATCCGCTTCGTTATAGTTGCTGTTGGATTAAGAGCAGAGCTCAACTCTCATTAATGTACTTAGCATACAGCAGTTAGGAAGCAGATTCCATCTGTGATGCGCAGTTTTTATAGCCATGAATAATGATGTGGAAAGATTTCCCTGTCTGATTTTTCAGATCTTCTCTCCATGCACATGTACAATTGCTTTTCCAGCCAGCCATCACTTAGGAAGAGTATGTCTACCTCCAGAAACTCCTGGGATGAATAACTCTTACTGCTTTTCTCTTGACTGATGAATGTGCAGTTCTCAGAATTTAGGAACCATTTGTTCTCCCATTTTTACAGTATGAGAGTATCTCTACTTTGTTTATTTACACAGATCAGTTGCTAGGCCACTTTTTTAAAAAAATCCAAAAATATAGAAGCAATTATGAAAAAAAAAGTGTTTTGCTTTCATTACGTTCAAGACCAGCAACTGCACATGGCCACTTCTGTAATTCACAACAACCAACATAAACTCTTCTTGCCTTACCGGACGGCCTCGCAGACCTGGTGCTCCCACAGAGCCTGGGTCTCCACAAACACCCTTGGCACCAGGTACACCAGGGCTTCCTGATGGACCTGGCGGACCTGAGATGCCTTTTAGACCAGCTCTTGTAACTCCTCCATCACAAGCACAATCACCCGCCTCTCCTGGAAAACAGTCAACACTCCAAAGTTAGTTTCATTTGGATAAAGACCCTTTCCAGTTGCAAGAACTCCAAAAGCCATATTTAATTAAATTAAGACAAAGCCATTCTCATATGATTTGATTTTATGCCTCCTCTGCTCATGTGATGTGAGTGCCAAGCAAGTGGAGCTCAGGTTTTCTCGGGTTTAATCTCCATTCAATGCCCATCACCAAATAACCATGTGCAGCACGAACCTCAGCAGTTCTAGACCTCTTCCCAAAGTTATAAACTTTCCTAAACAGATGGGTTTAGGGGGGATTTTGGGAGGTCTTATGCATTTTTAAAGAGACAGTTATCAAAGAAAAAAATCCGTACTCTCCCGCACAGTAAGTTACAATGACCTCCTGATTTGTTACTGGCCATGGACCCAAACAATCACCGAGCAGTGATATCTGTGTCATCGTAGCTTTTGCTGCTGGTTCTGTCACACACTAGGACCCAAATTCTCACCATTTTTAGCACAGAGGAGAATAGAATTAATTTTTTCTGTCATTTACAGCCTGTATTGCAAAAAGCAATGAACAAGGTTTTATTTCTAAGTCTAATAGCTTTAAAATATAACTTACTTAGCTAATTTTCTGGATATGATATGATATACGATATATGATATATGATATAATATATCAGCTTATTTGCCTGAGCAGAGTAAGAAGAAGAAGTAAGATTTTACTGACAGTGCTGGGCACAACTCTCTCTAAATTGCAAAGGCTGTTGGCTCCTTCAACCCCTACTGTAATTTCTCTTAATAACATTACAACTCATCCCTTAGGATATTAACCACATGTAAACATCTTTCAGCCCAATGTCTGCAGAGCAGCTCTCTCAAAACAAGAGTCAGTTACCTTTGTAGCCCTTTGGACCCAAAGCTCCTGGAAGCCCTCTATGCCCAGGCTCCCCCGGGGCCCCAGTCCTTCCTCTCAGGATTATCACTGGAGAGAATGAAGGGCCTATATGCAGAAAGAAGGCAAGAAAAGCCATGAGAAGGCTGATCTCCAGCTCATTATTGACTTAAAAAATTAGTGATGCAACTGGCACTAGACAAACTGTGGACATAACACAAGGAGATAGATCTTGGTTGGTACCACTCATGGGCTACAGTTCTCTGTCACATTTTCTTCCAGCTCCTCACACAGAAAAGCAAAAGTTCTCACAGTGTGGATGTAACAGAGATTATTCCTCTACTCTGCCACTGCATTTTTTCACAGATTTACCAGCTGACCAAAGAACTCGTGAACAGGTAGTGGAAAGAAGGGCAAATTACTTTCATTCAGTGTTTGCAGCTCAGGAAAGATACTAAAGGGCAAAAGGGTTAAGGAGACTTTCCCTGTCCCTCACTTCATGACTGCAGGATTGTCATCTTTATACACTGAGTAGAATGAAATATAAGCTGATGGAAACAGCAGCAGAAAGCAACCAAAATTATCTAACACTACACTGTCTGAAAACCCTTCCTCTCTGTGACAACAGTCAGATGTAGTGCTGACCAGCACTGTCTGTTGCTCGGTGGAAACAAACCGCAGCCATCAGCTAAACATAGCCACAGGAGCTTTATAGACTCTGCAGAAAAGTGAGACAGATTTGCCTAGTTAATTGACAGTTATTAATAAGAGAATACTTATTTCTTCTCCATAGAAAACCATTTTATCAGATCATGCTCACTGTCTCCATCACAGAAGTGTCCCTGTTCCAAAGGGTTGGCTCTCAAAAAAAACAAAACAGATTATGGCAGAATGGTAGAATACAGTTTCGTAAACTGAACCCTGATCAAGCTGTAATGCTCAATTTCTGAGGAAAACAAAATAATGCACAATTAATTAAATCAGGACACTCATACAAATGAACATGTAAAACCAAAATCCCATTTCCTTAGGTGTGGAAGCTGTCTCTTCAAGCATCCTATCTGACTCCTGGTACCCAAACTACTTGCCCACAAGACAGACATTTACCTAAGGTGTTCAGAAGGTCATGGTCTGTTCTTTGCCTAAGAAAACAGGAGACTAACCTAGGCTTTCAAAGTCCTTTTTGTCATAAATTGTGTCTACACAACTTCGTGTTTCAGTCTCTCATGCTACTGTGCTTAACAATAATTAGGTTTATTGTCTTACTTTATAGAAGTGTTTATTGATATATGTAAGTTTGTGAGCTACAATCACAATGAGGTGTCAATCAAGCCTTGACAATTTACAGATTAATAATTCTTGCTGGAAAATAACTAAATATGTAAATGATTATTTATCCTATTTCACTCTGAATCCAATACAAAAATAGATATAAAATTCTACATACGTGGTGAACCAGCCAATCCTGGTGGTCCTTGCAGACCTGGTAAACCACCTCTGCCAGGAGGGCCTGGTATTCCAATTGTCGATCTTCCTGGTTCTCCCACTTCACCCTTGACTCCTGGAATACCTGGAGACCCTCCAGGGCCCATTCCATCTAGACAACAATGAAACAATGAGCAGCTCTCCAGCAGCAAACACAGTGAAGTATTTTTAATGTTAAGATAATTACTATTGTACCCTGAACTGAAATCATGTTAGGACAGCACAATTCATAATCTTACACCAAAGAAAAAGTACTAATTGGAGGGACCTACTGGCTTCCATTTACACCCTCCTTTGGTCATCCAAAGAACTTCCCAGTACTGCATTTAAGTCCCTATGATCAATCAGACAATTAACTATGTAAGACTGAGGGGGGTTTATTTTCTGATTTTCTTGGTTGTTCCTAGTCTCTGGATTATTGCAGGCCAGAATTTCCCAGATGACATTTAAGTAAAACAAAAATGAGATCTTGGATGGGACAAATAGGTTGCACTCCAGGTGGGTTTATCAAGCCAATCTGTTTGCTCTTTATTATAAATATAAAAAGTCATTAAAAAATTTCAAAAACATTAATCATAACTTAAAGGGTAGGAAAAGTTCTTCCAATTAACATGTTCAAAATGGAAATCAAACCACAGCCTCCTGTGTACACTGCCACACCAAATATTCACACATGAAGACTTACGTGGGCTGTAATAATTGTAGCACTAAATCTGCTCCCATCCAGGTCAACATAACTGGCTTCCCTATGTGTCATCACTGCCTCTTATTTCTCATACAGTAGCCTGCAAATCAGCCAGCTGAATGAGCAGGGAGAGGCTTGCTCCAATACTTTCACCATCTCCAGGCCACTACCCAGAAACTTCTCCACAAAAACCACTGCAAACAGCCTGCCAAGAGTACTGGGGGAATTTGCTTTACCTCTCTCCAGGCCTGGAAACCCTGGAGCCCCAGGAAGGCCAGGTAAACCAACGATCCCTTCGTCTCCTGGAGGACCAGGTATTCCCAGGTCTCCAGGGTCACCTGGGGCACCTATTAGAAAAAGAGGAAAACAAGGAAGAAAATCTCATCCAAATTTCTACAGAAATACTGTTCAGTCAATTACTGTAGTAATCTATTGATCTCACAGATAGCAAAGGCTGGCAAGCTGTGAGCAGGAAGCCTGTTAGTCAAAGTTAATAATATTGGGAAAAATTCCTCCTGAGCTTTTATAGAGGTTGTTTCAAATTTGACTACATGTGAAGGAAAAGAGGAGACCATGCAATTTGTCTCCTGTCAACTGTGACATTAACTAAGCTAATTTTTCTCAACAATATTCTCACCACATTGGACAATGAATAACAGCAGAATGACATTTAGAGCACCCTTTACCATGCAGCACCAGGAAGCCATTTTTCCTTGGTACACTGAAGACAGATTGAAGTGTATCTACAGAGCAGACACAGCACTTGCCCGTGCTCACGCATAGTCTCTCCCAGGCAAGACATTTCATTCTGCCTTGAAAAACATTCTGCAATGTGGGGATGAATGGCTTTCTTTAAATTCTGAAGTTATAAACAAAGAACTAAATATATGCATAGCCAAACAATACAGAAATAAAGAAAAAATAACAATATACAGTGTGGGAAAGTGGTAAAACACAGTAAGGAAGAAAGTTGGAAAATGCTTTAGATGAGTTCCAAAACAAAATGGAAATGTGTACCTGAAATGACTACACCTTCCCTGTCAATAATGACAGGTGGACCTGGGGGACCAATGTCACCTAATTCACCCTGTAAAGAAAACAGATTTGTACCACATTCAGATGGGTGATGGAGAGGAGGCTGCTTGTCTGGAAGCAGATTGTATTATGGCATGTGGCCATTTACTGAGTAACTATCATTTGTTTTGCTGAAGAATTCAATTCGTTCTGCTATTCATACTCATCTGCTGTCCCAACTTACATTGCTCCTGTCTGATGAAACTGATGGCTGCCTCAAAGAAGCACAGACATGTCTGTACAATGTGTACTGGAGACCAGTTAGGTCAAAGCAGCTTTTATCATGAAGTGAACAGATTATCTACCTGCTATGGGTCAGTGTGCTGACATATCTCATTTTTAAAAGCTTTCATCGCTGCATATCTGTAGCCTTGGAATACTGAATTTCAATAATAAAAGCTTGCAGAAAAATGGATTCCTTCATAAAATTATCCAAGTAGAACGCAAGTTGTGACAAACTGCAGGGTCATTCCCTTCTCTCACTGACAATCTCAAAAGAGTGTCATATCCTCTTTGAAATCACAAGCACAAAATTTGACTGTCATCCAAATAGCCATCGTATTTATCATATAAACACCATGCAGGGAGCCAAGGCAGTGCACACTTTGTTGCTTCTTCCAGTAATA
The DNA here is from genome assembly GCA_009812075.1 of Sialia sialis. Classification (NCBI taxonomy): domain Eukaryota; kingdom Metazoa; phylum Chordata; class Aves; order Passeriformes; family Turdidae; genus Sialia; species Sialia sialis. Next base: position 11,776,584 of record VRYO01002184.1, on the reverse strand, counting down.
CTTCTCTGTACAGAAACATCTAATACTACCTCTTCCATGTACTCTGCACAAAAAATCCCTTCAATACTTGCAATTTACAAGCCTGCAGTCTTGGTGGCAGATCTGTGGTTTCACAGCAAACTGCTATCCAATCATTTTCCACTCAGTTTCCAGCAGTCTGACTGCCCAAATTATAAGACACCCAGAAAATGTCTGCTATGCATCACCTATATCTAGTACAAGAAACTGAACACTTTCTCAGGCTTGTAGATCTGTGATCCTAGACTTCAAATAGCCTTGGCAACTACCTTAACATTGACTTACTTCCACCTAATCTTGCCTCAACGGTCCAGTAAACATGGCATTGGTGTAAGGATAAAGGAGACGAGAAAGGCGACACCTACAACTCTAAGTCATGAAGTTCAATGATGAACACTGAAAAATTATTAAAATACCCAAGTGTTCATGGCTCAGCAACCACTCATTTTTATGTTTAACAATAGAGTGAACAAGGAACTGAAGCATACTGAAAATGACAGTGATATAGGGGCAAACAGGATGTTTGATTGGAGCAATGATAGTTATTGATTCATGCAAATAGCTCAAAAAACCCCAGCATTTTAGTGAGAGGTTACCTTCATGCCTTCAACTCCATCCAGTCCTGGATAGCCTGGAACACCTGGATGGCCCTGCAAAATCCCAGGGAATGATGATACATAGTGAGACAGTAAGTGGCATTATCTTTTAGCCAAAACATCTGCACAGTGTGGACTCAAATGTCAAACTAAATTCTCTGGGAGTCAGCCTGGCTGGGACACAGCATCAGCCAGATTTCACCAAGAAAGAACCAGGCATTAGGTTCAAGTCCGGGGAAATATTTGTTTAACTGAGGGGGAATCTAAGTTTTCTTCCCACAGTCCTCAGTGTTGTCATGTTAAGTGGTCCAAGTCCTGTTCCCATATTGGTTACTCATTCCCCCTATAAGGTTATAGTTCCAGAAAGTTTTCCCTCCGAGTGTATATATTGTCACTCCTCCCTTGTTTCTGGTGCTCAGAATTTGTCCCCATACAGTGTTTGGTTTCTGGGCATTGTCCCTGTTTCATTTTCCATTAAAGTTCTTTAGTTTTCGGCCAACTCCGTTGTTCCTGCTCCTTTATTTTAGCCACTTAAACCCTCACTACCTTGAACCCAAGAGTTTTGTTGCAGCCACCCTCACCACAACAAAATTCTTTGTCCTACCACACATTTAAAGAATTAAAGAGAAAACCGATGGCATCAATTTCTCAGCACTCACAAAATACCAGAGCTCCTTCAGGTCTCTTTGTGCTGTGAAGATTGTGAGAACTTGTAAGCAGGATGAAGGTGTGCAATTCAGGAGAACACTTAGGAGTTCTCACAGAATTGCAAAGTGCTTGCAAAATGAAGAGTCTAATACATTCTTTTCCTTGTCCCACACATTTTGCCCCCACTGTTTTCCCCTTCTAAAATATTTAAAGTAACACTGGAAGAGATGCACGATCTACTGTTTTTTGTGGACTTTCTACTTAGCCACTTAGGTGGGTATATTCATCTATCAGAGAATTTGAAGCCACAATATAAGGAAGTCAGTAGATCTTAAGGGCTTCTGTAACTCTTAAGTACAGTAAAAAATAAATTTCACCTTTCTTCCTGGAATTCCTTCAGATCCATCCAGTCCCAAAAGACCCTAGAATTGCAAAGACATTAACATTTAGAGGCTCTATCTCAGCTTGATCAGGCATCAAATATCTCAGCATTTTAAATTCAAAATTAAAATTTTCAAAAGGAGAAGCTACCACTGCTTTTCTTCTCTCACAATTATTAACAATCACAATATAAAGAATTTAACAAAATAACCGATAAAAGCAGGCTTACCGTATTTAACCATTGTTTTTCTAAATGGCTGTTCAAGTTAAGGAAGTCATGGTGTCTCCACTTACTAAGAATTTACGTGTTACTTTGTAATCACAAATAAATCTTAGTGTGTTCAAGATTTTCTATCAGACAATTTATTCTGCACACACAGAACAGATTGTCTTCATCTTCCTATTGCATAGGAACACATCACTGTAGGGAATGTGTCTTGATGAAAGTTCCACTTCATGTGTTTGAGAACAGGTATTTAATGACTTTGTGAAGATACTTACCCTTCCACCTGGTAAGCCAGGCACACCTTTTTCTCCTTTTTCTCCAACACCTCCAAAGCCCTGAGGAAAAATGTCAACATTAAATCTCTGTGATCTGTTTGGAATTGAACAGCACATCCCTAAGTAAAGGGAGCACAAACCCATTTATTTATACAAACAATAGCAAGACAAAGGGAACTGACTGTTTCTGCTGAGACTACTTAGTACTAGTGTAAGGATCAGTCCGAAGTTTCCCTGATCTGCCTCACGACTGTCCAAGATCAGAGACTAAGACCCCAAGGACCCCACATTGCTTTGGACAGGAGTCCTGGCCTGGCCAAGGTGCATGCTTGCCAAGGCACTGATTACAGGTGTGCTTGCCATGGTGCACTGCTTTTGAACAGGCCGTAGCTGGGAGCACCATGTTTCTACACCTGCTTCTCAGAGCAATGGTCTCTGCACACAATAGTCCATAAATCTCCCATCTTTTGGCCAGAGGCCACTCGCTTTGGAAAATGACTATAAAAAGATGAAGAGACTTTTGAGATCTCCCCACAGACGGAAGACGCGTCTATTGGCTGAAGATCACGAGGACGTCGTCCCATCTGCTGGTAGCTATTCCCCATCTTCCTCTTCCTTTCTCTCTCTTTACTTTGTTTTCTTTATATCTCTCCGCTCTATCGCAAAAATTGAGTTGCTGGCACTCAATAAAAGTGCACTACTGTTTGCTGTTAAATAAAAACTTTAGTCCCATGCTATGTGTCTTTTGCACCCTGAAGTCAAACGAACTATCACGACTCCCACTTGCGTTGAGCAGATCATGACAACCAGGAAGTAAAACTTTTTTCAATCAGACTAGCAGTATGTGCAGTACAGTACCTGCTTTATTCCCCAAGACTTCCATTCATTTAAACCATGGCATGTATTTCAGTACCAACTGTAAGTGACTCCATGTTATAGGCAGCAAAGACCTGTCAATGCTACTCTGTATTCTATTTTACATTGATAAATTATTTCAAGTCTCATTTCTTATCAGCAGCAACTCAAAGGAATGCTCAGAGCGTGTTTTTCCCTTCCAAAGCCCAAGAATGACACAAAACTAGCATTTTCACCCTCAACATTTGGAAAACTCAGCAAGAAGTATCAAATCAGAGATAGAACACCAGGATTTAACTTCAGCAAGAGTTACAGTAGTAAAGCAATTTCCAGGATTCAATCTTAAAATATCTTAGAGTTGTGGTTAAGTGTGTACATATGTTCAATTACAGCAGCTTCAATGGGTCTCTTGTGATGCATAAAGCTAAGTATGCTCATAATGGAATGTATCCAGAAAGGCTAATAACAAACTGTGTTTCATGAACATATGGATAGAAAAGAAGATCTGCATGTGCTTTGGAGGTTTAAAATAAAATAACAAAATATATGCTTAGAGATAATAAAAGGGGGAAAATTAGGATTTTAAAAAATGTCTATGGGATAAAGAACACTGCCATCAAGTGGCCATGCCATGGGTAGAGTTCTGAGCAGGTGTCTGCAAACAGCAGGCTGCAAGTACTGAAATCTGGGCAGCTTTTTAAGTCTGTAATAGGACAGCATTATATTCTTTGTATCTACAGAGCAAAAAACTATCAGATTACAGTTACACTCTTCAAAAAGTCTTGTGAATATTTTTATCAGATTTTCAAGTTTCTTTGGTACCTAGAAACTCCTGTAGAGGCCTTTGTGAGCTATTCAGAGGTTGCTGAACCATCTAACACCTATTAAGCACATGTTAAAAACACTCCTCTGTCCTTACCGGGATGCCATGCAATCCTTGGTCTCCAGGGAATCCTTGGGGACCTGGCTCACCCTGGCAAGTGGAAAGAGACAAATGCAATAATCACTGTGCCTGTGAAAGCAAGACCTTCCCCTATCCACCTGCCATGCGCACGTAAAGTAACGCTTTGTAATTTGTTTGTCAGCGAGTGCACTGGGTTTGTGTCAGCATGTGCCAGATCAGAGGCTCTCAACAGAGTGGCCTCTGGTCATCCTCTGGCCACTTCCCATGGCTTCAAATGCCAGTGCCTACAACTTCAAATGCTACTGCCTGGGAACTGCTGCTCTGCTGTCCACAACTGCTGCAAGTCAAATTAGAGGCATTTCATATCATCATCTAGGAGACTGCAACATGCACAGTGCTTCATGAAAGCAGCAAAATAACACATGATGAGACAACAATGTTTTCACAACTTAAATTACAAACCCAAGTGAGCCCAAAGGAATGGGGTTTGTTTGAGCCTCACCTCACACTAACGTAAATCGACCAAATGCAATAATCTCTCTCATGACTTTACACAGGGGCTCAGGCAAGGTCAAACTGGGCTCCCAAACTAGCTGGGCTCACAGATTAATTCAGTATGCCTAAACTGCATGTGTCTAGAGAATCTTTAACTCAAGGACCACACAGCTTTTATAAAAACACTGATGACCTAAATACATATCTCAGTAGTAACAATGCGAAGGTGAAAAAATCGGATTATTTCAGAGTAGTATGCACTAAGGCAAAGGAGCTGGAGCTTCCATTTATTTTTCTAAATTGATTTTTTGCTTCAGCTGACACAATTTCACAGATCCAACAAAAACAAACCACCGTTCACTTATTTTTAGGATTAATAATAAAAACCTTTAAACAGCTTCCAGATTTCTTCTTCTGAGAGGTATGTATTCTCTAGTGGTCCACAATGCCCTGAGCTATGAATATATTTATTCAATAACCATTTGACAGAAAAAACTGGTACAGAAAATTATTTTCATTTGGAAATATAACAGCTCTCACTGTTCAGTAATTTCATTCATTTTGAATGAAAGAGCATGGAGAGGGAGAGAGCATGTAAACTGAATTTACAGACCTTTTCTCCTTGCCTCCCCTTTGGAAATCCCATGAATTCCAGTATTCCAGTGGATGGTGGGGGACCCGGGGGCCCAGGCAGCCCTACATCGCCCTGTAGACAAAAGAGGAAGATATTAACATAGCAGACCATATTTTGATTTTCTATGGAAATGGCCTACAAATCAGAAGAAAAAACACTTCTGTTATATCTCGTGTACATAAACCTGTGTGCCTGAAAGCTAGCATGGGACTTTGGTCATGGGAATCAAAAGATCAGATGTAAAAATCAGGATGAACAAAATTACTCTGTTTCCAAAGCCTTGTGGATATAAAACATGCAAAAAAAAAAAAAAAAAAAAAAAAAAA
>VRYO01002184.1:11706506-11767182 GCA_009812075.1 Sialia sialis | reverse complement strand
GAAAACATCTTGAAATCTGTGCTTCCATATTTGAATTGGGTAATAGAGACCTCTAGAGAACTTTGAGCCATTTTATTTATGGGTAACAAGAGAAAATAAAGTGGCATCAAAAATAATAAATACAAAACCACTGAAAATACACTATAAAAACTCTTACTATATGACTGCTATAAAATATACAAAAGCACATCATCATAATATGCTAGTATCTTAATTTACCATAAATACAGAAGTAAATTAATAAAGACTTATTTTAATGTTATGGGCTTATGAGGGTATATAATGTGAATAGAATTTTAGACAAGTTCCTAATTTTAACCAGAAAAGTCAATGTGAGAGGCCTTATATCACCAAGTTTTTAATATTTTCAGTATTTAATGAAGCATGTATGTAAACTAAGAATGTAACTGATAAATTTCTAGTACCTTTCAGTACAAGACACAATGAGAGGAAGCTGGAATCTCACAGTAGAAGTCGTAACACGCACTGAACAGTAAAAGGATGAGTGATGTCCCAGCATACCGGTATGGGATGAATAAATTCTCTTCAAAGACCAAGCAATTCCAGGTTCTGTGAGTATTCTGTGCTGTCATTAATGAAGTTATTACAAGGCCTTTTCCACATCTCTGCACTCAGACACCCAGGACTGATACCAAGAGCAATCAAACCTGCAGTATTAGCCCTGCAACCTGTGGGACATCAGAGTTTCATGTACTGCATTTTCTCCTGTGTGATGACAAGTCTTACCTTCATTCCTTTATGACTGCCTTGAGTGAAAACAGGTTCTCCTTTAAGGCCTTTTGGGCCAGGTTGACCCTGATTTAAAAAAAAAAAACAGAAATAAAAAAAAAATTCTTGAAGAAATACTGCTTTTGTTTTGAAAGTATATCTAATTAGCATAATGAACAAGGCAAACTCCTGGCTCCCACTGCTGCTTCATTAGAGAAGTGTTATTATGAGAAGTAAAGGCTTTCTGCAGCTTTATAAAAACAGGGTTCTACAAATATTTTCTCTGGTATTTTCCCTTTTTATACTATATTTCCCTTTCATTTTAGGCCTTTGACAACAAATTTGAACCTGCTTGACATGGTATAATTCCCCTGTTTATATACACATCAATGCCATTTAGAGGACCTTGGGAGGCACAAGGGATGGGCCCATGTAAACCTCATGAAGTGCAAGATCCCAACTGGGTTGGGGCAATCCCAACCACAAATTCAGTCTGGGCAATGACTGGATTTAAAGCAGCCCTGGAGAAGGACTTGGGGGTACTTGTAGATGAAAAATAGTCAGTGTGAGTTCACAGCCAAGACAGCTACCCATATCCTGGGCTCCATCCAAAGTAGCGATGATAGCAGGTGAGGGAGGGGACTTTATCCACAGGATCTTCATTCTATCCTCAGAGTGGATAAGAAAATTGAGCTCTAATAATTCTAATAAACTCAGGATTCTTTGGATTCTTCCTAAGTATTTGGCAGTTACTTCTCCAACAATGCCACAAAAAGCAAATCCTGGTTTAGTGACTACAGAGTACCATATTTGAGTTGGGACATACAGGCAGTCCTGGTAGGCCAGGAAACCCATCTGGTCCAGAAATGCCACGACTCCCAGTGGTACCATTGCAGCCATCTAGGCCAGGCAGGCCTCTAGGTCCAGACTGTCCAGGGTGACCCTGTGCAAAGGGAGAGAGAGAGAATGACCAAAAGGATCCATTATTTTGTTAGTAATAGTGTTGTCCTCAGAAAACTGATATCTTCCTTCCAAATGGCAACACAAACAAAAAGAATTGCACAACTCCCGACCAAGTTCAATGTATAACAAGAGTGCAATAGAACAAGCTTCTTTATAGCCAGCTTTGTTCATCCTCCCTAAAGATTAAGTCTACAACATTGGCTGCATTCATCCAATTACCTTTTTCTCCAAAGGATAGTTTTCTGAAGTACATAACTTGTGCATGAGTAGATCCCAAAAGAGCAGTACTCATCCCACAGCAGTGTGAACCATATGAAATGTAACAGTGTCAAACAGCACGCAAGGGTGCACCTGACACCAGGAATGGAAGTTGCTCATGTGAAAGAAAATGCAGAGGCAGACTCAACAATACTGAGCATTTATAATTCCAATCTGCTTGGAGTTTCAGTGATTGCTCTTCCTTTCCACTGTGGATTCTTTCTTTTAATAGATCAACAGATGTTAAAGCTCCAGTATCAGGCCGTTCAAGCAGAACAGCTTTATTTGTTATATTAAACATAATACCTTAGGCAAAGCAACTGGGAGAAAGATCCAATTAAACTAACAACATTTTAAAAAAAGTATTTGCAATGGCCAATCATTAATCAAGCAGAGCAAAATACAATTACACCTAATTCTGATTTCACATGTCTTTTGCCCATGTATAGCTCTGCTAATTTGGCTGGAGTTTACTCAGCGTGGTACTAGGGCAAAGGAGATCAAAGTTTGGGACTTCAGGTAGCTTCACTTCAGTGTCATATGAGTATTTGAGGGCAGAAGGCAGAATGACCTTCTGTCAGTCACAATGCCCAAGTGTCAGGCCACTCCTTATTCTACACTGCTTTTCCTATGAATGTGTCCTGCGGCACTCAACAACATTGTTTTAAGGCAAGAAGAAAAATTACACTTATGGAGTTAGTATTGGTAACTTGATGGTTCTCTCTCTCCTCTGTACACAGAGACCTTGACTCATCCCAAATGTACTTTTGTTTGATCCCAAAGATTTATCCTTAAGATATGGCACTAAGCAAGTTATGACTCACATTAGGAAAGTAAAAACAAACATGGATAAAATGGAGATAAAGCAGAACATTAACAATTCATGCCTGACACTTAAAATAAACACATTTGCAACACTAAAGGTCTTCCCAGTCCAAGCCAATAGCATATACTGTGATGAAACTCAATGATAACTTTGCAGTAATGTATAGCCTTTTATCTAAGGATCTTTAAATACCTTGAAAAAAATGTGGGAATGCTATAATCTTAATTTTATACATGGGAAGCTCAGGGGACACAGTGGCAGAGTGACTTTCTCAAGGATCCAGAACAACTTAGGCCATAATGATCTAAATACTCGAGTTGATCTCAGCTGCTGCTAGGACAGCTATTCCACATTACTGCTTTCTCACACATACCTCCTCCTTGTGCTGGCAGAGTAGGAAACAAACACAGCAGAGAAATAACTGTTCTGTTTCTTAATGGGGTTAATTTTGAGTCAGATCATTTGGTCCAGCTCATTTGGCAACTGCATTGAGATTTGTGCCAACAAAATCGAGAGAGATCTGATCTGCTTTCTGTCAGTCAACAAGGTACAAACTGAATCAATGTCAAGTGTGTCTCAACTGCACAATTAAGGCAGTTCAGCCAGATAACTATAAATTTGAGATTTAACAAGGAATTAAATGAAGTCATCCTAAAGCATTGCTATCAGAGACCATTGCATTAACAGTACCAGTTGCTCTGATGATTAGTCTGCTTGTCAAAATAACCACATGTGGTGTGAAAGCAGGGATTTGCCAGGCCCTGGTAAAACAAATGGAGTAGACTGAAGCAGCACTTTGTTGCCACTTCTATTTTTCTTTAAGAAATTACTTAATTAATTTGATCCATTCAGGATGTCATAGCCAAGAGCATCAAGTCTCTGACAGGACAGGCACTGACTGCAGAGTCAGAGGCCAGAGTGGTCAGTGTCTACCAGGTTTTTCACTTTGTTTACAGTATCAACAAAACAGGAGCTATGTGGGACAAGCGTACACTGTCAGACAACAGGGAGCCAAGCTGCTCCAGCTTTCATGCTGGCTGAGATCCAGCCCGTGGCACGCAGCTGCTGGGTGAGCCATGTCCTGGGAAACACTTTGGGTGAGATCTCCTAACTCTCAGACCAAGACAGCCTGTGAGAGGCCCAAAGGACTTTGGTATCCTCTTAAAATGTGAGTAGGGCTCACAGAGAGAGGACATAAAATATGCTGATCACAGTGATTTCTTATATGTGCTAAATAAATCTGTGCCTCTGTCACTTAATCGCATAGCATCCATGTCTGTCATTCTGTGCCAAAGCATGACACAGACTGACACACAAGCACACACATACATTCTATGTCTTTTGCTTTAGGAAAACAATCCACAGGATTTCCTACGTTAAAGCTAATCTGCAATCAGAGTTCATTATATTTCATTTTAAGATCCTTATCTGAGGAATTATTGAACACCCACAGCTGATTTTCTTGAGAGTTGCTAAGTCCTGCCTTAGAAGAACCTTTTTCCCAGGAGTTTAAAATACTGATTTGAAGAGCTGTTTTGACCTGGAAAAGTAGTGGTTAATAGTTTAATTGCTTGCACCTCCTCTAATTCATTGGCAATTGAGCCAATTGAACACAAGCATCTCGAATGACTAAGAAAGACTTTCTCAGACTTTACCTATATGTGTCAGGGTGATTAGTTTACAGATCTGAGTTAAAACACAGGCTGAAGAGATGCTTGCTCTCTCTGTACTCACAAAAGGAGGCATTTGGTGTGAGACAGATAAGGAAACTTGAACCGGGCCCTCTTTTATCTGACTCTTGCTCATACACTGACACTGTGATCCCAAGGGGCCTCTTTTCTAAATCAAACAGTGAAAAGCCAATCCCAACAGGAGAGCTCCACGAATAATTAAAAACAGAGAAACAAATGCAATTAAGGATGAATACAAAACTAATTTACAGTAATAAATAGTTTAAAGGGCTGCTAAGGCAAGTGGCCTTTCTACAGCCATTGCCAAGTATTTGCATTTACTCTACAAAGGTCGCAAAACTGCCTCCTCATATAGCTCTGGCTTTCATGGCACAGACAAGGGCTCACTTATCATAAAAATATTTCCTTCTAGAATTCCTTGGACAGTTCATGAAAAGCTATATACATCTCCCAGCTTCAGTTTCAGCCTTTGCCAGAGATGGCCTTGAATCTTGTGCTATAGGAAAAAATAAACTTCCCAAGTAGGGCTAAGGATTTGAGGGTTTCTCTGATAGCATGACATGAAAGTCTAGCAATAAACACATGTAGCTGCTGCATTTACTAGGTTAAAGGAAATAGTCAGGCCAGCTGCAACAACATGATTTACCTGCCACCAGCATTCCCTGAGGGAATTTTGTGGAATAACACTTCCTTTACAATCAACAATGGGATTACCCTCTGAATAATGGCCTTGCACATGGCCATGACTAACTATACCTGCTCACACTAACATACCCATACACTACAAAGAATCTCTCTTCACTGGATGTGCAGATACAGAAATATATTTTTACTTCTCCCATCTTTCTCACACACATGCTCTCTCCTCTGCTCTGCATTTCACACATCCATCTAAAGTGTCTATATTTGTATACACTTCACAAAAAATGTACAGTAATTTCACAATTATAAGCCACACCTGATTATAAGCCGCACACCTGGGTACTGGGAAGACCATGGGATGTGTCCATATATAACCCGCATCCTGAATATAAGCCGCATTTTTTTTTAAAAGCGAGTATCCATGTGTGACAAAGTAATGAGTTAGAACAAAATCGCGTGATCACGGGGTTTGCTGTCAAGTTGCTCAATTTGCAAACAGTTTTCACAGACTGGCGAAGTCTTTAAACACAGCCCCAGGCGCCCTCTCCATGCCATGAGCCCCGGCACTCCCGCTCCTGGTGCTGGCTGCCGTGGCTCCCCGCCTGCTCGGCAGCAGCGGCGGCTCCCCTCACCGCGCGAAGCCGGAGGCTCGCCCCCTCGCTGTGCGCTCCAAGCTGGTCGCCCGCCGCCTCCTTGCCGCAGGCTCAGAGCTGGCTCGCACCAGCAGCCCATTCCCCCCTCCCTGTGGGCTGCGAACGTGGCGAACGCAGCGAAGGTGGCTCGCTCGCTCGCTCGTGCGAAGGTGGCGAAGCCAGGCTCGGCATCTCCCCACCTGCCCCCTGCCCGCCTGGCCACAGATCCCTTCCTGGCCGGCTCGCACTTCCAGGTTGGCATTTCGCTGAGATTTGTCCATGAATAAGCTGCACCTGATGATTAGCCGCACTACTGCGGTAGGCTGGAATCTTCAATGAAAAAGGTGTGGCTTATAATTGTGAAATTACTGTAATTTGCTCCCTACCCTGAAATGTAATGACAAAAGTAAAAATATTTACTCAAGCAGTGGCTGTTGCTACTTTCACCCTACAATGGAAGCATTTATCTCAGTGGTTTTAATGTAAACAGTATGAACAAGTTTCCATTTTCCCTTTTTCTGCCCTGCTGTGGCACAGAAGACCCACAGTGCTGAGCACTTTGCTATTCATGACCAGCAAAATCTGCTTCTTTCCCACTGACCCACCTGCAGAATGTTGCAAAGCAGAGTAGATCTGCATATGCTGGAGGGTTTGAATCCTCTCATCTGCCTCCCCTGCTCTCTCCTTGGAATGCCTCTTGCTGCCAACTACCTGGCAAAGGCTGCTGCAGTATCTCTGACTCCCCTCATTATTGGGAATCCCCTTTCTCCAGAGCCTCATCTGAAAAAATACCCTGAGAACAGCATGTTCCCAGAGTGAGTTCAATTAAATTAAGTATTATAGGAACAGCTTGTGCCTTTCAGACCTGGACAGTTGGCTGGTCGTAAAAGGAAAAAAATAGCAGCAAGGGAGTAGAGCAAGAGAGAAAACAGGCAAGGATGAGCAGAAGGGGACTAAAGGACAAGGGCCAGGAACAAGCTGGAATCAAACAAGCCTATTTACAAGGCCAACTGTGCATTTTCAGCCAATCTATGACAATAATTCAGTTTTTGATATGAAGTAAGAAAACACAGCTCAATTGTTGGAGGTCCTGGTCATCTGAGAAAGCAAGGAAGATGAGAAAGAGTCTGAAGGGACAATGACATACAGAATGGAAAAATGTCATCAAGAAATTAAAAATTATTGTAATGTCAGAAGGAGAAAGCAGGATGAGCCAAATAGTGTAGAAAGAACAAGGAAGTTTGGGGCAACTTCTAAAGCTTACCCAGCTAAAGTTCCCCTGGTATACAGCAAGATACCTTTGCAAAAATCACTGGAGAAATCAAGCAAAAGAAGGCTGGCCAAAACCCTCTAGGCACATACTTTTTTGTAAACTCTCTCTAGAATGTAAAGTTCTAAAGAATGAAAGAAACAAAAAGTTCCTGATGGTCAGGGAAAGTGGTCACCTACCTGTCACCTAAACCAGGACTACAACCTAGAAGAGAATTAAGGGTTATCTGGAGGGCCTCAGCTCTCATCACTGTTTTCATTCATGTCATAGCAAAAGATGATTGAGGCTATCAGCTATCACATGAAAGAAGGCTACTACAAAGTAAAAGTGAACAATCTTCTCTCTGTGTCCCTGATCAGTAACATGAGAACCAAGAGCTTTAAACTGCAGAAAGAAAGACTGAAGTTAGGCATCAGCAAAGCTTTTCTAATAGCGAAGTTAGTCTCCATCATCACAAGGTTTTAAGAACTGGCCAGGAGACACATGCTAAAAATGGCCTGAAGCACAGCTCATCATGCCTGTTTGACTCCCAAAGGTCCCTTTCAATTCTGCAAGTCAATGATTTTATGATACAGTGTTTTTTAGGCAGTGTTGAGGGAACATGGTGCTGAAAAAAGAGCTAATCAGTCATGTAAATGATCCCCATGTAAGTCAGGCTCACTTTCTGATATGCATCAACTTCCTGTTGTCTTACAAAACAGCATGGAATCACCAGGTAGATTAACAAACATGGCCATTTTAGTCCAGATAGAAGCAAGCAATTGCAAGGTACCCTTTGCATGTGCTAGGACAATCTAATCATGTTCAGGTGCTTCTAGCTGTGATTACCATTCTGGTGATTCATATTTACATATGCAAACTTACTGGGATCCCGTTGATGCCCTGAAATCCTGGAACTCCCATTGGACCCTGAAGAAAAAGAATACATATTATATTTCACTTAATCAGTCTGTATATTTCAGTTACCTGTGAGATATTTTTCACTCCAACACTTTCAGTCTTGGACTTCTGCTTTCAAAACCGAAAGAACCAAACTATGTCATGCAGATTCTCTCTGACCACAGGGGTCAGTGAATACAGGAACTGAACATCTGGATGCCAAATGAGTGCTTCAGGAATGTTTTAATCAAGCAATTTAAAGTAAAAATATAATCTCCTACTGCACAGCTGGGGAAAACAAGATGCCAGGAAAATAAACAATCTGCTATAAACTTAACCCTTTTCTTTCCAAGAGTTGCAACAAAACTTACATATTTTTCTGTCTATACCAGGATAGGACACCCAGAGATATACAGACCACAGCATTAACTTCAGACTGCCCAAGTTGTATGTAATTACCACACCTTGTGGCTCTGCTCTGAATAGCAGCAAAACAGACTGTGTAAGCAGAATACCCAGAATACTGTTCTTGCTTTGGAAAGGCAAAATACATTTCTCCCACAAGGGATGAAGAGAGAGAGAATCTTATGGCACACTGGTATTGCATATGTACTGTTTCAGGGGATAGAAATGGTTCCAGAGTAAATTGAACATTTTTAGTGCAAATAAATTGTTTCCAGTCTTGCATACTGCATTAATTGACACCTACACCTTATGGGATACTCCATGTATTATGACATAGTTTATTGTATTCTTTTTGTTAAAAATAACTTGGCACCTGCAAAACTGAACTGCAAATTTTGTTTAGTACCCATTCGTTTTGCTTTCTAGACTCCAACTCAGGATCTTCTACACAGGAACGAGCCCCATGTCTCCCTCAAAAGAGTGTGAATAATGGCCATCTACCCCTGCACATGTGAAGTGACAGGCTACTCGCAACATCAATATTCATTTGGCCGTAGTTCATCTACCAGAAAGGCTATACTGTTCAGTAGTTTTAGCATCTATATTCTCATTCAAAAGTAAATGCAAACAATTCTCTAAAGATACTGTTGAAATGCCATAATATTTTTATCCCTGGATATATAGCCCAAGATTATTTTTATTCACTCAAAAATATATACAATATAGAACTATATAAATAGAACTATATATATAGAACTATAGAACTACTGTAGGGACAGAAAAGTCACTGTTGAGCCTACCTTGTCACCTTTCTGTCCAGCTTGTCCAGGAGGGCCCACTGCTCCTCTCTCACCTTTTGCTCCAGGCAAACCTTCTGGGCCAGTAAATCCAGGTGCTCCTATTGGTCCTTGAAGCCCAATCAGTCCTGGTCTACCCTAATATACATTAAAAACAAGTCAGTGCATCATGTCCACAAATTCCTTTGTAATTACTCTTTCCAACTCAACTTTTAATGCAATTTCATACCTTTCTGGGTAGTTAGGACATCCTAAAGTTTTTCCTGTCCATTGTCAGACAAAGACTGCCCAAAACTACACATAGGACTCAAGATGAGGCCCCATCAGCACAGAGTAGAGAAGGGCAACCACCTCCCTAACCTGGCTGGTGATGATGTGCTGAAAATTCCTCCAAGATCAAGTCCAACCTTTGACCGAATACCATCATGCACATTAAACTATACTGCCAAGTGCCACAAGTGTTCATTTTGGAATAATTCCAGGCATGGTGACTCCACTATGTACCAGCTCTTAACCACTCTTGCAGTGAAGAAATTTTTTTCTAATATCCAACCTGAACCTCCCCTGGCCCCACTTGAGGCCATTTGTCCTTGTACGATCACTTTTTTCCCAGAAGAAGCTGATCCCCACCTCACCACAACCTCCTTTCAGAAAGAGATGAGGTCCCCACTGAGTGCCCTTGTCTCCAGGCTAAGCAAGCCCAGCTCCATCAGCCGGTTCTCATCAGACTGTGTGTGCTCCAGACCGTTCAGCTGCCCTCAGCAGCCGGGGCTGCAGTAAGAAATCCCGCTTTACCCAGCTGGTGTTCCGCGGTGCCCCGGCCTGCGCCCCGCTCGGAGATGCCCCAGGAGCGCCCGACACCGCTGTGCGCTAACGTGCTCGCCCTCCCCTTCTGGTCATGTTAAGACACGAAACAGACCAGTCTAAGGTCCCAAAGTATCAGCAGAAAATGCAGTTTGTGCCTATGATTTCTACTGGCAGTGGATTACACAGTTACCCGAGTAAAGAACCAAGATTTACAGTAAATTAGAATGGAGGAGGAAGTTTAAAACCCCCACACTTTAACAATTCCACTATATAATTCTCCCTCCTTTTAATTCTCATGTCCATAGAAGTGTGTTTCCCTTCTACTTCCCTAACGCAGTAAAACAGCAGAAGGAATGCAGCTCCCTGCTGCAAGTGTTTTAGTAATCTCAGCTGGAGACATACAAAGCCCTGGCTCATGGCTTGGCAGGTAAAAGACTTTATTGTTAATTTAAAAATGTTACATGTTTAAAATCAAGCAAAGTGAAACAAACTGTACATGATTTTAAAAATTATTTTTCCAGGGTCATTTTTAGTACCTTTTTAGGCTAAAGTATTTTTTTCCTGTATTCTGTGTCTTCCCTGTTGGAGCCCTGAGTTTTCTTTTAATTGCAACAATTCTCCCATATCACTCTTTCTGTTGTGATTGTTTCATCCTGGCCTTTTAACTGAGGTCAAGTGCACGTTTGATATTTCATATCTTTTCTGTCTAGACACTGCCCATAGTATGCACTTCCAGAGGCACAGACTCGCATCTGAAAACGCTTTTATGTTGAATATTTTTAGCTTTCTTCACTCTGAGCTAATTATGAATGGAATCCTTTATATTGGAAACTATATAATCAGAACATGAATCCCCAAAACTTCAGTGGTCCTTGGCAACCATATACAACAAGAAACATTTAATAATCACATGCTTTGCTCTCACTTAAAAAAGTTAAATCTGAGACTGAATTTCTCATAATCAGAAGCAATGCAGAGGTTTTCCGGCAACAATTCACTTACAAAGCATGGATTGTGAACTATTTACCTCAAGGCACCACAACAGTGCTGAGGCATAACCTAAAAATGGACACATTACACTTACAGTTTTACCTACCTCTCACAAAAGAAATGGCATCCAAAGCCCACCAGATTTGTAAAGAAAACATACTGTGAATTCCTCTTTGGTTTGAATTGCTAATACTTCTGTATTCCATTAGCTTGATTGCCTGGTTAATGACAATGTTTCACAATGACTGGAACTGATGGGAATTAACATTTTAGGAGGCTTTTGTTTTGCTCTGCTGCAGGTGGCTCTGAGAAAAATATCTCGACTGGAGAGCAAAGACCAGAAACTACATCTTCTGCTTGTGTTTGGATGAGCAGCTCTCTGACAGAAGAATTAAGTATGTTCACTGTGATTTCAGGGCCCACAGCTAAATAACTCTCCTGTATTAGTGCCCTACAAGAAAGATTTTAACAGCAGTTGAAGATTTTGTCCAGTGCCTTGGAGTGTCACTAAAGCATAGGGACACAGTGAAGTGCTTCTAATCTCTCTGATAATGTGATTATGCCATGATAATCAGGCTCTTAAGAATTCCCACTGTTTCTTTTGAAGTCTGTGTGGATGGAAATAAAGTTTTCTATGCTGAAACAAAGGACTTGCCCTCACTGTTAAAAAAGCAGTATTTTCCCTCACTTAAAAGCACTCCCATGAACTGTTCCAAGATTAGAGCATTATAAAGAGCAGGCACGGTGGCATGCAGGAGCAATTCGAGGATAAGAGCACAATGAAGACTCAGGTTTTACGCTAAGGTAAATTTACAGAGCTCTATACCAGGTGGAACTTCTGTCTGACATCAATGCACTTACCTAGTCTTTTATTGTGCTTTTGCACCAGGAGTGCTCTTACTTATCCAAAGGATAAAAGGAATAAAACATCACTTAGCAGGGAGGACAAGCTGAAATATGAAATTGAATTACATCAAACAAAAACTACAACGAATCAACAGAGCTCCCTATTTTCAGTCTTTAATGTTCAACATATATTGCACAGTAGCCTGCAGAAAAGCCATTAGCAATTAATGCAAGCAGTATCATTTTGGTTTCTCAGATGTATGACAATCATTTTTAAAAAGAAGAAAATTATAAAATGCTAATAACACCAATAAGAAAACCAATGAAATTACTGAGACTTATGAATGGTCTCTCAAATGCCCACTAGAATTTCATATATTTGAAATCTATGATCTGCATTTGCAAACAGATTTGTGCACCAGGCTTTTACAACGCAGCAGCACTAAATGAGATACCTGTCTGTAATGAATATGATGCTGGTAAAAAAAATGTTTTTTTAAAATATACTTAGGCATTTTCATAGATAATTTTGGATTCTGACCAAGTTTGTGTCACAAGTCCTGCATGAATCATATGCATCTCTGTTATGCACATATCGATTACATGTGTAAAAAGCACACCATTAAAAATACAAAGCTGGCTCAGATATTCAGGTTTCCATTCTAAGTATATGGTAAGCAAGAGCAAAAAATGCCTGGAAAAGGAATCTCCCATTGCTTCTGAGTCACCACACTGCAGAAGGCAGTAAAACCAAACAGCCTGAAAGTGTAATTCGTTGCAGTGTCTTTCAAGATGGAGAAGGTTCTGCGACAAGTACCTTCTTCCTAATACCCTTT
This sequence comes from Sialia sialis, assembly GCA_009812075.1. NCBI lineage: Eukaryota > Metazoa > Chordata > Aves > Passeriformes > Turdidae > Sialia > Sialia sialis. Next base: position 11,754,611 of record VRYO01002184.1, on the reverse strand, counting down.
TAAATTCATCTGCATCCCAGGGTGTCATGAGAAAAGGCTTGTACAATGGGTAATGATGGGGCCTCTGCTGCTGCACAATCCAACTCATCACAGTTTCTCTGTTGTCCCTACCCCTTTTGCCAACTCTAATACCCCACATAACTTGTCACCCACTGAAGCAGAGCTGCTACACATAGCATTGCAAATTCCAAACATTCTTTTATTTCCCATTGCCTCTGTGAGCTTGGAGAATAAAGCGTAAATCTATTTGATTTGTCACTGTGTAAAGGAACACACGTGGAAGTGGTATGGAAACACTGGATATGCTCCTTATTTCTCAGACAAAAAAACCTCAAGTGTATACTGACTTAGTGAGCAATTCAACTGGCCTAAGTCATTGTCGAATACCAATTCAGTGATTCATCACCATAAAGAACACTGGAACCCACTAAGATAAATCTAGCCACTCTGGTAACTAAGCAGAAAATACTATTGATCAGGAAAGGCAGAACTGATTCCTGTTTTTGTTAGTAAATTTGTAGACTGTCATATTTCAAGCAGCAAAGCACTATTCATTTTCTAAGCAAAATAAGGTCCTGTGTTGAAAAGAGCAACTGAATTTATATATGCTCATTTAAGCTCAACTCAATTTATGTATGCTCATGTCTTCTGAAACTAATATTGGTTTCTTCTCTATGAGAATTCAGTGACCAAATTTTTTCTATTTCTTCAGCAATTATCTTCCCCATAAAACATGTTTTATTGACACAAAAAGATTGTTAGTGAAATATTTACTTCATGAGCAAATGCTTTGTAGCTTGAAGCATCTTATGCTTGTTTGATTACATAAAGGTGAACCAAACAGCCAACCATTAACTCATTACATTATGGCCCTAAAAATGCATGTCCTCACATACTGCATACTCTAAGCCTGAAACTTCTAAGATCTACATACCTGATTCCTGTTGGACAGGATAGCCTGTACAAGTGACTGGTCCCTCAAGATGCTCTTCCACACAGACAAATTGCATTTCCCATTTAAACCAGAACATTCAAAAAGTTGACCTGTGGAGACCCTAAAAGGCATTCCCCAGTTAGAGAGACGTAAGAGTCTTCTCTCATAGCAAACTCCTGTTCTCTGGTCAGCCCCATGCCCCCTCTCCCTGTCCCTCAGTCTTTGGTCACTCCTACCCTGTTCCCCTGTTGCCCCCATGCCCTCAACAACCACCCTAACAGTAACACTGATCCAGGGACATCACCCAAATCAGATGAGGGGTCAGTTGGTGACTTACCAGTGCAAGGTAGCCGCTGGAGCAGCACAGCCTTGGGCCAACCTTCAACTTTCTACATCCATTTCCTCCCTTCTCCCTTTTGGTCTGCCCTGCCCTCACAGCAAGATTCCCACAGCACTGGTTCTCTCTTGGCTAGATAGACAGTCAGTAGCACAACAGAGTCCTACTCTCAACTGGGGCCCCACAGTTCTACTGTAATAATAATAATTACTGATGAAAACCTCTTCACTATTTTCCTAAATTACAGGTCAGGTATCCAGTGCCCTGCTCACATTCCACAGTAAGTAATTATTCTCCCTACTGAAAAACGCTTTGTACTTTTAAAGAAAATTATTCTTCAGTTTTTATTCTAAAAACTTAGGGGAAGTCTCAAGTTAAAAATGGCTCCTTTATTTCTGTCATATAATTCACTGTTCCTCTACACAGCTTTTTACCTACACAGCATGAGAAGAATACAAAGAACTATATGTGCACACAGAAATAATGGACCAGAAAAAAATCCTGTGTAACAATCCTGCTTCATTCAGCATCCTCCCAAAAATGCCATTATTTGGGTATTTTTCTGTTTTGTTGGCTGTTTAAGGAAGGGTATTAGGGTGATTTTTTTTTTAATTTAACTTTTACAAAATCAAAAATTTTTTCATGTAATATGTGGAATTCTTTAGTATCACAATGCCTTTCAGAAGTTTTGTGTTTATGCAAAGCAGCCTTTGGCATGCTCACACTGGTGACTATCAAGGCTGCTCTGGTAATCTCAGAATCAATCTTTTAATGTAGTGATGAACAACTGCAGGTTGGGCCTCACAATAATTTCAAATTTTATTTCATGTGATAAAATCAATTTTCAAAAAATGCTTCTGTTATTTCCACAAAGCCTGACTAGAGATGACTGCAAGTAGAAAATCTAGGTGATAAAAAATGTGTGTGCGTGTATATATGTATGTATATATATGTATGTATATATATGTATGTATATATGTATATCTACATATATATATAGTCTTGCACTCTGTTTTTTAACTGCTTAAAAAAATTATTGAAATTTGATTCCACATATCATTTGATGAATCCTGTACTTCAGTAACAAATTTGCGATGGATGGTTTACCACATTATAAATATACAACTAGACAATTTTAAAGAATATTTTTATTTTAATTGGATATTTAAATCCATGAAAAGTTTGTTCCTTAGTATTGTTGATTTCCAGTCAAAAGCTTTCATGAAACATCCTGATTCAATCAATTCCACATATTTGCTATTCGTATTCAAAACACACAAAGACACCTCATACAGTTCTCTTTTCCCCACCATGGACAATGCCAGGAGTGACTTAATATTAACTGAGAGTAATTATTCCAATTTCTACTACACAACTTTCTGAAGCAACTATGAAAAATATACAAGAGTCAGAAAGCACGACTTTAACTTTGATTGCTTTTTTGCTTTGATGTTGTGAAATGTCCAAGTTAGATAAGAAATAAGCTCCTGTGGAAAGGTTCCAGGCCACAGAGAGCACAGATAACATGAAATCCTGTGAAAGCCCCTGTGGGCTGTAACATCTGTGTGAGAGGTGCACCACTGAGGCAACAGCCTTCTTGTGCTGAGCTCCAGAGTGGAGGGTAGCCATGGGTAACATCCCACAATGATGGGCACTCCAGAATCAGAAAGATTTGAGTTACAGAGATTTTTTAAAATAAAGAACAAGCAGAAGGGTTTACAAAGCAGAGTGACAACATATTGTATTTCAATTAAACAAATAATTGATGCATGAAAATGATGTGTTAAAGCTTATTTTTAAGGAGCTACATTATATATTTGAATTTAATTTACTTGCCTTTTTCATCATCATCAGTCAAAATTATGCCTTTCTTGAGCAAAAAAAAAAGATTTGCAGAGACTAGATCCTAATGAATTGCATTATAGAGTATCACCAGAGCCAAGGTGATCACCCCTGAATCCCCAGCTTACACACTGCTTGTTTAAGCCAATTGGCCATGTGTCTCAGGTGATGTGATTATCTGAGATTAAATTTTTGCTATGTGCCACAGCAAAAGCGTGTTTTTTGCTACTTTGATTGACATCTTTAGGGCCTTTTTGTGTTTTCAATTGGCAAAGCAATACAAGCTTCATGCACAAACGAAGACAATGTAGGAAACACATGAGACTGACAACAGGCACTCTTCTGAAATCATGCATGTGTTTAAGCCAGAATCAGAGGCAACTGAGGAAATGAGACATGAAGGAGAAGGTAACATAGACAGGGACTGTTGCTGTGCCTCATGGAGCTCTGGCATTACATTACAGTCATCAACATTAATAAAATAGGGCTAATATTTAAATACTTGATTATGAAATATTAACAAAAATGCTGAAGCAAGTGAGATCTAACTGACTGGAAATTACTTATTTCTAAATATTTTTTTTTTTAAACAAAAGAGCATAGTACAGCCAAAGGTTTGAATGGTTTATGAGATTTTATGGTCTTTTGCAATGTCAGTTCATACTCCTCTCCCTCAAGTTTTCAGTGCCTAATCTCTAAAAAATGTTTTAGAAAGCCTTTACAGTTCTCCAACCTGTTCACATAGGACAGCAGCTGTCATAACATTTTCCTGCCCTTAACTAAAGGAAGAGAATTTGAGTATTGTGTACATCTCTTGACAGCAGAATAAGTCCTGAGCTGAATTTTAATATGAAAGAATTAGTTATTTCAGAAGAAAATACAGGGTTGCCCAAGAACATCTTTCCATTCTCCTGATGGCTGTACTGGAAAGTAGACAAGGTAGAATATGCGAAGTATTTTTCTTCCCAGGATGCACACAAGTCATCTCTGATGAGAGATGGGCACTGGAAATGACCAAATGGCAGCTCTTTGGCAGTCAGTCCCCAAAAGGGGAGATGGGTAGATGAAAAGTGAGGGTCACAGCCCCTCTCTAGCTGCCATGAGTACATATATGTGTATATGTATCATCTCTCCTACTCATTTGGTAAGATAAGCAAGTTATTGTTCACAAGCAACTTAAAGGGGTTTTACTTAATTATTACAAAGGTAGATACAACACCAATCACAGATATTAGACAGGTCTCCTGGGGAAATCAGCTGTTGAATCGAAGTAATTTCATGGGCAGCCACATCAGGACTGCCACCCACAAAACCACAGCTACTGAATCTCCTTAAGATACCCCCTAAAACACACAACATTCAGGGACCTGCTATGGGCTCATAGGAAAGAAGAACATGCAGTGTTGTGTAATTTTCCCTTCCACTCATCCCTAGCACCCCAGAGAACAAACAAAAAAAAAGCTCAAATGTGTTTCTAAAGAACTGTTTAAGTGAGCAGTGACAATGAACTTGCTCCCTCCCCATCTGGCTGGCATTTCCAAGCTGCCTTCCCCATGGACTCCAGTGACAGAAGATCCATTGTTGCAAAAAAAATGTTGTCAGTGGAAAATTAGCGGTATTAACTAGTGCACTGAACAAGTGAAATCCTGCCAGTGTCAGGCCTGTTAAGACTATTAAAAGGACATTGTATCTAGAAAGCCAGGGAGGGTTCAGCCACATGCTGAAGGCGAACAGACTGCAAACATCCACAGGGTCTTCTGTGTCCAGATCTGTTAATTTACTTTGGGCTCTTCTCCAGTTCTTTCCAACAAACCCATTTTTAAAAAAAAAATGTCTAATTCCCCTTTGCAAGCAAAGGCTATGAAAAGTTAGTATTTCCACACATGACTACCTACCTCTTTCTGCCTGGGAACTGGAAATTAAGCATGATCAAGACATGTCCTGCTCCTTCAATTATGCAGAGATAAGGAGATAACTCAGAGATAAGGAACAGACCCATAAGTGTGAGAAGAAGATAGTGAAAAGGAGCTACAGAAGCCCTTTCTGCTCTGTGGATAATCCAGAGAGCTTTCCATTTACCTGATGATGTGGGACCAGAGATGTCCTCTTGTATCAGAACTTCCCCAAACATGAGATTGAACCAGTAAAGAAAGGAACAAAGATGAAGAAAACAGCAATGAATAAAACAAAAACCCTTTGAGGTTTCCATGGACAGGAATAATCACAACCTTTATGTTCCATGATGCTTTCTTGGCCTTTCTAAAGGGCCTCATGCTGGAGACAAAAATTACTTCATGAATCTTTTAGAAAAACTTCCCACACTGGAGCTTTTTGTTGCAGTTTAACCTACAGATAAGCTATTCACAGCTTTAGTTTCTGTCAGCAACAAAACTAAGTTTCCACTCCATTTAAATCCTGGAAATTATCCTGGGGAACCCATTTCCACAAGATGCATCTAAGATGAGCAATCCAAGAGTATTTTTACGGGATAGCCACACGGAGGAAAATATACAAGGAAGATGTACAAGAACAGTTGCAAAAATGTTGCTTAAAGACTTGAAGCAAAGATTTAGAGTCTCATGTATTTCTAGAAAGAAACCACCCACGAATCAACAAGAGCCAGGAAGAAGTTAAAGGGTACCAGTCCTCAGGTGAATTCCTCACCAGCTGGGTTCCCTGCTAGGCACTGGAGTGGATAGACAAGATCGTGCCCTGATTTTTTCTGGGCTACTAACAGGAATGTTCCCTCACTTTGGAAAATTTTAAACCCAGATCTGGGGTATGCACTCTGGGCTAAGCTTATTCATTGCTGTGATGCCAGATCAGACCCATTTTTAAATTATATTAAGGGGCTGTAGAGGTTTGGTCATACAATGAAATTTCACACAATGGAGTATCTGTTTATTCATAGGGGTATAATCAGAGCAAAAAATGATAATAAAACACATCTCAAATGAGAGTGATAATTTTTTTCCATGGTAATTAGAGCAAAACATTCTCTTCAAGGATCATAACTGAGGATCATTTTAATGGAGATATCAAAATATCATATTAATTCCTTAATTAGCAGCAGTAGCTCTACTGAAGCTGTTACTTCCCTATTTTTCACACTTCTTACAGAAGTTTCCGGTATTGCTGTCAATCATCTCATGCTATTCCAGCTAAAACAGAACAACTTATCTTGGTTTAAATGCTGTAAAATTAACAACTAAGAGAATAATTTTTATATTTAACAGTTTGTCTTTGAATCTTTATAAAAGGTGCTCAATCTTTGCTTTCTACTCTTTGTCTATCCGCAGATATTCTAGTCAGTAATGTGGCTGCTCATATCAATGACATTTGTCTTACTGCATTTTGCAATAAACACCAAGGTGAATTTTTTGCAGAGACTACTTAATATTAACTAAAATAATACAGATTTCTTTTCATATTTGGAATAAAACATAGCTGCAGTTTTTCAGTTTAATAATACCATAAATTATTAAAACTTTTCAATTACTGTTATTGTGTTCTCTGTAAAGTGTATCATTAGAATATGAACAATAGAGATTTGGATTCCAAGCGTAACACTGCTATTTTAAAAACAGATTTAAATGTCTGTTTCTATTTATGCATCTAGGATTTTCTCTCAATTTCCTGAGAGAAAAAGTATGTAAAATGCTGAGACAACTGAATCTAAAACCTGAACCTTTTCTCTAGCTTAGTTAGCAATCCAAGTTGCAGCCTAACCTATTCTGGACAACAATCTTATGACTGCTTTTTGGCTCACTTTTATCATACTGGATTATCCTATTATTTTCCTAATCCAATTATTCTATGGCATTTCCCTGTTTCATAGAAAATGTGTATTTATAAATTGCCATAAGTTAAGCAATATTCCAGAAAAACAATCTTGTCTTTCCCCCTTTGTTCTTGATGTCCCTTCCCCTGTCTGATATTCAGTTTGTGCTATTACAACAAAATTAGTGCTGAGTACAGTGTAACTCTGAAAGCAAGTCTGAGCCTGGCATGTGATATATGCAGCATGACTGCCTCTAAGACTTATTACCATATCATGTATAACATTAATTGTCTGGTAAATAAAGTAGATTCTTTCTTTAAAAAGAAAAAAATACAAAACAAACAACAACAACAAAAAAGCCCCTCTACACATTTAAAAAGGAATCCATTTCAGTCACCAGACCATGTTCCACATGCTAAACATTCTGTTTACAATGGAGAAACACAGCAAAACTTCTCATTATCCACTAAGGTCATTCAGCCCCAAAGGATGCTTCTAGTTAGAAAGGCAGGCAGGGAAAGTAGGCCATGCACAGATCTGGCCAGTACAGGGTCAGCAGCAAACAATAGATTCCCTGCAAGCAGTTCCCCCTACATTTTGCCTTCTATAGCCTTCCCAACATGTTCCTGGCACTTCAGTAAGGTCTGAGCAAATTTTCTTGCACAGGGTTCTGCTAAAACCAAAAGTATCTGTTGGAATAGATAACATTATTCAAGATTTAAAACTCAGATGGGAACCATCTCATGCTTATTTAAGATAGCAGATTTAGAACAAAACCTATTCCCAGAGACCTGTTGCACAGCAGAGCTGAGGGAACTTTGCAAACATGTAAACAATTCACTTTAAAGGAAAAAATGGAGTTTGTGAATTCTCCTCTATACCTTGCTTGGAAATATACAAGCCAAAGTAGGAGTGGAGAGTAGTACGGGTCTGCACATACACTAGCATACCATTTGGTGATATTCCAGTTATCTCTGGAGACTAAAGCAGAGTAGATACAGGCAAAATTTCACTGCAGTGCCTGATAACATGAAGCACCAGTAATTTAGCAGCTGGTTTACTGGGCAGTGTCAGAGAATAAACTGCAATTAGCAAAAATTACTTCAAAGCAAACTCTGAGAGAGAAAAAAAATATAGGAATTTTCACTTGTCATATATAAGTTTCCACATATTGGTTGAGGTAAAGATGGAAATGAACTTTTCATCTACTTGAATTCCCACTGGCTAAGGTATATAGAATAAATTACCAATTCCAGTGTTGCTTGTCATCCCATAAATTGTATGTTTTAGTAATTGGACATTTACTACGTGGCTGTATTAACACTCCAAAAAGCTTCATTCATTTGTTGGTATAAACCACACTTCCAGTCTGCTTAATCTTTGACAGACAGGTCTTATTGTTCCCAAAATCTCTCACTACACAATACAACAAAGACTTAAATGACACTGTAGGCCTGCTCTGCTACCCACACTGCTCTGCGCTTCCTGCCCATATATCCCTGGAATTCATGACCATGCAGATTACTAAATTACACACTAGGCTAGGGATTAAGCACGGCTCTTTGTATGGGAGCATCTGAGGTCTGGAAGAAGATTTTACCTGTCACGGTCTGTGTTCACTGGGCCTTGATGAGAGACAGAAGGAAGCAGCACTGCAGAAGATCACAAACACTCTGTGATAATCAGCGATCTGTATATGATGACAGGATAACCTGACTGGGAGCGTCCTGCACACAGGTCTCAGCAGCTTTACACAGACAGTAACCAGCCTACTATTTCCAAATCAGCTCAGCAGCTTCTTCTTACTTAAAATAAAAGGTGAAAGCATTCCCTGTTCTGACAGATGGCAAGCCAAAAAATGGCCTTCACTGCAGCTAGCAGATCTGAAAAGTGTAAGGGTTAGGAACGCATCCTGCAGTTAAGAAACTTGCCAATGAGACAAAGGGAGAGGTAGGGTAGCTCATGAGTTGTTTTAATTTAGCTGCTAATCAAAGCTGCAATTGTTTCTGATTGTTTTCAAAATGCTTTAAAGCTACATATCTAAAAGAATTAAAAATAAAACCAAGGGAAAATGGCCTGAAGTAACATAAGCATAAATGTATACACCTCAAGGATATTGCATGCCTTTTATCCATTGCTTTTCACTTGCAAAAACAGAAGTCTTTAGTAGGCCTTAATCTTGATGTCTGGATGAGACTGAGAAGAGTAAAGTACAGTAATTTCACGCCCATAAGGCACACCGGATTATAAGGTACACTTCTGGGTTGTTGGCAAATTTCTGAACTCTGTCCATATATAAGGCGCACCAGACTACAAGGCGCACTTTTTTTTTTGCAGCGAGGATCCGCATGCAACAAAGTAACGAATTAGTAACAGAATTGTGCGATTGCGGGGTTTACTGGCAGGTGCTTAGTTTGCAAACATTTTTCCCGGATCGGCGTAGCCTTTAAATGCAGCCCCAGGTGCCCTCCCTGTGCTGTGGGCTCCAGCATTCGCTCCGTGCATCGTGGGTCCCCACGCTATACTGGGAGAGCATGAGCCGTAAACTGCGCAGGGAGGTGGGTGAGCGGTGCTGGGGGCTGCTCTGCATGGGAGAGAGGGGTGCTGAGGGGGCAGCCCCACACCAGGGAAAAGCGGCGATGAGGGACAGCCCCAAAACAGGGGAGAGTGGCGCTGAAGGAGTAGCCCCGGATTGGGGCAGGTGGCCATGGAGAGCCGTGCTGAGGGCAGCCCCTCCAGCTTTGTGTGAAGTAGAGTCACAGCTGCCCTCGCCACTGCTGCCTTCGCAGCTCACACTTCCAGGCTGGCAAATTTACAAACTTTGTCCACATATAAGGTGCACCGGATTATAAGGCGCGCTTCCAGGTTTTGATCAAAATTTTAGTCAAAAGGGTGCACCTTATAGGTGTGAAATTACTGTAGTCTTTACCCCAATGTAACTTACAGAGAGTTGGCAACTCCAAGCTTTGGCTAAGTCTGTTTAGAAGTTCAGAAGTTACCAGGACAGTGTAATGATGGAAATCAGGAAAAGTCTGTAGAAAGACACCACATTTTACAAAAATAAGGTATTTCCCTTTTTATTTTTTTAAGAGATAGTAGGTGTCAAGTTTTTTTTCTTTTCTCCTCTTTGCATACATATTCTTCTAATGGGAAATGCTGACATCTCCCAGGTTTTATTAATTATGTTGATGCAGCCATAGTGTTCTGAAAGATGATATCGTATTTCTCATGTATTTTGCAGTCACTCGGAGCACAGTGAATGACGAGCATTATCTAAGGTCTGAAAGACACAAAATTCACAGCATAGCCACTTCTACTGATTTGTTTCAGATGGCAAACTCTGCTAAAAAATAACAAATGGGGACCAGCACACCACAATAAAGTGATGTTTTAGCTCAACATCATGCTATTACATCAAAGAGTAGTGTTACTGCATGCCAACATGATGACATGTCATTTTAGAGAAACCAAAACTGTCTCAGATCTGCAAATACCCTCCTCACAGCTCATAAAAAATGCAACCCCCCAGAAACCTTGGGATGACAAGCACCGGGAGCAGATCTGGTCTGCACAGACTCAGCAGGACTCTTTGGAAGTTCCTGCCAGTGCTCCTTTTGCAGCCAGAACAGCCACTGTTGAGCTACACAAATTACTCTAAGCCCTTTTCCTAGAGCCATCAGCCAGGGAACAACCATTCAACTGCCATTTGAGAAAAATAAGCAAAGCATACTTTAAAAGAATAGAGAAAAAGAGAATCTTCTATTGATCACTGCTGCAAACTGGCTTTGTATTTCCCTTGTTCCTGCACTGCAATTTCAGTTAAACCGCAGCTAGCTGCAGCAATGTATTTCCATAGGATATTTTTTTAAAGCCTCACACTATGCAACATAGCATACAACAAACTGCCCACACATATATACCACCCTTCTCACACTAGGCTACCTTCTTGATAATCCCTACAGGCATTTATAATGGCGTTTTAGCCAGCAAGAACAGCAAAACTGGATCAATGTACTTCTATAGAGTTTTAGATCACATAAAGACTCTTCTCAGTGTCAAACCTACAGACAAATGATGGCTGCAGTGAAGTACAGGTCTGATGTCAGAGATAGGCATCATGCCTTCACTGCCACTGCTCTTGCCAACAGAGCCAGTCTTCGCTTGGCTGAATCAGCATCAGCAGAAATGTTGTCTTACATCTGCCACTGACTGGAAACACCAGTGTGGCAATGTCTGCCACCAAAGCCTGAGAGGAATCATATCACTGAGGAAGGCTGAATAGTCAAGGCTTAAAAGCAGAATAAAGGAAAAAGAATCTGAGAAATTAAAAGAGATAATGTTAGGAAGTACAGAGGAGGCATAACTATACTGTCCACCTTCAGTTTACTGCACAGGCTGAAGAGTACACATGAGGGAAGCCCACAAAAGTCAACAAAAAGTCCTGCATATACGGTCCTTGTTTCCAGCATGAAACTAAGCAGCAAAGAAGTGCATCAGAGACTGCTGCTGGTTGCTTATTTTGTGATTCTAGTAGCTGCTTCCTTGATCTTACTGCTACTTTGTAAGAAATGGAAAAATAGAAACTTCCACAGATACTGAAAGGTTTGATTTCCAGCCTTGGAAGAAGCTTGGATTGATGTAAAAATAAAAGGACACAGACATTAAACAGAGAAATTATAAACTTACGTTTCTAGAGTTCCAAGTATGAATATGCCTTAAGTAAGTAAGAAGCTGTATTGAATAAGACGGTGAAAGGTTTTATAGTGCGGTAATGTAACTGTATAAGGTAAGCTAGGAGTTGAAGTGTTATAATAGAAGTATGCACAGGACTTGCATCCTAAACACCAGGATTTTACTTGAGTCTCAAAAGCTGCATCAACATCTTTGCTTTCCAGAAACATTTTTCCACTGACACAAGTAACACTGCAGTGTCCAAGCACTTATTGATCAACTGGAATAACAGATATTTTATCCTGGGGAAGTGAAATGTAACTACCCAGAAACTTTGTCATTGCTGGGAAAAAAAAAAAAAAAAAAAAGTTTTCCTTGTCTTTGCAATACTGGATGCAGCAGCAAGAGGGGAAGAAATCTGGGACTCCTTCAGATTGTGATTACCAGTATCAAATCAACATTATTTATTTTGATAGATTTTCTTCTATCAGTACATCTTTCTAGTACTTCAGTCTCATAATCTGAAGGCTGTGAGTTTGATTTTCACATGAGGCACCACTATATTATGTTTTATATTCTTTTTTTCCTCTTCAGTCAGAGTTCGGAGTAAGGGCACAAGGGAATTCCATATTCAGACCCAGTTGTTTATTAATTCTTACCTAGTACAGTGAGTGCTACAGCACTTCTAGCTAACAAGCTAAAAATGGAAAAATGGCAATGTATCTTCCTCGTTACAAGGTTTTTAAAAGCCAAACAGTCCAATTAAAAGCTGACACCTACATTATTTTTATTTTTGACCCAATGACCAAACACCCATGACCTGCAGTGCAGCATCTTCCATCTAATTAAAACATACTACCTAAACGCAAGAAGAAGAAGGACAAGAAGGAAGAAAAAGCAATGCCCTAAAACCTCCATCTGTCCTATACCTATTACTGTATTCTAAAACTCCAAATTTCAAACCCTTCACCATGTGATATTTCACACTTCTACTCAAACTACACACCAGTGATTCTAGTTCTATCACTCAGTTTTGGAAGCTTCACCAAGGCCTCAGGTCAAAAGCAGTGCTCCCCTGGAGATCAGTGCCTGACAGCACAGAAAGTTCAAAACCCCCAGGCTTCAGAGTTCCAACATCCTCATACTGTATTTATACAAGAAACAAATGACTATTAGTACCAACTATTTTATTTTCCTCTCCACTAGGGCACTATGTGAAGTGCACATCTTTTTCCAAATACCAGTAGCTTCAAAGATTTTTTTTTTGTAAGTATCTCCAAATCTAGACATCTTCCATGAAAGCAAGACAGATCAGATCCCCCCTGTATTTAGCAGGCCAGCACTCAGAAAGACAACACTATCCTGAAAATATTTTGTACCCCTGACTGTAAGTCAATCTAAATTTTGTGGTGTGCATACATCCAATCATTCAACAAGGGTAAAATTAGTGACCTATTTTTCTCTAAATTAAATAAAAGTATGCTAAAACTTGATCCACCCTGTGATGATTAGAAACAGGACATTCCACAGAGTCATGTGGTGCTTTTATGGCTTCTTAACTCTGCTGAGAGGCTGCATGACCTGAGTGCACACTCATCCAGTCAGGTATGGCCAGTTGGCTGCTGCCCCACTCCACTCCAAGTCCAGAGTCAGCTCCAGGGCAGAGGCCTCTTGAACTCCCATGCTTGCCTGAATCAGACTTTATCAAGATACTCTCAGGCTCTTCTTCATTGAGTGTCTTATCCTTCACCTTTGCTTGGATGTATATTGGGAATGTTTTATTTTAATTAAATTGAGGATCCATAAAATTAATCTTTAAATGTCCCTATTATGTCTCCACAGTTGAACATGGATGAAAATCCAGATCTGCCCTTATGTCCAGCTGGTTTGGGATCATTCCATGCTTTTGTTCCAGCTGTGTGTTTTCCTTAAAGAATCAGGACATTTAATGCTTAGAAGAAAAGTTATTTGGTGCAAGGCTTTTTTATTGTTTATACAAAGTACAACTGATCCTGATGTGTAACTGAGGCCTCAGGCCCTGTTGTACTGCAAATATTGAAAACAATCATCAAGCAACTAGAGTCTTTGCACAAATACTCTTTTAAAAATATGATCCAGTTGGATGGTGTCTTCCAATTCTACCAGAAATAGCATTTAACATAGCTGTTATAGGACAAATACATTTCTAGTTTACTGGAATACATAGATTCTTCTACAGAGATAGTGTACAAAATCTGTGTAGTACTTCTAGTAGCATGTAAGTTCTATGCAAGGAAAAAGTAGTCAAGTGATAAAGAAAAAGTAATTGATTGAAACAAAATCTCTTCCACATTTAATTTTTACTGGTTAGGATTCAGAACAAAAGTTGTGTGAAAATATATTAATATTTTTTCATTGATACATCAACAAAATAGTATTTCAAACAGTACCTTGTATGGAAAGAACCTTATAATTAAACTAAGCAGACAATTTGTAAATATATTTTTTGTTTAGTCTGGAATACAAATTTTACACAGCACATACAACTCTTAAATCTTATCCAAACAAACTCAGGGGAAAAGTAGACTTTATGAGTACACACCTAGAAATTTAGGTCTTATTTACTTCAAAATTTGCACAAAATATTTGGAAATTAATTTAAACATAGGAAGCATTAGCTCAGAATCAGCAGAAAGAAAGCAAAGTGCATTATTGGTCATAGCCACATTTAGTTACTTCTTCATCTTGCAAGAATAAGGCTCCTTCATTCACTGTTGTAAACAGTGGTTAAAACATTAAGTCCTGTAAAGCTGAAATGAGATCAAATGCTGTATGTTTAGAAAAAATTAGCAAAATCTACCAGTTTTGACAAGCAGTACTTGCTATGGTTTTTAGAAACCCTCCGAAGTGTGTAACTTGAATAGCTAGTTGTGTTTAGGAGGAAATTTCTGATATGCAGTGACATTTAGGAGCAGGCAACAGGCACTAGATCCTAGAAACCTGTAAATTTGTTCAAGAGGCCATTTACATTCAAAGCTGACAGAGAACCCTAGCCACTACACACATGAGAAAGAATTAAAGGTCTTCTATCTTCACATCTCATGGTGAAGTGATACGCACCTCCAGCAGATACTTGCTGGAGGTGAGCGCTGAGCAGGCAAGTTCTTGCTGATTTGTGAAAGCAAGATGAGAGAGAACACTAAAAACCACTGGTGATGGCTTAAAAGTAGTGCTCCTCAGTTTCTCTATCAAAATGCACAGCCTAGGATGACTTAAACATAAATAATCAGCTTTCAACTTTGTTTAGCTGTAGCTTTCATTCTTCAAGTGAAGCTTTTCACTCACACTTCTGTAGTTTAAAGAACATTAAGGTTTTCACATGTTTCTTCCAGGGGATACAACTGTTAAATACACAGGGAATCAGTGTTTCCACACACTGAGAGCCTGGATTGTCCTCTGCAAAATAAGTTTGTGCTATTCTGTTCTGCTTTCTGCCTAGACAGTCAAACTGTTTTCACTTCATCTCTGTTTCTGGATATCAATTACATACGTGCAGTTACACCTAAATATGGAAAGCAAGGGTATACCTACAGCCTTTCTTTTTAAAAAAAGGCTGTTTTACACAGCCAGCATACCTGAAATACTGTGATCCAGGATACTGTTCATTTACCATTTTTTGCACAAAGCTAAAGTAGCATTACCAAAGTCAGCCATGTGACTTCTTAATCCTAACAAATGGTTTTCACTAATGTAAAGAACAGACCTCCAGCAAAACTAAACCAGGAGAAACTGCTATTTGTTTGATATTTCTGACACTGCTCTGAGAAGTGTCGAAATGCAGCAGAATAGAGTGAAATCAAGATTCAAGATCTGATACTCATGAATTTTTGTTATTCACAGTTTTAGGAACTTGCTTCTAGAACTGATATTTCTTGATTTAAAAGTCTCCTGCATATACTCAGTAATTTAGTGAGCTCTTGAACTTTAATTTAGAAAGTTCAAGCAAACTTTCCTTAAGATCTCACTAAAACCCAGGTGTTCTGGATCTTCCCAATACAACTATAGTATGAGATGGAAAGTAAATAGAAAGTAATCCATGTATAAATATTTAATAAGACACTTGAGTCTGGAGCAAAAGGCTTAGGTTCTTAGGAACTTAGTGTTCCCTCTTTAGAATGCAAACAGATTAGTTGCATGACACAGTGTTAGTACAAACTTTCCTTGACCATAAACATTTGCTGATGTATTTCACTAACAATGTAATGTATAGGAACAGAGGAAGACCGCGTGTGGAAAAGGTCCAATTTCACAATCTACTCTCACCTGATGATGCCTTTTCCTGAAGCATCTCAAGAAGTTCCCTGTGCATCATTCTCCTTTCTATTGGCAAAGAGGAACATGACAACAGTTAAAAATCAATGGCAGATGCCAACAGAAGATGCTGTTCTGCTTCATATATTCCCACAAAAAAATCTCAGCCTGAAGTCACAAGTATTTGCTAAAGACAATTCAGATGGGACCAAGAGCAGCCAAATTTTTGAGGTATTAAAAATGCACTATTTCATCTTAGAAGGAACTTAAAATGTCTGTGTTACTCTCCTTCAGAAAAGGGCCACTGAAAGATGAATGGCAATATATTTCCTCTCCCATCTCTTATATCAATTCTATATGTCTCTAGTAAAATCAGATCGTTTTTGTGTGGCCTTGCAATGAGATAGGATCAAAAGACAGCTGTTCTGTCAGAGCTTTTTTGCATACAAGTTTTAATATGCCAAAACCAGTAATATATTAAAACTACATTGGCCCCAGTGGTGCCTAATTAATCAAAGGTTGAAGAGAGGAAGCTTCTTCACAGGAGATATTTTTACGGCTGATCTGTTGAGGGAATGGAAAAGTAGCTACAAATCCAACAAAAGTATAAAAGCCTCATAACTCCTGTGTTCACAGTTTACTGCACATCTATTTTCAGACCAACATGTGCACACATAAAATAATGAGAAGTATACAAGAAATTATTTAAACTCTTTGCTGAAATGAATCAACTTACATTTAATAATATGATCACTTGCCATTCAAAAAAAGCCAGTTTTTCATTGTGTGTGCCCATGATTCAACTTAGATACTAATGTGGCCAGAAACAGAAATTATAGAGTTACCAGGAACTGAAGTTGCCTTTTTACTAACAGAATTACCATCCTCAAACAAAGTGCAAGGCTCTTCTCTGAGCTAAACTCCATCCATGTGCTCTGCCATTTTGAGACTGATAAACATTGTATTCTGAGCATAGACCGGACTCCAAGTTGAAGTCTGTGCTTTGCTGGCACTCAGGCAGGCAGATGCAGGTGTCTGCGTAGATGGAGGTACTGGATAAGCTTGGGGGTACATTAAAGGAAAACTCCACACTCACTCCCATGCAACTTGGAAAGGACAGCTCCACGTTCCCAATCTGAACCACAGCACTCAACATCCATTGCAGTTCCACAGCACAACCAGTGTGGGAAGCAGAGACAGTTGGCCTTCTCTAAAAGACAGGAAGTGCAAAGTGAAGGGAGTGAGGAGCTCCCTGCATTCTGGGTGACCTGAGAACCGACTTGCAAGTCACACACTCCTGCCTTGGGGAGACACTGACCCATGCTCCTGCAGACATCCACACAGCCCTGGGACAAACAGCTGAGACAAGCAGCACATGGAAATGTCACAGGAACATGAGACTGTTTTCCAGGGTCATTTTGCCAGGTCATCTAATATTTTTATGGCCACAGCCTAAAGCACTGAAAGCAATCCTGATTAACATAGCTGGCTATCAAGATAATAACCACAGCTGTACTATTAACAATGTGAAAACCAGTTATTGTTTTCTTTTCATCTCTTAACAATTATCAAAAAGGGAAATAATCAAATTACTTTTAATTACAACATTAAAAATTACAAATTATTAAATACTTGTTTGTGCTCATGTAATTACTAGCAAAAGCTAGTTGTACCATATACTTTTCGGTATGTAAGAAAAAGTGATTTAAAAATTCCTAAAGTAGAGCTTTAAACTTTAAGTCATATATATTCAATCTATTAAGTAAGCCCAAAGTAGAAGGAAGAAATGTGAACCAAATGCTGATTAAAGCATAAAAAATAATGCTGTTAGTCAAGCATAAGCTAAAAAAATAATATGTATATGCCAGATGGCTCTTATCAGAGGTAAGTCAGTATTCCTAAAGATT
This sequence comes from Sialia sialis, assembly GCA_009812075.1. Lineage (NCBI taxonomy): Eukaryota > Metazoa > Chordata > Aves > Passeriformes > Turdidae > Sialia > Sialia sialis. Next base: position 11,736,849 of record VRYO01002184.1, on the reverse strand, counting down.
CTTTATTTTTGTTTGTCACAGTTATCTGTTTCTATGGGCAGTTAAAACAGAAAATTTAATTAAGTACAGATTTATTTGACAAGGATGTTATGCTTTTAATGAAACACACTCCCACTTCAATTTCCCTTGTGCCAAGAGATGTATTTACTGAAAAAGTGTAAGATAGAGGAATGATGTTTCTAAAAATTGAAACATCATTAAAATGGGTAAAACAAGCACCACAGTTGCTCGCAAGTTGATAAGACATTGTGTGAAATAACAATAAAAATCCCAAACCCCTTTTACAAGGGCAAGAAAACCACTCTTAAACACTTCTTAAGTGACAGTCTGGAAACACGGCAGAATTGTGCTGCTTAAATGAAGGTCTGGAAAAGATCATGTATCTGGAGGTTTTGAAGGAGGTTATTATACAAGATGGAAGGATCATTCAATTTCCATATCCTTGAGGGACACGCAGCTTGGTTTTCTCTCCAGGGCAAACTATACTGTGATACTTTAAAACATGAAAAATCCCAGTGTTCCTCCTTTGCTCCTGCCCATTCTTGTTTGTCCATGTGCTGAAGAGAAAATCTTCACCTCTTTAGAGTAATTGATCTCATCAAAAACTCAGCATTAGGAACTTGTATGTGTTTCTAGCAGCCAGGTCACAGAGCTGAAACCTCCTCCTACCCTGTGGGAGTAACACCCTGGACTGGGACTCAGTCAAGTAGGATGAAGTTCTGAAATGTGACATTGACTCAGTATGGTCACAGTTGAACATCATTTGCAAAAATAAAATCTTAATTTTGCAGAGAAGATCCTGTTTCAAATAATGCACTTCCTCCAGCTATAACATCCTGCCAACACTACATGGAGCATTCACACAACTTTTCTAAACAAATGTGAAGAAAAATATGTCAGGAGGTACTTCCCTTGAAATTGCTTCCCTTAACACAATTTTCACATAAAATTCACATAAATGGTTGTTTGAGCAGTCATTCTTAGAAGCCTGAAAGCAATTTGCTTTAAAGGTTTGAAATTTAATTCCTGGCTTTCTTATAGACGTTGGGAAATCCATCAATAACACCAATGGAACCCAGCAGTCCTCTTCAGTCCAGACTGGAGAGCTGATAATACTGATACACAATACAATAAATGTGTGACAGAGCCCAGGCTCCGCTTATAGCAGATACTGATGAAATAAACCTAAGGACATCTAAATGTGGAACATCTGACACATGATTCTTCAAGACAAAATAATGCAGAATACTGCATCTACATTAACTCTGTGAAGAAAACACTGACTACTTTTTGTTACCCAGTGTACAAAATACAGACATTGCAAGCAGAACTTTTATTCACCCAAATGTTCTCAGGAGTTAACACACATTCCAACTAATAAAAGACAAGGGAATGATTAAACTAGATTAGTTCAGGTTTTAGTCCTGATGTTGGAAAAACAAGTGAATTACTTCACAGCTCTGGAAAAAATCTGGAGATAACACATATGTCATTTATTGCTTCAAGAGAAAACATTAAATCTCAGGAAAACTTCCTTAAAGGTCCCAGAAACACTGATCCAAGGCTGCAAGGATTCACTGGGTGTCCCATTGCTGGTTTTGTAATGCTTTTGGATTTACAATTCAAGTACAGCTGGAGTTATTACAGGGAATGACCACCTGCTGCCTTGATTTTACATGCAGACTTTACTTCTTTATTTTAAATTTGCTGTGAGACAAGCTGGGCTATATTTCCACTGCTAAGGATATTCCAAAGGCTGACATCTTCCAAAAACATTTTGTCCTCTTAGGAAGATATGTCTTAGTTAAAACGAGACAACCTCTTCTGCTATCTTTGCTTCCAAATGTCTCTAAATTTGGAGAGAAAATGTATTCCAGAAGAAGTGATTAACTATTTTCAGAGGTCTCTTATTAAGGAGTACAGAAAGCAAACTTTTTAGAGTTTTATATCAAAATATTTTCTGTGAAGTCAATTACTTTCCTGAAAATATCGTTGAGTAAGCAGCAGATTTCTTTGCTAAAATTTGAAGAAACATATAACTAAAGCAATTCTCACAGCGTGAAAGCACTTTGGAGCATCAACTTTCTCCTACCCTATGGTTGTAACTGCTCTGCACTGCAGGACTTCCCCCATCTCAGCTGGATCCTCAGTCATTAGTCATCACAATAAAGGAAATGAGACAACAACATCATGTAGGTATTCAGAACACACAACACAGTGAGTATCAAGAGAAATGAAGCTACTTGAAGAAAAACATTTGTTTAAAATTTTTCTAGAAAATACCTATCACCTATATTTCTCATATAAAAACATCCTGATTTACATTCCAACTGTTCCTAGATAATTAATGATGCCAGGGTAAGCAGTCTTCAATATATTCAGGGAGAAACATTAATGTGTATTTCCAGTGAGATTGCTGGTACGCCTGCACAGTGACCCCCAGGAAGGGCTGAGGTGAAGCATTCCTGAACCACTCCAAACCAGTGGGAGCCAGTGTACTGGTGTACTGTGCAGGTCCCATGGAGTATCTGTCCGGGAGTTTGGGCTACAGTTTCTGCACTTTTGAGAGTGATATCAGTGTTTATCAATCCAAACAGTGCAGTTAGGAGTTCAAGTGCTCCTATACTGTTCCAGCAGAATATCATGGATGTGAAAACAAATCTGACAGATCTGTCTTAAGAGATAGCAGATTTATAGAACTTCAAAAAACAAAATTTAGTGCAGAATTGCACCACCCTTAGTGCTAAACACTAGGTACATTTTAGAACTGCGTACTAAAACATTCTTCCTTTACTATATACTAAGAATTCAGCACATGCTGAATTTAGACATTAGACAGCTTTCTTTAACTATCTAAAAGAAGTATTATCAACCTTTTAAAAAAGACAACCAGATATTTCTTTCTAATAGTCCTTCAAAACTTGTGCACTATTTGTACTGTATTTATTATGGATCAAACACAAAATTACTTTAACTTTCTGTTTATTAGCTTTGGCAGCACAGCTGTTTTTAAAAAAAGAGCCACAAAAAAAAACCTTCCAAAAATCACCGGCTATGAACAAAAACATTTACATCTATACTACTTTTCAGATAACAAAAATGTTTCTATTTCCAAAACAATTAGTTGGATGAGATATCTGATGAAATTCACGGTATCCTGTTCTTACCACGTTGCATCTGAACCACTAATCTTAAAGAAATTAGGATGTTAGTTTAAAGTTAGAAGAAATTGGGCTTGAGATAGTTACCTGGAATGAAAATACAGTAATTTCACAACTATCACCGGATTATAAGGTAAACTTCCGGGTTGTCAGCAAATTTCCGAACTCTGTCCACATATAAGGCGCACTGGACTATAAGGCGCACTTTTACCCCCCCCTCAGCGAGGATCCATGTGCAACAAAGTAACTAATTAGTAACAGAATCGTGCGATCGTGGGGTTTACTGGCAGATGCTCAATTTGCAAACATTTTTTTCATGGATCGGTGTAGCCCTGTGCCGCAGGCCCCGGCACTCCCACCTGTCCCCAGCGCCGGCTGGCATGGCTCTCACAGTTAGTATGGCTCTTGCGGCTCACGACTGGCTCAGCTCTTGCGGCTTGTGCCTCGGCTCGCGGCTCAGCTCACAGCTCGTAGCGGCTTGGCTTGCACTTCCAGGTTGGCAAATTTCCAAACTTTGTCCATATATAGGCACACTAGATTATAAGGCACACTTCCAGGTTTCAATCGAAATTTTAGTCAAAAGGGTGCACCTTATAGTCATGAAATTACTGTAACTGATTGCCTGTCATTTTATGATTGCTTAGCTGTGCTTGCAAAGGGAAAAGATGAAACTAGTAGGTAGGTCCAAAGAACACAAACCAGAAACTCATTCTTTTCAAAATTGGAGTTGCCCCAAAAGCCATTTGTACTGTTATTGATAAAAAAGGTCGAGAGTTCAGGGTGAGGTAGACTCACCTTACTTCCTCCTTTTAAGACCACTCCCCACAAAAATGACCCCAGACTTAACTCAAGAAGCCAACCACGCATGCTTAATAGCCATTCAAGCTAATTACCATAGGAAGAAGGGGATGGGAGGGGCTGGTATTATGAATATGTATTTGTTTGAACTTTTGTCAATAAATAGACTTTGTGACCACCTGTAATTTTGCAGTGTGTATTAGGGGGCTATCCCACGCTGCTGCCCAGTGCTGGATAAACATACACTTTCTAACTTTAAATTGTTAGAGAGTCTTTTGTCCATCACAATTGAGTATCAGTATTAGACCAATACTCATATTTTGGTAAATCACATCTTTCCTCCAAATTTGTTTTCTATTTTGGCAACTCCACAGAAGGTCAGAGTAACCTCATATGTCATCCATCAAATCAGGACAGTTGCAAAAAAAGGCTGGTCCTATCAATGGATTTATGACTGATTAGAGAGCAACAGCTAAAATGTCTCTAATCAACAGCCTAAAAGAAGGAGACTGGCAAACACCTGAATATTCTTCTTATTTTTGCAGAATAAGTAATGTCAAGGAAAAAGTTATACAATTTACACTTATACCCAGATTTTCAGCCAGACCACTCTGTATCCTACATGTAATTAATTCTTCTCTTATTCCCACTATGTTCTATTATTTGGATGTTGCTTTATTTGTTAAAAAAATATACATTAAAAAATTTAAAAGTGCCATCATTCCCTTTTATTCTTTTTCCATTTTCCTCACCATCAAGTGTTCAGAAAATCAGCCCTAACATTTTGCTGGACACCAGCAAACACACATGTTCCTCATTCACAAGGAGACAGAATCTCCCCATTTTCCTTGAGTATCACTGATGGACAATGTATAGTCTGTCCTCCTGTCTTCTAAAATCTCCCATTTCCTTCCAGGAAAAGCTACGATTCCCACAAAAAATACTGCACATATTTCCCAGAAAATAGGTAGTCTGAGACACCTATGAATTCAGCTTTTCTTCCAACTAATTGGCACTCCAGCCTCTTCTACCACTACAAACATAGTTTTGCCTGGTTAGTCATCTTCATTGTGTGCTCCTTCTGGCTGCAGGCTCCATGACTGGTGTACTTCCTGCCTATCTGTTGCCTAATTAAGTTTGCTTTGTAGTAATCCCTGCTGTTGGCTGTTTTTCTGGCTCATGAACCAGCTGACCTGACTGTCAGCCAAATCTCTTCAAACTGGACCTTGTTCACAGATTGGTTCTGTGATCCTTCTGTTTCCGAAGCTGACTTAGTCAAGGGATCACACTGGAAATCCCTGTCACACCTTCCACTTGCTGCAAGTGAAAAGTTTTTTAAAAAGACTCCTCTTTCTGCAAAGGTCATCTCCTCTCATTTTAAGAAGCTTAAAAAATAGTACCAGGAATATTCTGAACCAATCACACTTAGAAGATGGGCAAGTTCTGGAGTAGGGTGAAAGGAAAGAGGCATGACAAAAAAGAGGTATTTAAGAAAATTTAACCTGGAAAAAAGGCTATCAAGACACACTCTAAGTGATGAGTACTATACATGAGTAATATAGAATGTGCTGAAAGAAAATGCCAATTAGGTAATTTCAAGGCAGGATATAAGTTACCCCTTCTTGTCTATCAAATGTTTGGAGAGCAAAGTCTTAAACTGTTTCTCAAATGTAAGAAGGCATCAAAAATCTCTCTTCAACTGAGACATCACTGAAGGACCAACTGCACAGATTAGCTTTTGTTAGGCAAAAGCCCAATCAACCACTTATATATTTCAAAGACTCACAATTTTTCTTTGCCCTGGATAGAACACTAGAGAGTTTATCTTCCTGCAGAAATTCTTAGTTTTCTTTCTGACTTCAAGGTAGAGTGGCAGACAGAAAATAATTTAAAGAATATTTACAGTTCTCCTAGAGTGAATAAATGAAAACATAAGAAAACTTGAAAGGCTGATGCTAGTCCTATTCTAAGGAGTTATATGACAAGTAAAACATCACAAACTCATCCAAGTCTCCAATCTATGGGCAAGAATGACAAAAAAATTTATGAAGAAAGAATTTGGATACATGTTTTTATTCTCCGGTACTCAGGAAATTGAGGGGGTCGGTACTATGAACCTCTTGCTGAACTCTCTGTTTTGTCCATATGGAGCAAATCCGCAGCACAACTTATCACTTTTGGTCTTGGAGACAGTGCCACAGATATAAAGTTAGAACAGGCTAGTCGTGGCAAGGCTCCAAAGAGGGAGAGACAAGGCTAGTCTGGTTCTGTCTTCTCATCTGTCTACACATCTAAAATGAAATCAGTGGGAGTGATTGCATTGCCTTCAAGGGGAACAGCACCCTCCTTGTGCAGGTTACCAGGGGTAGCCATGGCAGCTTACACAAACAAGAAATGATACAGTTCCTATTCCCAGGGCAACATGACTGCACCCTCAGCTCATGCCAGCAAGGAATAGAGAATCACAAAGTATCTTCAGATGAGGAGGAAATATCACAGTACAAGCAGAGGGATTCCACTCTGTGCCAGCTGAGCAGGACTTTCAGGAGTCATCTCAGCTTACATCCATATCAGTAACACCTCACCTCTGAGAAGTTCAGTTTGAGTAAACTAGAAACTTCCAGGCTAGAAAGGAGAAACAAAAAGGACATTCACTTGGTATAGTGAGTCTACACAACTTCTTCTTAAACTAAGACAGCTCACAGTGTCGTAGGATGAAACAAGGAGCTTCTTAAATGCTACATTTGCTTCCAAAATAGTGTAAAGACTTTAAAATCCTGGGTTAAAGTTCACATGAAGCACAATTGTTTGAACAGTGACACATACTTCTTTGCTGGGCTTTTCCAAGCCATCTCGAAGTGCTCTATGGAGCACAGCTTGAGGGCCCATGTTCTGGCTGATTTCACAGGTCCCCACTGCAATCACAAAATCTTCTGCCCTTGCAGGAAGACTGAGAAAGTTTCAGGTCACAGTCACCTCACCCACCCTGGTGACCCAAAAATGCCATGGATCCTGGTTAGTTTTGAAAATTGTGGAAATCTTCTTAACAAGATACATTTCCTAGAATATATTTAGCCTCACTTAGTACACACGTCCTCTCAGACAAAACTGCAAACCAAACCACAGAAACAGGGTCTGCTACCAAGGCCTCCTTGATTATCCTGCTTGAACACAGTTATTATCATTACTGAATTTTACAATAAGATGGGAGCCTGTACCCCTGAGAACTCTTCCCAAAGAGATGATGTAAGACTGCACATAGGAACAGGTTTGGTCTTTATACCCATTGCATAAGGAACCCTTTCAAATGCAGTGAGTTTGGTTTTACTTATGCTGTTTAAGTATTTAGTGTGGTTTTCATTAGAGAGCTAAGGTCAGTGTATTTAGGTTCAGTCAGGAGGACATGTACAATAATTGTTTAATGAAACATTTGGCAAAGTTTGTTTTCTTACTTAAAAAAAACAAAGCCTTGGCAGTTGTTAAAAAAACCAGCTGGCACGTAAGTTGTTTGACTTCACTATTACCTCATTTTCTTCCAAAATATTGCCAGAACTTCTTAATGATAGCAAACAGATGGTCAACATATTTAGTGTTATAGATAATATCTTCCCAAACCAAATGATGGCATTTTATGTTTAACCAAAAGAGAATTTGAACAAGAATTAGATATTATTTACCTATGTTCTATCTTTCAAAAAATAACTAGATAACAATCCCAGAATTACTTGTACCTGTATCTATGATCAGTGCATTTAGCACTGCTCACACCTTGGCATTGTCAGTTTGAAACAAATGGAGTATCCCCCAGTCTGTTTTGTTTTTAACTGGTCAGCCTGCAGGCCATGAGTATTGAAATAGCAGCACTATGTCCCACAATGTCAAGCCAGGGAGTAGTAAGCCACATTGGAACAGAGTAGTTTGAACCAACAGCATTAAAGAATTCTGTCACCAGCAAATACGTTTATGTAACACACTCTTGCAAAAATAAATCATTTTGTTGAGTCAACACTTCCAAAGAAAGTCTTTCATCAGGAAATTCTTGACTGTTCCAAATAAAGTAATTAACCAGCCAAAGCAGAAATCAGCAAACATTATTAAAAATGCAATTTATAATTATTACAATCTCATAGCAAAGAAAGGTTAATCAATCTTCAACTAATTATAACAAGAGAGACATTTTGTACACTGTTGAGGTGATTAGTTACAGGCAAAAGGTAATCTAAGCTCTCTTGCCAATCTGACATTACTTTATGCTAGATAACAATTAGATGACAGTAATTTCATGACTATAAGATGCACCTTAAGGCCTAAAATTTTGATCGAACCCAGAAGTGTGCCTTATAATCCGGTGCACCTTATATACGAAGAAAGTTTGAGTATTGAAGGGATCTCAAACAATTTCTGTTTCACATTGCGCAGCAACAAACATGAAGCTCGCAATCAAATGACCATGAGCAGGCAAGAGCTGCGCAAGCCGCCCGAGCCATGAGAGCAGTGAGCGGCAAGCAGCCCGGCGCTGGGGGTGGCTGCAGGGTGCGGGAGAACAGTGGGCAGGAGTGCCGGGGCCTGCAGCATGGGGAGGGCACCTAGGGCTGCGTTTAAAGGCTACGCCGATCCATGAAAAATGTTTGCAAATTGAGCGCCTGCCAGTAAACCCCACGTTCGAGCAATTCCATTAGTAATTCATTACTTTACTGTGCGCGGATCCTCGCTGCAAAAAAAAAGTGCTCCTTACAATCCAGTGTGTCTTATATATGCTAAAAGTTTGGAAATTTGCCGACACACAAAAGTGCACCTTATAATTCGGTGCGCCTTATAGTCATGAAATTACTGTAATCATCCAAAGTTCTGACTTCAGGTTACGCTGTTCACTGCATGGATGTTGAGGATCTGCCTATCTTTTCTTGCTTGTTTGATCTGCAGTAATTCTATCAAAATCTCGTTGATTGCCCAGAGATAATTTACGCTAAATTTACTGTCATCATTTTAACTTCAGAAAAACCATGGGGAATCACATGTATCTCTGGTCACACCAACCTTTCATTCAGGTAACAACCACATTTTGAGCAAATCTCTCAATCTTAGTCACTTCCTCCTACTCATGATGCTCTGCTTCACCTTGCAGTGTAGTCTCGGAGTAGACAAACAGGATTTTGTTCGAATGGGACAAAGTCAGAGGATGGGTTTCCAAGCATACCTGATGCACTCAAGTGGTCCTTCACTTTATTGGACCAGACTCAATGCAGTGTAAATTGTCCACCATGTCCCCAGAATCAACTGCCTCATTCTACAGACACACTCCCTTCCAACTACACTAGTTGCTAGAAACAGTTTCTGAGGAGATATTTTTTGAGAGAGGAAAGCAGTTCTAGAATGCCATTAATAGTTTTCTAATTGATCATATAATGATATTTCAATGGGCTTTAAAGAACACGTAAAAATGATATTATTTGATGTGATTACATATTATAGGGAAAAAAAGAGAAATCAAGTTTTCCCAATTTACAGCAGTAAAAGCTGCCTGGGACACAGCTTCTCCTGAGTAGTTTGTGAAGCCTTAGAAACAACTTTTTAATTTTTTCCCTTAATTTCTTTTTTTGGTGAGGGAGAATGAAAAAAACCAAAATATTAGTTCCAGTACCTATTGAGCAAAGTTTAAAACAAACTCTATTATTGTTATAAATTCCAAGATAAGTGAACAGGCATCAGGAGAAGGTATATGTGCAACAAAGACTGGGTCTGCTACTTTATCATCGTGAGTGTTTGGAAGTTGACGACATTACATAGAAACAAAAAAGCCAACATTATTATAAATAAATAACAAATGAACTGCAAAATGACATGGTGAAGGCCACCAACTATTTAGTGCTTCTTGATACTCTGCAAGTATGAAAAATGCCTCCTGTTCCCTGCTGATTTACCTGTAGCATATTTCTTTGCAAGACAGCCATCAATACAGCATGAAACTTTCAGCAGCGTTGTCTCTGCTCATAAACTGTGGACAAACAGTGAGCAAGTGGAATGAAAAACACTGTTTTAAACACAACAAATTCTACTGACAGTCACAAAAATCTTCTATCTGTAGATCACTCACCTGCACTGAAACTGAACACTAAGATAGGGACAATTATCAGAATTTACATTTACCTCCTCATTTAACTTATAATTTATTATGGTTGTTTTCCTTTCATCTTTCCTCTTGTGCTTCATAATTTAATATTAAGCACTTTTTCTACCCATCAGTTGTTGCTCCTAAAGATGACTGTATGTAAGCCTTGTATGCAAAAGTGGATTCCATATAAGTTCATATGTATTCAAACTGCCTCTTGCCCCAAAAAACTTGTATGTACTGGGGTTCATTTGGGACCTATCACAGGCAGAATTGCCTTGCCTTAGTTAGATAACTGGTATCTCAGCTGGTCAGAAAAATGGGAGTAGGAACACAGAGATTTAGAAGATCTGCACATTCACCCAGAGACTCCAGCTAGGCAGAGGCTTGTGTAATCTCTGGGATGTTCCCTGGCATTTTCTTTGCAGAGCATTACATTAGCTTTCATATCAAAATCAGTATAAGTTCTAAGAATACAGTTTAGGGGACGGAACAACCAGATCCAAAACTCCTAGGTTTAAAATCAGTTTCCTGGGCTTCACTTGCCATTACATTTACTGTTACAGTACCATACAATGTGTAGATACCTTCTTATGCACTTAAGTAGTAAGAGCCACACATTCAATTTAATCTTTTAACTTGACCTCTAAGAAAACCTCCAGAGAAGATCCTAACTGGGACTTCCCCACAAAGAACTGGACTTCTGCACAAATCATTGGATTGCACTGACAAATCTTCATAAGATAAAAACTGATAAGGAGGGGAGAATGACTTCAATGGCCAAGAGTTCAACCATTGAAATGCACAAAGACAGGCTTTTCATTAACTCATCATTAGATAAAGGAACCAAGTCTGAATCACTTGCTAAGATGAAGAATGCTTCTATAACAGATTTCTTCTTGTGCAGGCTTCACAGTAAATTGGATCATATCAAGAGTCAATTGGTACAAGGTACTATTATGGCTTCTCAAATGTAATGCAAGCATTCAGACAACCAAATTGAAATTTTTCTCTTTTAGGAGATGTGCCCTACCACTCTGCTAGGAGACCTCCCTAAGGGTCTCTAGACAAATAGTGTACCACCCTTCCTTCAGAAAAGAATTTCAACTATTCCACAAATTTCTGACTTACTGCATAGAGATAAGTCTTCTAACAAGGTCAGTTTTACAAATAGTGAGATTATACTGGTTTGTTGAGTTTTTGGGATGGGTTTTTTTTGGTTTTTTTAGTGTTTCTTTGTGGGTTTTGGTGTTTTTTTAATATGTCCTGCACATACAGCAGCAGTCTATAGCAAAAACAAGATTGCGGGCACCTGTGGATTACACATATCTGCATCCCATTTCTAGGATTATCTCTCACTAATCAAAAAGTCTGAGGCAGTTTTGACATTTTTATTGCCTGCATAAAATTTTTGAAGCTTGATCTCATCAAAAGTGCATTCAGGGAGGACACTTAAGGACATTGTCTATATTATTTTCATTAAGCTGTCAGCTGAAACACTTTTTAAAACAAAATACAGATTCAGGTATTGACAAAGTCCTGTCTCTGTTTCTGAACTTAAAAGCTCTGCAGCAGTGGAGAAGCTAGGCAGGAAGCCAAGGAATTAGCCTCAGGCCGTAGAGTGTCCTGCAAGAAACAAGGTGTGCTGTAGGATACATAATCACACCATCCACTTTCCCAGTTCAACCAGTCACCTCCATATCCTCAGGCATGGCAGGCCTCCAGTAGCTGCCTGCAGATGTCCAAGTAGGTGTCAGGAGGGCTCAGCACACTTGATAGAAGTACTGTTGTAAAAGGGAAAGATTACCACTTGTAGTAGACAGTTTACTCCATGGACAGGTCTCAGCAGGATATGTCTGAAGGACTGAAAATGCCCTACCAATACCGGTCACATAAGAAATAAGCTAAAAGCCAAATGAGTTCTCAGGTCAGCAATGAAAACAGCATAAAATCTTTGTGACATCTTAACAAAAGAGATGCCAAGAGCTCAAATTGCAAGGTCAACAGCGCTGTGAACACTTCAAACAATCAAGTTGGACCCCAGGAATGTAAAGAGACAGAAGAACGATGCTCACTGCTGCCCAAGGTCAAAGCATTTACAGGATATTTTGTTCTAGAGCCAAACTAGGTCTGCCCCTTACTGTATCTAATCACAAAAGCTATTGAGCAATTCACTTTAGCTCATATTGTAGGGTATATTGAGAACTTCCTTGAAAAGTTCTTCTGCTTATATGTTTAGACACGCTTTCCCTCTGCCAAATGATGAATTTAAAGAATTTTTGTATTTACAGAGCAAACACATCACCAGTTATCAATTAAGCATTCACACTTAACTCTGTCTGAAATTACAAAAATCATCATTTAAAAACCAATCATTTTTAAATAGCAACATTTTTCTAAATTCAGTCCAAAAAGCAATGTCTTACATATACATATATTGTGTCACTGAAATAGACAGGAAAAAATCTGGATTGCTAGTGTTTAAATAAGACTTAATTTCTTTTGTTTTCACTCAGAGGATAAGTTTTCAATATGATTTCAGGAAGTACAGCTGATTAATTAAACAACACAACTAGTATTATTTCCCTTCTCTTTAAGCCTTTCCAATTCCTCAAGTACCTACTGTGTGCTCTTTCCTCCTTTCATTTCCAAAAGCAAAATGTGTAAATCATTTTCATACATTTTGAATGCTGTAGAGCTTAAGATTACACAATAGATGGTGTCTTGACAAAAATTAACATTGCAGTTGAAGGCAGGGTGAAGTAAGTTACTGCATTCCCCTAAAACAGGAGATAACCAGCTGCATTAAGATAAGTTATAGTCTGTTCACACAAGCAAAATAAATTAAAGATTTTACAGAAATCTTGCTTAAATATTTGATTTCTTCAAATGAATACTTCAGAGAGAGAGACTTTAGCCACACAAGCAACTGTCTCAAAGGCAATTGCTTAAATCCATTCCAAGTTATTATTCCTCCACAACCAAATACACAAATCAAAAACACTTCCACAAATAAAGAAGAAGCTATTATAGTGAGGCCTGGACAAAATCTGTACTAGAAGCCCACACATTTTAATTCTTGGAATCTACTTAAAAACCATTTGACTTCTTTTGAACTAGGGCTCAAATCACATAAAGAAATAGGATTCTGTTGAAGACTCATTACAAAGCGAGCAATTTGTAAATCTTTAAAACAGCTTTTGAAATCTTGGCCAGAAGCATTTGAAATGCAGCTGGTCTTTATCATTTGTCATTTAATGAGGTCATTTGATTGAGAATTACACATATTAACATGGCAATTATTTATTTATTTATTTATTTCCAAAAATATTTATAAGAGGCAAGGACAAGTTATATTTGTGTAAACAAACTTACCTGTGCACCCTTCTCTGGAAAACATTTGCATCCAGCACTGCAATTGCGGCCCCCACATGGCCCACTGTAGGACTTCTTTCCACCCTAAAAAATAAAATAAATTTTATAAAATTGAATTTCATTACTATTTGTTAGCTGAAGATCTCCTTTAATTAAAACACTCGGTATCAACACTTTTTACATACATTACCTTTGTTGTGTGAATTTGCTGGGAAGTATTGGGCAAAATGTAATTACATTTTAATTTCTCCACAACTGGGTCCTTTTTGGAATCAGCAAATAACAGAAAAAGTTGGTTTAGAAATTCTTTGAGGACAGGAATTTACACAAGTTGGTGCTCTTCTGCAAGGTGCAGACTGTGCTTCCTAGAGCTCTCAAACCCACAACACTAGACGATGCTTTGAAATACTCAGTACACTATTAAACTGGGATCATAATTGGTAACTCCAACTTGTACCTCAGCCATCCTGCATAAACTAGTTTCTTTACATCAATAGGAATTATCAAGACAAATTTAATTTTGGCAACTTTGCATTTTTCTAAGAACAAGAAGCTGCTAAACCATGAACAAAAGTTACTGGATGAGAGAAAATGGCATTTTTAACTATGAACACGTGTGCAAGAAAGTGTGTAGAAAATCATCATGGATTTGGATTTAAACTGAAAATATAGTCCAAATTTACTGCACTGGCATGAGTTGTTTCAAGAATAGTTACAATATTTATGTCAATGTGAAGTCCCTATATGACAAACTTAATTCCTATCTAATAGACTACATGAAAGTTAACTACATAAATTTAGAGTTTCACCTGCTTCCACACTGAACAGGTTTGAAGAACTGGGCTTCCCAAAGCCCTGCAATGCTACTGACAATACTGTAAATCCTGGAAAGCAGGTCCACTTTAGCAATGTAGTTTTGTGATACACAGTGAACACCCTTCTCTAAAGAAACTTGCACTGTCTAGCATGCTCAGGTACAGTTCCTAGGCTTTGAAATTCTGGAACGAATAAACATTAAAGCTTCTCATACCAAGGTAATCATATTAAATGCCAAAACAAGTTAAGAATGGAGCCAATAATTTCCTTACTACAAGCATTCACAGGAAATATTTTTAAAGCCTTTAAAACTCCCTGATAGTGAGGAATGTGAAAAATGAGACAATTCATGCAAGCAGCTTCGCAATTTTTGAGCTTCTCTGAATCAGCTTTCTCAAAGAAACTAACTAGTCTGACATCACTTGATCAGTGTTTTTCTGCAAACCTGTATACAAGCTGATGTTTACACTGTTTTGCTAAATTAAACACCTTTGGTTTTAGAATGAACAGATATTAACAAAAAGCTTTAAATCCAATCCAATCCAAAAGGAGTGTTATCTCTTGCTGTAAAATAGACACAACAACCTTAAAGCAATTCTAAGAGGCATCAAGTGAAACACCTTTGCAGACTTTTTGGCAGCTTTGTTCAGATGAGGCCCCATTAGATATAAGGCTTTTGGACTACTCGTTAAAATTCTGTGTTAGGATCTAACACAAGACTCGAACAGAAGAAAGGCACCACAAGAGAGGCACCATAATGGAAAATGCACCACAGACAATTCAGGCTGTCAGTAGCAGAAGATAAAGAATGAAGTAGAGGTTAAAAAAACCCCAAAGAGCTAACAAAATAACAATTACCAACTAGCCTATAAAATACTCAAAAGCAAAGAGAAGAACACAAACTGTATCTAGAGGTTATAGACTGTAAGTACATCTCCAAGCTTTCTGCTCAGACAAGGAATGATCACCATGAATTTGAGTCTGCAATGTGCTCAGTACATAAAAATTAGTCCCTGTCTTAATGAACACTCTATTGAGAGGTCATTTCTTTGTGAATTTGTTTTTAGAATGAAGTGCACTGAGATACATATTTTGCCATTCTTATATGCACTTTTCACAGTAGAAATTTGAACACATTGCTAAGCAATGTATATCTCTATTCTTGACACTTAACCTTACATTTAAACTTTTCACATAGAGCTTTACCCTTCCAGGTGGTCAGATAATGCTTTCCCAGATTACTCAACCTTAAATTCTTCAGAGGTTTAAACTTCCAATCAATTTTTTCTCCAGCAGTGGTTTGACAAACCCTTGGGGCCAATGGTTCTGCCCATTCAGATGCCTCTAGGAGTGAGCCAAGAAGCTTCTTTCTTCACCATAACTCTGTATCCCTCTAAGGTCACTGCCTTGTAATAGTTGCTGTCTCAGAGCACTATTCCCCTGCCTCAGGTGGCAGTCAGGTCTTTCCCAGTGGCAGAGGACTGGACAAAAATCCATTATCCCTTCTATACCTCAGGCTCCTGCTGCTCCCATCAGTGATGCAGTGCAGTAAATATGGCTCCAGTCAAAATCCCACTAAGTCAAAAGAAATATTTCTCTTCAGTTTATTGGAAGCTGGATAAAAACTCTCACTGAGCTTTGTGAAAATCTGAAAGAAATGTGTGGCGTTGAGACAGTGGAGCACATCCAGAGGAGGGCAACAAAGCTGGTGAGAGCCTTCGAACACAAGACCTATGAGGAATGACTGAGGGGGCTGGGGTTGTTCAGCCTGGAGAAAAGGAGACTCAGGGGTTACACTATCACTCTCTACAACTTCCTGAAAGGTGGCTGTAGTCAGCTGGGGGTCGGTCTCTTTCTCCAAGAAGTAACTGACAGAATGAAAGGACAGTCTTAAGTTCCGCCAAGGGAAATATAGGTTGGATATTAGGAAAAAGTTTATTTATGGAAAGAGTGATCTGGAATTGTCTGCACAGGGAGGTGATAGAGTCACCATCCCTGGATGTGTTTAAAAAGACTGGATATGGCACTCAGTGCCATGGTATGGTTGAGGTGTTAGGGCATGGGTTGGATTCAATGATTTTGAAGGTCTCCTCAAACCTAGTGATTCTGTGATTCTACGTCCCTATTTTGTAAAATTGTGTTCACCATGTACTTCTAGGTTTCTTTTTCACAGCATGAGGAGTCATTTTGCTCACTTGTGAATAAAAGCATTTGGAAAGGAAGCAAAGCAAAGCCAGTTGGCTCAAAACCAGGTGTACATGTCCTGAGTATTTTATTTAGGGGAAGTAGCTGACATCAGACACTCCATGACTATTTAAATTTCAAACAGCCATGTGCCCAATATTTGTGAACACAACTCTAAGGACTGAACATAAGATTCTAGACAACAGCGTTCTCTTCTGAAAAGGTTAATACATTTTTCCATTCAAATATATGAATGTAAGGTCATTCAGACATTTACAGATTGTAACCTGACCCTGTAAACATGAGTCTATCATACTTGTTCTGTGCATGTATTCAGGGAAGAGCTTTTTTTTCTACTGGTCTACATTTCAGATAGATGAATATGCTCTTCAAATAACAAAAATAATTTTAAAAAAAAGGTTATTAGTTATAGTGGTAAGCTCCACCATTTTATGAAAAATTAATGAAACAATTTTTATTTCATTGAATGGAAGCATACCAAGATCTTGAAAACAAAATAGCAGCACTTACAAAAACACATACTCAGAAATTTAAATACGAGAATTAAATAGCCATAATATCAACTGAGTAACATACATCCTGATTTTTACTGAATTATTTCAGGCTTATATAAAAATCACTACCATGATTTCAATGTAGAAAAAACCATTCTATTTGAGAAGTATGGATACAAGTGAGAAACTATAATTAAAAGACATTCAAAACCAATAGTCATTGTAAGGACAACTTTCCTCTCGTGCTTCTGGTGTACCTCTATCAAGCATTTATGCACAGTTGATTCATTAAGAAGCAGTGGCATTTGAATCTTTCCGCTGACTTCAGCCTGTTCTGGATTGGAGCCAAATGGAGTAAACAAATCTCATAGAAGTGATGCTCATTCCAGCTTCTTCAAAGTAACACACTAGGCAACAGAATAAATGTACATGACCTGGAAGGACTTGCCTGCAAGTCCAAAAATTGTAGGTAGGAGCAAACCATCTAACAAAGGACTTTAGTGGGAGACATCCAGGAAGCACAGCTCAGATGCAAGAGCTGGGGTTCAATTTTGCATCAAAACTTCTCTGTTTCGAAGGATCAACTGCAGAAGACTTAAATATCTTGTCTGCAGGCAATTACTTCAATCAGATAGGAAAATGAAGCCAGAGGAATGAGCTGAGAGCATGTTTTGGGAAAGGACTGCAGAAAGGTTAAAAACCTCATATTTATCATGAGGAAGCTAAAGTAGGTGGAAACAGGCAAATAAATTGGAAAATTTTAGAAAAGAACGGAATGCTAGCATGCACAATTGGAGTGTATAAAGAGCATACTTATGATAGAAGAGGAAAAAAGGATGATGACCAAAAAAAATGTTGATGATAAAACAGAAAGTGAAAGAATCTCTAACTCGCATAGAGATATGACAAGGATGACATATTTTTTCCTCAACACTTGTCTCTAGTAACTTCTCAACTCAAGTTAAGGACTGGTCCATTACAGCAGTACAAAGTCATAACAAAAAACTTAATAATCAAAAGATAAAAATAAAGTATAATTAAAACTTCCCGAATATTGAAAAATACAATTTTCATATAATTCAGAATCTTATTACCTGCTGATGACTAATAATGAAATTACGTTCACAGTACCAGACATTCAAATACCCTTGCAAAATTTCACTGCAAAAAATTAGTGAAACCTAGTATCTCTGTTCATTCATGAGTTGCTGTGATAACCTCACACATTGGAGCATTCATGGCTTTTAGTTAATTTCATGAATGAAGCCTTAGATGGTGGTATAATGGCCCTATGCATTCATCAGAAAGACAAATGCCAGAAAAGCGAACAAATTTTATTTAATTATGTTCTCAATACCCTACTGCTGCTTAGCAGCACTTTACATGGCCATCAGTAAGTGAGAAGGTACAGAAACAGATCTCTGGCAATAATATATAAATCAGCAACAGGGGTGACTGTAAGGGACAGAACATTGGCTTGTCCTATACCAACTAGTCACAGGAAAGAACAATTTGGCACAAAAGCAATACATTTCCATATATATTTGCGGAATTGAAGGGTAATATCCTTCCAGTTACAAAGGCAAGGCACTCAACAATTCTGTTGAACTGGTAATTAATTTTGACAGAGATTGATATGACACAGTGGCCAGTCATGGTATGAGACAGTATTCAGTGACTGCCACTTTTTCTCTGTTCCTAAAGCAGTTCATGTCAAAGCATCACCTTCCCATCCAGCCCAGTTACAGCCCTTAGCACCAATAGCGGCTGGAAGGTAAAAAAGTGAAAAAAACCCCCAAGGCAACTGATCTCATAAAATAAGAATATGTAGAAGCGGTCCTCAAGGTCTCTGCTTTCTACACCTGCAAATTTCTCCTATGACCTGCTACATTAAAATCTGCTGTAAAATTTTTAAAAGCCTGAAAAAGCATTTTTCATTGACTTTAACAGAACTATAGTGTAAAAAAAAACACTTTCAAAAGTAAGAGAATATAGTTTAAATACTAACTCACATACCACACATAAAGCCAGGCTTTAAGCTGCTCTCTTACCCTCCATAGCACCTTATTGTTATACTCCCGTGGAAATGACTGGTCTCCAAACACTACAGGAGTAGGAATATCACGTACCGGTTATTCCATGTTAACAGATTTGAATCTGGCATCTTCAGGGCATCAGCCCTGAAAGTGTCTCAGCATCTCCACTGTGCAAATAGTTGTAACAAAATTACTAGAGAAGGAAAACTTTCACCTAAAAGTTAAAGGGATGCTCATAGTAATTATCATCAAAGTACATATCAGAAGGTAAGCTGGCATGTGTCCCCTGTGATTCATTCTACAAAATTGTACATAATACAGACCACATACTTTGAAAATATGACAGCAATTTTTTATTTGTATTTTATTTTCCCCAAGCCATCTATTAGAAACCTTTTCGAAATGAAAGCTCCAGAGCTGACTATTAAATAGTAAATCCCAAGGAAAATATTGGTAGAATCTGGCCATACTTTTAATGATACTTGAGGAAAAATGGTGATGGATTAGAGAAGTGACAGTAGGAGCAGCATCTGACATCCCACATCAAAGTAATCTACTAAACTCTCTCTGTATCTTTTGGATTTGAGTCAGGTGAAAAAAAATCTCTGCTGTAACAGTTTTCTCAGTGAAGACACACTAGAGGCCAATGCAGCCTTATGTGTGGGAGACAGCTGGGAGAATGATGATTGATCTTTCTGCTGGGGAGACAGTGATGAGCAGGATGAGCACAAGGAACTACACAGCAAGGGACATGAGCAGAGCCTCTTAGCCAAGGGGCTTTTGAATAATTTCTTCACATGGACAATTTGGTCTGCAGGCTCAGCTGACTCAGCATTAAACATTGCCTAAAACACAGATGGAAGCTGCAAACTGGGAGCTTCAGCCAGACAACCCTCAATGCACTTGACTCTAGTCCTTTGCTATTCTGTTTGCATCCTTCAAGGTATTGTCAAATTATCAAGGTAACTGAAGTCATCACCAATCCTGTATTCTCTCCTAGGCAAAGTAAATCAACTTGTTGCAAAAAAGAAAAGAAAAAAAACCAAAAAGCCAACCCCCCACCAAAAAAAAAACAAACCAATCCCCCCCAGGAGGTCTGCTTGGTTTGCGTACATATGGCACACATTAGTATTAATTTATTAACTACTACTTTATTACTTTATTTTCCTAATAAAAACATGACCTTCCCAAAAACGAGTTTGCACACTGCTATACACTAGTAAACATATCTTTAGTGAAAAAATACCAAAATAATCCATTCTACAATTCCATGCTTCATTCTGATAACATCATTGAAACATAGCTGAACTTGGGCACATGCTGGCTTTGCTCAGAGAGGACCTCAGAAACACCCTCAGGAAAACTCCCTCAGCACAGAGGAATCCTGCAAAGAAATAAGGACATGCATTAGGTCCTCCTGGATTTGCCTCAGCTTCCACAAAGGCCAAAGCAGCACAGAAGGCTGCCCCTTCACTGCCACAGATGACTCTGAACATGACACCGAAAGAAAAACCAAATAGCATTCTTCCTTCTTTAGGAATAATGACCTTGAGAAAGATGAAAATACCTCTATTAGAGAAGCAGTGTTATTCCAAAACACATAAGAGAAGTGTGTGAAACTCCCTCTTTTATCTGACACTTTTATTCTAAATAAATATGCCATGTAGCTTTTAGCTGGAATGTGGCACACGTTTCTTTTGATTAGCCAATAGGACAAAATAAAATGTTTGGAATATTCCAGATTCCTTCGTTGTCAGATTAGGAAAAGGTTGCCCTCAGCACTGAATGCCCAGGTATGCACATTTCCACAGACATTGAAACAGCATAGACAGCAACTTTTCTCCACAGCAAAGTGACAGAAATAATCCTGATTGGCCATAGCCGTTTTTATACCCCTAGTAGTTCCAGAATGCATACATAGGAAAGCTCCTGCATTCCCATCCCACGACATGGTACATGATAAAAATGTCTGGGACTACTTCAACCATCACATTATTCTGACAAATAATTCTTACTCTGCAAATTCCATATTTTGGGGAGGGAATGCAAGCACTCCTCCTAACTGCAGTAGAGACTCAAAATCTGCACTAAATAATCTCACACAGAGCCTTCTATTCAAATTGCTGGCCACATTAGCAAGCCAATCATTAAGAAACTCTGAGGTCTCATGCTTAATTACCAGAGGGCTACAGTTTTTAAAATGAAAATGAGTGACTAAGAATGGGGCTTACTTAAAAAAAATGTTCCCGTAACAAGAGATTATTGCTGCTGGAGCTTGTCACGAATAATGGAATTTATACACAGATGGGGTGGGCACCTCCATTTTACACAAAAACAATTAGCTATGCCTGTATCCCAAACTAATGGTTACAGACACTGTTTTTTTCTGTTATTAATATACAGTAATTTCACCCGAATTAGGCGCACCAGAGTATAAGGCGCACTTATGGGTTGTTGGAATTTTCCCATACTTTTTCCATATATAAGGCACACCGGCATATAAGGCGCACCTTTTTTTTTGCAGCGAGGATCAGCTGCCACCCTGCACCCACGCAGTTGCAGACTCCACCCACGTGGCTGTCCCTGCCCCTGTGCCTGCCAGCTCTCTCCTCGGCTCGGCCCGGCTCGCACTTCCAGGTGCCCCTGCCCTGCGCGGCTGTCCCCACCCGTGCTCCGTGCGGCTCCCCCGCCCACACCGGCTCTTGCATCGGCTCAGCCTGGCTCGCACTTCCGGGTGCCCCCGCCCTGCGCGGCTGTCCCCACCCCTGCACCTGCTGGCTCTCTCTTCAGCTCGGCCCAGCTTGCACTTCCGGGTTGTCAACTTTCAGAACTTTGTCCATATGTAAGGCGCACCGGAGTATAAGGCGCACTTCCAGGTTGGGATCAAAACTTTAGTCAAAAAGGTGCACCTTATATGCATGAAATTACTGTACTCACCCCAGATTAAATTTCCAAAATTGATGGCACTGCAGACAGTGGAATCTGCCAAGAACCCCTCTCATGAGCAGCAAAAGTTAGCAAAGTATTATGGCCCACGGGCAAAAAGTTCACCCATCTTTTTGAGTTCACTTACAATACCTACATCAAGGTCACTCCTTGCTTTTAGGGTGGGACAGACAGACAACTCAGCGACTCACTTACTCTCACCTAAGCTTTCATCCTATTTTTTAAATAGACAATCTTCATCACATGTTACAGAAGGGCCAAAAGACCCAAACAGCTGAAAATCTATATAATTATTGAGTATCTAAATAAAAACATATGCAGTCATCTCCTGGAATTGTCAAAAGACTACCTGTTATAGTACCAACATGATTAACTCTTTAACCTCCATGTCTGTAGACATTCTATTCCCTTGCACCTTGTGATCCTGAAAATAAGAGCTGGCTTGTGTGTGGATGCATCTCACTAATTTCCCTGGAGTTTTTGTCATTGACTGAAGCAAGAACAAAGTACAGCCACTGTAAATAGCACTGTGTTTAAAGTCCTCTAGGAAAGATTTACTACATCAGCTTTGGAAAGTACCATGCACTTACTGTATTCTTGGTTAATTAAATCACAAAAGAAACCAGGGAGGCACTATGTGCTCCACCCACAAAATACTTCAAAGTGTAGAATCACAGCGAAATTGCTCTCCTTTATGGGAAGATGTTTGATTTGGTCCTTGCACAATTGGTCCTCGCTGTGCTGTTAACTAAGGGCATCATAGTAGTAAACATAATTAAGAAAAAAATGTTTTATAAAAAAAGTAAACATCTTTGGAGCTGTTCCTCTATCCCCTATGCTATTTCTAGTGTACTATTTCTATCTTCAGGGAGTGGGACTTACCAAGTCACAACATGTCCCAGGAGCATACAACTGTCTACTGCTGGCTGTTAACAACTTTGGAATCTTGATTGGCCATTTATCCCTTATGAGAAATGTAGAATACCACCAGGATATCAGTAGTATTTACAGATATCTTGTGCTAGCACAAATGTCAGTGATAAATCAGTTCCTCTATGTTAAAATGAAAAATAATGAATTATGCATATAGTACAATCCTTAAAATTGTATGTACATCTGTGAGTATCTTCAACAAAGCACACAAATTAAAGAGTAAAATTCAGACATGTTTGTCTGTAGCCCTACAATTCTGCAAAAGAAAAGTTGCATAAAGGGCCCATCCAAGCAGCAAATGCAGTCTAAATGCCCTTTGAATCCAAAGGCTCCCCATTTAGTCCCTAACAGAGGATAAATCAGTTGGCAATTAAGACTTTTCTAACACTCTAACAATATAAGAATTACAAAAAGTAAGCAATAGGTGGAAAATCATATAAGTAAATTATGTTAAAAAATCAAGAGTATGCATTTGAGATATTATATCATCATGCAAGCAGGCTTGCATAACTAACCATGGATTTACTAAAGTAATTCCCTTTTCTAGCTATAGTTGTAGAGAGTGAAGTGACTTTGATGAGCCCTCCTATCATACTGATGAAAATAACCATATGTTTCTAGACACAGCTTATCTATAAACATATTTATCTTAACATTCTCTACAAACACAGTGGTGGTCCTACAAAGTATTTTTCAAACCAACTATCTCTGGGAAGAGACAGGGAGGGCAAAAATTTTATCTACTGTAAATACTACATTTCGTATCTTTTTTTCATTCCATACAGATCAAAGGTTAGGAAAAAAGAAAACCTGAAAAATTAGTCTTTTCAGGATAAGATAAAATTGATGGTTTTGACATTGGAAAAAGATCTGAGAACACTTTTCACATTCTGCAGCAAGGCCCAGGAGCTTGGATTTCAGCAGCATGTGAATCCAAAAGTCTGCAGGCTCTGGCTGCTGATGGGGGAAAACAACAACAACAACCAAAAAACAAACAAACCAACCAAACAAAAAAAAAGTCAGGCAGAGACCAGGCAGGTTTTCTACACAAGAAATCTATTCCCCAGCATTCATCTACAACAACAGATTCTTTGGGGCCTTTTAAGTTTTAACCCTAGCAATATCCCCAATGAAAGTTGCTTTTTCAAACCCATGGGAGCAAATAAAATATCTCTCCATAAGTTGGAAGTGAACAAAAGCAAGTAACATCCCAAAATGCAGATATAAATGGTAGGGGTGGAGGAGTGCAAGAGAGAGACAGAACAGCTTCAGATCAGGCGGAGAATAACAAGGGGTTGGAGGACACAAGGCTGGGAAATCAAGACTTTTAGATAACAGAAATAAAACCCTTTCCAAATTCTGCCCAACCCATATAAACAGGTACAGCCAAGTCTGCCTGCTCCCCATTCTCCAACTGAGTATGCCTGAGTTGCTTTGAGAGATGCAGAACCTGCATATTTTCTGGAGTCCCACCCTCACTTCACATTCACACAACAGTTCTGAGGGCAGCTCATTGTAGGCCCTGGAAATTCAAAGAGAGGACCAAGAAAAAATTCACAATGAAACAATGAAAGTTGTTTTCTGCACTTCTTCTGCTCCATAGAGGAGCAATGGCATAGCCCCTGGAAAAGGTTCCTGGATCTATCTCTGAACCTGGTTGGAACACATGTGCAGAACTAGCATAGCACCACAGCCCACAGTTTTAGATGATCACTTAGGACTCCGAGGGTTCTGGTTTATCTGACTAATTCAAGATGTAAATCAACCTGCAACTTTATTGCCATAGAATAATCAGACTTTTATCATATTTAGATATAGCACACAATGTGTACAACAGGATGTTATATTTACTATTACAGCTGTTGGTTCAGATTTGTTTTCTGGGTTGTACTTCTCATTTCACTGAGACTTTCAAGCAACCTGTCCTTTCATGGTAAAACAATCCCTTGTAGTAATTCAACCAGACAAGCCCTTCCCTTCAGGGCACAACTGCTTTGCTTAAGTATTCCCCTGCAGCCCAGCAAGCACACTGCATAAGCACTACAGTTGAGCCATATGTAAATTAGACAGCAACTCAAGAAACCAAAAAAGGTTGTGTTCTAAATGTTGGAGAAGACTCTGGCTTGTAGTGATAACTTCCTTTCCTAGTGACACTGATAAAGGAGAAGTGAGAAAATATAAACTGAAGCAAACAAATAAAGTCAAAATGTCAAAAGAAATTTAAGTAGTTCCATTGTGTAGCCATGTATTTAATTTACTGTAATGGCTATTTAATTTCAAGTAATACTTCTGAGCAGAGTGTATTCATCAACTGTGGATCTTGCAAACTTCTTCCAAGACAAAATGTACAATCTCCATTATGGATAATCTTACCTGTCTCAAGTGGAAAAAGACAAAAAAGCCTTTATAACATTTATCTAGATTAAACAGATCAGGGGAGGTATAGCTTGATGCAGTATTTTGACAGGAGAAGAGTATGTTTGCTGAGGAATAGGCACTGATTAAATCTGAGAAAGTGTGCCACAAACATTTCTCCCAGGAAACCAAAAAAAGACAAAACCTAGAACTGGCAGAATAAATGCATAATTTTATTTAAAAATATCCTATTTTTTAAAGTGTGTTTCTAGGCTACTAAGCAGAGTATGAACTTGAGAATGATGTATTAGAAAACACAGAAACAAACGTCTCAGCTACTACCGGATAAGGGAAGGAAAAACTGAGACAAAAGAAAACTATTCTTAGCAACAGTTAAAAAACTGAAAATACATCTTTGGAGACATCATTATCACAACTTCTCAAGTTGAAAATAATGCAAACATTAATTTAATATTTTAATTTACTTTTTTACCCTCTATGTAAGTAAAATCTCTTTTAGATTTATTGTTTCACATACTATTTTATATGTTGAGGGGACAGAAAATAAGGCTTTTGTTTTCAGACTGTTTTACAGATAAGAAAAGACATACAGTAAGCATATGTAAAATCAACCTTTGGATGTCCAGTTTGTCACAGAACCTGAGATGTAATTTGAAAAAAAATTCTTTTCAGTCTTTATTAAACCATGCAAAGGAAAATCTGTCATTAGAATGATTAAAACTATCTACAAAATTAGATTGTGGACTCTGATGCAATTTAGAACAGAAATGCCTACTTAATATAATCTTCAGAACTCTTTTATGCCAAAGGCATAGATCTTTATCAATAGGTGTGTGAGCTCTTGCAAGCAACTGTTTGAAATGGTGACTTTTAAAAAATTTTAACCCTCTAATCCCCTTTTACCACTCTCCAACCTAAGGTCATACTGCTTGGACTTCTCATTTGGGAGATGACAAAACGCAACTCAGGAAGTAAAAGCAGCAAAAATGAAGTCTTAACCAAAAAACATAAAAAGATGGACAAGACTAAACATTTTTTAATTCTGGAAGTCTAAGCAAGTATGTTTACAGAAGTCAGTTTGTAAAATAATAGTCGTCCTCTAAGAGCACAGTAATTTCACGATTATAAGCCGCACCTGATTATAAGCCGCACCTCCTGGTAGCCGGGTAGACCACAGGATTTGTCCATATATAAGCCACACCTGAATATAAGCCGCACGTTTGTTTTTTTTTTAAAAAAAGCGAGGATCCATGTGTAACAAAGTAACAAATTAGTAACAGAATTGCTGCCAGCTGGGTTTGGTGTCAGGTGCTCAAGTTGCAACAGTTTTCATAGACCAGAGAAGCCTTTAAAGGCAGCCCCAGGTGCCCTCCCCAGCTGGCTCTCACTTCCGGGTTGGCATTTCACTGGGATTTGTCCATAGATAAGCCGCACCCGAATATAAGCCGCACTACTGGGGCAGGCTGGATTCTTCAATGAAAAAGGTGCGGCTTATAATCGTGAAATGACTGTACATTCATTCTGCTTAAGGCATTACCTTGCTCTGTCTTCCCTGAAACCCACTAGAGATAATAATGGACAGATGTCACCTAAACAGAGAAACCAATACAGTGGAGATAAAAATCACAAAATTTCACTGAAATCAACGTCTTATGACCTGTTGTTATAAATCATCTCAAGCAGTCCCTCACGATTGACTCCACCATTGTGCAGTTAGAATTGTTCAGACATAGATGACTCAGAGGGTAAGGCTTTTCATTTAAGAACCAGCTGCCACCACATTCAAAAGTAAGTTTTTTAGTTTCTAAAAAGAAACAAAATTTAAAAGAAGGAAAAAAGATTTAAAAGTAATTACTGCTCAGAATGGATGCTGTCACAGTTGAAACAATACCACCAAATAACTCATCTGAAGCTTTCAAAATGTCCTAAATAGTGCCTTGAGTTCATTTATTTCTTAGCTATCAGGCATAGTATGATAAGGGATGACCTACACTACACCAGGAGATTAAAAATTGCTGTACATGCAACGTAGAAAACACACTACTAGAAAATTCTTAGTAACTTAATATCCAACCTTGAACATTATCACTTAAAATAGCAAACCAAACAATTCATGAAATGAAGATTAGTGCTAAAATTTATGGTCTCATTGAGCAACGTGCTAGCTAAGCACAGCTGTCCCTCCTGAGAAAAAAACACCCACGCTATTTCAAACAATTTTTTTTCAAGGACTTTGCCAGCTTAAGCAGTTTCCTTTTTATTTTTTGGCCACATTCATAATGGTAACGTGACAAATATAAGTAAAAATTCTAATGGAAGAACAAACAGTCCTTCTCCATACTGGATATTAATTTTTCCTATGTGTTTTTGTACAACTTGTCTTATTGTACTTTCACTTGCATGCTATTTAGTTCAAATTGTATTGTATAAAGAAAAAACTACTCCATTTTTTCCTTAGTTGGTAAACTAGATTCTAACTTTTACACCGGCTTCTGTTGAAAAATGCCATGGTTTGTGACAAGAAACAACAGATGTTCTTAAAATAACAGACTCAGATATTTCCAACTGCTATCACTCACAAGGAAAGGCCAGGCAGAGAAAGGAACTGTTCTTCTTGGCACTGGGCCCATGAGGAACCTACCCTGCAAAGTGCTGAGCACCCTGAGATACAATGAGATGACAGCACACTCAGCAAATCAAATCTCAGAATCCACAGAAAATATGTATAACACAGTACTGATGAAGAATAATATTCTACCAAATGTCAAATGCACCTGCATCATCCATCCTGACAGCCAAGCCTGAACTGGACAGTACTGCCAGACTTGAGCAGACTCATTTGCAATGATGACCTCTTTGCCCAGCAGGATGGTATAAAGGGTTTGTGCTGTTACCTTGTCTTCAAACCCTGCCACCCCATCTCTAAACTCCTCTGAGTTGATTGGGAATGGGGAACAATGACTTGTGAGTGGGATCTCAGGGGTCAGTCTGAACCCAAGCAAAGTACCTATGAAAGGTGGCATACCAGCCCAGCTTGTCCTCAGCCAGAATGAACCTCCTAGCTCAAGTCAGGTACATATTTGCCAGTAATATTTCTGTGATCGACTCTGTACTGCTGAGGCCACATCTAGAGTGCTACATCCAGCTCTGGGCTCCCCAAACCAAAAAAGACAAAGAACTGTTGGAGAAGGTCCCGTGTAGGGCTATGATGTGGATGATGAGGAGCTGCAGCATTTCTAATAGAAAGAAAGGCTGAGGGAGCTGGACCTGATCAGGCTGGAGACAAGACAACAAATGTGTTAAGGGTGGGTGTCAAGAGGATGGGACCAGCCTCTTTTCAGTAGTGCCCAGCACAGGACAGGGGGACCATGGGAACAAACTGCAGTCTCACCCCCTGAATAGGAGGAAAAAATTCTTTAGTTGTGAGGATGACTGAGCACTGGAACAGGCTGCTCAGAAAGGCTGCGGAATCTCCTTCTCTGGAGATGTCCAAAACCCACCTGGACAAAGTGATTCTGTGCAGCCAGCTCTGGGTGAACCTGCTGCAGCAGGGGGTTGGATTAGGGGAACTCCTGAGGTCCCTTCCAACCCCAAACATTCTGTGATTCTGTGTAATCATTTTGTATCATCTCACAATTTCACTCCTGTTTGAACTATAATGTATCTTCTGGGAAATAATCCAATCTTCCTTTGAATAGCTGAGAGTGAAACTTCCACAACAGAACTAGATGCAAAGTGGCTTAATTTTACGAAAATGTTCATAATTTCCTGTACAGAAGGTCAACAAAATTGGTCCATTTCATCAAATTCCTCAAATTCACTCAAGCAGAATTTTTGGGAAAAAAATCATTCCATCTAAATTGTCAAATGCACTTGTACTGTTGGACAGCGGGCTGATATAGAGAGAAAAAAAAATAAATGTATGCATAGGTTTTATTGAACAAATTAGGATCATCTAGCTTTTAACTGCATGGACCATGAATTACCATGAAAGTACCTCTTCCTTTTTCGTCTAAGTAACTCCATGTTAGGTACTGCTATCAATTTTAAATTCTAAGTTTTAACACATTTAGTTGTATTTAAGCATTCCAGCATGTCAATTCAACACCAGCCTTCCTGAGTTACATATAATAGAAACTAGGAGTTAACAGCATTTCTGGTTAGCTGCCCTCCCTCTTTCAACCAAGGCTTATCCCAGAACTTTATTTTACACCTTTTATTTCTTCATCTGGTTAATCAAACAGGTTCTTCACTGGCCTTTAGTTCTACCAAGTCGACTCACAAATCACCTGTGTTAATTTGCTGAAAAAGCTGTGGAGATTACCAGCAAATATAATTCAGAAAGAAAGACCTGCTGGTTCCATGGTAACATGAAAGTCAATGAGCCCACCTTGAAACCTGGAAACAATGGGCCCTTTCAGCACAGGGAGCAGAGGGGAGGGACCGTGTCTTATTGAGATGCTGGGTCCTTTCAGATTGTTTGCCAGTGAGAATATTCTTAAGGAGAAAAGGCACACTGTAAATTTGCCTTGCTCAAGTTCATTTGATTTTGGAGCCTATTACCAAGAGTGTTGAATTCCCCTTGACGAACCCTGCCCCAAAAAGCAGCAGTGCAGATCACAGTGAAAGCTAATCTCCTTGCAGCCTTACTGCTTTCTTCAGGCATACACAGTTGCAACATGACACACTGAAGAATTCTGATCCTACAACCATCAGAAAAAAAAAATGGCCTACAGGATAATATTATATCCTGAAGAAGAAAATTTGTAGACAACTTTAGGAAAAAAATCAACAAATGTAGCATGAAAAAAGAAAACCTGTCCATCTGACCTGCACTGAATTTCCCAAAGCCACTTCTGTCCTAGAATCAGAACAGGCTTAGTAGTATTTACATGTATGCAATTTAGGAGAATATTTCAAGACTCCCACTGCATGGCTCTTTGAAGGCTCAAATTAGGGAGCAACACAGAGTTTAGATCTGGACAAGGAATAACTTAAATTTTAGTGATTCATGTTCCCCAGAATTTCTGAAAATGCAGGCGTGGAATGAATTTATACTTTGAACTGTCCAGTATGACTGATTTATTTAGGTAA
>VRYO01002184.1:11657256-11705506 GCA_009812075.1 Sialia sialis | reverse complement strand
GAAGTGCGGCTTATATTCAGGTGTGGTTTATAATCGTGAAACTACTGTAATTTTCTTTTTACAAGATTATTTCACTCATCAGCTCTCAACAGATGTGACTCCCAGAGCTCCAAGATTACAACAGCCATGTACCTACAGTTGGACCTGGCCACTACCTCAATTGTAATTACAGACCACATCTACCTCCCCTACATGTTGAGCAGACCAGGTGTGTTCTGCCAATAAATATACTTTAGTTAAACTCCCCAGCCTCCTTTCTTCCCTAGCTGCTTTTTTTACTTCAGCTGTAGAAGGCTTGGGAGACAGTAGAGGCAGAGACATCACGTTTCTGGGCTTGCAGGACACAAATATTCAAGAAACCTACAAAAGCTCTAGAAAATATTATTTACTATAGTGGTGATAATTGAAATGCCCAAAACAACTAGCCACAAATTCTAGTTCAAATTCTTGAAGATGTCAAAACCATTTCAAACCAATTTTTGAAAAGCTGTGTCTTGAAAGCCTTGTTTTTAACTCTTGCTGTGATTGTTCTCAGCACAGAACAGAAGGAAAAAGTGTAAATCTAAAATTTAGCGAGGAAAATTTAAATAGTGTTATAGTTACAGGCCCACAAACTAAACAAAAGCCATTTTGGCAGAGAATATCAGTGTTTTCTGAGAATGCTTTGTACTGCAGGCATCATTACAGCAATTTGTATACAGCATTATTAACACATGCAGAAACGAGTACAGAGCAAAGCCATTCAGTACAGCAGTCAGACTATATCATCAGGACAGACTACTAATATGTGCACAGGACAGTTCTAGGTAAGCATCAGGATTATTGGCCTCTATTCAGTTTAATGCTAGGGACCTGAATATGTAAAAGAAAATTGATAATCTTCCTCAAAAGGACTGACATCTGAGCTCATAACACAATGAAAGAGAGAAATTATTGTAACAAATAACTGAATAAGAAAGTTATTAAAATAAATTTTCATAATTTCCTTTTGCTTAAAAACCTGAGGCAAGAAAAAAATTCAATTCTCCAGGCTGAGCTGAGAAGATCTACAACACAACGTAGCCACTGCATTCTTCTCCAGAGGTAACTATAAAGCAATAGTGGGAAAGAGCTCTACAGGCCTTCAGTCCCTGAAAGCACACTGCTAGCAACAATCTCCACCAGAGTATTTTTGCCACATTATCACCTATCAGACACACACACACAGAGGATTACCAGGTTTCAATAGCACTAAACAGAAAAAGCCTGTTTGTTTGAGAGGCCCTCTTTATTTGTACAGCACTTTGAAGTCAAAGTTTCTGCAACTTACTCATTTGCTTTAAGACAATTATTAATACAGTCTCTTGATAACTGTTAAATAATCATGTATTCATCATGACATGAAGTGACTGGAATGTTATCATCTTTAAAAAAAAAGCCTAAATGTACCTTTAACTATTCTTTTCACTGTTTCCAACCCAACTATATCAATATGAACTGCTATAATTCTTCCTTCCTCTATCTGAAATGTAAGTAACAAAAGTCCATGAAAATATTTTGAAAGGATATAACGGTTTTAAGATTAGTTAGAACAGTGTTTAAACAGCTATGAAACTCTCTTCAAGAAACCTCACACCTACTTAGGCTTGTCTCAGCCTGATGCAACTAGAAATTGGTGCTACATTACTACTTAAACACATAGGGACAAGGGACAAAACACACCTGCTGTGACAACATTCAGATTATTTTCACTGACATGATTCTAGCTGACTTCGTTCCTTCACTTTGCTCAGTCAATAAAAGTTTGAGTATTTTTTGGTACCTGAATAGGCCAGTTAAGAGTTTGATTTGGTAAGTTTTGCTCATACAATCATCCTTAGTTTCACATTAATTCCTCTGGATTGCAGGTTGCTGCCCGAAGCCTCTTTTCCACTCTCACAGATTTCTCTCCCTGTCTTGTCACTCCCCATTCCCACCTCCTTAGAGCCAGCAAACTGTGAGTCTGTGATAACAGAGGGTCAGAAGAATAGCAAAGAGTACTTTTCTGTCAGAACAATAAACTGATCCACCTCACCATCTAATCAACTGATCCAGCAAAAGGGAGGCAGGAAACCACAATCAGGACACAGGGTAGCCCACACTCAGATTGGATTAATTGCAATGTAAGACTGCACTGCATGGAAGATAGGTGATATAAGGTTTGAATATACAGTTAAGTATTCGATTGTATTTATTTCTCTCACTTTGATGAGCTCGGTCCTCATGGGATCTCTTCTGGGTGCACTGGCATGAGGGGCAAAGAATCTGACCTCATTAAAGACTTGCAAGTACTTGTAAGTCCTGCATTCAGAGAGGTCAATGGAAACTTCTGACAGATTCCAACAGAGGTGAAATTAAGCTTATTACCAAAATGTCCTTCTCATGCAAATTCAAATGCCATTTTATCTGGTGACTGAGTATTGGCTGTGTCTGAAGGGAGTATTTTGTACTGTTACCCAACCCTAAGGATATTTAGGCAAAGAACCTCGTGCATGCACCAGAAATTGTAGTTTATATATATATATGTATATATACACACAAAACTATAGATATAAAAGTACCAAAACATTTTCCATACAGTTCACATTTAAAGCTATGTATAGGAACCAGCCAAGAACAAGATTTAAATGTCGTTTTGAGGGTATCTTTGTGTTTACCAGCACCAAGAGAGAATCTGTGGATTTTAAAGTCCACAAATACAGTCTGTTATAGGAAAGAAGTAGTTTACATATTCAACCCCATGCTTCCTTTTAAGCTCTTATTAGTGACCAAGGAACAAAAATAATTTGCCATCTCTTCCACCTGTTACACTGCTGCTCCCTGGCATTTGGAATTTCCTCAGTGTCATCTCCTGACAAAGCACAGGAAAGATCTACAGCTACTCAGTTCTCAAGGTTTAGACCCTATTCAGGATTACTTTCCTCCCATACTGTGAGAGTCTTCACATTTCATTTCAATCCATACCAAAAGCCATGCAGGGAAGGGAGCAGTGGGTGTACCCAACACATGAGATGACTGCACAAACACGACACAAAATTGAACTGTGGTGTGGAGGGACTGCTGATGTTATTACAGGACTGGACAACAGGATTGCTTATGCTGCTCTTTCCTGCACATAATTTTAATATAAAGATTACATATGGTAGAAGAGCATATTTCCCAAGAATGCATTAGCTACTAGGCCATCAGAGTCATCATTATAAGACAGTAAATAATTATATTGAGATTGATAAACTTCCTTGCCTCAGCTGTTGGAAGCTAAGCCAAGACTAAACACATTTGTACAGCACACGTAAACTTTCACCATTTGAATAGCTTTCCTGTTATTGTCAAACCTACAACCAAATAATCCTTCTGAATGACCATATGGCAGAAGGACAGCAGCCCAGAGAGGCAGCTGTATGAGAAAGGAATTTCACATGCCAGTACAGTTTTGTAAGGGCCTCTCACAAAACAAGGAACAGCCAGTTCTCGTAATGAAAATTCCAAAAATGTCATTTTAAGAACAAAGTGCTCTAGTCTATAGTTCTGCTTAACACCCTCTCTTTATAAGCAGATGTTTAAAGGTCACATTATATCCTTTTATAAACTAAATCACAATAGTAATGTTCCTTCATTTCACAACTACATTTGCAAAGCCAATATTTTAGCACACTATTAAATCTTAACTTGCTGGTGGATCTGGGATCTTTTAGATCCTGGTTGCAGTCTGTAAGACTTAAGCTTGCTGGATATAGCACATTTAAACTAACTGGACATACACAGAAGTGCACATATAAGTACTGAGGGAGCCAATTTATGTTGCATGGTTACTCGATTATCTCTGAAAAGTCACGGTGACCAGATGTTTCTATGGTCTGGAAGAAAGCAAATCTCACTCCTATCTTCAAGGAAGGCATGAAGGAGGATCTGGGGGACTATAAGGCACTCAGCCTCCTCTCAGTCCCTGGGAAGTTAACAGAGCAGATTCTTTTAAAAATATATTCCAAACACATGAAGAAGAACATAATCAGAAACTGTCAGCACAGACTTGTAAAGGGAAAATTATGCCTAATTATCCAGACGGCCTTTTAGGATGAGATGTCAGGCTTAATGGATGAGAAAAGAGGAGTTGGCTGTTGTTTACCCTGACCTTAGTGAGGTGCTCAACAGTGCCTCAAGATCCTCAGAGAAACTAATAAAGCACAGGTTAGACTAGAGGACATTGAAAACTGGCTCAATTGCCAGGTTCAGCTCACTTCAAAAATAAACGGAATTGAGGTTTACTCTTCATTTATATGAGAACGTGTGAACGAAGTCCCCATGATTGAAGAAGCTCAGCATCATAAAGAATGAAGCGATTCATTTCAACTTTAAGAGGACCTACCTGATCCAGTCCAGCTGCAGCTGTGAGAAAGGTACACTGAACATGTGACAGTCAACTCAGGTGTCTTTCTTAATTACCTAGTTTGATACTTCAGTGCATTGTCATCTGAAGGCTAACAAAAAATTTGCTGAAGCATCAGCAGCAATACATCTCTCCACAGTTTTTCAATTATGCTGTACTCTTTTGTCTTGTAGAAGATAAGTTTTAGCACTGTCCAAATCCTTAGACTTCATTAAAAGCTCTACCTACTGCACAAATATTTTAGGAAAGTAATTCACCTAGCTGGATTCTTTTCCTCTCCTCTGCAAATACTGTTTCTAATGGTTGATTTTAGAATGGCTACAGAAATGATATTGCAGAAATCAGAGGCTGTCAGAGTGAAATCAACAAGCAA
Organism: Sialia sialis; assembly: GCA_009812075.1. Lineage (NCBI taxonomy): Eukaryota > Metazoa > Chordata > Aves > Passeriformes > Turdidae > Sialia > Sialia sialis. The sequence goes on along the minus strand of VRYO01002184.1, from coordinate 11,700,728 downwards.
ATGCAACATAAGGCTTAAGGACAACATCAGTGTCAAGCACAGTTAAATGTTAAAAACTTGGTTTCTTCTGTCAAAATGTTCTTTCATACACAGCATCTGCTAATCCTTAGAGCTTAAAGTATGCTGGAAATACTATATACTTCAACAGCCAACAGCTTTTCATCACCTTTATCACCATTCCCATTGATAGCTGCAGAGTGAAATACAGAAGGGCATTAGCAAAATTACTAATGGTCACCTAGTGCTCCCACAATCAAAACTCTGATTTTTTAATTCCAGCTTGGCACTTCAACTATGACACACGGTTGTTTCTCTTACAGTAGACCATCTTTTAATGTCAGCAATGTGAAGCAAAATAGTGCTTACAGAAAACAGGAACTAATGAGATGTAAACAATGACGAGAACACATCTGAGAACATATCTAAAGAGACTACACTACAGAAATTTACATTCATTCACAGAATAAGGTATTCACTTTCCTCTCACCCACATTTTGATTAGGCCAATTCTGTCTTCATTTGTACACGTATCTTTTCCGTCTTTAAACAAATATATGGTGTCATTGTTAGAGCAAAGTAAACAGAATTTTGCCAGGGATATCTATCTGAATTGCTCTTTGTTTCTTCAGTTTGGAATTTGAACAGCATGTTTAAAGAAGAGAGCTCCAGGAGAGTTTTACAAACACTGACATTTTAACAATGAAGACTGTTTATCCGAAGACTCCAGGGCCTCTTAAATCCTAAAATTTCCCCACTCAGCTCACTGGACTATGGGAACAACTATGTTCTATGACTTCTACCCACCTTGAATGCAGCAGAAGAAATCAAGCAGTTGAAGGTAGAAGAACAAGAATATAGGGAAATGCTCAGGTATCCTTGACCATGATTGAAAGATTGCATACCAACAGCAGAAATGTGCTGATTTTAGATCTTTTTAACACAACAAACAAACAAACAAAACCAAAAACAGGACCAACCAAAAATCTCTTGAAACTTTTTTAATACTGTTCCTTTGAACTGAAAATAGCATCACTTGTAATCATACACATAAACATTGCTAGCCTAGGTAATATGGGTAATATAGCCAGGATCCCACATCCCTGATATTGTTGAAGAATCCATGGGTCCTTTGAACATTCTTTCTGACCATTCTTCTTTACACATGAAATAAAATATAGAGAGTAAAATTTGTCAATAACAACACCAAATATCAACGTCTGTCATAAAGCAATGTATTTAAAGCTACTCACCACAGACACATTTAATTTCAATTTCACTAGGAGAGCTCTAGAATCTTACCGGCCAAACACTTGCACACAATCTTGTCTGAATATTATGTGTTCCTCTCAGTATGCAGGACATTCTTAGAAACTACTTTTTCAAAATCTCAAGAGAGTCAGGGAAGGTAAGGGCAACTTTGAAGTCAACACAACCAAGAACATATGTGGCTCATTTACCTAATTCAGCCTCATGTTTGTTTTGAGTTGTTTTACACTCACATGTTCAGAACAGAATATAGAAAATTATTTAGTGTATCCTCATGTACCTTGACATTGTACATTGCACAAATAAGAATGATCACCTTTTTTTGTACAAAACCACAGTTCAACTCATCACAAAACATGTCACCATGATGTAATGGGTCATTTAAATCTACTCCCCAGAGTTGCTACACAAAAGCCCTTTTAAATTTAGTAACTATGAGCAGCGATAAATCTATCTCTTAACAGATCTAAATAATATAGCAAATGTATGAGTCTGGCATTAGTACAGGTCAGGAAAACACCAAAATAGACTAAGAAGGAGCCACCTCACAGCTTAAACACTGTAAACTACCCCTCCCTGCTTCTCTGCTCAGCAAAAACTGTTAGGATGGTACATACAGAAAAAGCAAGAGCCAGAACACAAAGAATGTTCAATTTTCCACATACGTAGTATCAAAAATGTTAAAACACTTACTCAATTTCTCATGTGGCTTAAACCAGAATTTTGACTAGAGGAGGTACATTTCTTCAGTCATTCTGTACAACCTTGACCACCAATCTATGGCTCATATATGTTGAACTGCATTCATAAGATCTAATTGAATACAAAATTATCAGCTTCAATCATTTTGTATTCAGAGGTATTTTTCAAAAGCTGCAGTTCCCATTTTTCACGTCCCTCTTTAAAGGTCAGAATGAAAAGGAAAGAAATCATTAATATTAAAAAGGAAAAATAAACTGCACAGTTTGTAAAAAGAAACATGTAGGTCTTGATTTTTGTCAGATTCGTTGGAGTGCAAAGGTACCCTAAATTGTCTAAGGCATTTCATGTCAATATAAGAGCTGTGTAAATAATTGTACTTTGACAGCAACAGTACTGTCTTCTTAATGGACCTATTAAAAATGGAAGTATTCAAATCACCCTCTGCTTTTAGTACTTTGATTCCCAAAAAAGGAGTAGAAGTACCCACCTAAATTTTAAGAAGAAAAGAAAAATTGTACAGGACTAAAAAGAGCTCAATATTGGCAATAATATTTTGATAACCTTCAAGTGCCAGGGTTTAAACATATGCTGGACTAGCTTGAATGTGAATCCTGATTTTCTCAATGGATTTTGCCCTTGTTCAGGAAGAACTTTTGCTGCTGGGAGGAGATGGACAACACCTCTGACCCCTGCTCCTGCACTTGCTTAAAAGGTGGAGCAAAGGTCACTCAGAAAGAAAAGGTTTTAAGCTTTCAGTGGAATGGCAGATGTAGGCTGGAATTTAGCTGGAGGTAGGGAAAAGAAATGGGGAAGAAAAAAAATAATTTGATCTGCTCACAGCTCTTCTACAAAAGCTGAGTTATTTGCAAGGCTTTAAGGATTAAAGTTCTTGCTGAAATACTGCATTGGCACTTGTAGTAAAAACAAATAAAATAGCTTTTCCATTTCCATAAACAGCTATTGCACCTCCCCAGTTAGCCTAACCCACAAGTTCATTTACCTTACTCTCAGCTGCAAAAGCACTGTACAGTTTGCATTGTCCCCAGGACACAGATTTTTATTTGACCTTCAGATCTGCAGTCAAGTTCATCTTTTATTGTTCTTCCTCTAGAATAAGCAGATGCATCTCTCTAAGAGATACAACTCTCTGCTGCTTCCTATTTTCCCAAGTCAGACTTACAAACCTTGCTGCTCTAGTTTGTAACTGCTGCTGAATTTGGATAGTTTTTAAACAAAGGAATAGAAGATGCCGATTTGTTAGAGATACAGGATCAGAAGACATTTCCTAGGATTTGTAGAAAGAGGAAGACAAAACTGAAAGGTCCCTTTTTCTACTTCTAGGATGAGTTTACATGAACCATTCACTGCACTCACATTGTGCAGGAGCTGGAGTTCAATATCCTGTCATGCAATAGGTGGTAGGATGACTCTTCACAGACTCATTACTGCCCCACAGTGTCAGCAGCTTTTTTCTAGTCCCACTCACCACTAAAAAGGAAAGAGACAAACTGCTTTTGGTGACCCTGCAAGCTCCATTAACAGCATATGGAATTTAAGATGGCCCTTCAAAATAGAGGTCAAAAAAAACAGTTCCTTCTTATTCACCTGGAAGATATGTGCTAAGTTTCTGCATTTATAGGTAATTGCGGTGGCCTAAAACATGAACCAGCTGTTTGGAGGCTCAGTGAGGGAACTATGGTTGCACTAGTTCGTGCCCAAAATTTCAGGGGCTGCAAGGCTTAAATTTCTGGCCACACAACTTACAAGAAAATAAGTGCAGAAGAGAAGATCTGTTTTCTTTATAAACAATGGTAGTTGATCACAGCCAGCACAACATTAAAAAATATAACACAATAAAATTATTTCATGTGTCTGAAACATGCCTGGTTAAACATGCCTGGTATTTTACATGTATCTAGATAGCTAAAGAAATAGAGAAAGCAAAAACAATGCTGTATGGTTCTCTTTCTGTCAAATTACTGTATTGAAGGAATACTATATATTTTCCCACTTAGAAACAGCATTGGTTTTATCCTTTTGCTAGCAGGTAATGCAATATACTCACTATTGAACCTAAGAGGTGAGGGAAATTTCCACATTTAGTAATAATTAAAGTGTTGATATCCTTTGCTGACTACAAGCCAGGAGAAGAATTTCACAAACTATTGTTCAATATTGTGACACAAGAGCATGACATCTTCACTTAGACTGAAGAAGGAAAGTTGTTGTTTATATATTTTCCTTACAAAGCAAACAAATACAGAGATTTGCAAAGCATCCCAGAAGGAAGCCTTCTGAAGAGAACTTCATTAAATACTTACAGTAATTTCATACTTACAAGGCGCACCAGGTTATAAGGCGCACTTCCAGGTAGCTGGGACACCCACGGAATCTGTCCATATGTAAGGTGCACCAGCCTATAAGGCGAGCTTTTTTTTTTAAAGCGAGAATCCATGTGCAACAAAGTAACAAATTAGTAACAGAATACTGTCAGGTGCTCAATTTGCAAACAGTTTTCACAGATTGGCATAGCCTTTAAACGCAGCCCCAGGCACCCTCCCCATGCCACCGGCTCCAGTTTTCCCTCCCGCCCCCGGCCCCGTGCAGCCCCTGTCCCTGGCGGCAAGGGTCAGGCCGGCCCCATGCAGCCCCCCCTTCCTGGTGGCAGGGACCGGGCCATCTCTGCGCAGCCCCTTTTCCCGGTGGCATGGGCCGGGCCGGCCCCACGCAGCCCCCAGCCGCACCCGGGGCTGCTGGGGGGGTAGGCCCCAGCCCCGCTCAGGGCCAGACAGGCTCGGTTCAGCTCAGGGCTGCTGAGGGCTTGCACTTCTGGGTTGGCAAATTTCCGAACTTTGCCCATATGTATAGCGCACCGGCCTATAAGGCGCATTTCCTGGTTTGGATGGAAACTTCAGTCAAAAAGGTGCGCCTTATAAGTGTGAAATTACTGTAATTTCTTGCACATGATCTAGTATTTTATTACTTTCTTAATAGTTAGAAACAAAAAAGAGGAGGGGAAAGGGCAAAAGAAAAGACTCACTAGTAATAAAATCCCTCCTTGAATGCAGCAGCAACGTTTTTTAATTAATTCTGGCCCAAAAACTACTTATGATGTACTAGAATGACTGATCACAAATCCGTATTTTAAAGATTGACCATTAAGTTTTTCTTGAGGGAAAGACCAAATATTATTAAAATATATTAGAGAAATGTTTTTAGATGTATTTTGACTTTGTTATGATAATAGTGGCCATAGCCATTGCCTTGACATGAAGGAATGTGTCTATCTCACAGGAAAGTTGCAACCTTTTGCACCTAACACCATCTCAAAAATCCTAATCTCAGCACTAATATGTTGTCATAAGAGGCTTCATCAGAAACATGAGTGATAGAACAGATGGGACTGGGAATTAGCAGGAAGCATTTAGACCATCCTGAGCTATCAGGGGCTCTGATGACTTAGACTTTCTTTCAGATGAGATAAAAACCAGTGGTCCTAGCATCTGGTGGCCATGAGAAAGCTAGAGGTATTGGAGTTATTAGACACTGAATCCTGGTAGTATTCCAAGATAGATAAGTTTATTCAGCCTTCCTAAAAAATTCCTTACTGTTCTGGAGAAAATCATATATTCTTCTAGCCACAGCACCCACTAATACACAGGAATATATTGCACTCCACAATGACAAAACACTAGTTTCATCTGTTTTATCCATTGTCTGATAACAGCTATAATAAGTTTTGTTACTAGCACAACTACCCTGAACCCCTGTTCTCCAGAGTGATGGTATGTGGATAGGCTGCATATCCTGCAGTGGAGACCCACAGAAATAATTTACATGGATGAAATCCTTTGGGGTTGCTGGAGTATCACTGCAAGGAAAGAATATGTGCCCAGCTATGCTGTATCCCATCCTTCTCTCATCCACACCCACACACCAGTTTACAACACTGTGTACACTATGAAAAACAGTCTTTGTGTCAGAGGTGAGCACTGACATTCCTTATGTCAGTCATCTGACCTTGGTGCTCACAAAATTACCCCTCTTACTATTCTCCTTTGGTCATAAAAGGACTCAGGTTGTTAATAGTTATTGTCCAAGTCATGCCTCAGTTAAATGGATAAATTAGCACCAAAACTAGATTGTCTAAATATCCTGTTCTCCTTTAACCTTCTTCTAGAGATCAAAGTGTCAGTGAGAGGTACTGAATAATTAATCGGGATGTGACATCAAATTTACTCTGAAAACTCTTTCCACCTGCTGTTACTGTTCTTCGAGATTCCCAGGAGGTCAAATCTAAGCACTAGCTGTACATAAACATACACCCACATGGATTTTTACTTGAATGAAGTATAATAATTTCAGCTACTCTAATGTTAGTTTGACCCAAGGATTACAACCCTGATTAATTTCTTTGTTTGTAAGAGGAGTGTGCAATGTTCTCAGAGTGAAAAATGAGATGTCTTTTCTGGCTGGGGCAGATTTTCCCTCAGTAAATGAAATAATTTGGTGTTTTCTAGAAGACTAATGTTTCTGTTGTTGCAAGAAGAGAAGAGAATGATCCTTTTGGATTGCTGATAATTGAATCAAAAGATTTATGATCTGAGCTGTCACATCAACAATCAGCTTTACAATAAAATCCTGTTGCAGAAAGGCTCCTTTTTTATAGTCCCTCTTTACACAGCAGCAGCATAAAGCACAGCTGTGCTCTGACCTCACCATCCTGCCACAGGACTGAGAAAAAACAGTTTTGGGAGCAATGACAATTGTTTCCACGTTTTTCCATAGCCAGATGATTACCAACACCTTCCTACTGCTGTAAGTGATTTAAATTAAATCAGTCTTGAAACTCAACTTCTACACCCATGAACAACATTTAGCTCAGGTGTTCTCTAGGTTTTTAGAAGCTGCCATCCTTAACCAGAATGAATATCAGAGGAAGCTGTGTGTACACAGTTTCTTAAACAGCGGCAGCGCAATTCTACAGTTGGTGTGATGAGACTACCCCTTGCTGAGCAATATTTTCCCAGGATTTCTTTAGATTTCACACATATCTGACAGAATGCAAATCTTTTGAAGTAGAGATTCTATTTCAGCTTTTATTTTTCATGTATGAGAGCACACTAGGGTCAGATATGGTGACCTGAGTTCACAGGTGGGAGCATTACAAACCTAGATTAACATGCAAGAAAGGTCACAGCTTCACAAAGTTGTGAGTTTCAGAGAAAAAAGCATTCCATGTGTACAGGGAAATACTTAAATCTCACAGATTTTTAATGAAGCTGATATAAGTACTATCTGAAGAGTATTTTTGAAAAGTAAAATCCAAATAACATTGCATGCTCTGGTCTTCTGATAAGCACTAGATCTCCTTCCTCTAGCTATCTATACTCTCAAATTCATCATACAGACAAACTTGCTGTGACAGGCACAAGCCCTACGCTTGCTGTGGGAGAAATAGTATCAGAGCTAAAAATTCAGCTGTGCACTCATCCAAACATTAAGATCCTAACCTCCCCCCATGAGAGACAAACAGCAACTTCACACTGCAGAGTAGGGGTTGTACATTGTACACCCTGACACCCCGCAGACTCCTTTGTGGTACGGAATACATTAATAAGGGCAAAAGGTTCTTTTCCAGTCAAGTTTGCAAATCAAATTCTATAGAAAACCAAACAAAAAGTTACATGAGTGTTCATTTATCTATAAGCACTGAGCTCAACAGAAAGTATTTAATTTCAGATTTTGCCAAGGTGTCCTAACAATGGCAGCTTATACACCACAGGTACTCTACAAACAAGGCTAAATCAATTAATATCAAGTTTCAACAAAATGTGTGACAGAACCACATACTGAGAAAGGTTTCAAATTAGTTTTTTCACTAAATTAATTTCAGCTAAGACCTTTGATAAAAAACAGTATGGGAAGAGTAACTGAAAGAAAGAACATATTTAATTTAGTTACTTTTAAAGCACATAGGCTTCCAGAGTGGTGCAAATGGGAAATAAAGAATGACTCAAGATGTTACCAAATTTATTTAGTTGGATAAATTATCTTAAGATATAAGTTCTCCAACTTATTGGTATTTAACCCCGCTACAGAAATATTCCCTGCCTCACACTGAAGAAAACATCATGTGCTCGTAAAAGTTTGCACCAGATCACACATTGAACTGCCAAAAGGGACACAGCAGAGGCTTGCAGAGGACCTGTCAGGACCAGTTGCCCTCCATCCTCCCCTACAGACACGTGCACCCACACGCAGGCCAGGCACAGCCTCCCGCTAGGAAATGGCAACAGCAAACAAGATTCCTGGCACCTGGCAGGCTTCTCTGCTGGAGTTTCTCCATTTAACAGCTTTTTTCCTCCCACTCCAGCTCATCCAAAGACACGGTAATTAAAAGCATTATTTAGAAAAGGTTCAATCCATTACCGTCTTTTAAAAACCGCACTTTGTTCTGAACATTTAACTGTGTCCAGTGTGCAACAAACATGACATAACCAAAACAGCAGATCCTGCAGGCCAGAATGTATGATTTATACTTTTTTTCCTGCGGTCCAACTCAGACCTTTCTAAACAGATCTCGATCCAGCTTGTCAGACACCCTAACTGAAACAGGTCCTGGTGCCAATTACTTCCTACAAAGATTCAAGAAACCACACAGCTGACAGGTCTGAGATAATCCAGTCTCAGGAAAACCATGTCCTGATTTCCTCAACAGTACTTAAGTCAAACATCCAGATGTTACATGACAGAGCCCTACAGGCAAGCACCTGACCTAAAAGCCATGGAAGAAACCTGATACTTTCAAGACAATTTTGTTTTCTCCTAGTTTCCTCAAATAAGCTTTAGAGAGAGAAACTGATATTTTATCTTATAAATTAAAAATATAGCACATACTACTGTTAAAACAATAGCTTTTTAAAGCTAGTATAGTTAAGACACTAAATCCTTGGTTCTTTTAAATCCAACCCTCTTGTAATAGCTCAAGGAAAAAATGTGGCATTACCTGTATCCCTGTGCAAAATACTACAATACTTTATGTTTTTATTTACGTTATGCCTTGATAATTTGAACCAATTAAAATAACATTTACATTGTTCTGTTCCTTTACACAGATGGTATTTGTTTGGTACAGTCTAATTTTTTAAGTAATACTATTTTCTCATGGCTCCTGAGTGAAATGCATGAAAAGGAAGTAACAAGATTTAGGTAAAGTCTTCAGTTTTGTCAAATTAAAACTGAAATTCAAATCTGCATTCAAATCAGTTTTAAAAATATATATATTTTGCATATTATTATCCTAATTCTCTATTCATATATATTAGAAGAGCTAGTAGATTAATAAAGAAAATTAAGAAAGAAAAATACTTGCATTACCTTAGGAATTTGAGGAAAACACAAATAAGCACTCATTCAACTCCCCACTAAATTTGTTTGAGTATTACCAACAGTTATCTGCCTTGAGGCATACCTTCCCCTCTGGGAGCAGCTCCCTCCAGCAGAATGCCTTGAAAGAAAGGAAAAATACATGCAATTTTTGATAAAAAGGTAGACAAACCACTGGGAGCAGCATGATTACTTTACAGATACCTACAAATATGGTATGGAGCATTTAAGAAAATTATCATATTTTCACAACCATAAGGCACACCGGATTATAAGGCACAGTATCAGTTAATGGTAAATTTTCAAACTATTTTCATATATAAGGCACACCGGATTATAAGGCCCACCTTTTTTCCACAACGTTGATCCACGCGCAACTTTCACTGTAAAATCAGGAGGGTTGGACCCGAGGGACATGTGCATACCTGCTCGCGCTCATTCGATTGTGAGCTTCATGTTTGTTGCTGCGCAATGTGAAACAAAAATTGTTTTGAGATCCCTTCAATACTCAAGGTTCATATATAAGGTGCACCAGATTATAAGGCACACTTCTGGTTTTTGATCAAATTTTAGGATTTTCAGTGAGCCTTATAGTCGTGAAAATATGGTACACAAAACCTTTCATCAAGCTATATTGATAATAGAATCTAGGATTCTTTATGCCACAATCAGGTCCTCGTGTTTTATCTACAAAATACTAGCTTCCTACCCTAACCATAAAAAATCTGATAGAGGTCAATATCCTGCTACAGTTTCTTGATATCATCCCACAGGAATTAGCGATTTCAGTCTTATCAAGAGCAGACGGTAGTTATAAACTGAGCAAGCACAGTAAATTTCCCAACTCTGTCAAGTAATTGAATGAATTGTGGTGGTTTCATTTTACAGAGATAATCTGGTTCCAAACAGAATTTGAATTCCTTTCCCACAGTAATTTTATGGTCAACATAATAGAAGTTCAGTGCTTCTGTGCCTCTTTTTTGAGATACAAGGTGATACTAGTGCTACTTTGATACAGTGTGATGTAACATCTAAATAATAAGGTTTAAGATGCCACTGACATTCGCTAAATAAGGAAAATCAGGATTACTTATGCTAGACACTAAATAAAATTCCAAAAGAAAGTGAGGCCTCCAGTGACACACTATGTAAGAAAGATGCAGACTAAATTCTCAGTGACTTCAACTGAACACAGTAGCCAGAGTACACCTGACAGCAGTGTAACTGCTTTTCAATTGCCTTTACCTTTCTCACAGCATCCATAGCTTTTCAGGGTCTTAAAAAACACTTCTGCTGCCTATCTAGAAAAGTGACCACCCTTTGAAAATCAAAGAAAACTCATGACATTCTTCACAAAGACTAATCCTGCTTTTCACTTTTTATACAAAACCAGATAAAGAAATGTTGTAAATCTGAGAGCTGTGAGCTGCTGGGTTGCAGAAAGGCCCCTCTAAACAAGTATGTCGTGGAGCTAGTCTGTACCTGTGTCTCACTGCACATTCCTCTGACAAAGGAATTCAGGTCTGAAACCTGGTACCCCTCTGTCCTCCTCTGAGTGAGTTCATAATACCGGAATGAAGAGGAGGGAAGTAACTTTCTCACTGGAATTTCTTTAATGGAAATTATAAGAACACATCTTGATGAAACATATGCTGGAAGTATTTTGCCTAGTTATTCACAAAAGAAACTTACATAGAGAAAACAAAGAACTATTTCAGGAAAATTTATCTCTGGTAAGTTCAATATGATTATATAATCCAAATGAAATCTGTAGCCAATATTACTGCACAAAGATGCCTGGGCTGACAGTCTTCTGTGTAGAGAAAACTGTAAAACAGTCATTCCAAATGTGGACATTAACTTAGTAAAATATAAAAACTTCAACTGAATAACGAAAAAAAAATTTTGAAGTTGCCTTTTCATAGCCTTTATTTACTTCTAGCCAAAATACTTGGTAAACACTTTGGTTTGTAATTCATAAAGTATCTTGAATGGAGTTGAAGTGTTATAGTAGCACTGGAGATCCAATAAAAATATTAATTAATTCTACTCTACTGCTGACAGGCTGTAGTTAAGACTCATTAGGTGGATTTTAATCCTTGCCCCTCCTCTCCAAAAGATGTGCAGAGCTTGGCTGGATAGCACAAATCTGAAAAATAAAAATCAAGCAGATTCTTTGGAAACTTCAGTGTTCATGCTTGCCATAGAAAAAAGTGCAATTGAAGAGTCTTTAAGTAGCCATAATTAACGTTTTACAGTTTTGTGCCCTACAGGTTACAGATTCAAGCTTTCAAGATCTCCAAAGGCAGATTGTACAAGTTCCCCTCATTTAGAGAGGAGCCTTAAAAGGACACAGTGCAACAGTTCAAAGTACAGTAATTTCACACGATTATAAGCCACACCCGAATATAAGCCGCAGCTTTTTTTTTTTTAACTCTGTGCGGCAGAGGGGGTGGGGCGCTCCAGCCCGGCCCCACACAGCCCGGCTTCCCAGTGGCAGGGGCCGGCCCACCCTTGCGCACCCCCCGTTTCCAGTGGTCCCCCTGCTCCCAACGGCTCCCAGTGGCACAGGGGCCGGCCCGCCCTCTTGCAGCCCCCGTTGCAGGTGGTCCCCCGTTCCTGGCAGCTCCCAGTGGCACAGGGGCCAGCCTGCCCTCTTGCAGCCCCTGTTCCCAGCAGTCCGCTGTTCCCAACGGCTCCCGGTGGCACAGGGGCCGGCCCGCCCTTGTGCGACCCCGCTGCTGGCCAGCTCGTCTCACTCCCCGGCAACCCCGCCGCCAGCCCGCCTGGCTCCTTGGCGGCTCTGCCGCTGGCACGCCTGCCCCTCTCGGCAAAGCCCGCTCCCCCACCTCCCCGGCGGCTGCTCTGTGGCAGCTCTCCGCTTGGCCGGCTCTCACTTCCGGGTTGGCACTTCGCTGGGATTTGTCCATAGATAAGCCGCACCTGAATATAAGCCGCACTACTGGGGTAGGCTGAATTCTTCAATGAAAAAGGTGCAGCTTATATTCGTGAAATTACTGTAGCCTTTTTCACAAATCCAGGACAGTAATACCAGTACTCAATCTGGGCCCGTGCAAGGATATCTGAAAGTCGCTCAAGGGTGAAAGACAACACAGCAATGCAATCAGTGATTATGTACTTTAAAGCGAAAGCTGCAACATGTTTCTTTGTATTACATAAGGAAACAGCGTGAAATTAATGAATAAATATACCCTAGAGAAGGGTTGAAACAGATGAAATGTTGCTGTAACTTCAACAGCATGTTTCAGGATTCAACCTATCCTGCCCCTCTGCATAATGGACGGTCTGCAAACACATTTTACCTTCAATGGAAAACGTGCTCTGCCACATTAAAAGATGTTCTGACCCAGCCCACAGTTTGTATAGTCTCAGAAGGGCAGTCATCACCTCATTGCTTGAGGTATGGGGGCCCCTCAGTAGTACCCGGGACTCCGGGGACTCCGCTGAAGGCTCCCAACACTCCACACGCCCCAGGGCCAATACATTCACATGGAAATTGCTCCACTAAGAGATACAGGTCAAATCACAGTTCGGAGCTCACTTTAATTATCTAGGCAGATTTTGGTTTAATCCTAACAAGATTATACATTCACAGAGATTAAGGTTGTTAAAAGTACCACAGAGCAAATCATATAATCACTACATTGAATAGACCATTAACTATTCTGCTTATGGTCACCCACCCCTTAAACTTTAAAACCTCTGTAGTATTCAAAGAAATTTTCTGTTTCTATTTGTGGTAAAAGTAGGCTAAGGAGCTGACATTTACTTTGATGACAAGAACACATTGTTACAGGAGTGGTTTGAAAGCTTCTCCTTTTCATCACCATATCAACATATTTTCTCTACATTTTTCTTACATCCTACCTCTTTTCAAGTCACAGCAAAGGTAAGCACCACATGTAGAAAGGGATTTCACAAGCAGTTACCAGTTTAAGTCAAAACTACTTTATTAGGTTAAAAATGCACTACTCTTCATTTTTAAAAATTATCATAAAGTTTACAAGAAGAGACAGCTGTTATAAAAACTTTCTTTTGAAACACAGTTTCTATCTCAAAACAGAGACAAAAGTTTTGCTAAATAGCAAGCATTGTGTTTGTGTTTCATCCAACGAGACCAAGACACAGCACACTTCTATCATTTCTGGTAATAAAGGCTCAGCATTTTCTATGCAAAATGCTACATACACTGTGCAGTGCCAACTTCATTTTCCAGCCGAATCCACACTTTATATATGCTGCACTTCATGGAGAAGGCATTTACAGAGATACATTGATAATGTTCCAACTTTTCAACCCCTCACACAAACTTTAATAATAGTCTAAAACTTTACAAGGGTGAAGATAAAGCCTACACGTTCCTTTTATGGAAAATTCTGAAGACTACTGTAAATTCTTAATTTTCCAAGCTTGCTTTTTGCTCCTGCAAGGCTATGTTCTTCCAGCTGAGTAACACCCTGGCTTTGTGGAAAGCTTTAATCATCCAAGTACAATACAATGATTAGCCATCCTAGTGTTTTGATGTGTTTCCACTACAGTAATAGTAATAATTCCAAATTGCTTTAAAAGCATTTAAAATATATATATTTTACAGAGCAACTTGTATCTGCAAAATACGTCACAGCAAAAGTTTTATATAAGAACTACTACAACTTTTAAATGTTGCTCCTCTTTGAAAAAGTCAAGCCACTATTCAATGTGTCTCTTAATGTATTTAACTTCATTACAGTAACGATATGCATTTCTATATGCATTTCTAACAAAACTACTTTCCAGCTTACAGATTCTAAACAGGCTTTAAGTTAAGAGTATTAAGAGTAATAGTTCATCTCTTCTTCTACAATTTTATAGTTTTCTGAGGAATCTTTTTTGGTTTCAAAATTCTTTTAAGAACTAAGCATTATTTCATGTCCAGAGAGATACCTTACTACCTGCAAGGGCATGACCTTAATAAAAAAAACAGTACCTTCAATGATTCAAACAAATGGATAAGGAATGTAAGAAATTGATTTGAAAACACTCTAATACGATGTGAGAAGGTAAAGTACATGCAGTAATTTTTAAAAGTTGGGAAAAGACAAAGCACTGACTTGTCACATTTAGAGCTTCAAAGTGATGCTGCTTGCAGAAAATAAGAATTTGTGACATTTAATTTGTGGGGATTTGAAGCTCAGGAGTATTCATAAGTCCATTTCTTGCTTAACTGCACTTTTCATTTTTGTCTCCTCTGATTTTTAGGTCACAACCAACACCTTCAAACAGGGCTAGAAATTAATTTATGCAGTTGGCTTTCAGCGTACTCTGTACAAACACTTACAGTAATTTCACAATTATAAGCCACACCTGATTATAAGCCACACATCCAGGTAGGCGGGAAGACCACGGAAATTGTCCATAAATAAGCTGCACCTGATGCTAAGCCGCAATTTTTTTATTTTTATTTTTTTTTAAGCGAGGATCCATGTGCAACAAAGTAACGACTTAGTAACAGAATTTCGCAAGCGCGGAGTTTGGTGTCAGGTGCTCAAGTTGCAAACAGTTTTCATAGATGGCGAAGCCTTTAAAGACAGTCCCAGGTGCCCTCCCCATGCCGTGGGCCCCAGCACTCCCGCCCCTGGTGCTGGCTGCTGCGGCTCCCCAGCAGCGGTGGTGGCTCCCCGCGCCACACGAAGCCGGCCAGCCACCCGCTGCCACCTGCGCGGGGGTCGAATCCGGCCACCCGCTCCCCCCTCGCCGCGGGCTCGAAGCCGGCTCGCGCCAGCAGCCTGCTCCACAAGGGCTGCGAGGGCGACGGCAGAACGCTTGCCGCTGTGAAGGCGGCTCGCTCGCCCGAACCCAGCAAAGGCGGCGAAGCCAGGCTGGCCTTGCCAATCCAGTGGCGGTTCACCGCCTGCTCGCCAGTGGCTCCGGCTCACCGTCCACCTGGCAGTGGCTCCGCGGCAGCTCCCTCCCCGGCCAGCTTGCACTTCCGGGTTGGCGTTTCACTGGGATTTGTCCTTAGATAAGCCGCACCTGACGATCAGCCGCACTACTAGGGTAGGCTGGATTCTTCAATTAAAAAGGTGCGGCTTATAATCATGAAATTACTGTAATCTCTAGAAAGCTGCAAGTTTTGATCTATCTACCAGCCAAAAAAAATATACTAAGTGTCCTAGGTTACTAAGTGTCCTAGATGTGCCCAAAGGTATGTATTCAATCACCATCTCCATAAACTGTTAAAACATGAGGGGCAGTGTTTTCCTTGCCTCCTCCCCCCCCACCCCCGACTACCTCCTGTTAATGGGCCATCAATGCCCTGCCCCATGAGTCACAGATAACTCCCTCGGGGAGACATTCCTACTTAATGGGCCATCAAGGACCCACTGCATGACTGATAAGATAACATCATGCTATTGTGAGATGCTCTGCCCAGGGGGAGGAGCCAAGCATTCCCACCTGGATATAATGTGGGGCCTGGGAGACAGCAAGCAGCTCTCTTACCCACTGGTTTCCAGGGGACAGGAGCTACTGGATCTTTTCTACAGGATCGCCACTTCAGCAAGACCACTTCATCTGGACTGCTGCCACCACCCTAACTAGCATGGTGTCAGGTTGTATTCTGACTCTGTCAGTGTTTTCTTTTTGGTACTACTGCATGTATTTTACTTTTTTTTTCCATTAAATTATATTTCTGACTTCGAGTCTCACTGGTTTTGCTTTCAAACTAGTACACTAAGGAAACAGTTAATGTTGCTGTTACTACCCTGTACCCAACCTTTCTCCTTCAATTAAATTAGAAAAATTACAAATATGCAAAACTGAAGAAAAATATTAATTTCATTTTTTAAAGAAACTTTGATGTTTTGCCTTTCTAGCTAATTCCAAATTAGTCCAGCTACCACACCTAGAGTAGATTTGACCTGTGTTATGCATCAAACCAGGATCTTGCCAAATGCTTGCATCAAGCATGGAATTGTCAGTTTCTATGCTGACGGGGAAAGCAATGAACATTAGGTGCAAACCTCTTAAAGAGATTTATGCAACAGAGATTCCTGGGTAACAGGCACGGACACGTCCTCACTGCTGCTGGGAGTGAGACGCCAGAGAAAGCACTGCAGGATTAACAGCAGTGATATTGGCAGCCTCCCTGGCTATTAAAGAGAGAGACAGAAAGGCAGAGGAGCTTATGAGCACGTTGAGACAAGGGCTGGAGGCTGTATAAAGTACAGTAGATTCCAGCCAAATAGGAGAAAATAGAGCAGTGAGTGCATAAGGCAAACTATTGACATCTCAGTTGACTGAAGCAAATGAGACCAATTTGGTTCACAGAGTTAATTCTCTCAGTGTTAAGGTAACCAAGTGAACAGAGACTATGCAAATTGAATGATGCTGGTTTAGTGGCCCCAAGAGGTTGACACCAAAGCAAATCAAAATTCTGCAGAAACAAGAAGGGAAGCACAAACCAGAGGGATGTCTACAGCTCTGTATCTATTTGGATATGAGCAGCATCACAAGGCCAGCAAAGTCACCTCTGACCAGCAAGAACTGTTAAAAATGTGGCAAAGAAGTCAAAGAAGAAGCAGATCCATAGAACAGCTCCTTTGACTTGATATTTGTGTTTCCTCTTTGTGTTTTTTCAGATGTGAGAGAAGAAGAAACCATTTTGAAAAGAAAATATGAATTTGATTGTAAGTAATAGATTATTGTCAACAACTTTTTAAAGTAGGAAGTTAAACACAGCTCCTGGAAACTGCAGCAACACAACTTCCATATAAATTGCACCATCAGAGAAAGGGAAGTCATATGGAAAGACTCAAAGCAGGCTAAACTGCAGGAAGTCTGTGCAAAAAGCACAGAAACAAATTATTTGCTTTTCTCATGTATTTTTTGCCTACACCTCTAAATTTCTTTTTTTGTAGGCTACAGGTAACAAGAATGGCATGATTCCACTCTAAATGCTCTTTTCTGTTCAGACATGTAAATGGAAATAAACATGTAAAGCTCAGTCAGTGTTTATAGCCTGTTTGGATTATATGGATAGCTAGAAAACAAAGAACAAAAAAACCAAAAACAAAGTCCCAGTGGCATAAAGAAATTAAGTGCATAATGTCAGTGCCTGATCTCCCCACTGATCTTCCTCCAATTAATAGTTCACACAGCAGTCATCAAAACTGCATTTTGCAGGTATCCTCTAACAAGCAACTCAGTCTCCTTCTAATCCCTTTTGAACCACAGACTGACCTTGCTAGAACAATCCCTTCCACAGCTAACAACAGAAAAGTTCTCCTTTTATTTTTTCCACAATTACAGTCCTTATTTTGAGACTCGATTTTCAGAGAGCCTGAAAATAACCTATCAATGAAAGCTTAAAAAAATTCTTATTTTTAGTTCTTGGTCATCATTATAACATTTAAACTGAGATAGAGGCATTACCAAACCCTACTTATGAAGGGATTCTGTACAGCAAAGATGGACAAAGTGGGGAGAAGCCCCAGCATGAAACACTCTGCCTCCTTTAGGGAGGCCAGCATAACAATAGCAGTGCTTAAGTCAAGGGAACACAGTGGCTGGTGCCAATGATTGTCCACAAGAGGAAATAAATTCTTCTTCAGGTCACACAGTGCCTCACACTTATACAAAAAGCAACCACAGCCTTAAACAGATAATGATATCACAAAAGCTCTTCAGAATACAATCACATACATTACTTCATTTCATAGCTGCTGTAACCTGACATGGTATCTGAGTGCCAAATAAAACCCAACTTGCTCAATTGTCTTCAGCACACAGAAAATATTCAGTAAACAGGCAATTATTTGTTGAAATGGGAAAGCATATTCAGCTTTAAATGAAAGTTTCCCCTAAATGCAACATCTTAGCAAGAGCTAGAAAATTAGCACGGTCATCAACAATCAGTTTCTTTTTTTAGTAACTGTCCATATTTTGCTACAGAACCAGAGCAGAATTATTATTTTACCATAGACCTATTGTTATTCAAACTTGACCTCTGCAGAAGGATCAATCTTCACCAACCAGTGTCTCCAGAGCCATGCATTCTTACAGATTAGAAGCTGCCTTAGCCAGCAAACAAACCCCGAGATTAATAAGATTAGGTTGGTATTTTATATTATTTCTTGAATTCTGTAGACTACCTCCTTATAAAAGTTACTTCACTGTAGATAATAGTTTTTTCCCAATAAAGTTTATGGCTACATAAAGATACAGCTGTAAAAGTCAAGTTACAGAAGGGTTGCATAATTAAAAATACTGATTAAAATGGCAAAGGAAAGGTCAAAACTTTATAAATATAAATACCTCTTAATGGATTATAACATATTTGCAGAAACTGAATTGAAAGAGTAACAGTAAGAGCTGCAACTCTGGTTTTAAATATCCATAATTAAACAGCTAATTTTTCCCCTCTATCAAAGGCTCTGTAATAAAATTTATTTTTTGGCCATTGAAAACAAGGAGTTGAGTTCAATTAAGTTGGTCCAGTACATAATAAAGGAAAAGATACCATGAAGTATTTGTATCATAGATATAAAAATAATAGAAAACACAAAAAAACCTGGGAAAATTAAGACAGATAAACAAGATAATTTGGGCTAGCTTGTCATAAAGTAGCAGAGCTTCAGTTACAGTAATTTTACAATTATAAGCTGCACCTCCCGGTAGCCAGGTAGACCATGATATTTGTCCATATATAAGCCGCACCTGAATATAAGCTGCGCCTTTTTTATTATTTTTTTTTTTTAAAGCGAGGATCCATGTGTAACAATGTAACAAATTAGTAACGGACACAAATTGGTGTCAGGTGCTCAAGTTGCAACAGTTTTCATAGACCAGCAAAGCCTTTAAAGGCAGCCCCAGGTGCCCTCCTGGCCAGCTCTCACTTCTGGGTTGGCATTTCACTGGGATTTGTCCATAGATAAGCCGCACCTGAATATAAGCCGCACTACTGGGGTAGGCTGGATTCTTCAATGAAAAAGGTGTGGCTTATAATCGTAAAATTACTGTACTCAAAATAGAGCAAACTTCTGCGGACTGGTTTCAGCACACGGCTTTTGTTTGTCTTACTTGGATACTGAAGATATTCTTGCTAAAGAAGATATCAAGTGCTAGGAAAAGGAAGTGGCTCTAGTTAATCTGCA
Source organism: Sialia sialis (assembly GCA_009812075.1). Lineage (NCBI taxonomy): Eukaryota > Metazoa > Chordata > Aves > Passeriformes > Turdidae > Sialia > Sialia sialis. The sequence goes on along the minus strand of VRYO01002184.1, from coordinate 11,681,217 downwards.
CATTTATTGGCTAAAAAAAAAACCCAAAAAGAAATAAACAAAACCAAACAAAAAGACCACAAAACAACAAAAAACCCCACCCAGATTCAAAAGCGTTGCCATGGTACACGAAGTCCACTCATAGATTATTTTACTGATCTTCACCTTAAAGCTCAGTTGTTCCAACAGAGTATGTCCAACAATAAGTCCTAAAAGTAGTTAGTCAGGATATCACATCAAAACTAGGATGTATTCCAGGTGTGCTCAACTACGCCAACAACAACAGAAAGCAGAAGTTACCATCTCACTTGTATGCCAGGTATGCTCTGAATTGGACACAGACTGACTGCGCAGGACTAGTATGCAGCTCAGTTGAGACCTTTGTAAGGGACTTGAATCCCAAATTTCATTACAAGAGTCTCTCTCTCAGTTTAGTGACCATTTTCAGCACATGTTCCATCTCACACTTATGGCAACTCAGCAGCAGCAGCAAAACTCCAGTTATGCTTTTAGAAGTCCCTATCCTAAAAACTCTACTTTTCACTGTAGCCTGCAAAAGCCTCAGGGGTAGACAGTGATTTGCCAAGGCAAATCCCTGCCTCGCTTGCACTGTTCCAACATTTCTTGTTAGATCCCCTATCTTCGGACAATTTCTATCACTTGTCTTAGTGCAATGAACATCTCAAAGATAACACTGCGTTGTTTTGTATTTGCACAGCATTTTGCACTGATGTTCTGGTTCATTATTAATGAAAATTATTGATAATAAAAGACTAAAATCATGAATGAAGCATAGTTTCTGGAGGGACTCCAGGGTGAAAGCTGTTAAGGGAAACTCTTAGGTCACTCCCAGCAATTAGTTTACAGGTAACAATCCCTCTACCATGTAACCCCACGTGTAACAGCAAGTCATTCATGCTTTCAACATTTGCTTCAAGAAAACAGAGATCATGTTGCAAAAGTAATTTTGTACTGCCATGTAAAATAGATCACAACTTATACACAAGAAAAATAATTCTTAAAGAGATATTAATTCAGATACACATTAAAATCTTATTCATACCAAAAGGGAGATGACTACACCTCTAAATCCAAGCCAGCCAGCTCTGATACAAGATGCTGGCCTGATGTGCCAGCTACTGCTTATACTAGTCATGTTCATAGTACCTTCCCTGAAGAGTGCTCAAGAACTTGGAAAAACATTTTAATGATGTTTCTTTTACAACAGGTAAATTACTGAAATTAGATTACTTAAAAGAAAAAAATATGAACTAAGTTATATACACCATCTTCAGCAACAGGTTATATACACCATCTTCAGCAACAGGTCTCTGTGAATAGGCTTACAAAAGTTGTTATTCCTTAAGCCAAAGCTTTAACCTCATTTTATTGACATTATATTTCACTGTGCTCCCGTACTTTAAATTATACATCAGAGATCTATTAAGAAGAGTTTCATGGATCCTAGTTTTCCCAAAAAAGCTCTGTTTAGTGCCAGTTCAATCACCAGTACCTTTTCATAATAGCTTATTTCATGCGAAGTGTTAGGATGTGTTTTTAAATCAGGGATACCAGAAAGTCAGTCATAAACCTACTGCTGTATCTGAAGTCAACCAAAATAAAGTTTTACTCTTTCCTGCTGGGCATGTTTGACAGCATTTTAATAGAAATCATTAAATCCATTATCTGCTTAGACATATAAAGCACTAAGTATTTTATGGACCTATTTCTGATTCTTCTTCGTATTTTTAGAGTCATTACACAGCAACTAAGATTTTCATTGTTTTCCAACCCCAAAGAAATCTCTCAGGAAGACTTAGAAATATAATGTAGATAATAATTTAATTATTGTGATTGACTTAATGGACAAGAGTCCCCTTATGGGCAGTGAAAGATGTTAAAGATCTAACAGAAATCTGACTGCTTAAGAGATGTTTTCCAAAAGGTATGGAGCAAAATTGGACTGAACAACTGAAAATCTGCTGTTAGCTACATCTGCATCTATCAGCAATAATTTCACTGCCACATTGCATAAATTTATATAAATGATTGCAAAATGCAGCACATTTGTCTAAAAATAATTTAAACATTTGCCTTTAACATACCTGCTTCTATGAAAGTCATTTCTACCTAGATTCCACTGCAGTAAGAACTTTTAGTAGAACAGTTCTTGGTTTTGTGGAATAAAACTCTCTAATATTTTAATCTTTGAGAAGATCAGAGCTTATAACTACCACCTGATCAGGACGATGAAATTCTACTAGTGAAATTGATTATGAAAACTGCAAAACATAATCAAGCCTTTCCTATTTATAAAAATGTATAAACTCCTCTGCTACTAAAGCCTTTTCAGAAGATTTCTTCCCAGTTGCACAGAAAGATTATAGTTCCTTAAAACGTCAATCAAAAGAGAAGTAAAAACAGGAGAAAAACATTGGCTAACAAGTCAAGAACCTATGTTTCAACTGTCTGAAGTTGAATCAAAGTTAACATTTTTTAAAAATACTATGCTAACATTAATTCAATATTGTATTTATACTATAAAATCCACACCACAAACATTACTGTCCAATCTTAATTTACATGACAATATAACAGAGGTGTTTTTTGAACTGCTGACTGTACATCAGTTGAACACTTAATTTAGGCTACAGATTCATTCACTAGTTAAGAGGGCTAACAATTGCAGATTCCGGTTGCAGAAAATCTATTGCAACACTAAAAAAGAAGAAAAATATGAACATTTTAAAAATCTGCAGCCCCCTACAACTCTGTTTAACAGGGTAGGAACAGCAAGAGAAAATCATAAAATCCACGTTTGTGTCATGAAGTTATCAGATAGACAGATCATAAAGTCATTGTTTCTGTATACCAACTTAGAATTTAAAACACATTTACTAATCCATAGTCGTGAACATTGATACAACACCTAAAAACTCAATCCTTTAATTTCTCACATCTCTTTTACTTAGTTAAAAACGAGTTCTGGATTGGGTCCCATGCGAACAAGGACCCAGAGGGTCCGTTTTTAAAGCAAGGTTTAAGAAGATGCTAAAAAAGAACTAAAGGCAGTCAGTTGCAAAGAGAGACACTGATCACGCTATCAGACACTAAAAGCTGTTATACCGCACACAGACAGTCTTCCACCCAGTGTAGCTTTCAGAAGCTAGTCAAAGTAGAGCACACGAAAGGCACAAAGGAACTCCAGAGCAGAGGCGTACGGCAATTTTAAAAAAACCCAAACAAACCCGCACATCTTTTAGAGAGGGGCGGAGATGCGTGGTTTTTCTGGCCGAAGGATGCCCAAACCCCAACAGGTTTGACCAGACACGTTCACCTCCACGAGCACTGTCGCGGCCCGCACCTGCACGCACTTACCGCACTCGCCAGCTCCGCGCCCAGCCAGAGGAGCAGCAGCACCAGCGCCCTGCGGGAGGCAAAGTGACAGAGTCACGGCGGTGCGGAGGGCAGTGCGGGAAGGGCGCGGCCACGCTCGGCACTCACCCTGTCCGTCCCATGGCCCGGGCAGCCCGCGGGGGCACAGCGCAGCCGGGTTCACGCCGCTGCGCCCGCCGGAGGAAGAGGAGGGCCCGCCGTCACTTGGGCGAGCTTCGCGGGCTCCTTCCCCCGGCACGACGGAGCACCGAGGGCGGGATAACGGCCGGGCTGGAACTGCCAGCGCTGCCCGCTCGGGGTCGGTGAGGCACCGCAGCCCCTCCAGGCACTCACTGCGTGCCCCGGCAGGAAGTTTGCGCTGTCCCCCCGAGGCGTCGCACCTGAGCGGGGCCGGATAAGCCGAAGCTGAGCCGGGCGAGCCCCACGCCCCGCCGCCCGCCCCTCCAGAGGGGCGACCTGGCACTGGCAACAACTCCCCCCCGCACCCAACCACCCCGGCGACTTCCGCTGCAAAAAATAGTCCGGGGTCCAGCTACCCGCTCGGTGGAGGTGCGGGGCGGGGAGAGGCGGCGCCCGCCCTTCGAACCGACAAAGCCGCGGCGCCTGAGGGAAGGGTGGAGGGTTATGCCCTCCTTGGAGAGGAGCGGGGCGGTAGCAGCAGCGTGCCCTACACTGCCCGCCCCAACCGCCCCCTGAGCGGAGGAATACTGTAGTCCCGGGCGGACTTGAGCTGGGAGAAGCGGGAGAGTGCGGTAGAGGGGCGGTCGCTGGTGTCGGGGCGGCTGGTGGGAGCCGCCTGCAGGGAGTCGCGCTGCCTCGCTGGGCTATGCCCCCGCCGCAGGGCCGGCCGCGGAGCTCCTGAGCGGGCGGGATGGAGCCGCGGCGGCGGAGCTTTAACCTGGCTGCTGGCTGCCTGGTGCTGCTGCTGGGGTGCTGGGGGCCGCAGGAGGTGGCGGCGGCGGTGAGTGCGGGGCGCCCTCCCTGTTCTTCTCGGGCACCGAGGTCCCTGCCGGGCGCGATGTGGAACCTTGTGGGGGAGCTTTAGCGTCTCTTTGGGGCTGCGGTGGCTGAAGGTGGAATCCCCCTGACAGGAGTCCGGCGGCTCCTCGGGATCGGCGGCGAGGCTGGGCCGCGGGAGGGTCTCTCCCGCTGCCCGCTGGTGTTGGGGCTCCCGGGCTGCTCTTCGTGGGTAGAGCCCCGTGGTGCTGCCCCGTCGGACTGGACCGCTCCCCGCGGGACCCGAGAGCTGCCCGCACGTCTGCGGCTCCGGGGATGGAGGGAGTACGAGGCGGGAGAAGCCCGGGTGAGCTTAGTGTGGGCTCTGAACCTGCTGTTCCTCCAGGACAAAGGAGGAAAGATATCTCTCCCTGCCTTTCCCCCCGCTAAAGAACGCCATAAAAAGGTGTCTGAGCTCTTTCCAATGAGCAATCACCTGCAGCCGTGAGTAACGCTTGGATGTGGCAGGGAGATGGAGCCATGTGGGCATGGTTTGTCGGAGGACTCTGCCTCACCCTGGGACTTGGTTTTGTCGAGGGTTGTATTTCTGCTTTCTTAAAACTAAAGTGGAAATGCTAGCGGAGGTGGTAAGTGTGTGCAGTGTAGTAGAGAGCGCACGGTAGGCGGCCTGGAGGAGACTTCGGGTCTCTGCCTTTGGAAAAGGGATGTTGTCCCGGCTTCCCTGGAGTGGCAAGGCCTTGGAATTGTGAGGTGGGAGAGGTGATCGCTAGCTTCAGGTGTTAGGCTATTTAACTAAGACCTCTAGCTGTTAAAAAGTGGTGAAAGGATCTAAAAAGGCTCCTGCTGTAACCCGCATTAATTTCAGATTTTAAAATCTCTGTATCTTTTTAAACTCTTTAAAGTTTACTTGGAAAGGAAAAAAAAAAATCCAGATTTCTGTTGTTTAGGTCTTCTTTCTAATTGATAAGTCATAATATGTTGTGGTAATAAGTGTAGAATCTAATTCTGCTATTCCCCCCCTTCAATCCTGTAGTTAGTGCTGACAAAATCTTATTTGTCTTTAACTCTCCTTTGAAGTTCATTCCTTTACAGTGAAACTTTGCAGACCTTTCATCTGCCCTCTGATAAATAATATACTTCCTTCTTCTTCTACCCCTCCTGTGCCCAGGTGGGAATCCAAGTGTAAGTGGTACTGGTGTGCCAGCAATGATCTCTGATCAGGAGAGCTGCTTGGCTCCACATTGTCAGAAACACTGGTTCTGATGCTTTATTCAGTAAGGCTTACCCCAGCCTGCCTGCCATAACCCCCACCCCAAAGAAGGACTCGGGCAGTCCCACCTACAGGACCTCACTGTTTGGCAGGTAGGGGTCGAAGATAGGGAAATTTGTGTGCATAAATGTGGCTCTTTTCTTTCTTCAGGAAAGCGTCCAAGCAGAGTTCTGTATGTGCAGTTACTGTGAATCTGTGGGAGAAATGAAGAAGAAATCTCAGGAGAAATGAAGAAAGGAGCAAAACCAGTGGTAGAATTTCTGGTTCTTAACACCACCTTGTGCTGCAGCGTCTCTTTCAGGGTTTGCAGTGAGATAAGATTACAGTAATTTCACGCCTATAAAGCACACCTTTTTGACTGAAGTTTCGATCCAAAGCCAGAAGTGCGCCTTATCACCCGGTGCACCTTATACATGGACAAAGTTCGGAAAATCGCCAACCTGGAAGTGTGAGCCCACAGCAGCCCTGACCCGGGCGAGCCAGGGCCACCCCCTGTGGCAGCCCTAGGCAGGGGCAAGTGCTAGGCGGGGCCGGTGAGCCCAGGGCTGGGAGGCTCCCCGGCCCAGGTGCAGGCAGGCCCGGGAGGCGCGTGGGGCCAGGAGCCCCCCGCGTGGGGGTGCAGGCAGGCCTGGGAGGTGCCCAGGGACAGGAGCCCCCCTGGCCCAGGTGCAGGCGGGCCCGGGAGGCAGCCAGGGGCCAGGATCCCTCTGTGTGGGGGTGCAGGCAGAGCCAGGAGGGAGTGCCGGGGCCCACGGTAAGGGGAGGGGACGGGACCTGGGGCTGTGTTTAAAGGCCATGCAGATATGTGAAAACTGTTTGCAAATTGAGCACCTGTCTGTATTCTGTTACTAATTCATTACTTTGTTGCACACAGATACCCACTGGGGGGAAAAAAAAAAAAGAAAGAAAAAACGTGCGCCTTTTACGCTGGTGTGCCTTATATATGGACAAATTCTGTGAACTTCCTGGCTACCTGGACGTACGCCTTGTAACCCAGTGTGCCTTATAAGTGTGAAATTACTGTAACCAAAGACCCTAGGGCTAAGTGGGGGTGGGGGAAAAAGAGAGATGCCTCTGTTCCAAACTACATAAATCCCACTGGTCTTTTGTAATATGGTTTTTGCTAATGGTTTTCTCAATAGTTTGGTGTTGTGATGGTTTTGAATTTCGTGTGATAACACTAAATGTTGCTGATCCTTTTTGATGAGGATCAGCAATTTGTTCTACCCATTGTCCGACAGGGTTGACTAAATGCTGTAGCAGTATGTTTATTCCACAGAGTCTGTTCTGTGAATTTTGTTTTGGGATCCTGTGTTAAAATCTGCCCTCCAAAAGGGCAAATTGGGTCAAATGACTTCAAGTGCCCTTATTCAAATAATACCTGAAATTATTATTCAACATCATAATTCACATTTCCAATAAAAAATTTTGTATCTTCTTTTATCCAGATTGCTGTAATAGTGTATATTGCTATGTGATCAGTTACCAAGTGACAGAATATAGTTGAGAATCATCAGCCAATGTGCCCATCACAGGGAAATCCCCATGACTTATTAAGAAAATCCAAACCAACGTTTCAAGTCAGGATGGATTTCATTGTTCAGATTTTATTGCTGGATTTTCACAGCCCATAGTTCTATATGGTGAGTCGTATATGGATCATGCGACACACTCCTGTGCAGACTCATTGATATGGAGAGAAGCATGTAACTACTGATGAACAGTGTAAAAGTAACTGGGATTTTGAGAAAAGATTTACTTGAGGGTGAATGAGATGGAGAATGAATGAGATGGAAGATGGTTTCATCAGTTGAAGTTAGAATATTTTTTATAAGTGCTTATTTTTATGCTTTCAGCAGAGGGTATGAGGGCTTATTCCAATGGACAATTTCAATTATTGCCTAACTGCCTTGCTGGTTTTAATATAAATCTATATACATGCATATAAGCCAATCTTTTATAAGCAGAGTATTTGTCCTCTCCTGGCAGGTTTACACTTGCACTATGCTAAAGAAAAGTGATTGCAAGCTGTGACTTGGAAATATGTTTAATTAAAGAATATAGATGGCTAGATTCTTCAGTTGTGCTGTCTATGAAACTCACTAGAAGATAGTGACTATTGGCTTACATTGGAAAAATTTCCCTCATAGCTAAGGCCTAGATTTTTATAGTGTAAATAGACTTTGTCAGCTCAACAGTTAGTAAACATTTAGTGTCTGCAATGTCTTTTTTCTTTGCCTTCCATTATAATTCCAGTTTGACTAAAAGTATAGGGTTGAAAATAGTTGGTCGAGTATGGTAAGGCAGGCTGGCAAGATGGATATAATTTGTGTTTAAGGAAGTAATGTATTATTTGTGAGAGTTCTCCTAAGTTTAGTGGGATTTCTTTTTTTCCTTTCAGAGGTTACCAAATGTATAAATACATGGTACCATGTCAGTGATTACAATGTACATGATTAATATGGTTAATTTGATGGTCATCTGTGTTTATTGTCCTAACTTTTATCGTGATAGTGGTGGTGGCTGTTATTTTCTATTGCATAACTGGCAGTGGCTCTTTCTAGTTACAAAAGCTAGGTCTGTAAAAGCAGAAGAAAGTGGATGCTGGCTTTTAGGATTCAGAAGGTATTTCATTCTGAAATTCTGTAGATGTGTCTTGATTAGTCATGCACAAGATTTGGTTTTGTAACATCGAGGCTCAAGGCCTCCTGCTTGCAGCTTATCATTTTTCATGTATTTTGATTTTGAGCTTCCATGGCTTTTGTTGAAGATATATAGTAAAGGTTGTATCTCAAGTTGTGTTTAAGCATATGTTTAGTTAGTACTAAAATGCTGACAAATCCAATAAGTACTGACTGAAGAAAAATGTAAGAGAAATTTAGAGCACAACAGAATCTTTTAAAAAACCATTATCTGTTTTTTTTTCAGTTTTTCCACATGATGGAAATACTGATATCTCAGTGGAACTTCCTAGGCTTTCATTTTCCTGATCACGAATGAATAATATACGCACTGGAAGCAATTATTAGTTACCTTTCTTAAAGTAGAAAGGAAATTTTCCTAGGACAAAGTTAGTTGATTTATATAACAGCAAATGTAAATTTATGTAGTGATTTTATTTTTTTTTTCTACTATGAATAAGCAGTGATGCTTACTATAATGCAATTAGCTGTTGTTGGGTTTACTAGAACGTGTGTAAACTTTTCTGTATTACAAAAGTACTGAAATAATTAAGGGCATCCCAGTAAACCTAACGTGCATCTTTTCAGTCTGGGGCAAAGTACAGGGATGTGTTTTGTACAGTCAGTGAAGATGCATTGTGCATTTTTACCTTTCATTCACTGGCATTAGAAAGCTTCCTTTTCCAATATATTACTTGTGTAAACTCTCCACTGATCACCCCAGAATAAGATACCCAGGCAGTACTCATGTATGTGTTCTAGGAATGGTATTACACAAGGCACTGAATGGAAAGTAGCCCCTGCCAGTGGCGATAATACTAGGAAAAATTGGTTTGAATTAAGACACTTCTTGCTTGTCTGTTTCATAAGGCTGTGTGGACTCAGTAACATTAAAAAACACTGGAGTGCTTTGAAGTTCCTGCTCAATGCAGTGTTTGGCAATCTGGTGTTGACTGCAGACTTTCTAGTGCTGTAAATCATCTATTCTCAAGAGTACCTGAAATAAAACTTGTTCAAAAGATAGAGTGCTGATGCAGTTTTAAGGATCACTAAGCAGCATTCTTTACCCTCCTGTGAAAGGTTTGCAATGCAATTCAGCCTTATTAAAGGTCATTGGTAGAGTGCAGTGTCTGGAAAAAAAGGCGATATGCTGAGCATCCTGGATATGTAATTGCCAAGTATGGGGCGGAAAAGCTTCAATGTAATGTGAAATTGTCATCCGAGTAAACGTAGCTGAGATGAAGAGGAAAGGGACCTATTTATAAAAAGAAATCTATTGCTTATTTTAAATAAATTGCTTTGCGATTGACTGAGTCTTTCTTGCAGAGCTTGAGTCTTTCTTGAATGATGTGATCTTAATTTTAAGAGAGATGAATGAAGGGCAAATAGATAATTGCAAAGCTGTAATACAAGTTTTACATTGTAGCTTAAGCCTGTTAATCCTTTACTCTCTCTTCTTGCAGAAGGCATGATGATGAAACAATGTATTAGCAGACATATCTTTAGTCTGTTTCAAAAAGACTGATAATGTGTGATTCCTAGTTATGAAACCCTGCCTCTTTTCCATGTTTTGATTAGGAGACTGGAATAAATAACCCCAAGGCACCTTCCAGTCTGAATTATCCTAAAAGTCTAAAATTACTGGAAGTGGAAGAACAGTTGTGCTACTAGGTGTGATGCCTAGGAGGCATCAGGTGTCCTTTCTGTTAAGACAATTTTCATATCCAGTAATCAAAAGTTAATCATAATTAATTAAATTAAATTGCAGATTGGAAGATATCAGATAAAAATGTTGGGTTTTTTTAGTTTAGTTTCAGCTAGTTAAGAAATCATCTCTTAAGGTATCAGCACATAGCATTCAGAGTTTTAATTTTGTATTCCACTTTTGTGGAGGTGTCTTATGTAGTGTGTGTTTGTATGTATATGATTCTGTTATAATGGAACAGAAGAGAAATTGTAGAGGAAATATAAGTAATGTTTATCAGGTTTGGTTTGGAATTTTTTTACTTGAGGAGTGTGTGTTAAAAGTTGGAAAGATAAGGGCTTTAAAGCTATGGATTTCAGCTGACTTGAAGGCTCTTGGTTATTGCAGCTCTGTTGGATTTCTTTGTGCCCTCACTTTGGAGGGCAAGGGAAATAGTTTAGACTGTCATCTGTATTTTGTTTCTTTTACCTAATCTCTACAGGGAATTAAAATGTCAGAGTTGAATTTCAATCTCCTCTCTCCTAGCACTGTAAAATCTTTTACTTTTGGTTCTGGTTTATTATCTACAGAATGATTCCTTTTATTGAGGTATAGCAAGACCTGCAGAACTGTCCTATTTTAGTCTAACATAACTCCAGTGCATATTAGATAAGCTTTGCTACTGCATCTCTCCTGAAATCCTTCTTTTCCCCCTCTTTCTTCAAGATAAGCCAAGGCTTATTCACTTCCCTGCCTAAACACAGGTAATTCTTTTTCCCAGTGTCTCTGTGTCTGTCAGGATTTTCTGCTAAAATGCATTAAACATGTTGGAAAGTATGTTTATTCTAGGACTGGCTTAGTTTTGTTAGCAAGGTGAATCTTAATTTTAAACCACACCATTGATTTAGAGAAAGATATTTATGCTGTACTGCTTCCTAGAGAATTTTGATGCTTTCAGAAACCAGACTTGCACAACCTTTGGTTGCTGCAGAGGTCCACGGATGTGGTAGACACCCCTTCTCCAGGAGGAACAGGGAACACAGAGGAAATCCTTGACTTATGTGGATGTGCTTCACTGGTATGAAACCAGTATCATCTCTTGATATCTCTTTCTCTGCTGCAAGAGTTTTGTGTCTTCTGCTGTTGTATTTGGAGATATAGTTCCAATAGATAAGATCACCTCATTGGCTCTGATAGAAGAAATAGAGGTTTGGCAGGTTGCTCTTGGCACTGTTTGCTGCACAGACTCACCTGAGAGCCATGGCAAATAACCAGAGCTGCAGTGGAATGGCTTCATTTCAGAGATTCAGACCCATTCATGTGAAAGACAAAGCTTCATAGAGACTCTTCAATTCAACTTGTTTTAGGAACTACTGCTGTAAGCAACAGAAATTACAATATCTTAGTGCTTTTGTATAGAAAACAGAGCTATGCAGATGTTCTTCTAGCTTATTTTTTGGTTTGACGGTTTGATTGTCTTTTTATGTGGTTACTGGGCTGGACAAAAATATAGAACTTTAGTATAAAATGTTTGCTTTATCTGGCAACTGTAGTGCTAAAGTCAAGTAACCTACAACATTTTTACTGAGAGACTGAGCCCTTGTAATAGTGATGGGTTTTGAATGCTGTTTCAAGTCATTAGCTAGATGTTTGGAATAATCATTTACCAGTGGGTGCTGTGTTTTTCTACTTGCCTGCAGTGCTGTAGGCTGGAAGTCCTATTTTCTCATTATAAACTGTTTCATGCTTTGCTTCTAGTAGGAGTTTTCTACTTTTTTGTCTTAATCTCTAGAAAGATATGACTGATGAGTCTTAATTTGTATGAAGTAGTAATTTATTTTGTATTATTGTATAAGCAGTGTGATGCAAAACTTGTGACTTGGAACCCAGGACTACTTAAAAGTAGTTAGGGAAATAAGGAGTGATTCTATATACTGGACTTGCCTGTATTTCTCCAGTACTCTGCAAATGTCAAAAGTCTACACTATGTTCTTAATAGTTTTATTTTTATCTATTCTGGTTCCTATCCACTATAATTCCTTAATTCCATGTGAAAATATAACAAGAATTAGTTATTAACTACATAAAGCTGTCAAGCTTAGGCAACCATTGATTCCATAGTTACAGATGATTTTTTGTAATTCACCAAGCCAATGAAGGCTTGTCTTTCTTCCTTAGGAAAGTCTTTATTTAATTAGTTGTAAATATATTTCTATCTAACATCAGTCTGTGCCCGTTAAACACGGCATTAATTCTTCAAAATCAAACCTTTCTCTTTATGCACTTAAATCCCCCAGGAACCTGATAGAAAGGAGAAAATGACCACCCTGAACCATGAACTGCATTCTTTTTGACCTTGAATTACAGTAGCAATTATTAAAACCCACAATTAAATCACTTTACATAAAGCAAGGAAAACTAATGTGAATTGTAGGCAAGACTAGACAAGCCTCCAGCTCCCAGAAATCGATATCCTGAAATGCCACTGAAAACAATGTTTGGGGGAAGGAGCCTATGAACTCAGTTTTAAAATCTCTTAAAAATAATCCCTTTTTATGAGGCACTGGGGGTTTTTTGAGTGAACTTACTTAGAACCAACCTGCCACACAGAAAGACAGCAGAATCCATTTTTTCTGCAAGGTAATTCCAGCTGTCATCTAGACAATAGGAGTTGGCTTAATAATAGAAAATACTTATTCAGAATTAGTTAGAACAGTTCTCTTGTATATTCAACCTTATTGGGCAAAGCTATTCAGAAGGAAAAAGAAACTTCTGCACGACACTGAGAAATGAGAATTTGTATTTGACTTTGCTGTCTCTTTTCACTGTATCATCAGACATGAGGAAAAACCTTGAAATCTCTGCATAACCATTACTTATTTAATGACTTAGGAATTTAAAAAAATGAAAAATAATGAGAAAATCTAGAGAGGATAGGAAGTTAGCCTGGAAAAATGGAGACTGAGGGGTGACCTTATCATTCTCTAGAACTACCTGAAAGGTGTTTGTAGCCATGTGAGGGGTGGTCTCTTCTCCCAGGCAACAACTGAGAGGATGCAGTCTTAAGCTGCACCACAGGAAGATTAGGTTAGACATTAGAAAAGAAATTCTTCACTGAAAGAGTGGTTGGGCAATGGAATTATCTGCCCAGGGAGGTGGTGGAGTCACTGTCCCTGGAGGTGTTTAAAAAAAGACTGGATGTCACACAGTGCCACGTGGTCAAGTGATTGACTCGATGAGGACGTGTTAGGTTAGGTCATAGGTTGGACTAGGTGATCTTAAAGATCTTTTCCAGCCTAGTTCATTCTGTGATTCTGTAAGTTGGCTTGAGTGTGTTTTGTTAGTTTAGTTTCCAATATTCATTCAGTGCCTTTTTTAATAGGGAAGGCAGTGCCATGAAAGTTACTAGAAGGCTGTGCCTGGAGTCTGCCCAGACACACAGTGAGAACATCCAGGCAGAAGTTGGTATTTGTCTGGGTGGAAATGGTTTTTTTTTTGTAATTTTGATTGAAGGAAGAGTATTTTGTTTAGTTTTTGAGCCAGAATGCTAATGGAAACTTCCTGGCAATAGAATGGATGACACTTCTATATCAGCAGAAAGTCACTTTTCTGTTCAAGAATCTTTTGAATTCTTGCAAAGCATTAAAATATCTCTGTCTAATGTATGAATTTCTGTATTCTAAGTGAACCTAGAAAACTTCTTTATGCTTAAATGAGAAAATGCATGTTGACAGGTCTAGTCATGCTCAGGAAATGTGTATTTTAAGGAGAAAAATCAGAATTATGAAACAGGCCTCTTTAAAGAACTTTAGATTGCTGATATGCTGCAGAAGTAATTGTGGAAGAACACAGTCTGTTATAGAAATAGTAGTGGAAATAGTAGTAGTTTTTTCTCCATCTTTTTAAACAGTTAGGCTAAACAGGCATGTTTAACGTAACAAGCAGATGAATCTGAAATGCATTGTTCTATATTTTAGTGTAAGCTATTCAGTAACTATTTTTGTCTTGATAACAGAAAGGAATAAGTAAGAAAAGGGCCCATGGTGTGATTCTTGGGGATGGTGCTAAGCAGGGCCAGGAGTTGGACTTTGATTCTTGAGGTCCCTTCCAACTCATTCTGTGACTCTGAGTATGCTGATAATTTTTGTAGAAAATTACTTAAAACAATAAGAGCACCCTTAGGCTTTTTGGTGATGTTCAGGAGCATAATCATCAGTTGCTAAAAAAATCAATACAGAAGACTCATATTTAAAGTGTAAAGATTGATTTTCTGAATGAAATAATTAGAAACTGATAATGAAGAGACTATGTAAGGAACTGACCAGAACCCTCATTTGCAATCCTCCTGTGCTGCTGGGTGGTAGGAGTGGAGAAACTGAGAGTGAAGTTAAGCCTGGGAAGAAGTAAGGCAGGAGCAAGGAGTTGGGTTTTTTTTATCTCATTACCCTACACTGACTTTTGATTTGCAATAAAATTTATTTCCCTTAGTCTGATTTGCTTGTGAAGTTAATTGCTGATCTCTCCATGCTCCTGTCTTGGCCCAGGAGCCTTTTGTTATATTTTCTATTTCCTGTCCAGTTGAGGAGTAATACTGCAACTTGGTGGGCACCTGGCGCCCACCACAAAAATATTGCTGGGTTTAACATTCTGAAAAATTGTACTTAGATGTATATAACAAAATTAAGAAGTGGTGATGTTCCAAGCTAATTTATTGCCGGTTCATAGTAAAACTTAGGCTGGAAGCATGATCCTGCAGTTCTGGAGTCTAGATTTGGTGACCTCTTGCTCCAAGTAGACTGACTTGGAATTTCTATTTGTTATTTAAATAGTTGCAGTCTAAAAGGACATTGAAACACTGTCTTCTATTCCAAACCTTGCTTGCTGTAGGAATAGTGTTAAAACTTGGTAGGGAAGCTCCTAATTCAGTATTTGCAGTTAAATTACTGATTACTGCATGATGCAGAGCATGTATCACAAACTCGAAGCAGGTTACTTTCTTGGCATATGTTTGGCTCCAAATAACACTTCCAGAAGTTGGTATACTCCCTAAAATGGGGTGCCTGAGGGAATACTTTCCCTTAGAGAAAGTGACTTAGTTTTGGAAGGAGTGCAAATGCCAGGGGCTGTTTCTTACTCCTGCCAAGCTTCAGCCTGAGTTTTAATAATACTTGAGAGCTATTTCTTATGAATGGATCTCCTCACTTTAATTATTGTGTTGGGGTGTTGGAACCACATGTGCTCTCTCCTTGCCTACCCCCCCTCTTTTTTTAAACATAATTTTAGTGCCATGTTGTAAGGAAGACAGTTCGCTGACATCCTTGAACCTGGTCAGAGAATCACTGCAAGGACAGTGCAGTAACTTTAGTTTACATATTGTCTACTTGCTACCGAGCAACCTCCAGAATGTGATGCGGAATAAAATCAATTGCTAACAAAAGTAATAATGTAAATTTACAAGTGTCAAAGTAAGGAAGAGCTCAGTGCTGCTACTGAAGATTTCCTCCCTCCCTCCCCTTTTGCTTCCCTTTGAAACAAAATTATAAAGTAGCTTTCTTGTCCCTCTGCACCCTCTTTTTCTAGCACGGATCAGATTTCTCTTGCCTGTCCTGTAATTGATACAATGTTAATGCTTAAAAATTTTTGTTGTTTTTTTAATGTTCTGTTTAAAGATCTAATCTACCGCCCTTTCAGCTACTTCCTTGCATGGATTCAAATTTTTTAATGCAGCAAGTTTCTGAAAAGTCTGACTTAATTCCCTAGGTTTGATTTCTGTTTAGTGATGATCAGTGCAATCCAAATGTAATGATTCTCAGGATAATGTCATTTATAGATGTAATTTCTGTGGTGTAAGGGAGTGCAATCTTTTTCTTCTAATCAAAGTTGAGTATCAAATTCCAAGATCTGCATGTGCTAAATAGAATGTTTATTAGCACTAGCTTGGGGCTGTCTTACAGCATTTTAAAGGCAATAAAATACATAGAGATGCCCTTTGCTTTTTTTTTTTCCCCTGTAAGATAGTCTGGGAAACTACTATTGTGATTCTCCATTCAATATAAGGTCACTCTTTCATAGCAAGGTGCATTTTTCACAAAAGTACCTCACTTAAGGTGGCAGATGCTCTAAGGAGCCCTGAGCTATTGCTGTAGCACATAACCAGTGCTGAAGTAAATGAGCTAGATAGGCTGACGCTGAGGGTACTCCATATCTGCTGAAGTTCAACATGTGAGTTCCTGAGCAGGAATCTGAGACCTCTCACTAAATATTCAACTTTTATCAGCTTTTTTGAGCCCATATGGATAAAAAAGGGTCTCCCATCTCATCAGTTCCTGATGGTCCATTCTTTTACAAGTGCCTCTGACTTACAGGGTTAGAAGAATTCTTTGGTCTCCACTGTTTCCTTGCTTAACTTGGCCCTTTTCAGTACCACTTACTTTTTCAACTTTGATTGCATGATGCTGGAGAGTAGTTCCTTGTTAGCATTGAGCAATACAGAGAAAGTGTTGCCTGTAGTGCTCTCTTTAGGTGTTAAAGTGCACACACAGGGTGTGGAGCTGCCATGGGCATAAACAAATGATAAAACAGCTCAGACTAGAAAAACCTTGAAGCTATGATACTTGGTCCAAGAACTGAAGGAGAATAGAGCTGATAATAGCTTCCACCACGAAAAAAATCCCCCAGACACCCACCTAGCCTTAAAGTGAGTTAGGTTCATGTTCTGGCAGTTGAGAGGGTGTGGACTTCTTCAGATAACATCTCAATGCAATATCACTCTGCGCAGTCTCTATTCTTTTTAGCATGCATACTTGCTTAATCTTTGGTATTAATTTAGTGCTCTTAGTAGTTTCAAAATAGACCAGAATGGGGTTGGATTAATCTGAAATGCTATTCTATTTTGCCTCTCCTGTCTCCAAGGAAGAAGTGGGTTTCTCTTCTTGTGTGGTCTGCTTCATGCTTTTGACACTTGAAAGTGCAGTTGTCAGTGACAAATGTCTGACCTCTATTAACAGGACTCTGGAATTGAAGCTTCTTCTATTGCATCTTATATGGATGAGGGTGAGGAACAGGGCATTTTCCAGGAAATTAGCCTGTCTTAATTCCATTTCTTTTACTGAGAAACGAGTAAAAACAGAGTGCCGGAATGACTGGTGTTATGAGTGTATAATACTTGGCTTGCAACCATATTTGAGACTTGGAAGCCTAACTGACTGTTTGGTCTAGGTTTGTGCTACATTTGGACATGGTTATAGGAAGTGGCAACATCTAACACCTGGCACATGGGAAAGGTCCTAAATGACTAGTAAATCTTAACCTGTAATGAGTACCATATGACACTTCTTATTTGCAGCTGGAAAAAATCAGGAAGCCCCAAGAGGCTAGTGATTAGAGACTTGTGTGTAAAATAAAACTGAGAAAAGTCAAGTGGCTTACTGTATCCTGCCACTGACTGACTGCCAGGTGCTCCATGCAGGTGTCTCAGGGATGGTGTGATTTGCACAGATGTGTAGCTGTGCAGGCAAAGATGGATACATGCTTAAAACTAACTATTCCTCTAATTTGCTAAGTACTTGTTTAGGGGTTCACTTATGGTCTGTATAGAAGTTAAAAGATGGCTTGCATTCAGAGTTCTGCCTTTAGAACTGAAATGAGCAGTAGTGAGGTGTAGCCTGCCTACAGAGGTGGTATAAAATGAATCTGTTCCCAAATTGCAAAGCCAGCCAGAGTTACTTTGTTTAGGATGTTTCTCTAGATATGCTGTATATTTCATGCAGCTGCAATGCTTGCTGAAAAGGAAATGAATATGATGTGTTGGCATCAGTCAATTCATTAATGTGGAGATGGAGTGGGTTGAGAAGGCCACCTGGTAGTTTACATTCTGGTTTAGTGCTCTTAGCTTGCACTGTTTACCAGGAAGTGTACTTGCCAAGTCTAAACATAGATGCTTTGTAAGATGCTGCCTCTGGGATGGCAGCATAAAGACAGTACTTCTAAGTTGCTGTTAAAGGAAACTTTGCCAATTCATATACCTGATGTGGAGCTGTTTGGAAATCCATGTTCATTAGATCAGAAGTACTTAGCTTCTCAGGTCTCTTCATTGTAGCTTTGTTATGCTTGTGCGAAGGACAGTGGAGCTTGATCTGATTATTTTACTTCATATGTGTCACCCAGTAAAATATACTGCACTGAAGCCCATTCTCTGTTCTTAGACTAATAGATTGCAGAAACCTGGTGTTTCCAGAAGTGTTGAGAACTGTTCATTTCCTTTTCTTCACCTACACTTGAGTGCAAGACTGGCAGTGCACCTTAAAACAGAGGAGCAACAACCGTTTTTGAAGATGGAAGTATGTGTAGAAAGTAAGAGTGAACTACCAGTGAGTTGCAAGGGCTAACTCTGTTCCTTAAACAGTGTACCTGAAGTTTCTGCCTAATATTTCTTCATGTCCTGAAAAGTTGTCAGCCATACCCCTCTTAGGGAGTAAAGTCTGGGATTTTGGAAGAATTAGAATGCCCAGCTGGTCTCTTCTAGTTTGTCTTCCTTTCTGGCTCGGAAGTCAGATACTGAGAAATTGTCAGGTTGTGATACCTCCCATTCTTAAGGGGTGAATATTTGAAGTTTGGAGATTAATCAGGTTTTGGGGTGTCCATTCAGTAAAGTCTTTTCTCCAAAAAATTGACTGTAGTTAGAATGGTCCATGAGAAGATCTGTTGCTGCAAATATTGCTATTTTAATTAGAAGCTTCTGTGAAAGATTCCCTTTTTGAGAAACTGTATGTTAAAGAACCATAATTAGTTCCATTTAAAGCAATCAATTCTATATAGTTTTAGTACAAGGTACAGGCAGAAAAGTTCAATCCTCTTTAGATAAGAGCTCCTGTCCATTTCTCATGGCATAAAATATTTTTAACACAGACAAACTTGCTTCAATTTTTGTGTATTCTGAAGGTAGTTATGCCAAGGTTTACTTGCTTACAATTTTAGGGTTTTTTTTAAGTACCAATTTAATTCCAACCAATTTGTAGTAGCTGTATTCTAAGAATGTATTAATTCTTAAACTTTGTTTAATCAGACCACTCATTAGGGATGTGATAACTAGACTTAGCAGATCTTACAGTTGTTCCATGTTGTTATTATTAGTTGCATATTATTCTTCATGTATCTAAATAACAAGCTATTCCTTCAGAGGAAAAATAAGGGTTGTTTATCCATCAGATGTTTGAGAATGGTTTTTAACCTGCCTCTTGTGTTCTCATTCACTGAGCCAGAGCTGTAACTACTACTGAAAGTTTCCTCTGCCAGTCTGAACAGAACTTATATTGTACAGATTTCAAAGAAAGATAGTGCTTTGAGGTGCAACAGATGAAATTACATGTCAGAAGTTCCCTTAGTTTAAAAAAAAAGAACTTCTGCAAATGTATTTTGACTCTTACATTTTAGACCACAATGTTTATTCTTTTCACATCTTTGGGTAGATTGAGGGGGAAAAAAAAGTCCTTAGAAGGGCATGTTATAAGCTTTTATTATTAGCTTTTACTTCAGATTCTGCTTTAGCAATGTTATTGCTCATAAGTACACCACTTTCGTGAGAAAAGGATGGCCATTTAGATTACAGACCTGTGATGGCTTTGCTGCCATAGATGACTACATGTAGGTATATGAGTAATAAATTATCTCCAAATTTGTACTCCTTCTTAAGCCTAAAGAACATGGATGTGAAATCATAATTAGAACTCCAAATAGCTGCTTTAACTCTGCTTGTCAAATCCCCACAAAACCTTTTGTTTGTTGGCTAGATTTCTGTCCAGATAGGAGAAGGGAAAATCAACTTGCTGAAGATAAATGGTGGAATCATTGGCTTGGACAGGTAGTAAATCCTTAGCTAGAAAACTGCACAGGTGTTTTGTCACACAGATCTTGGCGAGCTAATGAATATGAGGATACTCTTCAGGACCACTACCAAAATAAAATTTAATCTTTGCTTGGAACTGAAGGGCTGAATTTATTTGCATTATAAATAGAGATATGAATGATTAAGTTTGCGGCTTTTGCATAGTTACAGCAGGAAGATTACTTAAGCTCATCCTCCTAGAGCAAAGGCAATTGTAACTGATGCTTTGCTGTATATTGAATTGGCTGATTTTAATCAGAGTGAATTTCTAACAATAGTCAGTCTTTATAAGTGGTAGAATTATCCAGTATTTATGCTCCTTTTTTTCCGATGCTGAATTTATGCTGACAACTGGTAAGCTGTTGTATTTGAACACAGAGGGTGATGTTAGTAGCATTAAGGGAACTTGTGTAGCAGCAGGCTAACTATGAGAGGTGCAGGATTTGTTCACTATCTATAAGCTTTTTTCTAGGAATGTCTTTCACAGATGTCTAACAGGTAATTGAAGCCCCTGCTGTGAAAATTCCCTTCTGCTAACCCCAAATCATGAATGAGAGCAGCTTGAAAATCTGCTATTTCCACAGTGAGCTTTCATAAGCTGCAAAACACATTTTAACTTTTCTCAGCAGTGAAGTTGTGTGTATTTGAGTTAATTTAGCTACTGTAGGAGTTCCTAAATATGTTTATTTTACCAAATTTGTGGTCTAGAGTCAAACTTGGTGAATTGGGAAGCCCTGTTTAATTGTTTTCTGGACTATAAGACTTCAAAACTATGGATTTTAGCTTAATTAATGCTTCCTTTTTTTTTTGTAACCCCTCTGGCCCTTCTCTTTTGACAGTAAAAACCTGGCAGGGCTGATGCATGCTGTACTAGAACTTGAATGGTTTGATGTACCTGCAGTTCTTTTGACGTTGCTTTGTGGTTTGGTGTGATTCTATCTAAATGCAAAACTCCATCTTTCATTCAGCTTTCTTTTTAGTACTATGGTAACTTCATTACTTGATTAACTCGCTAAGAAGAGTATCTGGTCACATGTTGCTCATAAATACAGAAGGGAGAGACCTGAGGTGCTTGATAATCTAAAACTAATAGGAGAAAGTGCTCTACAAGTTTTAAAAAACACTTGGAAGGAAAGGAAAATATAAAGATACAGTCTCAGCTTGAGAGTGGACGCATAGTATCTTTGAATCATTTCATTCATTGGCCGAGTAGCTGTGCAGTCATACCTGCAGGTAGTAAAAGGACTCAACTGCATCAGCCTAGTAGAAGTGCTTCTGTTATTTTTATTAGTGAAAAACCTGAATTGCAAATCTCAGGTTCAAGAGCTGTTAGGGAAGACAGACTGTGTGCTGTATGGAAATCCTCAGAGACTAATTGCTTTTGAATGGGTTTTGTGGATGGTTCTTCCTTTGACTATTCTAGTTAATGGAAGGGTTAGTAAAAGCAAACAATCCAAAGGCTTCCTTATATGTAGTAAATAAATCCTAAGGTAGTCATTAGGAAAAAGTATGGGAAAATGCAAATACAGGGTATAAACGGCTATTGCTACACAGTGTGATGTGAGTGTTTATTAATGTGGGTTTTTTCCCTCGCTTTTACTGCTTGCTCTCTGCTCTTCACTCACATTGTTTTACAGTTCAGTTAATCTCCTGTCATCAGTGTTTGTTGCAGTTTTCAATTTGCTTTAACATTCTGGCCATCTTTACTTGGGCAGAATTTATTTCAATGATTTCTGTACATCCTTTTCCAACTAGAGGGAACCATCCTTACCTAGTGAGCAACCTGGCAATGTTGTGGTGTCAAGTAGCTGTCTGGTTCCCTTCAGGACAACATCTGTTTATGAAGTTAGTGTGTGCAAGTTAACCCTCACTGAAACTCAATCACTTGTCTGTAAGGGGGGTCTTAATGCATTACAGATGACACCAGCATTTAAAATCAGTGGCTGTCCACAGTCAGGCTTTTGGTTCTTTCTCGACCTTCTGCTGCTATCAGAATGGAGCTTTCAAGAAAAACATGCAGTCTATCAGTACAAACTGCCTCGCTGGATTCGGTAATGTCACTTTGTTCCTCTAGCCATGAGAGGAGTTATCAAACAGGAGATTCAGGATTTGTAATAAAATTATAGTAATTTCACACTCATAAGCCGCACCTGGTTATAAGCCACACTTCCAGGTAGCTGGGAAGACCACGGACTTTGTCCATAAAGAAGCTGCACTGGGTGATAAGCCGCATTTTTTTGTTGTTTTTTTTTCCTGTTGTTTGTTTGTTGTTTTTTTTTTCCTGGCGAGGATCCAGCTCCGGCCGGCCCCGCCCTCTGGGGCAGCGGCTCCAAGAGGGGCTGGGCCCAGACCCTGCAATGGCAGCTCTGGGCCCAGCCCGGCTCTGGCCAGCCCCACCCGACACCGCGGCAGCGGTGCAGAGAGGGGCCATTCCGGCCATGGCAGCGGTGCAGAGAGGGGTCATTCCACCCCTGACCGTGGCAGCGGTGCAGAGAGGGGCCATTCCGGCCATGGCAGCGGTGTGGAGAGGGGTCGTTCCACCCCTGACCGTGGCAGTGGTGCAGAGAGGGCCGCTCCCCCGTCGGCTGGTCCCCCCATGCCGCAGCAGCGGCTCCAAGAGGGGCTGGGCCCCGCCCCCCGCAGTGGCAGCTCTGGCTCCGCCCCATCTCGAGCCGGCCCGCCTCGCACTTCCAGGTTGGCATTTCGCTGGAATTTGTCCATATATAAGTCGCACCGGGTGAAAAGCCGCACTTCCGGGGTCCACTCGAAAATTCAGTCAAAAAGGTGAGATTTATAAGCGTGAAATTACTGTATACATAAGGAGGAAGTCCGAATAAAGAAATTGTTCAAGCTATTTCTCTTTTTTCTTTTTCTTATCCAATTGTCTGATATCTGAATTGAGATTTAATCTGTCAACAACTTGACACATGTCAGAACTCTCATTGAGTCACCTACTGTGCTTTTGTAAGAAGCCTCACCTTCTCTTGTTTGGTCATTTGTAAGTGTCAAGGTTTGGAAATGATGGGCTTCTCTCTATATTCATGCTTATAGAAAGAGTATAAAATTACTCTTAATTTTGGGGTTTTTATGTATTTTTAATTTTTTTTTTATTTTGTTAATTATGTTTTAATACTAATACATTAATAAAGTACTCTAGTGTAGGGGTTTGCGTGTTCCCTAAAACCCCTCCTTGTGTGCACACTATTAGCTCTTAAGTTTTCCTGAAGCTGTGTGTAAATAGTGGTAAATCACTTCTTCTTCACTTCTTAGTTCTGCAAAATCTCAAGTTACTGTTCACTCCAGCAAACAGCATCCATCTTCCTGGTAGTTTTTACCAATATTTTGTCCAATAGTGTTATGAGTGGTAGCTGGTAGGTGGAGTGGGAATGGAATATGCTGAAATTGCCTTGTAACCAAGGTCTTTGGGCCTGATGAGAGAGGAGTGGAATGTGCCCAATGCATAAGGCAGGCTTCTAACCACAACACATTGAGGATGACTTCAGGCTATTCATTTCACTGAGCTGACTGTAACAAACCAAGAGTAGGAATGTGTACTTTTTTCCTTCAAACTGGAAAACAACAAACAAATAAAACTGCAATTCTGTTGGTGGCATAAAGCAGACCAAGCTTGTTCTGGAAGAATTATCCTTTGACCAGTAAACCAATACCAGCCTTCCTTTTATATACTAATGAAAAGAACTTGTTCTCCACACACAGATTCAATGGGTCGAAGCTGTCGGGAAAATCCAGTGAAAGGATTAGCTAAACTTGAATAGATTAATTAGAGCCTTTGGTTGTGTCTTGCTATGGGAAAGTCACAGCATAGGAAATAAGCAGTAATAGTACATTCATTTTTACAGGTACATGAGCAGGGAGGCAACAGGAACACAGTAAGGAGCAAATCTAAGCAGTTTGTGTTGAGTTCTTAAGTGTGACAGCCTGGGCCCAGATGATGCTGCTGGGTGTTACCTTGGAACTGGCAAAAGTCCAAAGGCAGTGAATAGAAGAGAGATGGGCACAATTTGGTGACCTGAAACAGAAGAACTTTAATAAGGAGAAAACAACAAACAGGAAAATGCAAGCTCAATGTAGGGTGCACCAGAAAGGCTGA
>VRYO01002184.1:11551274-11630134 GCA_009812075.1 Sialia sialis | reverse complement strand
CTGATAATCCTTGTCATCGGGAACCCTGAAGGACTAATTATACTAGCACTAATTTGTGTAAATGTACAAAGTAAAAGCATTCTACCTACATTCCTTTTAAAGCACCAAGAATTATAAACATTCTGAATGCATTCATTGCCTTTGACCAACATTTATAATGACTTCCAAGTTGGCAAATTGTATTTTATTTCAACAAAGCTTATGCTTTGTAGAACACAATCGGTAAGAAATGTCAACATTGCAGTTGCTTTTTTGTGAAATGCACATGGAGTTCTGGTGTGTGCCTTCTCCTATGATCTCTGACTAAAATCAAGTGTGTAGATGGGCTTTAGTCAGGTATGAGTCCAAGAAAGTAATAGAAATTGCACAGAAACATTTTGTGGATTCCGTAGCCTCTAACTTTTCTTTAGGTTAATGGTGAAAAGATTTAGTAATTTATAGAAAGGTGCAATAAGACAAAATAGGAATGAGAACTTTTTAACACAATGATCCTGTGACACTTTTCTGACAAACACACTTTGATCCTGATGGCCTCCCAATTTCAACAGTTACCAATAATTTAATGACTGTTGCTCCTATAATTTCAGCAGGATCTGGCATCTGTTTGTTCTTTCTTGCTTCTCTCCCTTTCTTCTCTTTACTACTGGATAGCACCTCCAGGCCACCAAACCAGCTGCTGCAGTGCATGCCAGAGGCAGTTGTGTTTTTTAGTGGAATGAATCATCTAAATAAACAAGATGAGCAGTTAATAAAATTTATAGATTCACTTTGAAATCCACACAAAGAAAGAATAAATATGATCCTTTATAACTTGGAATCTAAATTACAGCAATAATATTCTATTGAAGAAAAAAGGTCAGCTGGGCTGCTAGGGAGCAATGGAGGCTTTATTCCTCTTTTTCTCTGCCTATGCTTGACAGGGTATTCCGGGTGATCCAGGCCCACCAGGACTTCCTGGGCCACCAGGCCCTCCTGTGAGTAGAAATTAGTTCTATTTTGTTGCATCTGTATCAGAACTATAACTTCATTCTACTCTGGCATGCGGGCTCAGTTTAAGATGACATTTGTGTGTCCAGGGTCTTCCCGGTGGTGTAAAAGGTGAAAAAGGTGAGCAAGGAGAACCAGGCAAAAGAGTAAGTAGTGTGTTTAACCAAACATTTATCTTTTGATTCAGTGTTATCTTTGACAATTAAACAAATGTTGAATTCAAGGGGGGCCATCAGCTTATGGGTAAGAGACTATATTTTTTTCTCTTTGTAACCTGGCAACTTGTAGATGATGCATAGGGCTGATGACAGTGCTTCTAGCTCTGGCTCTCTGTGCTTTCTGATAGAATTATCTACATGTAGATCTTTGTTTGAGGGGCAAGAGAAAATAGTTTAAATTATATTATGTGGTTAACATCTGATGACCTTCAAGGTTATTGGACTGCTTGTCTGAAGCAGTAGTTTTCTGTTTCCTTTTACAAAGGATTTTCATTCAGTTTGCTATGTACTGAGTTGCCAAGCAGCGTGAGATTGATGTGTGTGTGTGTATACATGTATATGTAAAAATAAAAGCTGGTCCATGTAAACTTATTCTTGGTGGGTTTGCTTGTCAGTAAAACCAAGTCTCTGAACACTGTTAAGACCAAAAGTAGTCTGTTTGTCACTTTCCTAGAGGCTGCCTCAATTTATCTTCTGTCTGGGGGAGGGCACGAGTCAGGATAGCTTTATCTCTTTGTCTAGGGATAGCAGGAGTTATTTTGTTCCTGACCAGATTTAAATTAATCCTGTCATTTAAATGTACTCAGATATCACAGCTCAGAAAAGCTGAAGAAGATCATAGAAGCACTAAGAAAAAGGATATAAATAACATGAGCTGGACCAGCAAAGAAAAGAGAGGCTGTATCCAGCTCAAAACATTCAGTATCTTTACTTCCACAGCTTCTGAATGCATTGTTTCATCAATAAAATGGGCCACTTTGAAAATCAAGACACGAGTTCTGCTCACGTTAATTGGACAGTATATAAACACTGTTTAGAAAGATGCTGGTAGTAGGTTTTCCAATTTCCATAGGAAATAAATACAATGGAAACAAATGTTTGGTACTCCAGATAAATGTTTAGTACTCCTTAGTTGCTGAGACTTATAGAAGAGCTTTGATTTGTCTCTCTTAACATAAAATCAGATATAGCAAGCCAAAAGTCTCATCATGTTTTGAGTGGGTTTTGAATTGTTTCTTCTCTCTGCAACAGAGATTTGCAACATACATTTGCAAAGATCTGAAAGGATAAAAGTCCTGAGGGGATATGTCCAATTCCTTTTTGCCAGAAGCTTGTTTACCAATATTTTTGTTTGGTTTTATTACTCTGAATCTGGGCACATTGCATACTTGAAGAGCAGTTTTGCTGTTAAGTTTCTTTAAAGTTGCATTTTAGGGCTCCATATGATTTGGTGAGGCTCAAAGCCATTTAAGATATACTCACAAAAATGTCAGTCTACATTTTCAGATAGTTCTGCACATTCACAGGATGTCTTAAAACCTCAATTTTGAGAGTTAGAGCTCATCACTAATGAAAACAAACTTCACAAATCACATTATACTCTGATCCACTAAATCTGTGAGGTCTTATTATCAAATGTCTCAATGACTGAGAGCTGATCTTTGTACTGAGGAAGGTTCACTAGTGAAGTTCTAGTTCTGTTCCAGAAGGTGCCCCCAGACATGGCTTCTATAACTCTGACAATAAAATGCCATTTGTCTGCCCAGTGAACGGTCTGGAATAAAGTGAAGCTTGCTCTGCTTTTATTGCAGCAATGAAAAATCTGCTCAGCAGTAATACATATTTTAGAAGTCACTTCTTTGAGCAGAACCTCATCTTATATTCTCATAGATACTAATGAGAAAATTGTGTTAATTTGAAGGAGAGTTAAAATTCAAACACAAAGGTTTGTTTAGTTTCACTGGTCACATTATAATAATTTCCTAATTAAATATAGTGTTCTGCTATTTAGGGAGTTAGAATTTCTCTAATGCTAAAATAAAGGGAGTAGTAAACACAATGAATCAGCAGTAGTTAACTGGAGATCATTTTGTGTTGTATTCACCCAGCATTTCTTTGAGACTGTCATGGTTTTGTGCTCTGGTTTTCAACATGGAAATTTCTGTTTAGGTAACTCCATTGATTATGGTTGATATCTTTGATGTGTTGTCCCAAGAACTGCATTCTAGATATTTCCGTTAACTGTAAAATGAGGAACAAGTAACATAATTTCCATAAGAATTCTTCACCACTGAAGCCTTTTATTTCAATGCATATTTGTCTTTGAAGGGAAAGCCTGGCAAAGATGGAGAACCTGGTCAGCCTGGTAGGGATGTGAGTAATTAATATGTTTTTAATTTAAGCAGACTATAAGCTTTTCTTTTGAATGGAGAAGAACTTAGTGTGATTATATTCCCCTTTTCTTGAAGGGTTTACCTGGTGGGCCTGGAATAAATGGTGCTCCAGGAAGAGATGGTGAAAAGGTATGCCAAGATTTTTGTCAATATTGCTGTAATAGATTGAAAATTTGCCATCATGCAGTTCATTTCTGCCTGAGTAGTAATTGCACTGCCTATGCTATTACAGTGTTGAGGAATATTTGCAATAACTTGTTTATGTACTGCTGCACAGTATCAGAAATGCTCTTAATTTCATTGGTAGGGTGAAAAAGGTGACATGGGTCCCCCTGGTCCTCCTGGAATTGTAAGTTGCTGATCCTTTATTTTTTTCTGCATTTGGTTGACAATGTTGTTTTCATTGTAGTTCTTGGCTGACTGAGAGTCCTATCTCTGGGTACTACACCAAAAGCACCAGAAAATATTTCATATATACACTAACAGAAACAATGGTTTCCTTCTTTCAATATCAATTCTGTGCTCTGGGATTTGTTAGGTCACAAACACAGGCTAGACTATAACCTCAGACCAGCAGGACTGAGTCAGCCTCACTGAAGCCTGTTGTAACTGTTGGCTTGGCAGGCAAACAGCTTCCTATTGGGGAGTGCTCTTTACTGGAATTTTCCCTGGTAATTCAGTGGAGTGGGGAAAGCATCCTGTCATTGGCATAAGGTTCAAAGTATGTTGAACTTTCCCTCCCTCACATCTCTTTATGATTCCAATGACTCTCTTCTTGGCAAGTAGTTTCACATGAGCATGAAACATTTACAGGTTGTTCCAAGACCAGGCATTGATGCAACAGTGGGACCAAAAGGTAGCAAAGGATTGCCAGGACCTCCAGGAGCCAAAGGGGAGCGTGGGTTCCCTGGTAGGCCAGGCCCACCTGGCTTGCCAGGATCCCCAGGTAGGAGTGCAAGCTTTAAATTGAGTTGTATGTTCAAATGTGATTGGGTATTTGGCTTTTAACAGAAAGCAGAATATTTAGAGCTATGTTTGAGCCTGAAGGGTGGTCTTGAACCTCTGGGGATAGTGTGAGGAATTCTGAACATTCATTGCCCTTGCTGTGGTGAACTGAGGATGCTAATCAGATACTAGCTTAATGCTCCTAGGGGTGATTATCTCATATCACTTATCTGTAATGTATGTTGTCCGCTGCATTACGCAGAGAAAGTTTTGCGTATCACAAGTCTGGTAGAAGATGATCTGAGTCTACAGTGGGAGTGAGCAGTAACACCTGTATGTGCTTCTTTCATTAGTCCTGGTTTGTTTTGTTTTGTTTTTTCCCATCATAAACTTAGTTGCTGAGTCTCAGGTCAATTTTTCAAACATCTCTAAAAATATGAAACATATGTAATTGTCATCTTCGCAAAAATGTAAGCCTTTAAGCTAGCAAGGAACTAAGTCCTTCCCGTCTTAGGGATCACTACTGTTGGACCTCCTGGCCCACCTGGCTTACCTGGTGAGAGAGGACAGAAGGGAGATCCAGGTTTACCTGGGGTTTCTATTCCTGGGCAACCAGGAGTTGAGGGACCTCCAGGACCACCAGGACCACCAGGTCCTCCAGGGCCACCTGCTCCTTCTGTTGCTCCTGGTAAGTGATGATCATGTAAACAGCAAGCAGAAGAGACTGAACAACTTTGACATTTGTTTGGGTTTGGGTTTCTGTTTGTTTGTTTGGGTTTTTTAAATTCCACCTTCAAAGATGTTGTTTATCAGCAGCTGAAGTCCACGAGATTGTATTCCTGTACATTCTCCTAGTTTCTCCCATTGCAAGACATCAGTAGGAGAACCTTAGGCTTAAGGTACAGAATTTGTTCCCTACTGAGAGTTGTGACAGCAGGAGAGTCAAAGGTGTAACTTTCCACAGAATTCCAGTTTCATTTCATAAATGTTGTAGTGTGTAGACCACATGAAATTAGCTTTGGAGTGGACACTGTGGATGAAAGCACTGAGCTCTTTTTTTGGTATAAGCAGAGTGGGGGATGGCAGATGGAATATAAGAACTGGAAAGCTGTAGTGGAGAGGGGTTAACATGGCTAGCCCCTCGTTAGCCCATGGTTCAGGGAGGAATTTAGTGTCTAGATGACATTGGCATCTGCTCTGATGATGATTCATAAGCGTGTTTCCATTATATGAGGCTGAATATCAGAATGAAGTGTAGAGATGGAAGTGAGTGGGCTGTGGGAAGCAGTGGGAGACGGCTGAGGTTGTAAAGAATTTATGATTGTTGTGTACTATCACTGTTTCCTTTTGAGATTGAATTACATGTGTGGGTTTTTACCAGCAGTCCTGTCTGAATTGCCAAAATGTTTGGTCTGTGATTATGGTGGTGTATTAGACTATCTACACAAATACATTTTTGTACTGAATACATGTTTTTGGTGCTACTGTCAGTCTAACACAAATAGATAATAAAACCTCTCCTGGTGTTCCTTAGGTGAAGGGTTATGCGAGCAAGGGCCACCAGGTCCTCCAGGAATTCCAGGACAACAAGGTTTTACAGGGGAGCGAGGCCAAAAAGGTGCAGTGTCATGGCTATATTTTCTATCTTTTTTTTTTTTTTGGAAGCTTGGTAACAAATCTAAAGGCTGCGTTAAATAATGGTTAACAGTGCCCCTTCCCGGTAGGGTTGAGTGCAGGTATTTTATGCCTCTGAATAAGAAAGCTGTTTGCTTTGAGTGTAGGATACTGCTTCACGTGATATTAAAGCACAGGATTGACTGAGGGTACAACCAATGTCTGGATCTTGAATAAAGTAAAATGGAACTTGAGGTTTATGAGTTTGAGGCAGATAGAAAATGGTTGCTTTGTAACAGCACTGGCCAAGTCTGTGTGAAAATGTTTTCTAGTTCATTAATAAATTTGAAATTTTTTTATGGAAAGCAGCATTAAAATTATAAATACAAGATTCCTAATTTGAGTTGGTCAGTTGGCAGTGAGTTTGTTTGTTTGCTAAGCAAAAGAAAGTCATATTTAATATATATCCTTGTTTCCAAAAGACAACCTTGCAATGAGGATGCTGATATAGGTAAGTGAGAATCTTTTCCTAGCCCAACCATGGACATCATAAATTACTTAAGACATCTCACTTAATTTTGTACTCACTTCAAAAAGAAATATTTTTTCTCATGGAGATTTTAAGGATTAACTAATTAGCCTGAATGAAATGCTCACATATATTTCACTGATCAATGTCACATAAATCTGTATGTGAAGGAAATTCCTAAGCTTCTTGAAGCAATTTTTTTTTTCCAATTAAATACTTTCAGTCTATTTTCAAATCCATTAAACAGTCCCAGTATTTATTTTGCACTCTTGAAGTTTAATTGACTTTGGAATTTTGATGTACGTAGTTTTGAGTTGCAGTTAGGAGTGTCAAGTGCCTACTTTAAAAGATAACACTTTTGCTAAGAAAAACAAAAGTCCATGGTTCTATTTTCTATTTTTGAAAGCACTGGTTTTGTTTTAATTATTTTGCACTGTCATACTGTCATAAATGCATTCTAATTGTGATATTGGTTGTCTGACCCCTAGCCACCAAAAAGCTTCAGTTTAACTTGTAGGGGCAAGGGGGGAGGTTTCTAATAATTAAGCAGTAATTATTTACTACTTAATTAAATTATTTACTTTGGACCTGGTATTATAGATCAGTAGCAAGCAAACAGTTGCTGTTGTGCTGAATTATTTTAATATTTTCTAAAATCTGATGCTTGAGTAAGTTTTTTCATGCAAATCTTTTTAGGTGATCGAGGAGATACGTGCTTCAACTGCATAGGAACTGGAGTAACAGGTCCTCCTGGGGAGAGAGGACCACCAGGACCTCCAGGTAGTCCAGGTAGGGTTAGAGTCTTCACCAGTTTGCTTAATATGTTCCATAAAGTCACTTCTTTTTCAGTGTGTCTGTGTACAATGGTACCAATATATCTGTACATTGTGTGCAAGTTCAAATGTGCATTTGTCAGCTCCTGTGCAGAGTTGGTACATTGCATTTTGTGCAGTTGGAAAGAAACAAGATGGGCATGTGTAAAACAAACACTCATTCTCTGAAAATCTAGTGTTTGAAAAGTATTTCTCTGTTCAAAGACAACCTTGCAAGCATTCTGCATATTGAAGGTTTAGTGTCTGCTGTAGATTTAACTGAGAGAGAAAAATTGACTTCTACTACTGCTATTCCTGGAATAATGGAGGAGCTGGAGCTTTTTAAAAGCATACTATTTTTTGACATTACTGGTAGAGTAGCAAATTTGTTTCTGCTTGAAGATCTCAAACAAAAAACCCAACAAATACCCCAGAGAAAACTCTGTCTGGTTTTAAAGCAACTTAGCTATTATCAGTGGAACATCATCCTTGATATTGCAGCCTCTCGAGATTTATGTTTTCTTTTTATGTTTTTCTGCGCCACTCAGGTTCTCCTGGTTTTCCTGGACCAAAAGGTGAAAAGGGGCTTCCTGGATTAACTGGCCTTGTAGGGCCACCAGTAAGTGGTGATATTATCTTCTGGTGGGAAAAATAGCATCTTATTTGTCTTGCATGATAGGTAGATCTGTAAACAATAGATTTAATTTATTGTCTATTTTTTTTTTGTCCATAACTACTTTGAATGCATGATTCATATATTGTTCCATATTCAGAGTGAAAGAAAAAACTAAAATACCTTTTTTCCTTCTTTTTGTTTTTCCTTCCTCAGGGCTTTCCAGGCACCCCAGGTGCTCCTGGCAGACCTGGTCCTAAAGGAGACCCAGGGGATGTCCTGACTTCTCCAAGAATGAAAGGTGACAAAGGAGACCCTGGCTTCCCAGGACCTCCAGGTCTCCCTGGCTTAGATGGCACTCCTGGACAAGATGGACTGCCAGGTTTGCCTGGCCCTAAGGGGGAACCTGTGAGTTACATTTTAGGCTGGCTTTGACTGGATGGATGTTTTGGGTAGTCCTGCATGCATTTGACATAGTACAGATAAGAGAACTGGCACAAATGCACTTTCTCTGTATGTGATATAAGGCAGGATTTCTCTTCAGTTAACGCCAGTCTAGTGATGATACACTGAGGTCCCTCCCCAATCTGCCAATGCTCTAGAAATAAGCCAAGGCTCCTCTTGTCAGAGGGTCCCTTCTGCCATCATCTACATTTCACCTATGTACTGGTGGGAGCTAAATAGCCAGGTTCAGGCCTGCTCTCTACCGTGTTAGCAAGGTGCAGGCAGCTAATGAGAGCTGAAAGTATGGAAACTGCCAGAGCTTTAAAGCAGAAGCAATGAAACACTTTACTCTTTTGATAGTAAATACATGATCTTTCCATCATGCTCTTTCTATTTTCAGGGAAGCGTTGCATTCAAAGGAGAAATGGGTATTCCAGGTGACCCAGGGATACCAGGTCTTCCTGGAGAAAAAGGGCTTCCTGGACCTCCTGGTTTTGGTCCACAAGGCTCACCTGGTGAAAAGGGCATCCAAGGTGTATCTGGCCGTCCAGGGCCTCCTGGTGTTCCGGGTAAGTTGGTCTCTGTGTGCTGTTGAGCAAGTACTGCAAAGTCAAAGCCCCTTTTGCTTCAGGTAGTTCTCAGAACATAATGCTGCTTTTAAACTTTTGCTAGAGGCTTTGTTATGACCTTTTGTTATTTGTGAGCTCCCTTACTGAGGGTCCTCACAGAACCACAGAGAGAGCAGCATTTGTGCCATGTCACTTTAGGCATGTGCCTCACCTTCTGCTCTGACCTCCAGCATTCTTCTTCTTCACTGACTGCAGTGAAAATGCATTGTAACTACCACTGTATGCTTGGCTATACTGCAGCTACAATAGGTTTGGGAAAAAAGGGGTTGCTTTGAACAAGTTTGCTTTCGTTACTTTCTTGTCAACTACACAGATTCAAATCAAGTATTGCTGGTGTCAGCCATGGAAAATACTATTCACATGATGGTACCGAGGATGAAGCTATTAAAAAATAACATTTCAGAAAACTGTCTGAACAATGAACAGGGCTTCTGAGCCCCTAAGTGCTCTGTGGGGCTTGGGACCTGAGAACCTATTGAATGAAGAATTGCTGGTGTCTGAGTTCTTTGTAAGCTTAGGATAGGACAGGCATCTTTTTCTGCTAAAAGAAAAGCAGAAAAGCTCCTACTGCATGATTCATATTTATAGTTTTTGGTTTTAGGTCCAAAAGGTGAACCTGGCCAGACTATTACAGAACCAGGAGTTCCAGGTCCCCCTGGTCCTCCAGGAAGAAATGGCGATCCAGGTCTTCCAGGTAAAGCAGCAGCTAGATACCCAGGGAATTCCAAGAGCTTTTAATTCTGATTCTGGATAACTATGTTGATGTTCTTCTTTTTGCAGGAGATCCTGGTCAGCCAGGTCAGCGTGGTTTACCTGGCATCCCAGGTGCAAAGGGAGAGCCAGGTATTCCTGGCATTGGACTTCCAGGGCCACCAGGCCCAAAGGGTATGTTTACTGCCCTGTTACTGTATTGTACTGGCTGGAAAAGGGGACATAAGGGCTAGTGTCTTTTTACTTTTTACTAGTGGGTTGACTTCTGTCTCTAGAATTCTTTAAAAATTGTTTGTCCTAAAGCTATGCATCTTCATAACCGTTTCAGAAATACCAGGAGAAAAAACCTCTGAGCTCTTATTACTCTGTTCACTGTCATTCTCAGTAGCTTACATCCTTCAGTAAACCAACAACATGCAAGTGGGTAAAACTTTGGGAAATGAGCTTGAATCAATAAATGGTCTCCAAATGCTGCCTCAAGGTGTTAACATTTCTGATGTGAACTGCTTGTGATTTTTGTAAAAGCTCATGGTTTAGGGACTGCCCCCTCTGAGAGTCCCAGAGACCCTTTGTGGCAAAGGCTGAATGCTCAGAAATTCTCTCAGCTGAATGGGTACCCCTTCAAGTATGCTTGGGCTAGCACAGAACCTCTTCATGGGCTTTAGGCATGTCTGGAGGAGTTGTTCTAATGCTCTCTGGTGTTCTTTCTGCTGCCCTAATTTTTGTTGTTTGTAGGTTTCCCAGGGACTCCAGGCCTGCCTGGAGCTCCAGGAACTCCAGGTCGCCCTGGTCTGGATGGACCTCCTGGACCACCAGGTTTCCCAGGACAGAAGGTCTGTGTTTGTGTTTACTATAAAACTTCCCTTTGAGGTTTTTCTGTGTCACTAGGAAGATGGTGAGGAGGATTTCACCTCTTGTTGTCAGATTTTGTTGGTGGGGAAGTAAAATATTTTACTTGACATCTTGAGTGAGGGTAGTAAAATAGAAATTGAACTCTTAAGATGGTTTTTAATTTTTTACTTTTAACATTTTTAGGAGAGGCTAAACATAGAAAATTCACTTTTGATTTTTAAAAAAAACTATTTGTTATAGGGAGACCGTGGATTTGGCGTTCCAGGACCACCTGGGCCCCCAGGACCCCCAGGCATAAAAGGAGTTCAAGGACCTAAAGGTGATCCTGGCTTCCCAGGAAACCCTGGTCTCCCAGGCCGGGCAGGCTTTGATGGAACCCCAGGGCCCAAAGGTATTGAGAACTCTCCCTTGTTTTGTCTCTACTGAACTTTTAAAAATGTAGCTATGCTGGGAGGCATATGGCAGTTAAATACAAGCAGGGCTGACTTTAGAGCCATTACTTCAAAATCAGTTTTTCCAAAGCAGACCCACCTGTGCAAATGGAAGACTGTGTTCTCAAAAGGCAGTTAAGGGAATAAATCCCAATCTGTGGGTCAGTACCTGAAGGTCTGTATTGTAAAGACAAATAATGTTTATATGGGGGTAAAACTTTATCAATAGAATAATGGTCATTTAGATGTATTGTCCTTCCACATTCACAGAGTTAGCAATTTTTTTA
This sequence comes from Sialia sialis, assembly GCA_009812075.1. Taxonomy (NCBI): domain Eukaryota; kingdom Metazoa; phylum Chordata; class Aves; order Passeriformes; family Turdidae; genus Sialia; species Sialia sialis. Next base: position 11,618,888 of record VRYO01002184.1, on the reverse strand, counting down.
CCCCTGCTCTTGACCTTGGTCTGTACATTCCTCATTTGCTGGAGAGAGTTTGATGTGGATGATGGCGCAACATATGTTTGTGTAGCCTAGAACCATAAACTTCACGCAGTCTTATGTTGAGTGAGGACAAATCTCTGGCTTTGAGAAATAGCCTCTGCAGAGTGTTTTTTTTTTCTCTGTTAGGTCAATGTTTGTTTGCAAGGACAAGATTTCAAGTACAATGTGAAGGGACTCTCCTCTAAGAGCAAATGTCTTGAATTTAGTTCAGTATTTGACTAAACAAGAATATTCTTTTAGGTGACCCTGGACCAAGCGGACCACCAGGACTTCCAGGCCCACCAGGCATCCCTGGCATTGGTGGTCAAGGTCCTCCTGGATCTCCAGGACCTCCAGGTCCTGTTGGCCCCCCAGGTAAAACTTATACAAGTGGTTCCCATAGGTTATTTCTGGCATATACAAGCAGGTACACAAGATGCTGAAGGTCCAACTCAACAGATAGACAGTGATAATTAAGTACATATCTCTGAAGGAAGTTTGGTTGCCTTTTGTCTAAAATAACCAGTGATGATGATCTTGTTCCATCTCTGCACAGAAGGGCACACATAGTTCTATTAATTACGTTTGTCCAGGGAAATTTCTTTTCCTTTCATTCAGTGAATGGGCTTGCTGTGCACCAACTCTTGATGTTGCAAACATGTGGCAGCCACCACAGTGAGAACACTTTTTGTGGTCTTCAGTATGCCTTGCACTGAAGCCCTTCCAAACCCATCCAGTTCCAATCTTAAATTAAATATTTAATTCTGCCATGCCTGTAGAATGTATGTGTTGCATGTTGGCGAGCTACACTATTTGAATGTGTTTGTGTGTCAGCACTGGGCTTGGCATTGTTTGCAACGCATGCTGATAGTCATGGCCAGCTCTAAGACTATGGATCCTGGATTGGTGGTTGATATTCAGATTTTTGTGAACTGTGAGCTGAGATTCAGCAGAGTGCTGAACTTGACGTTAGGCAAGCACTTGAGTAAACAGACCCATGGAGATTGAATTCTGCTCACAAGCATAGTGTGGTCATGTTTAAATCTGTTGTTCCTGAGTGGTCAGGGCATCAGCAAACCTGGAATGTGCCCAGTGTTGGGAGCTAGGGACAAAAGGGTTGTGATAAGGCACACAAGGGCAGCAGTGGGTCCTGTGCCTGGCTTGCTGTGCTGACTGTAGGGTCCTGAGCTGCACTGGAAGCTAAAGAGAAACAAAAGGGCAACACAGGCCTGGTTTGGGGGTGAGGGAGGGATGTATTAGTGTGGGTTTGAATGTTTCATCTAATGCACGTTCTTTTGTCTGTAACATTTCCTTTAGTGCTAGCCAGAGTTTGATTTCATCTGATGACGAATTTATTCTACAAAATGCCAATGTTGACAAATGCGCAATGATTACTAGAGTTGATGGATTTGAAATGCCTCTATTATCCCTCTCCATGTCTGTACCAACTAATCAGTGTGGCTATTAACAGCATGGAGCTCTGAAATCTGGTGCATGCTGGAAGCTCCCGCTTGAGAAATCTTTATTTCCCTTGGCACTGCTCTGTCTCTGTTTTGTGCAGAATGCCTTAACATTCCCTTCTCCCATCCCATGTGTGTTTTACTAGGCTGTTTTGATTCTGTTCCTTTATGCAGCATTAGGGTAAAGTTTCTAAGACTCTGTTTTTCAGGTAATTTGGAAAATTCTTAGAAGTCTCTGTTCAGAATTTACTTTCTCTGCACCACCATTTACTCAAATAGTTGGCAATAGCTCAACATTTTTCCTTTTTGAATATGTAACAAATTACTTTAGACTTTACTGTGTTGTCTATATTGTTCTAATTATGATGTAGTTACATTTTTGAGACCAGAAATTTGATTGGAATTAATTTTTTGGAAAAAATATCTTTACCATTCTAAGTATGGAATTTGTCCTATATATTATGTTCTCTTTTTTTTCCCTACTTTCTGATAGAATGCCACTGAACACAGAGCATGTGTATCCCCTGTTCATCATCCAGTACTTTTTTTCTTCCTCTGCAAAACAGTCACTCCAGGCACATGACACCATGGTTTAAAGCAGTGATAAGGTGCTCCCAGAGGGAAACATGCTTAGACTTAAATAAATGGAAGTCTACAGCTAATGCCATCAAGAAAATTCAATCTGCCTTTTCAATATGCATAGAACCCATGATGACATCACTCCTAAACTTGTTCCTGCAGCTGAGAGTGGGGTCACCATTACAGAGTTAGAATACTGCTACCTTGGAGTTATTTATGAGGTTTTGGCATGGTGGTGTCAATTATTTCAGACTATGCCAAGGTGTGCAACATGCAATATACCACCTGTGAGTGTAACAATATAAGCTTACACAATAGAACTAAAAGAATGTAGGAAAATATTGGAATTTTTTTTGTGTAATAAGGAAGGACCATCTTTTGAAAATCCGTATTTGGAGGGATTTAATAGAATGTGGGGCCAGTCAATGAGAAGCTGATTGATAGGGTATACGCTGGTGTTCAGAAGGGGTCCAATCCAGTATCTAGAAATGAGAGTTTTGTAGGAAACATATCAGAAAAAGCTTGTTCCTCACTTCTGTAGAGAATACTAGATGAGGATAGAGGGGGAAAATTATTTTTAAAATGTACCATCAATATTTGAAAATATGTCAGTGTTTGGGGTTTCTGCATACAGTAGTGGCTGAACTTTGAAAAAGATCTCCAAGTTTCCTTGCAGTCTGGTTTCTCTTAGCGGTGTTAGCATTGAATTCTTTGTAGTTAGATCTGTTTTCAGTACCTTTAGATAGATTTTTTGTTTTGTTTTGTCTTTGTTCTAATCTATATGTGCTTTATTTTGTTTCCTAATTTAATGACTATTACAACTGCTTACTGCTACCTGTCTCAACTTCCTGATGAGCTCTAACTCGTTGGCTTTTGAACCTCAGGTCCCCCAGGTACTGTGGTTTGTTTACCAAAGCCTTTTCTTAACTTGAGATTTATGAATTCTTTTTTTGGTCAGCTACATTTCCAGAGTAAGCATCTTCATTGATACTGTGCACTGCAAGGAAATGAGTCGCCTGCTTGCTTCAGCAGTGCCTCAAGCTCAGGGTCATTGGCATTGAAAAATCTTAACCATATTTTGACAATTATTATTTTTCATTCAGGGAAAATACAGTGTGGGGCAGAATTCTGCTAACCTTCAAAATTATTCAGCTAATGTTATCTTAGTAGGAAAATGGAAATAATTAATGGAAATATGTGAATCTGAATACCTAATTAAAAGATACAAACTAGTCTGATAAGTTTGGCTTTCTTTTTTAATAATCAGACTTAATATGTTGTTGAAGAGAGTTGTTTTCCTTTTGGGTTTTATTTGAATTGCATTTGCTGCATCTTAGTAAAATTTTAGTCATGTTTCTCTTCAGAAGAAAACGGCCTTCTAACACTTAGAACTCATTAAAAACTAAATGGTTTTAGAAGAATTGTGGGGTTTTCATCAGTCCTAGGAATGGATTGCAACTAAAGCTATTCCTATGATACTATATCCAGACACACAGATCTCAGCCTTGTCTGATCTTTTGCTAAAAGGTGTCTTAACATTGTCTAGGGTTGCAAGGCGTTCCAGGGGAGAAAGGGGATCCAGGGCCTCCAGGCTTCGATATTCCTGGTCCTCCAGGTGACCAAGGAGCTCCAGGATATCCAGGACCCCCTGGACTACCAGGGCCTCAGGGCTCACCTGGGCCTCCTGGCAGGGATGGAATACCTGGACTTCCAGGTAAGTTCGTGTATTTTACCTGTGGCGAAAGACCAAACTGCAGTTACAGGTGGTAAGTTCTTTATGCTTGGCCATGCCAGTTTAATGCGATTAGGTATTTATCCTACTTATTTAAAGTTGAATATATATAACCATTACATCCCATACTTTAAAAAACACACAACATTGTAACAAAATTGGTTGCATCAAAATCCTTGTTACCAATATTTCATACATTATTCTTTTTCATAACTTTCAGACATGGCTTTGATCATCGTTATGTTCTCTAATTTATTTTGTGATTTTTTTTTTTTTTAGTCACTGCTGTAATTAAGGATAAAATGTTTAAAGAAAATAATGCTATTTAGTTTTAAGTATTAATTTCCTTATTCTAAGTGATAGACTATTCAGTTAAGCTAGTCTGTTTTGTCCTTTGAAATAGAAATAATTTTGATAATCTCTTGAATAGAGGGAGTAATACAAAAGATTCTAGAAGTAGTGTATACTTAATTGTCTTCTTGCCTTTCAATAAATTCAAGTTTGTTCCAACTACTGTTTGTTTCAAGCCAGTAACTAAATCTCTTGGAGATATAAACATGCTTTCTACCATAGCAGAGCAGCGCACATTTTCTTCTCAGGACCCAACTGGAAAAATTGCCACAATTTTCAGGTGTCATTTTATCTGATTTTAATTTGTACAATAAATGAGTGCTTGAAATTCCCTGAAAACAGCCATATGCTGATTAATAAATACAATAAAGATCCAGGGAAGCAAATTTAAGGTACCTGATAGGTTTGAGTTTCTATTCAGAATGACAATGTGGTTCAATGCTTTTAGGTGCCAAAGGTGAGATGGGCATCATGGGAGCTCCGGGTCCTCCAGGGCCTCCAGGAACTCCTGGAAGAAATGGTCTGCCTGGCTTGAAAGGTAACATTCATTTTATTCACCCCTGAAAGGGACGCAGAATGCTGTTTTCCTTGCCCTGTGTTAAAAGAGGTTGTGTAATAGCATAATTTAGGTTTTAATTTCTGGGACCTGCCTAAGTTATTGTCTTGTGACAGTGCTGATGTTCAGAATTGCTTTGCATTTTTAAGCCATAGCATTCAATCACTGTTTAGTTGATGTAATGAGCTGTAAGCTATTTTAGAAACATTTCCTTTGGATTCCTTTGGATGGCATTGAAATAGGGCAGTATTTTGAAGTGTGTTTTGAAGTCTGCTTAAAACAGCAGTAAGAAGAAAATCAGTGGCTTAGTGTTATGGAGTCATCAAAAATTAATCTATATAGGTATCACAAAGAGTCTCTTCTTTCTGCATTTTCCCAAACCTCTTGTTGGAGATGAATTTTGAAAGAGTTTGGTAGACAAAAAACCTGATTTACCTCTCCAGAAGAAGGAGGCTCTGAATCCAAAGCTGCTATAGCTGTTGTGACCTTTCTGTACTGGTGGCACAATGTGGTGGGGCTCTTGGAGCTCTTGAAGTGGCTCAGACAGGCACAGCTGCTTCCTGTGCTGTTCAGAGCTGACAGACATCCCTGTGCATTCCATTCACTCAGCTTTTTTCCAGGGCTAAAGATGCTGTGGAGCACCTCCCATAAACTGCCTGATCATTTGGTGAATTCCAACTCCATGAATAAATCATGGAATACCTATGTAAGAAAAAGCGTGACAAATACATTAGCCTACCTTAAGGTTGTTGGTTTTTTTTCCCTTTTTGTTGGCTGTACTTACTGTAGGTAATAGTGGATTACCTGGTCCACCAGGGCCTCCTGGACCAATGGGGCAGAAAGGCATCAAAGGTGAAGCAGGTTTGCCAGGTCCACCTGGAACACTTGATCCCAAACAGCTGGGAGCAAAAGGAGAAAAAGGCGAGCCGGGTGTTCCAGGTAAAGAGTTTTGCATGTGGATATGGGGAGGGGGTTTGTCCTCGACACATAGTGGTGAGCTGCAACTGAACCCGTTACTGTTCATTCACTCTTACAGAAAAAAACTAACTTGGAGTATAGATGTGGTTTAGGCTATTTTTTAAGGGGATTTTGTGACTATGTTCCTCTTTATGGTTAGTTTGTAATGTCCTTGCTCATTAGCTGTTACTATTATTTGGTACATGGCAGTTTTGTAAGGTGCTTTCAGCAAGATTAAAATTCAGTCTTCTATGCGTTATTCCTAAGCATGGTAACATAGTTTTCACAGTTGGTGTGCTGGCTTCATTCCTGCTATCCCAAAGGACTTTGGGTCTTTGCCATGTAGGATGAAATTTCTCAGGTCATCTGCTCATGCACCACCTCTATATTCTCCCTCTGGATGTCTCTGTGTACCACCTGTGAGCTAAATGCCATCTCTGTGTGTGTTTCTGCTTGGGAAGTTGGCACACTGGAAGTCTTTCTCAAGTCTGTGTTCTCTCATTCCCGCTGGCTTCCCCCTCCTTCCCCACCAAGGGGTCTCCTTTGAACTCTAATTTAGTCTTGAGAGGAGTAAAAAATATTCTACTCTAGAGAGAGCCAGAATGCTTTTCCCTAATGTTGTCACAGCCATTTTTGTGCTAATCTACTTATTGTATTAATTTCTTGCAAGCCTAGATAGGCTCCTAAGACACTATTTTTCCTTCTCTGTGGAAGGCATGTTTAACTATGTCAGCAGAGCAACATAAAGTCCTTATGGGATAACAGCCACATAGAATTTGTAAAAATCTACTAAAACATCTGTATTCATTATACACATTCAGACTGTATTAGTCCGAAACTGATTTTGGTGTAGCAATGTAATTTGACTTGTATATAAATAATCCAGGTGAATGCAAAGGTTAGAATGGAGTCTGCTCATCGAGAAGACAGCCTTTGAATGAAGTATATTGGCATTAGTCATGAAGTTTTCTCTGTGCTTACTTATATTGTTCCTGTTCTGTAGCAATTTTAAATTTTCCAGAAAAAATTTTTTGTTTTCTGTGATACTTTTTTTTGCTAAACTAAGAGGAATTATATTTACTGAAAAAAAATCCCTATTTGTTTTTTTATTCATCCATAGCTACATCTGATCTCTTAAGGTAATAGAAAATACAGTAGTATGGCAGTAATAATAATAGAATGTGTCTTCTTCCCTTGAGGTATTCCTGGTTTATCAGGCCAGAAAGGTTATCAAGGTCTCCCAGGCGACCCAGGCCCACCAGGACTTAGTGGCCCACAAGGTGTACCAGGATTGCCAGGTCAGTAAACAAGGCCTTAGCAGGACAGTTTTGATGAATAAAGATTTGCATGTATTTTTAATCACATGGAGTTGGTATGTTAATCTTCTTCTATCTAAACTAACCTTAGGGATTTTTGCTTAAAACTGCTGAACAGTTTTGGGACATTTAAAGTCATTATCCAAACACATGCTTGTTGAAGCCCTTTGATTCAAACAGACACAAGAGCAGATTTAAACTGATCCCATTAAAAATAAAGGTGTCTTTTAGGATGACTGAAAAACTACTTGCTGCTTGAGCAAGCAAGGTGACTGCAGAATCTGCCAATAGGACTTTAATTTCATATGTTTATTCATATATTGCTAAGCATTATATTTTGAAAATGGCCAAATGGATGTATTGCAGAGGCTGTCTGGGTGTCAAATATGTGCTTTAAAGAATTGCAAGGAACAAGAAAACTAATTCTGTTTCATACCAGTTCTCTGTACAGCTATAACAATTTATCTGAAATCTTGAGTCCTTACTTGTTGTGTCTAATTTAGGCCTTGCTCTAAATATTTTTTGGGCTTGGGGAATACTGTTAACCATCCAGGACTCAAACTAGTTTCAGATGGTGACTAAATCCTGGACTGAGATTTGACCTATTTCATTAGACTAATCTTCAAAACAAATAAGCAGCAGCCCTGATCAAATCTCAGCTTGCAAGAAACTTACAGTAACTTCACTCCAATAAGGCGCACCGGAGTATAAGGCATACTTCTGGGTTGCCAGCAAATCCCCGTACTTTGTCCACATATAAGGCACACCAGCATATAAGCTGCACTTTTTTTTTTAAAAAAAAGTGAGGATCCATGTGGAACAAAGTAACGAATTAGTAACAGAATACTGTCAGGTACTCAATTTGCAAACAGTTTTCACAGATCGGGGCAGCCTTTAAATGCAGCCCCAGGTGCCCTCCCCACGCCACGGGCCCCGGCACTCCCGGCGCCAGCAGCCACAGCTGCCCGCGAGGGAGTAGGGGCTTCTGGCACAGCGGCGGGAACCGCCCAGCATCGTGGTGGAGGCAGCCCACGGAGCAGCGGGCGCTGCCTGTGCGGCTCACGCTTCCAGGTTGCCAAATTTCCAAACTTTGTCCTTGTATAATGCACACTGGAGTATAAGGCGCACTTCCACGTTCAGATCAAAACTTCAGTCAAAAAGGTGCACCTTATATGTTTGGAATTACTGTACTACAAATAAGTCTGGAAAAGCAAGTAGGAGCAGTATGAGGCCTAAAGCAACTCAAAATCCATTGCTTGTAATCGGATAATAAGCATGTTCATATGAGAATGCATGGGTATCAGAAACTGTAATTACTGCCATTAATTAGCTCAATCACACATTTCCTAGGCATCAAGGGAGACATGGGGCTTCCTGGGCAGCCAGGACCAATAGGACCTCCAGGATTAAAAGGAGCTATGGGAGAGATGGGCCTTCCAGGTTGGTTTCTGTTCTTGAATTTTACTTCATTTGGGTCAGTGTTCTCCTCTTATATAGGCCAAATATGACTTTTCCTGTGTCTAGTATGTAATAATAGCAATAAAGATGAGGATTGCATAAAGCCCTACATACATAATTGAGATTTTTAGGTAATTGTTTTAGTTTGGTTTTAAAAGTAAAAAAACATTAGGTATTCTAGGCCAGCCAGGCAAATGGTTAGGCCTTTCTAGTTTGGTTGCTGTACTTTGAATGATTTCTGTAAATTACTGCAGAAGTTTTATTTATATTTTTTTAAATTTTATTTTATATTTTGGACAGGTCCCCCTGGGCTTAAAGGCAATCAAGGAATAGCAGGACGTCCAGGGCAGCCTGGGCCTGCGGGATTTCCTGGACTGAAAGGACAGAAAGGTGACCCTGGTCTTTCAAGCACTGGTATTCCTGGTCCCCCTGGACCAAAGGTACCTTAACAAAATTCTTCAATTGAAAATTCCGTGAGGAAATTAAATTTTGTCTTGATTTTAGTTTTTTTCCCCTGTTACTTAATACATACTATGTATAATTGTAAATATGTATATAAATAATTAATAACAAGCAGGGTTGACTTTTCAGGTGAGATAAAAATTTCTCATTTTAAAGATGAACATATTTATATATAACTATCAGGTTAAAGGAGAAGATTGTTTACCAGTCTTTTCAAGCTGGGTTTACTTAGTGGCCTCATCTTCACTGTGACACTTTCATAGTTGCTAGGGATTTATACAATTAATATAGTTGTCCTCCTGTCTAATCATGTAGTTAATTCCTAAAAAATTAAGATTTGCATTTAAGAACAAATTACTAATAATATAGCATGGTTACTGCTGCTTAAAATTTTAAAGCTGCACTGATTTCTTTTTTATTCTGCATTATCATGGGGTTAAAATCTCTGATCCTGCTGGAAGAAAGGAAGATGCTTTTTTCTTTAACGTAGGCCATTTCTGAGGAAAAACTATGGTACTGTACATCAAAATTATAAGGGGAAACTGTTGAAGTCTTTACTATTGCTGTTTTTGCCAAATTTAGTGTTGAGATGATTCACATTAATGGATATGAGGAGAGGTGTACACAATATATTTGTGACTTTGATGTGATGGTAGAATGGGGAACATACAATAAGGTCCTTCCTATCTGAAAAAGTCTGGGTTCTTATTTCTGCTTAAATGTTTTCTAGGGAGACCTTGGCTTGCCTGGATACCCAGGAAGTCCAGGCTCTAAAGGTGTAGCTGGAAATCCTGGTTTGCCTGGATTTCCAGGCAGTCCAGGTGCAAAAGGAGAACCAGGTCTTCCTGGATTCCCAGGTAATTCTCAACAGATTTTGGTTTTCGTCTCCCCTCTTGCTAATATTGCGATGAACAGCTAAGCACTGTGGGTAACTGGGGGAGACTCCAGCTTCTCAGAGTTTCTGGCAATCTGCTGCTTTTAAGTTTTGTGCTGTTAGAATTGTCACTGCAAAAGTGTGGGAATGCATCTGTTATGAGTGCCTTCTGAAATTACCTGCTCTGAGGGGATGGAGCAGCTCTGTTAGTTAATACTCTCCACAGGACTCACTCTTACCTCCTCTAACACACAAATATTGGGGTTAAAAAAAAAAAGTATCCATATTTTTTCTTCAAGAATCAATAAAAAAGTACCATCCTGGAAAGTTTAGCACTTTTTTCATAAAATTTATTATCCAAAAAATGTGTTCTAAAGAGAAATCTCTGAAATATAATTAAGTTTTGCACTTTGTTCTTTAAAAAAGTATTAATAGAGGTTGTTCACAGGTGTATGTCAGTTTTTTCATTCAAAATTTAAAGAAACAAAGTTTTTGTCTCAGCTGCATTTACAGGACTAAAGGCTGTTTTACAAATATGCTTGAGCTGCTTTGATGTAGAAAATTAGGGAATTTACAACTGTGGTCATGACAGCAGGAAGTTTAGAAGAAAACAAAACCTGACCATGAACCTGACGGTTTTTACCCTTTCTTTCATCATGCCTGAAACACTGAACAGCCATAACGTGTATTGCAGGCTCAGATGCTGTTCAGAACAGACACTGCAACAGATAAGGTGTTTTTCCTACTTCCCATTAAGCACATGCTGTAGGGGTGAGAATCTAGAGTAAACTCTTAAGACCATTTTTATTAAGTTCCTTTTTCAGGAAGGGAAAAGAGAATTGGGGAATTTGGATTCAATCCCAGTCCATAATGCTTTTAATTTGTTGTCAAGCAGAAACACCTGTTCTAAAATGGTAACTTTCTAGCAGGTTGCCAGAGTTGCTGTATCCTTGGCCATGAGCACTCAACAGTTAAGAGGATCTTGAGAGTAGCAGTAAGGGCAGCTGTACCAGTATGTTTTGTTTCTGTACATTCTTTGCTTTATAATTCATCTCCTTGACAAGCTGTAAATCTGCAAAAATTAGCATAAATACAGTACCTTGTTAGAATTAGCTCATTTGTTACTCAGGGCATCTCAGATTGTAGCATTTCAAGATCTGCTGAAAAGTCAGTTTTGTTCATTATTTGATTGAAATGCCTGTACTTTACAGGAACACCAGGAATTCCAGGACCAAAAGGTATTGAGGGCCCTCCAGGTAATCCTGGCCTGCCTGGACCACCTGGGCCAGTAGGTGAGCATGGACAATGCAGCAGAGATCAGATGCTTCTGTGAAAAACATAACACTTCCTTTCTCTTTAGCATCATGGAAATGTATCTATATGTATATGGATGTTTGAACACAATTGCACGCACTTAATTTACTGAAATTAAATAATGAAGAAAGAAATTTTAACTTTCTTTTGAAGACTTGTATTTGCCATCAATTCATTAGCTATTGAAACAAGAAGTTAAGTTTCTGTACTTACCAGTTTTATTTATGCTAAGTATTACAGTGGTCTAACCTGTTTTTAAAGGAGCAAAATCCTAATTTATTCTGAAGGGAAGCATTATATTTTTAGCAAACAGTGATTTCTTAAAATTCACAGGCCTAAAAGCCTTTTCTAAATTGTCAGAGGAGAAAGAGAGAAAGATTTGATTTTTAGATTATACCCCTGTAAATCTTTTATTGCATTACCATTCCTTTAGATTCAGATGGTGGTGAAGAGGATGCTGATTTTCTTTACCCCAGTTTAGACAAGATTGTGCTAATGTGTTCTGTCCCTGTTTTAGGCGATATTGGTCGTCCTGGCCCTCCTGGTCCTTCAGGGGAAAAGGGACAACCTGGTCGAGATGGTATCCCTGGACCAGCGGGTCAGAAGGGTGAACCAGGTCAGGTTCTTCCTGTTTCTTTCCTCCTCTTCATTCTGCATTGACATGTCCTACTTGCTCTATTCTTTCTTTCCTGTAACTGCCCTTACACCTTCAAAGCGGCTCCTGTGGTTTCTGGCTGCTGGGTGGCTCACAAAGGATGCTGGCAAGCTGCTAGGGAAGCACAGGACAAGAATTCAGTCAGCTCTCCTGGATTTTATTACCCAGCTCTAACACCAGCCCCTGTTCCTGTATTCCATGGTAGCTGTATTGCTTCAGCTCAGTTATACTGTGGATAAACAGCATAATCCCTGCTCTAAAGATAGCTCTTCAAACAAAAATGCAAACATAGTAACTCCCAAAATTTAAAAGAACATGGACTGCAAGAAAATGCATTCAATAGCAAAACCTCCAACTTTGGGGAAGACTGGTGAGTGAATGAGAATCCAAGTACAGCAATTTCACACTTATAAGGCACACTTCCGGGTGGCTGGGAAGTCCACAGAATTTGTCCATATATAAGGCGCACTTTTTTTTTTTGTTTTTTTGTTTTTGTTTTTGTTTTTGGAAGCAAGGATCTGCTGCCAGCTCTCCCTGCCCAGCTACTGGGGCCGCAGCCCCCTGGCTCCCTGCTTGCTGCTGCCACCCTGGCTCCATGCATGCCGCTGGGGCTGCACTCCCTGGCTCTCCCCACCCAGCCGCCGGCCCCGCGCCCCCGGCTCTCCCCATGCCTGCCGGCCCTCGCCACAGCTCTCGCGGCTCGCGCTCCTGGATTGGCAACTCTCCAGAATTTGTCCATATATAAGGCGCACTTCCAGAGTAGGCTCAAAACTTCAGTCCAAAAGATGTGCCTTATACGTGTGAAATTACTGTAATCTCAAGGAACCATTTTCGATGAACTCCATTTTCATTGTTCTAAACCTCATGTTCCTGCTCCTGAAGACCTGAAAGCCATATACTCTTTCTAAATTTTTCTCTAACTCTGTCTTTTTTTCAGGTCTACCGGGTTTTGGGCGTCCAGGACCCCCAGGACTCCCAGGATTGTCAGGTAAAGCTTTTCTGTTGCCCTTTATTAAAAAGGATCAATGTAAAATACATTTATCCACCAAAACGAAGAAGAGTGGGTTGTATTTTCTGTAACAAATGAATGCTATAGCTACAGGTAATTTTTTTTGCCTCAGCAGACTGTTTTAAATTAACCACAGCAATAAAGACACTTTATTACTGACTACTGTATTTTGTAAATTAGCAGTTATGCAGCCAGAATAAATATACACAGAGCAAGAGCCTACTGCATTGTATGAAACTTCACTGATTTCTGTCAGTAAATAAAGCATTCATACAACAGATGACAAATGAATCTGCTTTGAAAGTATATTTACTTGATACACTGCTCTTCTTCATTGCATAAAAGCTCCTAAATTCTTCAGGCTCATTCAAAAATTTTGCAAGTATGTCTTACTTTTCAGCAATATCTCAAAAAAAGGATGAAGTCTTAATACTTAATACAGGTTTCTACATAGAAAGCCTAATTTGTAGGCTTAGTCTCCAAGGATGTTTATGGAGTGCAGCATCATTGGCTTAGACTTTTTAGCATGTTACAAGCTATAGCACTTTCTCCTGCAAGAATTATTAGCCCTCACTCTTTTCTGAACATTAGACAATTTTACACTGCCTCACTCGGCAAATAAGGGGAGTTCCGGCCAGACTTGTGCCTTCTGCAAGGGAGATAAGTTACTTTGCAAGTTGGTTTTTGAGCTTTATATAAATTTGTAACAGTATTCACAAACATGACATTTTGCAGGGCAAAAAGGAGAACTGGGGTTACCTGGCCCACCAGGACCCCCTGGACTTCCAGGTCTGAAGGGAGAACCAGGTTTCCAGGGATTCCCTGGTATGCAGGGTCCGCCAGGTCCACCAGGAATACCAGGACCACCTCTGGAAGGTCCTAAAGGTAGCCCTGGCCCACCAGGTGTTCCAGGAAGGCCAGGTAAGAGCATTATCCATACCTGTGAACATCTGCCAGTACTTTGATATTTTGCTGGTAGGTCATCAGCCTTCAAATTGGCTCAGTTTATTTGGATGGATAAGGTCAAGCCTCATGGAATAGGTGTGTGGGCAACCAGAAAATTTTGTTGCCAAAATTCTCCAGTATATGTAAACAAACCAGCCTCGGTTTCTCTAAATTTCTGATGCCTGGCAGCAAAAATCAAAGGTGTTCCCACGAGGGAGGTTCTCCGCATGCTGGCTCAATAATCACTCACAAGCACGATATGACCTTTGAACACTTGAGACCTTTGCAGTGTTGTCACGCGATCAGCAAATGTCACCGCACACAAAAAAACAAAAAAATTCCCACTAGCTTCCCAGCATGATCCGATTGGATACTGCTTCTCATCTCCAGGCCATGTAACACAAGTCATTGCTCCATTGTGTCACGTGGCTCCCATGGACTCTATGCTCCATTGTGCTGTGTTCATCTTTCCATTCCATGTTTGCATTTTATACCTGCACCAGCTAATTCGGGGAATGAGAAAACACTACACTGAGTTAACATTGCTGAGCAACTACCTGGCCTGTGTTAGAAATTTATTTCTATTTTATATTATAGAATGTTAATTTGCATTTAGATTAAAAAATCTAATTTAAATGAATCTGCCACAGCTCCAGCTCAAGCTTATTGCTGGATCTTTAATCCAGATGTACTTTGCTACATCTAAGTTTCAGCTCACATAACAGGCTTGATATTCTCCCTAAAGGAGACTGCTTTCAAACCAAGCCATTGGTTGATAACAGGGATTTTTTCCTATGCATATTAATTATTTTTATTTTTGCCCTCAAATTAGTCTTTTATTTAAAGACTTTTTCTGATGAAAGTTAGTTTTGAATTAGTACGTCTGTAAAATAACTCCAACATAGGTTGGTTTTTGGGTATCAAGGAAGAGTTTAGCTTTGCAGTATACACTTGGAAAGATTTGAAGGTTTGCTTTTTCATCATGCTTGCTTCTGACACAAGAGGAGGCAGTCACACTGAATAATGTTTTTTTTAATGGAATTTTATCAAAATATTTTCCCTAGAGCTGGAATTGAACCATATGTTATTATCAATGGCAATGTGAGTTTTTTCTTTTGTACAGTATGCTATGAACTCATATACCCTAACTGTGCTTTTAAAAAATGAGTCATTATAAACACTTGGTTTTAATCTATAATACCTTAGAACTGGAGTGCTGTTTCCTAGTATAATGAGGTTTTCTTTTAGTCCCAGTAAAAATAATTCCATTGTGTTTCATCCTAAACCTGCTTTGTGTGTGATGGATGTGAAACAACCATTCTGTAGGTTAATAATCCCCAGCCAGTCACAATGTCTTCCTGCTTTTCTATTTGGTTAGTGGAATGAGGAGTGCATGCCTTCCCCCATTTTCCTGGAGAAACTGGCTCCCTGCTGTGCCCCAGGGGCTCTAACGAGGCAGTGGAGCATCCCTACAGCCCATTTGTAGCCCCAGTTTGCTTTTGACTTTCTGTTAATTCTTCTGTATTATATAGAGTACTACAGCAATTAAAATTTTGGCCCAGGACAGTGATTGGTTCATAACACTGTAGGCTTTCATTTTTAGAAGTTTCTTAAGAGGGTATCTCTAAACTTTAAAGAAGTCTTTAAAAGTAAACCAGGCTAAGCAACCTCTGAGGTATAATAAAAGTACCAACTGAGATTCTCTGCTCTGCTGTAGCATTGGGATTTTATGCAGCTGCTCATCCTGTTCACACTTCCCTGTCAAAATCAAGTGTTTACTGATTCTGATCAGCTGGGAAGGTGGAGCAATGGTGGGAATCATTTTATGTAGGTTTATGAGCATGGGAAACAACCAGTGAGGTTCTGCTCAGCCATGTTCTCTCTCTTTTTCTCTTTCATTCTCTTATTTCTATTTTTGTTGCATGCAATGTATAAAGTGAAGCATTTGTTTTGCTCAGCTATGTGTGAACTAATGTGGATAAACCAAACTATTATTGCAGTTCTGGTACAGTCAGCACTCCAGCCTTTTGTTTCCGATGATAACAGAGTCTATTGTTGGAATGCTGATTTTGTAACATTTCAACATAAGACAGTTACTCATAAAAGCAGCTGTCAAATTACCCTTTCTAGGGACAGAAATAAAACTAGAAGCTGTTTACATGTACTGTTTGTTGTTGACTTCTGGATGTATTCTAAGATTAGTAAAAGAAATGAAGTCAAACATGATGTAGCTGTCTGACTCCAACTGAATTACCCTTAAAATAAGCATTGACAGATTTATTAATTCATTATAAAATCAAGCCCATTTCTAGGGCAACAGAACAGTGCCGTTACTTCACACGTCTATTTTCCTTTCTATGAATAATAATAATAGTTTGGTGTTTTGCATACTGTATGTAAATTAATATTGAGCTAAATCTAATAAAAAGGTTTAGTTGAATATGTTAGTTGTTGGTATTTCTAACAGTTTTGATATTTTTCCCCTTGTTCTAATGATGACCTTGGTGAATTCTGACCCCGTACTCCCAGGTCCCTCAGGTTAGCCCCATAACTCCAAAATAATAACTTTGCATGAAAATGAATGTATTACTTTTGTAGTGTCTAAATGTAGATATGCAGAGTCATGTTTCAGACATACCTTTTAATTTGTGGTGGGAAAAAAATGCACAGAGTTGGCTTGCAGCCATCTCTTCCGTGTTGTTGTAGGACTGACATTAGAAGGACACAGTTGCTCTGCCCATGGTGAAAGACCATGTGGGTCTAGATTTGCAAGGTTTTTATAAAGCGTTCCAAGCTGTGAAACTTCTTTTAGTTTTTTTTTTCCTCCATGCAGTTGGAAACAATATATTCTAATTTTCAGCTTTTTTAAAAAAAGCACATTGCATCGTGCTCCCATGCCTTGCTGTGTAATTGTGTGTTGCAGCTTGGGCAAGTGACCATAGTCATTTTTGTACATTTTGTAGAACCTGCTACTGTTGATTTTGGATACTCTCAAGTGGCTTAAATAAATTAGATGCCTCTTTTATACCAACAGTATCTGTAGGAAATTTTATATAGACTAACAGTGATTCTTTAGATTCGCAATTTAGAGTCTTAAGTTTTCAGTGCAGAGAAATCCTTATTTCCATTGTTTAGCTTGACCAGCCCATTTAGAGGAAATGAGGAAAGTTCTTCCTTCCACAAGTATTTAATGGAAATAAAGCTCACAGCCATGCCCTCCCTGGCACTAGGGCAGTGGGACAGAATTCATGAGAACATAGTAATTTCCAGATGTTAATTGTAACTTTAGCGTATCAGCACGGAGCACAAACTGACACTTGGGAAGATCGTAACATTTGTGTCTAGACTGAAAATGACTTGGTATATTTATTTAATAATAATAATGATGTCTTTAGGTTTTGCTATGATGACTTTTGGGCAGCAAAGAATTGATATGAAAATTTAATAAAGGAATATATTTTAGTTTTCAGCCTGCTGTCTTAAGCACCACAAGGTAGCAAATGTGGTAGCCCCTGGTGTTTGAATCCTATCTTTATGCAGCTATGTCAAAAAAAGGGAATGTGGCTTTACCTTTTAATTTAACTGTGGTCACCCATGCAGTAACCACACTTTGAAAGACAGCTGCCATCATGGGGTGCTGAGAGTAACTGAGCAATTGCATCACGTTTTATTCCATCCTGTGACTGTGATCAGCCAGAATTCAGTGATTAATTCCATGATTTATAAATCATAGCAAAACTTACCTATCAGTGAAACATCGTTTATAAGTACTTAACATTAACAATGAAATGTCCATGACATTATTTTTAACAATGGTATTACAGTTACTATTTAAAATAATTTACCAAATATGTAATAAATAGTGCTGTAAGATAAACCTGATGTGTATTTATTGTAGTTTTTAGCTGCAAATTGGTGATGTGTTGATATATTTAACTCATTTCATTGACATGAACTATACAAGTGGCACAGGAGCTAAAATATATATTAACTTAGGAGCATTGTAGGGACAACCAGCTTATCTTTTGAGAGAGGACATTTAGTTTTTCTAAGGATGTTATCACATTCCATTCTCCATATAACCTTGAGCAGGAAAATTAGCACATTGAAATATTTTTATCAAGACAAAAAAAAAAGGCCGACAGTAAAGACAGCATTCTAAATTTGCAAGTTCTGCTGTATTTTTGCCTACAGCATTTGCAGCCCTGTTGATTCATGTTAATCCTGCTTGCAGTTTCAAAGAGGGCGTAAGCCTACTTTTCAGTGGATAGCTGAGACTCATACCTGATTAGTGGTGATAAGTCCTTCTGTTAGTCACACTTCCCCCCTGCCCAAAGCAGAATTTTGCTCAAAAGTAAGTTGTAATTCACAATTTAGCTATCTGCCAAGCTCCATGCCCTGTGAGGCTGAATATTGTCAGTGAAATGGTTACATAGTCCAAACCCAATTGTGAGCCAGACTAACCAGTTTTAGGCCTTAACTGTAATGTTAAAGAAATAATACATTCTGTAGTGAAGCTTTAAGTTTGCTGTTAAATGAAGTGTCAAATTTGTTTCAGTAGAGCCTTGTGACCAGAATAACTTGTATCTGAAAATACCTATGTTTGCATATTCATGTGTGGTTTTATGCATGCATGCAGATTATACTGTAAATTCAAAATATGCTGGTGAAATGGGTTGTTGTGTAGTGTATATGCTGTCATCTGTACTATTTCTAACTAGTAATCTTGTTTTGTACTGTGTGATGTCTGACCCTTCTAACATCGATCATTGGGCTTTGGTGAACTCTGATCCTTCCAGGGCCTCCAGGTTAGACTCTTAACTCGGGCAATTTGTTTTACTGCGTTGTACTTGATGTAAGAGAAACAGATGTTTTCCTGTAATTCTGTGATTGTCTTTTTAAGGGCTGTGATTACTCTGCAGACCATATGGGTTTGGTTAGCATGCCCCAGATGGTAACCTGGTACTATTTTCCTTGCGTACAGTACTAAACCAGTATGAAAGAGCAAAATGAACACAAAATCCTCGCATAATGGGATGTTTTCTGTCACTGAAATTGCTACAGGATATGGGTGAAATCTGGTACAAAATTGCCATTGATTTAAAAAGGGAAGGAATTCTATACTCAGATTTGCATGCAGAAATAGAAATAATCAAATTTATGCATTGGGTATAGACTATAAGGATGTCAAAGGAGGTGTTAAGTTATTCAGGGCTGCAGGAGGAATGAAAATCCAGCTCACTGATAAATGTTGTTAGATTTGTACTATAGGAGAGAATGTCATAACACTGTCCTGCAAAAAAATCCTTTTGTTAATCCAACTGTGAGCTCTAACTTTTAAAGTGCTATTAGCTGTTGCTTCACTTGCTTATTGTTTATTTTGCCACAAATTAATACTAGTTACCTTCCATTTAGATGATGGGACAAAGGTGGAGGTCTTATCTTTTAGTTTTCCAGATATCAAAGTTTCTTTTATACCCACGGCTTTGCTTTGGATTAATCTGGCTGTAGCAAGGGCAAAATATTTAAAGACCAGCCCAGTTTCTCTATTAGATTTAGACAGCATGAGGCTACTAAAGATTAAAAAAATAAGCTGGAGGGAGAGTCATTCAACATAAGAGTTTCTGCAACTCAGGTTATGTAGGCAAAACAGAATGAGGAGCTTCCTGCTGCCCAGCAGCCAGGAGACAGTACATGTGTGCTCCTTAATAGGTTTGTCAAATTCTAACAAGCAAGCAGCACTACAGTGCTTACACTGTACTGTGTTAGTGTTGAGACTAGCTTACAAAAGGAATTCAAGCTGTTAAGAGGCACTGAAGACATGGTGAATGTAATGCAGATCAGCAGAAGGGGATATTTGTACCATCTAATTTTGGGTTTCTTGGCTCCTAGTAAAGGCACTGGTCTGGTCACCAGTTAGCTGCTAATGCAGGTGAGCTGCACTGTCTTCTGGAAAGAGCTGCTTCATCACCTAGATAAGGGGCCTTGGTTCCTGATTTGGGTAGTGCAAATAATTCTTATGTGTTTTCCTTCTAGTTTACTCTGAATTTAACATTGAAATAGAGCTGGGAAGTTAAGCCAAAATATCTTCCTGTTTTGTTTTTTAAACATCAAAGGCACAAACCTGGGAAGAATGAATGATATATACTGATGTGTGCATATTTGTTTTGCAATGTTAAGGTCCACCAGGCCCAGAAGGTCCACGAGGGCCACCAGGCAGTGGAGGACTTAAAGGGGAAAAAGGGAATCCAGGTCTGCCTGGTCCACCTGGCCTGACCGGTCCAAAGGGAGATCAAGGACCACCTGGACGCCAGGTAGGACAAGAAATGGAGTTTTCCTCTGGTTAATTTTTAAATTCCATAAAAATGGAATATATTTGGGTGGAACATTCAATTTAGCACAATAAAATAAAAACCAAAGTCGCTAATACCCTGTCTGGTAGCAAGGTAGAGGATCTTTCCTTAGCTATCCCCCAGTGTCTAGGCAGGATGTGCCTGCTATATTCCTATGGGAGCTGGAGCTATCAATTCAGTCTCGTGTTCCCATTCTCACTGACAGCCCCTATGGCCTCAGCCCTCCACAGCTCCCAGTGTGCTTGGCTGTCCCCCAACCACCTTTTCCATTCTGGTTCTCTGGAACTGCTTGGGATGAAAGAATAACGTGTGGGTCTTCTCTTCAGGGGGATCCTGGTCGTCCAGGTCTGAATGGAATGAAGGGCGACCCTGGGGTTCCAGGTGTTCCAGGATTCCCAGGTATTTAAATGGATATTCCCAGGTATTTAACAAGCTTTTTGAGCTGGTTAACAACAGCCTGTTTAGGCCATTCCTGCACCAGACTTTGTAGAACATGTTTTTTCACCGGGTAACTGTGTGAATTTGATGTTTCAGGTATGAAGGGTCCCACTGGACCCACAGGACCCGCTGGCCTCACGGGCAGCCAGGGACTGCCAGGCCCACCAGGTAGGAGTCCTGGGGGTAGTGGCACTGTCACTTTTGCTCCCTGTCAGCATAATTTGTTACATAGATGTAGGACTGTGTTTGATGGTATCAGCCAGCAGTCAAAGTGAAGTGAGCAAGATTTTCAACACAATTCCAACCTGTACTTTTTAGACCCTACAAGTAATTCTAATATGTTTTATACTCTGTATCTAGTCTATATGGGTTAACTCCTATGAAAGGGGTTCTTAGAGGGGGTCACCAAAAGTACTTTTTTGTCCTATATATACACTTACACTTTTTTGCAGTGAGGGAGCTCTTGGCTTCTGATTTTGGAATAAAAAAACCTGTTTCTAATGGTGTCTTCCACCTTGGTTTATCTAATACCAATCTTCCTGCTCTCAGGTCCACCAGGTTTACCAGGTACCATTGGACGAAGCATTGTTGTCAAAGGTGATCCTGGTTCCCCAGGTCCTCCAGGACAGCCTGGGTCCAAAGGGCCACCTGGATTGCCAGGGCCACAGGGATTGCCAGGTACGATCCAAGGTGGCTGCAGAGGACATGACAAGTGTACATGAGTGCAGGTGGCAGTGCCAGTGACCTGGCACAGGCTGCAGAGATAAGTTACTGAGCTCAGCAAGAGGCAAGAGAGAACTGTGGGTTAATACAGAACCACAGGATTCCACCATATACATTTGGTTTAATGGGCTGTTCTTATGTGTTAGAAAGAAGCAAGAGATGAATCACTGACAACTTGAAGATTTCTGTAGTGAGATTTCAAGAGCTTTTATTTCAGTTATGCTTTTGTGTGTTCTAGGTCCAATTGGTCTTCCTGGTGACCCAGGGAGAGATGGACTTCCTGGTTTTGATGGTCCAGCCGGACGAAAAGGAGAGAGAGGTCTTCCAGGCCAACCAGGTATGGTGTGAGGACTCACTGGAAAAAGACTTCCATTTCTGAATGGAGGCTAATGCTAGGAAGTAAGATCTTTGCTTATGGGAATAATGATAAAATCATAATTTTAGGATTTTCTTAATGCAAAAATATAAGTAACTGAACATGCTTTGATTTGGAATATTATAAGCACCAACATGTTGCTGGTAATTGCTGAATAACATTATCAAATGCTTTACCTCAAGCTTAAGAGATTGGACTACTATTTAGGTATTACTTAGAGCTATTGAACTACGATTTGAGAAATCAGAGTAGCACTGGGACAATTTTCTAAAGGTGACAGATATTAAGTAGCTGTCCATTGCAACTTGTGAAAAAAAAGTATTAGAATTAAAACAGTTAAAAAGAAGACAAAAATCCATAACACCTTTTTTTCCTTTTTCCCTGTGCAGCTGTATGAAATCTGATAGCATTATTTTAGTTAAAAGGATGTAAATAATGTTTGCAGAATAACACAGTCTAAATATTTATAGTTATATTTCGTGATATTTCTGTTCAAGAATACCTTTTTCTGATACATTTCACAGTGACTTGACTCATTTTTGCTCCCATTCAGGGCTGTTCCAGCTTATTTCCACTCATAGTAACCTATGCCAAAACTGGCACCAGCTTTTCTATTAATTTTGATGGGCTTTGGCTCAGGTGTTACCACAGCATGGCCTGGAGTGAGACTTGCCCATTTCTGGCTCTGCCATTTATTTTGTGATCTTGAGCAAGATATTTCAACATTATCTTAAGCTGCACATGCAGATATGTTTTGGAAGTGGGAAGCTGATTGAAGTCATTCCATTGGCTGCCGTGCCCTCTGCAGTTATCATAGTGCCTTAACAGCCCTGAGAGTATTTAACTTCCAAATACCCCTGCAACACAGAAGTTCCACTTTTACAACCACCTATGACAATCTACCTGACTCAACCAAGCTTACATTAAAAAAAAAAAATTAAAAATCCAGGAAGACAGTGTTAGCAAATATCAGATGCCTAAACACACAAGCACACAATCACAAGACCAACAACCTTTCAGAGCTATGTCTGTCCTAAAAGAGCAGGCAATGGTGTTAATCAATACTGTGTGTTGTGTTTCTTGCATGTGAACAGGTTCACGAGGAATACAAGGACCTCCTGGTCCTGATGGCTTACAAGGCCCACCTGGTCCTCCTGGAACAGCTTCTGTTGCTCATGGATTCCTTATAACTCGGCACAGCCAGACCAGGGATACACCACTATGTCCAGAGGGAACATCAAGAATATATGACGGATTCTCTCTTCTATATGTGCAAGGAAATGAGAGAGCACATGGCCAGGATTTGGGTGAGATATTCTGTATGCTCTCTTTTTAAGATATGAAACATATTGTAGCTGCTTCTTCAAATGCTCAGGTTCTCTGAAGACACAGCAGTCTTGGAGATTTCCTAGATGAGGATGGGGATAGAATACTAAAATCTTCTATCTCCAGAGGATGCACATTGTAATTCAGGATGAAAGAATGTAAACCAAAATGGAGAACTGAAGTTTTTTCCCCCATGTGATAGCACTTGCTGTGCACTCACAGGAGGGAGAGGAAGGATCCGCAAGTACTGTTCTCAAAGAATTGATATAAAAAGCAATTGCCATATAATTGCTATAAAAAGCAATGAAGTGAAAACTCTTATATGTCTTACTCTGTAGGTACTGCTGGGAGCTGTCTTAGACGTTTCAGCACCATGCCCTTCATGTTCTGCAACATCAACAATGTTTGTAACTTTGCATCAAGGAATGACTACTCCTACTGGCTGTCAACCCCAGAGTCAATGCCGATGAGCATGGAGCCACTGACTGGGCAAAGCATCCAACCTTTCATTAGCCGGTGAGGCTAAGCATCAGGTCTCTTTTAATATCTGGATAAATAGTACATCTTACCCATGTGTTTCCAACATGCAGGCTGGGTATTAAGAGATAAATCTGTCATGTTTTGTTCTGGGAGAGACTAGAAAAACAGTCTGTTTTAAAGTATTCATTGTCTGCAGAGGTTCATTTCCCTGCAGAGGCTGTACAAGCTCTTCTCAAGTGATTTCTGTAGTCAGCAGTGTGAGATCACGTAGACAGGAAGAATATGGGAGCCACTGGCTTTAGGATTAAGGTACTCACAGGTTCCATTTTCAATATTTTACCCAATGTAGTGAAAATGCAGACAGTTTTGAGCTCCAAAATAGCCTTATTGCAGTTAAAAAATATATGAGAAATAGAAGTCTAGATTAATAGGCAAGCCTCTCACAGGTGAGTTTTGTTCCCTTTTCAGTTTAAGAATTAAGAACATACTCCTAATATATTTTAACATCACATGTTTCTCTGGTACTTCCCCTGTGTCCAGATGTGTTGTGTGTGAAGCTCCTGCTATGGTGATAGCTGTGCACAGTCAAACCATTCAGATCCCTTCATGTCCTCCAGGCTGGGACTCCCTCTGGATTGGTTACTCTTTCATGATGGTAAGAACTGCCTCCTCACTCCAGAAGCAGCTACTGCCCACCTGTGTCCTCAGCTGCTTTAAGATACTGATAAGAACTGCAAGTGTCGTCATTTGAAAGCTTTTACCTTCAATCACTAACCAAAGCAGAGAAGATTGACTGTACACAGATTCCAGTGTCACTAACGTTTATGGAGGTGTCTTGACACCACATTGTCTCTGCCAAGAATGAACAGTGACTTTTTAGTAGCTGACTGCTGTGCTATACAATTTTTAACACCTAAGATCCTTGTTTGTGTCTTTCTTTCCTCCACTAGCATACGAGTGCTGGAGCAGAGGGCTCTGGGCAGGCCTTGGCATCCCCTGGATCCTGTTTGGAAGAATTCCGCTCAGCACCGTTCATTGAATGCCATGGTCGGGGCACCTGTAATTATTATGCCAATTCATACAGTTTCTGGCTGGCAACTGTAGAGGTGTCAGAAATGTTCAGGTAAGAAAACCTGTTTCTTGTCTATTGCTTTATTCCAGAATGAATGCTTTGGAAATTGAATTTATTCCAAAGATCAAAAGATACTTGTTTATAGGGGTATAGGGAAATAATTTAGCTTGTTTTCCCTTTCACAACCAGTTTTTCAAGTGTTTCTTCAGTAAACCTTTAATATTATGTAAAAATATGCTAGGGCATATTTTGCTTTGCAAGGAGCCAGATTCTTTGTGTGTCAATTCTTATTCACATTTTGTTGTAGTACCTCCTCTGAAAGTAGTCCCACTGTGTTTACTATACTTGGAGCCCAAAAGAACAATTTTCTTTTTTTTTCTTGCCAAACCCTTCAATAATCTCAAATACTTGGAAAGGTAGTTCACAGATATACAAGGGATAGGAATGAAGGGCAAGATCAACTCTACTTAAACCTTTTAAGGCAAAGGTTCATAAGACTTGTTTTTAAAAATCTTGTATGAAGAAGGTTTTCTACCCTCCATGGCCAGCATTTTCTTCCACACTTTGCAGAAGGAAACAGGATGACATTTTGGCTGCAAGGAAGCCAGTGGCCATTCTGTCCTCAACTTCACTGCAGTCAGCATTTCTCAGTCTCTCAGCTCTTCCAACTTTTTCCCTTTCAAGCTGAGTAGCAAATAATTTCTTCACTGAAGAGTAATCTCATTTCATAGAATAATAGGTACTGCCCTGTTTGTGTGCTGATAAAAAAGTCTTTATGTTCCCACTGCCACCTAATTGAAAAGTGTAGCTTTGTGGCACAGGCTGGCACTATGCTCTGAGCAGTGGTGGCCCCTAAGTTGGTTTTGTGTACAATCAGGGTACTTGACATGATAATTCATCACTCTTCAGTTTTCTGGGTAGTTGATTATTGGTAATTCAGCAAACTTCCTATTAGTAATTGCCATGCACCCTTGAGATTTGTGTCTCTACTGTTTTCTCCCTCCCATTAAAACAACTTCCTTTTTAATTCTATTTTTTTAAAGAAACTTTTAAGCCTTTGACTTATTTATGTACACACACATTACACTAATTATATTTATCTCCCATCTTGTTACCCTTTCAAAATAAAAACAAATTATTTGGTAAAGCTACCTCTTAAATACAGCTGTGACTGTAGCAGTACTTTTTATATGTTTTTAAAGTACCCTTCAACTAAGACCCCAAAAATAGTCTCAAATATACACAATTCACCTTCCCCTCAGATTGTGTTTGTGCTCCATCACCTGTCAGACTGAAACAAGTGCTTAGCATACCTTGGGGACACTGACACAACTGTTCCTACCCGGTGCTGGGAACAGACAGAATGATCTCTTTTAGAAAAACTCTCAAATTCAGGATTCATTTCCTGCTCACATACTTAAGTTTTACATGAAACAGTGAATTCAGTATAAGTTGAAAGGAACTGCAATGACAAACCTAATCCAACCCTTCCTTTGTGTCTGTCAACCAGCAAACCTCAGTCTGAGACACTGAAAGCTGGAGACCTGAGGACGCGTATTAGTCGTTGTCAAGTTTGCATGAAGACAACGTAACATCTTGGAGAATGTTTTATAAAACAGTTGAAAATTCCTAAGATGCACTGTCTTCCAGCTGCAACAATGGTGCTACTGTGCAGAAAGAAGAAAAATCCAAACTGTTTTAACCATGCAAATTCAAGTGTACCTCACTCATGTGCCAAACTAAGAGTTGTTCAATATATATTTAACAACAGAGCTAAGATGAAAGAATTGACCTCTTGGAAACAGAACACTCATGGTTCACAAAGGATCAGAAGATGAAATTTTTAATTTCTCTCCCTGTACCAAAATGGCACCTTTTTGATCTACCAAGAGAATAGAGAACACAATGCACTGAGTATGTTTAAAATAACAAGACTGCAGTTTTGAAAAACATTTTTCATGGTGCTACTAACCCTACTGTATTTTTAATATAAAACTTTAAGCTTATTATCTCTTTGTAAGTAATGAAATGTGTATATTGTGTAAACACCTTTTAAATCTAAATTTTCAGTCATCTGAAACAAACCAGACTGATCTAAAAATCCTTATGTTTAAAATTAAAAGATAAGACAGTATTTTATTATGAAACTTGTGGTACAGAGAGAATTTACTCTTCTTATGCCAACTTATTAAATTTATTTTTCATTTCCTTCCTCAGTCACCAAGCTGATATATTTGGGGAATGCACAATTATTCTGAAGTAATTTTGATTAGGGTTTTAAATGTTGTACACCATACTATCAGTGGTTTTATTTGTGCTTAGAAATCCCAAATCACTTGAAAAGGGGTTTTTAATCCTGTGAAAATGTGACGTTATTAGCCATATTCCATATCCTTCTTTTAAGAATACAAGTCACATTCACATTTTAGTAATCAGTTTGGTTTAACCAAAACTGTCCTTTGGGAATATCCAGTTACCAAAGCATTTAGGATGATGCTTATATGAAACTTCAACTCTGAAATGGTGTCATATGTTTTATCCAAAATAGTATACATGCTAAGAAACCTTCTGAATAAAATAAAGCATAAGCTGGTGGAAACCTTCCTATTTACAAATTACTCTTTTAATCTTACATGAATTTATACACCTCCACAATGTATTCACAGTATACAGCAACTCTTGTGTATGTATAGTTCATATAAGGCCTTGAAAGATGGTGCATGCAGTTTTTCTGATGTCAGTTTGTAAGAATCTGCCTATGTATGTCTAAAGAGTGTCACTACTTGTGCAATAGCTGAAAAGTGATCACTTTTATATGCATGACTGTTCAGCTTCTATGGTCAGAGCATTTCATTTACCCTCGTGTATAAACAGCTCCCTGACAATGCAGGACTCTGTCAAGTGACGATACTTTAATATTTTCATTGTATATTGCCACCTTGACTATCAATACAACCTAACCTGTGAATTAATTAATCATCTCCATACAGGTGATGTGTATTTGTTTATTGAATACTGTTAAGTAATTTATCTGCTAATGGCTGTTCATTCTTACCTTCCAGTTATCCCTGTAAACATGAAGCATCTGACATCTCCTTGTTTTACACATTTGACAAAAAACATAGGACTTGTGACTAAGCAGGTGGCAGTGATGTACAATGAGACTGGTGCTAATTTCTAAAGCTTTCAAGTATGAAACTGAAGTTTTGTAGTTCAAAGTGCATCATAATAATAGCTTTGTGTTTTTTCCATTAGCTGCAGTTATATATGTTGATAGAGAGTGGGAATTCAGCCATGTATATCTTTCAGTTCAGTTTAGTTTGGTTTGCTGATGCATGGAGCAATAAACTGAACCCGCTGCTATCTCCAAGTCAGGAACTTGTTACCAAAGCTGAAATAAAATAGTAAGTCTCTTCATGTAAACATAAGCCCTTTTCTTGCTGCTGGCTCTGCAGAAGTCTAATATCAACATAGCAGCCAATCCCTAGTCCTAAAACAGCAAAGAATGGATGCTACAGCCAAGGAGCTCTCAAAGGAAAGGACTCTCCCAGCCTTTCCAACCAACACCCTGTCTTGTGTTTACCAAAACAAAGTGTTTGGATGTGGGGGACATGGAATGGAGTGGACCATGTTTCGTAAACCAGCGCATAACTGGTGCTTCTTTGTTAGATCTGGGCTTCTCTTGCAGCAAGACAGGAGATCCTATTCCAGGCTAAGGTACAGAGCATCTTGTGGCAGCTTCAGGGCCCAAAGCTTGTGAGGTGACCACAGAAAAGTAAAGTAAAGCAGCTGTGTTTGTGACAGGTCTGTTCTCTGCTCTGGCCCTGACCTAGACAAGACTCCTGAATGTTAATCACTTTCAGGCACAGAATTCCAAAGGGGTGGCATTTTACCAAGAGAAAAGTGATCTAGACGTGAAGGAACATCTTTTGAGATCTGCAGCAGAGATTCAAGAGATGTTAATTCCTACCACATCTTCTGTGCCTTAGAGCAGGTAAATCACTTGACCTTACTGATCTATGAAAGAAAACATGGTCATTATTCTCTCCTGATTCTTGACTCTTAGACTGTAAGCTCCTTGGGGCAGAGACACTGAGGGGGCTCAAATGTTGGTCATGGCCTCTAGGTGCTATCCATCATTATAAACATTAAACTACAGGTAAATGTTTGTGTTTGCAGCTTTATTGTTAAAAAAGGAAAACACTACTTTGACCATTGGAGCCTTAAAATAGTTTTCAACAACACCTAAACACACAGGTCTGGATACAACTTCAAGCTCCAGTTAAGGCTCTTTCCTGATGTCTGTTAATCGCAGCAGGCACCTGGCAGGTCTGAGCTGTTGGGGACATGCCAAAGCCACTCGAGGGCACCATGTTGCTTTGACAGGAGCTGGGACAGCAGCATGGCCAGGTCTGGCCCTGACTGTGGAGGAGGGAGGGCTGTGGGGAAAGCTCAGCAGGAGAGGGGTCCTCACCCTTTGTTGCCCACTACACAGGCCCAATTCTTGTAATCTGCTGCCAGTGGGGCACTGCAAATTGCAACCAGAATGATGAGTGAAAAAGTGCAGTTTTTCTATAGGAATACTAGTTTTGATCCCAAAACCAGAATTTAGCAATCTTGTGCTTAAGGCTGGAAATGTTCTGCTTAAGGCAGACTTTTCAGTCCCTCTAGAAATCCTATTACAAAGAGGAAAAAAGCTTCCTTCAACATCATATTCACTGCTAAGGTGGGATTTAAACTTTTTTAACACTTCTGCAGCCCAAGGACAACCTCTAACCAAAAGGGGCACGCAGGGTAGTGCAGCAGCACTTCTGTATCCTGAGCTAGATGTCATACATGAATGTGCTGCAGAAGCCCTGAAGTCTGCAGCATTTTGTCCTCAGTTGTGTAAGTCAATTCCTCGCTCGTGACCATTTCCAACAGAGGGTACAGAAAGGATCTGTTCTGAAAAGTAGTTGTACAACTTGAAAAAAACATACTGATTTTGCAAGCAACACATGCGAGATCTAAAATCTCATGTTCTTCAAATATTTTCTGTGTACTTTGATACCCAGCTGCAGTAATTTTGTAGTCAGCTGGCTGCCTGAACTGTGCTGCTGTGCAATCCTTGGGACACACCTGAGGGAGGGCTGTTGTGCCAGATTCAGGACCATGCTGCTAGGAGTAGCATTATGTGTTTTGAACAGGTCCTTCCCAGCTGCTTCATATAATCCAGCACTGCTGGGAACACAATACTTCTGCTACTTCCACTAGAAGCACAAGCTGCAAACTGCACAAGAAGCTGGAACACTTTAGTGTTTCCAGGTTCATCTAGTGAAAAAAAGCACAACACTTGCTAATGGGAGACAAGAGCAGTGATTAGCTCAGGGGAGCAGTAAGTGCTATACCTTTAAAATACAGGGTAAGTATCTAGAACTCCCAAGCTTTGTAAAGAAAGATTATTAACTCTACCCGCTTTGCAGCAGACAGGTGAGCACTGCCTGAGGACAGGAGGTGACAATAACTGGTCAGTACCAGATACCTGCTGTCCCTACAACGGGCTCTCTGCCCCTTGGATGTAGCACAGCATGGGGGCTGAGGCTGCTCTACCAACAGCAGCTTTGGTGCCCACTGCGCTGTTACCTCATACTCAGGCTGTAACCATAATCATGCTTTAAAAAGTTGTAAATTGACTCAGAAGGAAACCAAAGTAACCAAAGTCTTGGTGTGTTTCTTTAGCAAGAGGGGATGAAAGGGAGAAGTTTCTATCTTCCAGACATGTACAGCAAGCTCAGAGCTCCTGTTCTCACCAAGACATGCTGCTTTACAGTTCTGCATGGACAAAGGAGGGGAGAAACTTCTATTATATATCTGAGGAAACACTATTGCTATAGCCATAAAAGAATGCAGGGATTAAAGAAAAAATCAATACAGATTGTGCTGATACTTGGTACCTCTAACAAGGTCCTTCTTCCAGTGCTGTGAACCACTTATTCCCCAGTATCTGGTTATTTTCAGTACCACAGAGCTTAGGGTTCATGCACAGGCCATGAGAATTGGGCAAAACAAAAACTTAAGATGTATTCTAATGACTGTCTGGATTCAATCAGTAAGTTTATTTTTCCATTTGGCTTTAGCTGAGAGCTTTCACTATCTTTCTGATGCACAAGGGCTCTGGCACCCAAAGGGGCTTGAAAAAGAGTAAAATTGTGTCTCCCCCGCATAAAAAATGCCACAACCCTCCAGCAGTTGGCCCATTTCAAATCCAAGTCAAAGGCAGCACTTACTGTGACAGTTACAAAACTGGACAGAGTTTAGATAATTGTCACTCTTTCTACTGCTGGTAGGGCTCTTTCTGCTGTGGTTGAGCAGTCATATTGTTTTCCCTTCCAATACAGGCTACACACTATGCAAAGGGACACTAAGAAAGGGGCTAAGTTTATTTGAGGAAAAACCCCTATTCTTACAGCAAACTCAACCTTTCCAGGGAGTTGTTTCAATGTACTATTCTGAGTAACAGGTAAGAATTAATTCAGGTAATTTTAAAAAAAGGTGTCATCCAACATATCGCAGTAATCACCTACATTTATGGAGATTATATACAGTCCCATCTATAGACAAAAACCTCTTTCTATAGAAAAATATTTGCTATATCCTTCATGTCATTAAGGACAAGATAAGCACTACCTTTTGTTGATATTTTCTGACTTCAGTTGTTTTCACAGGTGGTGACTTACTTGAAATGATGAGATTACCTATTTGTTTTTGGGTTTCACATACTAAGACATATTTACTATATCTTTAAAAACAAAGTATCACTGCAGAAGATACAATGCCAAAGCACACTTGTTCCCTCTAACCCTGATAACACACTGCTAAAAATTTCTTCCAGGACTAATACTTTTTGATCATGAGACTTCCATATCCACTCACAGACAAAGTTTGTGGCAATTTTTTGTTCATGTCTTCTACATTTAAAGCAGAAAACATATGACTTTCTTTTTTTCCCCCATTCCAAAGCTTAATTGTGAATCCATGGCAAAGAAAACTTCTGGGTATTTTAATCTATGTTACCTTCTAAACTAAGTGGAAAAGCAAAGAAAACTGGAAAGATGGGGAATCACTACCCTGAAACAGTGCTAAAACTTCTCCAAATCTTCAGGGATGCAGGGTGACAAAACCATTTTCAGAAGCAGAAGTTGCAGCAGGAGGTCTGATGGAAAAACCCAAAAGTTTGTTTAAAAATAAAACCCAGACACCCAGCTACATGAACACGTATTTACTGCAAGTAGCTCTATGGAAAGCCAAGTCAGATAAATATAAACACTATACAGAGCTTCAAGCCAGTCTCCCAAAACCGCAAACGTGATGTGTTTTACAAAGAAAACAACAGAACAATATTTACAATGGAAGACAAAGCCAGATCAATCAGCCCAACTTTAAAACAGATCTGTGGAGCAGAAATAGCAAATATAATGAACAGTTTCAACCATATATGTTTTCATTTGTACAGACAATAACTGTCCAATATCAAATTAAATTTACAGGACAAACATTGTTCTATCATTGGTATTTTTGTACTATACAGCAGCATAAACGGGTAGCTGGAAGGTAGTATATATAGTGATATGTTTTACATCATCTGAAAATGTTCTTCCAGCACAACACTGAATAAATTAGTTGCTGTAAACTAAGAGATTCAAAAAGATTGCATATTTATTATGCCGTACCTATTAGTATTTGTACCACTATAATTGAGGTTACCCATTTACTTATTTATTCAGCATGTATTAAACCAGTGCTGCATATTGTACAATGGCAGCCTCAGGGAATCTAATATGAAATAAGTATGTAACAAATTTCTTCAAAACAAACCTTTTCCTTTCACATTAAATGTTTAGAACTATCTTCATTCAAATTTTGATTTCTTAGAAAAGATGTAAAGCTTTATAAAAAGCTGTCTATGTATTGCATTATTCATTTATGAGACCAACCAACAGCTCTATGGCAAGACAGTGTCATGGTCTGTAAGAGTGGTCGTGTTTATAATTCCTGTATGTTTAGCAGCAAGTAATTGTACCAACTGACACTTCTCTTCCAGAATCAAAAACAGGTCTGTGCTTTTAAACCCTGTAGCAACAGTTTTTTCTGTCACTAGACATTGTGTAAGCTGACTGGTACCATGTTTCCTAAAAAAAACCCAAACAATCACCTCTTATTTTAGTGACATGTACATTTCATTACTTCTCAGAAATAGATGTGGGTACACATCACTGAACAATCTAAGCTCACAGTGTCCAATTTGTTACACAAACTGTACCAGCAATCTAAAGATTGTTGGAGGTGAGGCAGCCTGGCACATCTGTCATACAAAATACATGTGGAAGATTCCCAGCTGTGTGGTGCAGTACAGCATGAGGATTTTGTACCACTTTAAAATCCTTTAGCAATCATCAGTGCCTTTTATAATCCATTGCATGTACCAATGACTAGCATCATGCTCTTTTAAGTTCATAGCAGTGTTAAAAAACTAATTTCAACCAAAAAAAATTCAGTACAAGAGTGAAGCACTTAAATTGTAGAAAAATCAGGGCTTATTTTTAAAATGTTAAATAGTCATTGTTCACATTTCTCTCAGTGGGATAAAGACAACTGATGAGCCAACATTTTAATTTTACTTTTTTCCCCACTATGCCAGAAAGAAAGAACAAAAATAGTCCCAAGTTAAAAGTGGGACTTTAGTTGAAAGTAAGATCAATTAGGGTGGTTTCCCTTTAAAAAGCTGCAGCTGACAAGTCTAATGCAGAAGTCACAAATATTGGATATGACTCTGCACTTCTCCAATCGAATCCATGAACAAGAACCTCATTTTACACAATATTTATAATCAAGAACAAAAACAATCTACAAGACAACCAGCCCATTAATCCTACTTTGTACATACCAAAATTCTGAGCAAAAAAAAAATTAATTCTGTTTAAGCTCTGACAGACACTTGATTTAAAAGCCTCTAGCCTATGCTCAAGAAATACCTCCTGTACCATAAAAGCAAAACCTTAAAAAAAAAAAAAAAATAGGCAGAAGAGGTCTCTTTTCCTCAGACCCATCAAGTTCCACAGGTTCACCCCTCAAATTAATCTGCACCAATCCTCCCCCTCCTTCTGCCCAGTCACCTGGAAAAACCTTGAACTGCCAAAGTACTTCTAAGCAATACATGTTTTAAGCTAACCACTTGTTAATGTACCAGAGAAGTAAAACCCATGTTCAACAGACAATCAGAAACCAGCTTTGACTTCTCAGAATAGGATTTTTTTTTAAAATTAACAAGAGAGGCAGGAAGAAGAAAGGGACATAGAAGGATCTCCTATTAGCATTCACACTGCCTCCCAAATAGAAAGGACATGAAAGACCAAATTCCATCACCAAAGCACAGTTATGAAAAAAATTGCAGAGAGCCGATGTCTATGAAAAAAAATAATTAAAAGGATGTGTGTCTATGTCCGTGCTGGTGGAAATGAAAGTAGCCGGCTGGAGTTGAGCTTTGCTTCCAAAAGCACCACAGTTTCTGGAGTTACCAGCAGAAAGTCTTCTCTTCCAACAACGGTTTCCATGGCAATGCAATCAGTCTAAAAAGGAGGGGGGGAAAAAAAGTCAGTGACATTTCAGATGCAAGTTGTATCAGAAAAAAAATGTTTTCTAGGGAGGAGAACACATGGAGCTTATCCACTGCAGGAATGAGCTGCTGACTGCAGAACACAGGTCCCTCACAGAGGGAGGAGACACTCCCAGATGCCAACCCTTCAGAAATCCTGAGGGAAGGAAGAACTATGGAGTCTGAAGCAAGCACTGAAGAGCCACTGCAGCCAGAGTGACACATATACATGGGACAGGAACTGGGGCAGCAGCCAGCCCATCCTGCCAGCCCATGCTGGGGATGGACCAAGACTCACAGCTGCCCACTCCACTGCCCCCACTCCCCTCCCGAGGTTGTGCAGTGGCAAGAGCCCCAACAGTGCCACTCACCAGGAGTGATGGAGGCTGTGGCCAACACTCCCACTCACAGCAGGACACAGCAGCAACACCAACACTCCCTGCACTTCCAGCTCCAAGCAAAGAGCAGCAAATCATGACAGTTACATGCTCTGGCTTCAGCTTTTCAGGAAAAAGATCTATTTATTTATAATTAGAAACACCTCAGAGTACACTCATCCCTTTTGGAATAAAGTCTCACTACAAGGCAACACCCAAGTACAAAAGCACGTGACTGCAGCCAGCTCCCTTCTTCAGGGGCTTCAAACTGGAAAAGGCAGAAGTCCAGGTGCTTGCTAGAATGAGGGGCAAAAAATATACTCTTGTATTGCAGGAAGATACAGATGGATGACAAAGCAGAAATGAACACAGGAGGGAGTCTGCCCTCAAAGCACAATATCAATCCTGCAATTAACCATGCCAAGGTGAAAACAACTCAGGAGTTTCCTGTTATGGAAGAAAAAGTGAGGAAGGGCATGCAAATGCTTTCTGCAATTGCATGAACACAAATGAGGAACAATATAAAAAGTCACTTTCCAACTCCCTACAGAGACCTTTCTGCTTCCAGTTGAGCCAACATGAACAGTAATTTTCAGTCTGGAGGGCTACTGCCTGTCCAACCACACTGAATCGCACCATCTCCAAGCTGAGACAGACTGTCCTCCTCCACCTTTTTTGTCCTCTCAGCCAAGACTGAGGGTATTGTCCTCTGCCAGGCAGGTGTACTTTGTTCACCTTCTCTCCAAGGTTTGAGGTATGTACCTTCAGGATGTTTCCTTGCAGTACAGCAAAGAAGGGAACAATATTGAGAAACAATGAGAGCGAGAAGTTTACAGATACGAAAATGTCAGCTACTTTTTCCCTCAAAGCCAGCTCCCCTGTTCCGGGAGCTACCTGCCGCAACATGGGAACACTTCATTACACAGCACAGCAATGGCAGCACAGGCCCCTGGAACAGAGGAAGGGGTTTGGGGCTTAATCCTGCCCATACTCTTCTGATGGGTCACAAGGAAATCAGTTACATCTCACTGCTGAAGATCTCATAGCTCTTCCTTGCCTCTACTCCAGGCATATGCCAAAGAAAAGATGATTATGTACAGAATAAGCATTATGTGTAACAATGCAAACCTGTATATTTACTTACAAATCAGTCATGAGGTATGCACACACAAACTCTATCCTGTGCTAAAGAACTTTGTATTTCTGTCCAGATGAAAGTATTGTCTCTCCAAAAGAATTAAGAAAGAAACAAAACCAGAAAAAAGACCAAAGTTCAGCTGAGCAGCTCTGCCCCATCCCAGCACTCAGCAAAGGCTGCCCATGGCTCCAGAGACAGACAGGCTAAGGCACGGCAGGGCTGGCAGCTGGAAGCATAGAGGGGTCCCTTCCACTTCAGGAGAAACTCCCTTTTATCCCTACACAGGCCTCACCAAGGTGCAGATTGCTGTGTTTCATTTTTCAAATACTTCAGTGATTTCAAAAATACATTAACTTAGTTTTCTTCAATTAAAGAAACATCCAAAATACACCCACAATCTGAGAACCTCTATGTTATTTTGTAACACATAGACATACACATAACACATAGACATCATAAGATCACTACAAAAAGCTACTACTTGGTACACACAGAGCGTGATGTGGTCAGCAATGGCCTTGTTTTCACAAAAGCCCACTGAAATTATTAGTTATTTCTGAAATATTTTTCCTCTTTACAAATATACTGGCTTGTTTTAAGACCAAAGGATGAAAATATGTACCACAGCTTGCAGTGAATCACACCTCAGTGACACATGCAAGTCAAACATTAAAACAGTTGAAGCGTCTAGATTAAACTTATACTCAATAAAAATTAACTTTACCTGCATCCGCCCACCCTTTCCTTGCCGTGGACCTGTAAGCTCACATAACAGGAACTTCAAAAACTGTCTCTGCTTTTGTCAGGACATTTTTCCTCCACACCTTACACACTAGGCACACCTGAAAGCTGTTTGACAAGTTATTCTAATCTCTCCAAACACATCCTCAAAACGTTTTGAAGAGCAAAGGCCCAGTTGCTTGAATAAGATAATCCGATATGGCAGAACTCAGTATTTACACCTAAAATGTCTTGAATTTTTTCATAAACTATTGCCAAATTACATTTAAGATATGTGGAGGGTAAGAGGAAGGGCTTAAGAGCGAAAAATCCCAAGCCTGCTAAGTCCTAAGTTTAATTCTCTGAAGCAGCCTGATGTACTCAGGCAGCAGCACAGCAACCTATTCTATAGCAAGAGCAGCAGATAACTCTGGGCAGAACTCCAAACAGCACAGATTAATTTATCAGAAACCAGAAGAAAACCTGGGACCTCCCTGCAGCATCTCCCTTCCCAGAACTCTGCACATCCTGAAAAAGTGCTCATTAATTTCCTGTCCTCATGATTATAAACTACACTTCAACATGTTTCTCCTTCATTTTTAAGGTAAAACAGAATTGTGGGAACTGTAAGTAACATAAGCAAGTTTCACATAAACATTACCTACAAGCTGATGTCAGTCTCATAAAGCCTTGAGTCTTTGATACATGGAGTTATTGGTTGTCATCACTTCTCTAATCCCCTTATTAAAGCTAGAAACTGCAATATTGCAGTTGGAGCAGTACAGCTGTCTGTTGTCCTGACTATCGGGACTTTTTTGTTATGAAAGTATCATATATGTATACATGTGTATGTATGGGTATATAGGGACACATATCAGTCTCACACAGAAAAGGCTAAGAGTAACTTGTGAAACTTGACCACATAAAAGAAAAACATTTCATCTGAAATCTAAGAGATCAAAGTCTTGCAAGATCCCTCCCACAAAGTGCTGCAGTCTCCACCATCTCCAAGGGCCATCCTCAGGAGTCCATTTGTGCTGCAGCCAAAGGCCTGCAGGTCACCCAGCACAAACATCCAGGCATCACAGAAATCCCATGTCACGACCAGAGCAGTCTGCACCCAGGGGCGAGTGGGGTCTGCAGCACAGCCCAGCCCAAGCTGGCTGTGCTGTCACGATCCCTGGCACAATTCCTAAACCACAGAGCTGCAGAGCTTCCCCCAAATGCCCCAGAGCTATGGTGGATCACACCCCTTACTAAGCCTCAGAGGTCACTGCTCCCACTCCCCACAGGGGACAAGCAGGACCTCAGGGTCACCTGCATACCAGGGAGATTTATCAAGAGGCTCCTATACCACAAGAGAAGCTCATCAAAAGAGGTGTAAAATGGGTTTACTGTGAGAACAAGGCCAGTGTGCTGTGCTGCTGACACTGGATTCCCACCTCTGTGGCCCATACCAGAAGGATCCTTTTGAAGGGACATGGCCTTAATTTGAGAGGTTACAAAAGGACTTGCACATTAAGCTCCTTGACAATTCTTCTCACACCTGAACTGCTTCCATTTTTTCATTAACCAGATGGTGAAGGAAACCTAATGAGGCCACACAGTGTTTGAAGGAAACAGCAGTGTTTCTATGAAGCTGAATAATCTTATTTCAGTCTCATAATGTAACATTCCTTAGACAATTTCCTATGCTAATAGCACAGATATGAAAATTGCTGATCAAAAACCAGAAAAACACTTCACATCAAATCCTATATGAATGGATTTAACTTGGCACTGACTTAACAGTAAAGGAAACTGTCAGAAAAAGGGAAGAAGAAACTCTTCTATAAGGTAAACAAATTATGAGCTGTGAACTACCAGAGACAAGAGGTACAATTCTCACTGAGTAACCCAGCACTCCCCTAAAGTTCTCAAACAAAAATGCCACCAAATATAACATGGTGGCCAGATCAGATAGAACTTTCACAGTGTAAACACACCGCTGTTCTGTTCCTGGCCTGTCACAAGCTCTTCCAAGAAAAGCTACTCAGTCTGTTAAAAAACACAAACAAAAAACCAAAACAACCAAAAACCAAAAAGAACCTCTGCAAAAAACCTTTCGGGGCAGCCTAGAGATATATTATTCTAAGTAGTTTTCATTGCATTGTACCCAACACCAGGCTTTTCTATCCAAACCTCAGCTCTATTAACATTTTGCAGATTTCGCACAAAAGCTTCAGCCTTTATTCAAAATTGAGGCCTACTGCTTCAGACTATTGACAATACAAATTCAACTTCTTATCAATGTTTAACATGGAAAACTAGTCTAGAAAGAATCCAAACATTTTCAAGGTTCATCTTGCAAAATATATAAGCAAAGACTGGAAAACTGAAGCAACATTCTCTTCATTACACAATTCCAATTCAATTCATCAGTTTAATATGAGATCAGACTATAAAACTACATGCACTTGTCTGAGTTTTACTGAGGAACAATCAAAGGAAAAAGATCACAAGGCAGAAGAGAAACTAAGGGGCAAATATTTAAAATGGGATGGGAACATGCCATTGCTCAAAAATGTTTTATTTAAAATTAAGGAACACACTGAGAAAGCACTCTGCAAGTTTTCTATGCAAAAATCACATAGTTTTATAAAAATTAGAGGCAGAGATATAAATCAGTTGTAATTCATTAGATGCAAACCCAGTGTGTTCCACTTGAAAATGTATAAGATTAAAATATATCAAATTTACACTTCATTTCCTGCATCTTGTCAGGGCACTTTGAAACATACTGAGAGGCTCTGAGAACACAGCAGGCATACCCTAATTCTCTCAAAGAAATCTATCTTAAACAATACCTGTTTTTACAGGGAAGACTTTTACTCACATAATTCTGCAATTGGCCCTTAAAAGGATAAAAGCTTTGCTTACAGAAGATATTAATTTAAGATAATTAAATTATTAAAATCTCCATGTCAAAGACTAAGACAGCTTAATGCTTTCTGGAGAACACTGCTGAAATTCTCCATTTCTTGAACTTCAGCTTAGGGGGAAATCAGAATTAATCTGATTTATGCAGACCAAAAGCAGCAGAGCAGCCCTTAACTTTTTCTGCACACAGCCACATAATATTCCCGTTGTTCAGGAAAGCACTAAACGCAGCACAACCTCAGGACACAGTGTGGCATCCAAAAACATTTTGTTCAGCAGCCAGGCTGGGGCAGGGGCACACCAGCAAATTCCACATGGCAGGCCAGGGAGGGATCATTTGCCCAAATACATTCTTCACAAATTAATGAAAATTTTTCTTTTACTCCAAATCTTACCAAATACACAGTTACTATCACATGCCATTGTCCTGTTTCTTGGAATTCTTATTTTAATGGTATAACTTTAGACATTGCTGGAGGCAAGCACGGTTACTGAAGAAAAGTCGATTTTCTTCTTAATTTGCACCTGGCAGACAACAAGTCTTCAAATACAAATCAAAACCTGACACACTTGCTGCACCCCTCACAGGTGCAGTTACAGTGCCTGGGTGACCCAAATGAGACCCTGACACAGAGACATCCTGATTTGGCAAGGAGTGCCACTACCTGCTGACCACCAAGCACATACTCTATGTATTTTCTTCAGCCAACAACAGACTAATGATGCTCAAAATCAGTTAATGAATATATATTGAATCTATAATTTTACTCACTTTCCACATGCAAAAAAAAGCAAAATTTGGTTTAAAAAAACCCCTGTTGTTGCACTGACTTTTCACTGGATAAAATATTTAAACACAGCAACTGGTAACAATATCCCAGTGAATCAGACTTCTCTTCAAGCTGTATTTCTAAAATTTAGAAGGCAAATTTACTCTTACAAATAAGCTTTATGCCCAGTTGCTCATTCAAAATATGGTTTTGCTATTATTAGTGCTCAGCAATTTCATAAGCTAAAAACTTCTCCCATGTTTTCAGATAACTTCTACTCACTTTGCAGAAATGCCTTATCTCTTGCAACAGTGGCTTTTTTTCCTTTTGGAATAAACAGCAGAGTTGTTTCTAGGAAGGCCTTATGTCATCTCTTTTGCTGATACTATTCCTAGAATTAGTAAACTTGCCTGCAGTTTTCGCAGACGTCTAATACTAACTCAAATTGCACTGGACAGCTTGACAAGAAGTTGTTTGAGGTTTTTTTGAGTGCGTTTGTTTGGAGGTTTTAAACTAAATTTCTAGTATAATGTAACACAACAGAACAAAAAATTAATTCTTCTCCACCTCAAAATACATAGTTCAAAACTTCAGCTTTCATGTTGCAGAAGAATGAAAAAAAGGTTCTGCTTTTGAAAAAGCATTCTCACAGCAAGTGTTTGAGTTACCGCACCTGACCTGAACCACAGAAAATATTAGTAAATTTTAGCCAAAAAATGCAAAGTTGTTTGTGTGGCTTCTTAGAGTACCACCTACTGCAATCCCCTCTGCTACCATGACAAAGGTCACGAGTCCTCAGAGCTAATAGGGATGAATATTTCCTGTCTGTGCTCTTGCTGCAAAATGGGCCTTATGAACTGTTTGGAAACAAATAGGAAAGAAAACAGCCACAGCAAACACTTCTGCACACACAGCCCTGCTTCCTGCATCCAGAAAGGAATTGGAATATTTGGGAAGTTTCAGTAATGCAGAAAAACTCCTGCAAGGTGACACAGCTTCCCAGTGAGGTAACAAGAACTCTTCAGCCTGCAGAGAAGCATTGGGACATAACAAGGAATTTTAAAAGTCTAGATTATACCACAGGTCCACGCTATGTGTGTACAACACATTGACAAGTGTATGGCAGAGGAGGACATAGCATCTACACAAACCTAAGAGGCCTGGAGAAAAAAGATAAGACTTGTTATCTTTTCCACTACACAAACCAGAGGCTGCCAAACAAAGCTGGTAAATAGCAGGATCCAAAATGGACAGAGATCTCCATGCAGCATGTCCTGATGGATTGCAAGGCTGCTGTGGATACAAGGAGTTTACATAGGATTAAAGAGAGATTGGAAAAGTACTTGGATTAAAGAGAAATAAAGAATTAGAAAACAGACAAACTACAGAAGGCTTAAGAAATCCCTGAAGCTTAAAAAATAATAAAAAAAAAAGAAAATCAGAGGCTTGAGTGTATGTTTGTGGGAGGTACACACCTGCCCTGCTCTTCTTCTGCTGAGTAGTGTCTGCTTGCAGGCACAGGTCTGAGGCTTGAGCCAAACTTTTCTTAGGAACACAACCACGAGAAAGGGCAGTGTCACTCATGACTAACAGCTCCCCACCTTTCCCAAAACTTCCTTTCTACATGAAATTTCACCTGTTGTAATTCACCCTCTCCCTCTTCTCAACTACTTTAGACATTGACACCTGTAAGCATTCAGCACTGCCTTTTTTTTTTCTTTCACCTTTGTAGTGTCAAAAATGACTATCCAAGGCAGAAAGTTACTACACATACCCACATAGTTACACACCTGTGCAGGCTCAAGTAGTCACTACTTCCAGATTTACCCAAAACCACTGCAGCCTCTGTTCAACCTGTTCAACCTACAGATACAATAACTTCCTCTTTTGAAAGTGACTGTGCTGCACTCCTGCCCCCACAGGCATCATTCCTGCAGCTAACAGCACTACAGAAGCAATGAGCAGGTCCCATTGCGACCTCCTCACCCACAGATGGGCTCCAAATGCTCTGGTGCATTGGTTACAAATACTACAGGTGACTATCTTCCAAGCCTCACTGCGCCTTCTCTCCAATGCTGGAAGACTGCCTGAAACTCAGAGATACCACCTAAAAAAACCCCAAGAATGAACCAGTAGTAATGCCAAGGCAGTTCCATCAGCTTTGCTGCTTCTGGAGCAAAGTCTTACCAGGAACAGAGGCCCCAGTCTACACAACATTAAGTGCAGAGGGATGCTGGACAGGGTGATCCAGTGTTTCAGTATGCATTCCTGCACATTTGCCCACACAGAATCTACCAGCCATACATCTACAGGAAAAGTAACTGACAGAAAGGAAAAAGAAATAAGAACTGGGAAAAAAAAAAAAAAAAAATCACATTTCACATTTAAAAGAGAGAAGTAAACATTGGGACATGCTCCTAACTCAAGACGTACATGTTGGCCCACATTCCTCTTACCAAGATTAATATCCTGGCCTGTGTTCTGACATTTACCTCATCCTTTTCAAGTCATTTAAACCATTATGACCACTGTATTTATAGCTCACTACCTTCCCTTGCTCCCTGCATATCTCCTTCCAAGTGCCTCCACCAGCTTCCTGCCCTACAACCTCTCTCAGCAGCCTTTTATCTCTTCCAGGCTCTTATCTGGACTCTGCCAATGGCAGCAGCCTTGATCTCTATCTTACTCTCCACCCCAGCACATTAGGTTTCATCCATCTCTTTAGTTTCATCTTTTAAATTGTAAGCTCCTTAGAGAGGGACCAACACATTAACATTTGCAGCACCATATGGGGATCTCCAGTCTACCTGTTCAGGTTCCACAAGAAAAGATCGTATCTGGAGAGATCCTGTATGAAGCTACATGCTTTCATTAACAGACTGTCGTAATAATGTCTGAATGACCTCAAGATCAAATTCGTTAATTTTTTCAGCTCATTTCTAACTGATTTCCTGTTCACCACAATCTGCAATTTAAAAACAGCTTCTTTTTCTAAAAACACTTACAGTAATTTCACAATTATAAGCCACACGTCCCGGTAGCCAGGTAGACCACGGGATTTGTCTATATATAAGGCGCACTTTTTTTTTTTTTTTTTTTTTAAAGAGAGGATCCATGTGTAACAAAGTAATGAATTAGTAACAGAATCATGCCAGTGTGGGGTTTGGTGTCAGGTGCTCAAGTTGCAACAGTTTTCATAGACCAGCAAAGCCTTTAAAGGCAGCCCCAGGCACCCTCCTGGCCAGCTCTCACTTCCGGGTTGGCATTTCACTGGGATTTGTTCATAGATAAGCCGCACCTGAATATAAGCCGCACTACAGGGGTAGGCTGGATTCTTCAATGAAAAAGGTGCGGCTTATAATCGTGAAATTACTGTACATGCAAATCCCACCCACTCAAAAAAAACACCCCAGGGTGAAATATAGACAAAAAAAGCCTTCCAAAGCATTTCATACAACAAAAAACAAATGTTAAGGAGCAATTGTACTACTGGAAAAGCAAAGAGCTTACAAATTGTTCTAACAGATTAACTTAAGATTCAAAAGAATTCTATACAGGAAACAGAAAAGCCAGTGCTTGTCAATAGCTTAAACACGGGTTTCATGCAAATGATGTATCCACAACTAACATGAAAAGCTCTTGGGCTAGTATGCAATCAATATTTATCAAGGACTCAACATCTACTTCACTAAGAACTTCCAAACTCCTGCTAGCCTAGAGATCTGGGTAAGAAGAAGCACAAGTTCCCAAGAAATAATTCAGGGTCAGGCTATCCAGCAGGAAAAAAAGTTACATGGCAAATTCATCTGGTCAAGCAAGAACCATAAACAATAAAGCAAAAAACAAAGCTGGGTCGGCATGAATATAGGAACAGAATCACACTATTCCCTGTGGAAGGAGCGTATCCCTATGTTTAGGGATAATTCAGAATAAATTCAGAAACCAGTTTTATTAGGGTTTTCTGCAGCCCTTTTAATATTGCTTCCTACAATTGTCAGAAGGAAAAAAAAAACAAAAAACATTTTGATATTCTCAGTCTTTCAGCAAAATTCTGTTCTACTAAAAAGGAAATCTTTCTCCAAGTAGGCAGCATATTTATCAGTCTTTCATACCCTAGCAAAAAGGAAGTACTATTCTTATCTATTTCATGCCCTAAACAGTAATTCGGTTTGGTATTTATAGAAGTTCATAACATACATACACTATGCAGTGAATATAACCCCTATTTACCTTCAGTAGTAATTTATTAAAGTTTTCAATTTTTTTGAGCCACAGTAAGTTGTATCTTTACCTTAGAACTGCAGCCAAACCTCACCTATGGTAATTTCAGAATAAGC
Organism: Sialia sialis; assembly: GCA_009812075.1. Taxonomy (NCBI): domain Eukaryota; kingdom Metazoa; phylum Chordata; class Aves; order Passeriformes; family Turdidae; genus Sialia; species Sialia sialis. The sequence goes on along the minus strand of VRYO01002184.1, from coordinate 11,574,524 downwards.
CACTTCTTTCAAAAACCCTCTCTTCTTGGAAGAATAAAAAAGATTAAACCTCACACTTAACTCATGAATCACTGGCAGACAAAATACATGTATACACACACACAGGTCCAGTCTCAATGGTTTCCATCAAACCCCAGATCCAAATCAACAGAAAAATAATGTTTGGAAATAAGCAACCTCTGGCCCTTAAGATACAGCTCATGACTTGAAGAGGGCAGAAAATTCTTGCTAAGTCTACTAATACTGTTGCTACTGGGGTAATGCTACACCTGAAGCAAAATCTCCACAAACCCAAACACTTATATATGTTCAAGATCGTTTAGGTAAGATACTCAGCAACACCTCTGAAACGCCTTTGATGAGTCAGGCTCATTTACCTTTGTCTTCCCACCATGCTCAAGTATGTCAGAAATTCCTTCCTGATCACAGCTCTGCCTCTAAAGTAAATCATAACCCATCTCTAAGCTTGAGCGACCTTCAAAGAGTTGCAGGGCTTGATTAAAACTGGAACATACGTCTCCATTTTTCCCTTGTCACTGCCTGAACTTAGACAACAGTGCATTTTGATCATAGGATTGTTGGGAATATGTAGAAACTAAACTGGAAAAAGTTAAACAGCAAATTTTCAAACAGATATCCAGCCAAGTCATTACATACCACTTAAGGATGCGTTGTAAGATAATACGCCATTTTTAAGATAAAACAGCAGTAACAGTACGTCCCCAGGCTCCCAAAAGCTTGACTCTCTCACACCTGCCCTCCAGTTTTAACACTCAATTTTCCTTTGAGTTGAAGAATGCCATATTTGATCACAACAGTACCTAAAATAGAACTGTGGAGTTTACTTCCTTCTTCATCTCAGAAAAACAAACTTGTTAGTGCAATTAACAGAATTCGACATGGTTTTGGGTGCACCACAGATCCACAAACAGAGAGCACACATGGCAAGTTACAAAACAGTATTATAAGCTCATTTTAGTACCACCCAAATCCTCCCCCGACCAACAAAAATGACAAAAATGTATTAAAGATCCTTTCATTAAGAAAGACCATACACAGAGAAAAGCAAACCCAAACTCTACCTACTGCTAACATACCACTGGACATAAAAAGCCCTCAAAGAAATACCTAGTGACAAACCACCCCAGTAATCACATGCTGGAATACAAGCTCTGGAAAGATCAAATGAGCACTGCCCACCCTCTGCAACTCCAACCTGCTGCCCCAGCAACAGTGGAAAAAGGGGCCCTCAGACATCAAGGGATGAGGGGAAAATGTGAAGTTGTAAAGGAAGAGTAAAAGAGTAATAATGCATTTAAGATTTCAACAAAATACTTTAAAATAAAAAACAAAACAAAGCCAAAAAACCCAAAAAAAGCACTCTGAACCTATGCTGGATTACTCCCAGACTTCGCTGCATCCTGCAGCCAATGCTTTTACCTGCTAGAAAACTACAAGCAAAATGTTTTAGACTTCCAAAAAGATAAATGTCACCATCTGCTGCAGCTATGGATTTAAAGTCTGGAAAGCTGATTTCCAGAAGTATTTCAACACAGACTCTAAGTAAGCATTCTCTTTCAATGGCAGGGGAACATTCTTGTCTCAGACTTTCTCACCAAAGTACAAGCGAAACCAAATTGATTCTTGGTCAAAGATGTCATCATTAACTCACTCCCACACCACACAGCAAGAATCTCTTCTGCCTTCAGCAGCTCACATACTACTCAAGAAGAAATTCCCTGGGTATTTTTAAGCATAGTTGTAAATTACCCAATATTATTCAAGTAGCATCTGTTGCAGCAAGTTTAAAATGGTTTGAGTTGTTTGAGTTTTTTAAAGAATTATTATCCCAGCATTACTTCAGAGATGTAGGATACACAGCAGCATTTGGATGTGCTGCAGCAAAGTTCTTAAAATTATTTTTAAATGGGCCCCTGCCTTAAATATTCTGCCAATACAGAATAGCCTCAGTTTAAAACAAACTTTAAAACCAGTACTTAGAAACCAAAAAGGAGTGGTTGCTTCACATCCCATAAACTGCAATATACTATATTAGTAATAGCTAAAACTTTCAGCTTCTGAATTTCTCAGTTTATATTGTTCCTTATATTCTTCAGGATTTTGCATTTGAAATATGCAAGTTACCTGAAAGGATTTGGACAATTTGGAACATAAATTTTGCTTTACAGATGTTGTTCTCCTTCCTCTCAGCTTCCCAAAGTGTACACAGCACTCTCACCCAGTCTAGCACAGGAGATATTAAAAAGGTAAGCAACAATTATATTATAATTCTACACTTTAGAGAATCTTAAATAATATCTCAGCATAGTGTTAGAGTATCAGGCAAGTATCACAAAGTAGCAGATAAGATTGAAGAGTGGGTGTAAAATAGCCAACTTGCTATTAAGCTGAACATCACATTTACACTAAACAGCTGTTTTTTGAGTCCAGGGTATCTTTGCAGGTATAATATTTCTTATTAAGACTGAAGAAACTTGTATTACACAGGACTCATTATGTATTTTATTACTGCCCATTCTCATTATCCTCCTTAGTTTCTACAAGGTCCAATAACAAGGTATACATTAGCTAAACCCTGTTTGAAGTAGCTTTAGAGTTCTGCACTCCTAACACAAAATGTCATGACTCAGATTCATGTAATCAAAACTGCAAACCACTTACTTCAACATTGTGTAACAATTTCATGATGAAATTGTTTTGCTAATGACCTCCTTAAACTGTGAGCACTGAAAATCAGGAACTTATATTCTTTTTATCATTGAGCTCAGATTTCCCTAAGTCCCAAAAAAAAGTTCAATAACAAGTCAGGCCTAGTTACCATTCCAAGTTTGTGCTCTCCCCCTTCTCCATGTATGTCATGAACGGAGAAAGGGAAAAAAAGTTTGACTCACATCAGTGAACCAGAAGTAGTTTGGGAATTACAATGAGGGAGCAGTGATGCATTGGAAATCACTCCACCACCCTTGGCAGTATGGAGAATACAGCTGAGTCACAGAACACAGTATGCCATTTAAGCAAACAAAAACAAAAAGCAAACAATCCAAAGCTGAGAATTTTCCTTCCAGTAAAACTGTGGTTCAGGGAGAAGAGATTAAATTCTCTAGCTGACAGAGTTTAATACAAATGGGACAGCTCCTTTCTAGGAAGTAATCAGTAAATACATCTGCTAAACGTCTTCCTTAAGAATTGATTTAGCCACAGAGCACTTTTTCAGGCAGAGAGACTGAAAAAGTGAAATGCAGTAAGAAAGCACACACTTCCGCTGAGTCTCCAAAAGTATTAAAAATATCAATTACCTAAAGGCACACTACAACTCTTCAGGAGACAAGAGGTTTAAAAGTGAAGTTTCATTTTCACTACTTAATGGAATGTGAAAATGTTTTTCTGGATTACAGTAAACTTTTAAAATATTACAATAAAAGCTTTATTACCACAAAAACCAATAAGCTTTTTTAAGAATATAGACTTCTACAATTGTGCTTGCTATAGCTCAGAAGCATGATTTCATAAGTGAAAGTAAACAGCTATCCTTATCAAGAATTTTAAGTAATTCCTGAGAAACAGATACACACCGTGAATTTACAGTACTGTATTCAAGTCTGGCAAGCTGCTTTTAGCCTGGACTATTCCAAAATCTGTTCACCCCTTCATGAGTCCCTGTAAGTGACCAGTGCCCACACCTCACCTACCCTCCTACTATATACGAGTAATATTTTACAATGCCTTTATAGAAAACAGTTAGGTCTTGTATAATTTTGTCTCTTATAGGGACTAGAAAAATGCTTGATTTCCTGGCAAAGGTCATGTTTTTTTGCACAGAGCTGGTTTTTGCCTTCTTTTAAAAACCTCAATTCCCAACAAAAGCCAGCAGCTGTTATGCCTCTCACTCCTCTGCAGCAGAGAAAAACCCAAGAGTGAGGCTGTAGATACTTTTCTGCACCAATAGTAAGCAAAATGCTTATCATAAATAAAACTTATAAACACAGCATATCTTGTAAACTATTTTTCAATGTAGTATTTACAATACAGCTGAAAGGAAAGCATATTCGTTCTTTTTTAATTCTGTAAAAAATTTTACTTTATAATGCAGATTTTAGTGAACTAAGGGGAATAAAATCAAGTTAAAAATTCTGGTGGTTTTGGAGGTGCTTTAAAAAAAAACCCCACAAAAAACCAAAAACAAACCAGTTGCAGCAATCAGTGTGCCTCTGACTGCAGCCAATCTTTGAAGTGCTGAAAGACTAACTTTGGAAGAAAGCACTTCTTGGACTGACAACTTTCAACATCTTCTAAATTTGATTCCAATAAAACAAAGCAGAGTAAAAAAAAAACACTAAGGCACACCACACATTTCTGTACAGCCCAAGGACTGCTGCCAGACTCTGAATAGCATGTGAGCTGAGTCAGGCTTATACTTTACACTAGAAAAGCCTATACAATTCTAAGCAACACCTGCAACACCTTCTACCTTTAGAAACTTAGTTTTGCAGCAAAACTAGAAAAAAAAAAAATCCTTCCAGAGTTTAAGACTGTAATTAAAAATATGAAAGTCAGCAGCAGCCTGCCCCCTTACTGCTTTATCTGTGGACAAAGCAGACAGGTATCAATGTCGAACCATGATTAAATATTTCCTCTTAGTATCCAACAATTACTGACTATATGTACATTTGCAGAGAGAGGAAAATGTAACTTCCAACAAAAATTATTTTCTTCCAGGAGAGTCCAGTTCCAGTGGGTCACAGGCACCAAAGCAACGATTCCTCTTCCAGAGTTCCAGCACAGCACTCATACACATCAATGCACGACATCCCTAATTACTGGCTTTGCTCCCACCATGAGAGCTTATCATATGAACAGGAGCGTCCGCCCTCTTTCCCATACCTTCTCCCCACCTGCAACACCTTTATCTTTATGTACACTTCAAACTGCATTACCTTACCGCTGGGTCAGACCACTGACAATCTGAAAGGCAGCAGCCTCCCTCCCAAGTTGCTAACCTGGAAGACACTGCTCAGAGCCTGCTCTTCCTCAACCACAGGCATTCCTCACCTGCTACACAAAAGGCAGATCCCAGGGAAAGGTTACAGCTCAGCTGAGCCCTAGGTGGTGAATGCGAAGGACATAAGCTGCCTGAGCCCCCCTCCAAACTGGTCAGCCACGTCCTCAGGCTTCTCCAGAGGACACAAGGATGCTGTGGAGACCAGAGCTCCAAAGGAGCCACTAAACCTTCAAGAGAAAAAAACTGAGTTCTATTTACATAAGATTCAGCTAAATAGATCTGGACAGATTTGTACATAAAAACACACTACTATGTGTATTTCAACTACATTAAGAAGAAACAATAAATATATTTAAGCCTCAAATTTTGAGGTCTAAACCAAATTCAGCCATTTTGAGCTTTCAAATCACAAAAATTTCAGTTCAGCAAAAAAAAATTAAGTCATCTAGCTCTAAGAAGGGAAAAATAGCAAAACAGAAGTAAAGGCAAGAGCTACCATAACTTCAGAACATGAACTCACAACATGACATACCATTAATGCTTAAGTTAGCAAAATTAATAAAAAATTAAAAAGGCAGATGCAGTTTGATAACACCTTTGACTGCCTGGAAGAGGTACATAAATCCTTTAGGCCAAGGATCACATCCCCTTTCACTGCTGTTCAGTGGTTCAGATGCGGCACTACAACAAAACTGGTTGTACTAGAATAACACGGGAGATTATAAAAAGTATTTGCCCAACTCTGACAACAGTGCTAAGCAGACAATCTAAATCCTATGGTTAAGCAAGCATGAAGGGGAAGTGCCTTTAAAGTTACAAACCTTTTCTCGCAGCGTTACACTTCAGTCCATCTGATCTGCTGAAATCTATGCTTACGTAAGCTCCACTGTCCAAACCTGAAGTACCATTTTGGAGATGGCAAGCTGGTGCTGTAGTACTTGCCTCACAGCTTAGAGGGTCATCACGTAAATTCAGAGCAATGTAGTTTAAGCCATTCTGAAATCCAGTTGAGGTATCCCTGGACATTTTGCTTTCCTGGCCATCGGCGATGTTTTCATCCGGTTTTAACCAAACATTGTCAAATGAGGCAGAGCTGTGTCTTTTGCTACTGTCAGTAAAGAAAGAGGATGAGGTCATCACAGTCCCAGCAGAAGAGAATGTTTCAGAACTATGTCTCCTCCTGCCTTGAGGGTCAGCTCGAATCACTTTCGGTCCTATAGGAGGGTCAGAGCTAGGGACAGAAAAGCTACTGCTACCAGCATATCTATCAACAATGCAGAGTCTATTAACGATGGAAGGAGGACTATCCATCTTTATAGCATTGTCAGATTCAGTGGCAAATGGCCTTGGTGGTGTTGCTGCTATGTTGAATGTCATCTCAGTGTAGTCATCGGTCCTGTTACTTGCTGTGCTAACACAAGCAGCACCAAACGAAAGCCTGGAATAGTCAGAGTTTGGTTGGTTTCTAGGAATACTGGAACTTGCATAATCTGAAATATCTGTAAGAGAGTTTGACAGCTCCTTTGCTTTCGGTGACTGCACATCCAAGTCAACACTCATGTAATCAGAGAGTGGTGACTGTCTGTGGTCACTACTTGAGCCTAGAGATGATGGAGATCCTTCTGCAGATAAGGAATACGGTGTGTTACTCGCCTTTTCATTAAAATCAATATTTATGTATTCACCAGGACTTGCAGGCTCAGGTGGAACTGTACGATCATACATTCTGGGGATGGTATTACTCCCTCTTGTACCTAAGGGCAGTCGTGTGGGCCTGGTAGCCCTGTTCTGCAAAAGTCCTTCATCTGAACCTTTCAATGTTGGCAATTTAGAGATGCCATTAGCAAGAGTCTCACTGCTGATCTCCTTTACATTTTCTGGTGCACCATACAAGAGTTTTCCAGGTGAAGACATTGGAACGTATTCACTGTGGTCACCATTTTGTCCTGATAATGCCTTAAAGCTTCGGGGCAAAGAAAAATATGAACTAAAACCTTTTGACACAGAAGTAGTATTAATATAATTTGAATCACTGGGGTGCTTTGGAACTGAATTACCAGGTGACATATCCATATACTCGTTGTTTACGATCTTCTCATTACTTCCTTTAGAAGCAAATCCAGTTAAAGGACTCCTTACAGGTGAAGAGCTGCCCTTCGGAAACATCATCATATAGCCTCGGGAATCAACCTGAGATGGTGACCACGAATTGTTAATCTGTTTTGGAACAGACATGCTTTTAGGAGTCATTGGCAAATAATCACTCGTGCTGGATAGAGAAGATGCAACTCCTGGCATCATTGGCATGTACCCATCATCCCTGGCTTTACTCCTGCTTTGGTTACACATGGAATCAAGGTTAGTGTCACTGTACTCCAATTCATGGTTATCTTTCAGTTTTGGTATTTCAGAATAAAGTAATCGTCCTTGATTTCCTGCAGAATCTTCATCCAACAAAGCTGTAGTTTGTGTTGTCTTCTGCTGCACTGCTACAGAAGTTGGCTTTGTTAGAGAGTAAGTTCTTTTCCTGAAACATTTTTCAGCCTCCATATAATCATCTCTTGAACCATCCTCTCCCTGATGCTTATTCATGGACATGTACTCACTCAGACAGTTCTCTTCTCTGATAGGTGGCGTGTTTCCCAGGGAATCTGGTGTATTACTCCTCACCCTAAAGTACCTGAAATCTCCAGGGCTGGAGCCATACTCATCAGAGGAGATGAATCCCCCATCACTTGGGGAACCACAAACAGATGAGCTAGAAGGCCTGGTCAGCATGTCTGAAGCAGAACCATGGCCACTGCTGGAAGAAACACTGATGGGACTTGTGGTGGAGGGAAAATGAGAAACAGGCAGCGAAGCAGACCTGGTGTGGTAAGATGAGCTGAAAGCAGCTCTCACGTATCTTCCACTCCCTTCTTGCCGGCCCAGATTCATCCTTGCAGTATTCAGGTGGATCAGGCTCCCAGTCACTGACCTAAAAGGTCTAGTCATGGTTCCTTCTCCTTCACTGGATGTTCTGAAACGATAAGAGTTGTTGCTTTTGGTGGCAGGAGGAGTCCCTCCAGCAATACTCTCAGTTCTAGATCTTCTCTGTAAGCCTGTCTGGCTGGGGGGTAGGTTGCCCAAGTGCCTCCTGGTGGTGATGAAGGATATGGGATTGGTACCACTGCCACCACCAGAAGACTGACTCTTGCTTCGGGGCCTGAACTCTGCAAAGGCCTTTAGAGCTTTCATCGTATCCAGAAAAGTCTCATGCATATTTTGGGCAACAACCGAATCATCCACTTGCATCCAGAGTTCTCCAGGTCCAATACAGGCAGATCTGCCCACTTCAATAAAGAAGAAGTTCTCCGAGTGTCCGCAGCGGCGAATGTTCATAAGCTGCAAGTGAACAGAGGGCACCTCCGAGTTCAGCTTGACAAGGTGGATGGCCTTGCTGGAAAGACACAATCTATACACTCCAGTGAGGTTCTTAGTTTGTCCCAAGCCTTTAGGCTTCACATTGACCTGCCACACCTCCTTGAACACGGTGCCAGGCCTCAGGGCAGTCCCATAGTGCTCATCATCCTCATCCACCTGCTGATCAGCATGGTCCTCCTGCTCCAGAAAGCCCCTCTTGCTCTGATTCATGAGCTCGCTGATGGCCTCGTACCAGGCCTCCTGCTCGGCATCGTTCTCGGCCACCATGGCGAAGTACTCATCCTTGGTGTACAGGGCGATGATGTGCTTGTGCTTAGCGTCGGCCCGGCGACTCACGGTGAAGCACTGGTAGAGAGGGATGACCCGCTTGGGTGGAGGGCAGCACAGCGCAGCCGCCCCGCCGGCCCCCGCCGGCCGCAGGCTGCTCTTGAACTTCTTCTCGCTGTCATAGTACTCCAGCCGGGCGGGTGCCAGGTGGCTCTCGGCCCGCAGGACGAAGTAACGCTTGTGCCCGTGCTTCTGCTTCCGCAGGTACCCGCACTTCCTCACGTCCTCGCCGGCGCCGCGGCCCGCCGGGGGGGGCTGCCCGCCGCGGCCCGCCGCAGGAACGGCCCGGCCCGGTGCGGGGGCGGCCTCGGGCGCCAGGCACAGCGAAGCGCTGGGCGAGCGCCGCAGCAGCAGCAGCAGGTGGTGCGGCTGAGGGGACGGGCAGCGCCCGCCCTCGCCCACCGCCGACTCCCCCTCGCCCGCCGCCGCGCCGAGCACGCCGAGCTCCTGCTGAGGCGCGGCTCCGCCTCCCGTGTGCCGGGCGCCCGACTCCTCCTCGCTGCTGCCGCCGCCGCCCGGGCCATTCATCCCGCTCGCCATCTTAGGGGCCACGCAGGGTCCGGGGCACAGGGGCGGGCAGCGGGAATCCGCGCTCACCGGAGTAGCGCCTCGCGCATGGGAAGCGGGCGTTGCCTCCTGCGCCCCCAGCCTCCGCCAGTCGCTCTGGCCACTCGCACTCACGGGCGGCGGCGGCAGCTGCAGCGCGGCGAAAACATCACGTGACGCCGCGGAGGGCGGGGACGCGGAAGGCGGGGCGCCCAGAGCGCGAGGTGAGGGGGCAACGGCGAGCCGACCGGGCCGCGCGCCAGAGTGGCAGTGGCCGAGCCAATAGAAAACGGCAGTCCTTCGCCAGCGAGCCAATCAGCGGGCGGATCAGGGAGGAGGGGCAAGTTTTGCTACGTCCTGTGCGTGGAGGCGGGGCTTCAGCGGACGGGCAATGCAGCGGACCAATGGGAGGTGGCGGCCGTCCCGGGCTGGCCGCGACCTGCAGGAGTGTTTCCTGTGCTGGAGAAAGAGGCGGGGCCGACTGTGATTGTCAGGAGTGTTGAGCGGTTGGTCCGACAGCCAATCCGCGCCTCACACACACAGACGGGGGAGGCAAGGCCAGGGAGCTGTGTATTTGGCAGGGAGAGTAAAGGGGAAGGCGAGGCCTTGAGAAGATGGGCAGGTTGTTTGGCTAATCAGCTCAAAGCTCCGGCTGACGTGCACTACCTGCTGAAGTTGCGTTCGCCCGGTTCCTTCGGACCGGGGCCCGCCCCTAGCGCGCGGGGCTGGCGGCGGCTGCCATTGGCCGGCAGGGAGGGCGCGCGAGTGGGGGCGGAGCGCGCCCCGCGGAGGAAGTAAACAACCTGCCCGCGCCAAGCGACTGCTGGGCCTGGGTGTGAGGGTGTGCGGCGGGCGGTGCGCGGTGGCTCGTGTGTTCCCTAGAGTGCTATGTTCGACCCCGGGTTTTGCCTCACTCGGCTTCTTGGACCCCATACATCTTCTCAGCCTCGAGAGCCCCCTCAAAGCCCTCACAGATTCTTTCATACCCTCCGCAGCACTCTAACAAGCCCCCACAGCACCCTAAGCTGTCACAACCCCAGAGATCTCGCAGCCTCCTCATCCCCCACTTCCTGCGCTGGCATGGAGTGGGTTGTTTATTTCCGATGCACTGATGTAACTTCTCTCGGGTTCGGGTTTGCCTCGTGCCAGTCGCAGTGGGGTTCGGTGGGGTGACAGTCCATGTTACTCTTGTGGCTGCTGTGCAATCCATTGCTTCTGGGATGCGAGCAGGCCACTGACATAATTCCTGGGGTTTGAGTCAAAATACGAAGAGTGAAGAACAAGTTCATTCTGTTTCACAGTTAATGGGCACTTGTGCGCCATAAAATGTCTCTGCTCCATCTAGATTAATTGTATTGATGAAATACAGCACTGGATGTTATTGCACATACGGCTGCCCCACCATTTCAGAAGCAATGTTGGAGGGCAGGGAGCCACTTCCAGTCCTCTACCCACTTCTCCAACACTTTCTTCGTCTGGTAATTAATTCCTCCTTTTGCCAGCTCGCCTATGTCCTCACAGAGGACACTGTCCGAGTTGGCGGGCAGATACAGTCCAATACTGCCCAGAACCCATATTCCTGTGCTGTGCTGTGCTGTGGGGGTGCTTAAACGGCAGGGCCGGGCAGGGTGTTGAGCACAGATGCTGTTTCTGGTGCATTCTCGCTCTTAAGAAAAGCCAAAGGTACGTTTTATTTGAGTTAGGAGTTAGGAGTTTGTGTGTACCAGTCATGTCAAGTGTAAAATTTACCCTTTTCCTGTAATGCAACAGCAAAGATCATTTCCCTAGCCAGTAATTTTGACCACAGGTCAAGACTTTCTGTCTTGATTTGCTCTCAAGGTCATTCTTGGGCTATCTCTCCTATTATTCATTATGAGATGACAACTCTCAACGATTCCTGACACCAACTTGCATCTCTCACTTGCTTTGTTTTGGGATAAATAGCTCTATATAGTTGCTGTAAATAATAGCTCTAAATAGTTGTCTTTCATTCTGCCTCTCAGGCATGGGAAAAGATATTTTTGAAGTCTCCAGTAACTCAGTTTGGAAGCTGACATGCCAAACCTTGTATTTGCCATATTGATTGTTAATGTCTCCTTTTTTTCCTTTCTTTTTTCTCCATAACTCTCTATTCACTGCCTACTCATTGTGTTTAACTGCACTCTTTTTGGTTTATGTTTTTACATCATATAATGTATATTCCTGTACATTATTAGAGCACCTATGTGTTATGGTAATAAAGTAAATAAGTTGTAACTACAGAAATGTAATTATTCCCAAAACAAGAGTTATTACCACTAGAAAACTGAGATTAAGTATAGATTTTAAAGCCATTCAGACATGCTGGCACAAAAATAGACAACTAAATTCTCCATTAGTTAATGGTGTAATCATGAATTAACTATACAATTATATTGCATTATATTGTTGATAGACCTTGGTAGAATTAAACTGATCTTTGAAGATGATTTCCTTTTATTTTTCGTTCTTTTCTGCCTGGTCTGTCAGTTGCATGAGGCTGAGATTTCCATAATTGTTTGGGTTTCATTCTGTACTTTTACATGAAAATTCAAAGTGGTTTTAAATATATAGAGCAAGGTGAACTTTGCTCATTGGGTGCTTATTTGGGCTGGTTGCTGAAGGTTATACATGGGAAGAAGAAAGGAAAACTTTTGAAAGAAAGGGCTTGGGTTCTCTTTTTCTGTTTATTTTTTTTTTTTCAGTCATCAACCTCTGGGCTTGTTTGACAGTAACTATGAATAATCTGTTCCTGTAAAAAGAAACGTTTCACTGTTTTCTGGTCTCTTTTTACATCCTTTGCTCTTACATTGCACTTACAGTGTTTTTGCTAGGGAGTTGAGAAAGTGACCCATGCGTAATTAAGTTACGCAGAATTTTGGGGTGATGGACACATGATCAGACACACAGGGACATGCAGAAACAGAATTAATAGAAATGGATTTTTCCACTGGGTTGTCTCTGGCTTAAAAAGAGGGCTTAGCATTCCTAAAAACATATTTTCCTATGTGACTACTAAAAAATTCTTACCAAAAGTACTAGCTAATCCATAATTTGCATAGTATTTCTCAGCTTTCATTAGTAGAAAGAGCAACTATTTGTTTTCTCTCTCTTTGAATATATATTGTTTGGAGTCTTTTGTGCAGTTGTGGAATCAAAATTGCTAGTTTCCTGTAATAACAATTTTTTTTGTTTTTTTAGATTATATAAAACATTTAAGTATACCTGTTAGTATATGATACCCTTCTGTTACTGAAATATTTATTTTGTAATGGGGTTGGATCTAATGTTACTATCTTTTTTGTCACCAATGATTATAACTTTCACAAGCTTCTGTAGGTTTCTTTCTTACCATTTCTCTGGCTAGTTTTAAGGCCCATAGCCATAGTTTGCTCTGTAAATCTATGCCCCATTTTTTATATAGAATCAGCTTTATATTCTTCACTTTTGCTTACAGAAACCAACATAGCCTGTGTATGAAATGTTTCATTAGCTGTGAGTGCATTGTTTTTCAGAAAAGAAAGAGAAATCAAAATCCTCTCCACATGTCTCTTGGTCTTCACTAGACTTGAAGAATGTGTAGCTCTTAGAGGTGGAGGTATGTTTGCTTTATGTTTCATGTATTTATTCTTTCTACACTACCAACTATCTGAATGAGGCAGGCACTGTCAAAGGCCAGAATTTTGAAACCAGTTTTTTCATTACAGTTTCCACAAGTGGCTATAATGTCTGTAATATAAAACAATTAAGCTACTGGTAGTCATTTTGCTGACCCAAATGGAGGGCCAGTATGCCATCTGTGGCTGGAGTACTGAGGAACAAGGAATGGGTTCTTGTAGGGATCTCTGAAATTCCACAGGGAATTACATTATTAATTTAGTTAAGATATACGAAGTAAATAGTTTTGGATGTGATGTTGCATTTATTGCTCATTTCTTACAGTTACAACAGCCTTTCTTATGCCCAGCCCTGGAGGCTGAAACAGAAACTACTGTGGATTTTAAATAGCATATGCAGTTTGATAACCAAAATGCCTTGGCAAGAGCAAACAGAGATTTGAAGATCACAAGAAGTTTGGATGAAGACTGGCAACAGGAAAGAAGATTGAACTAAGTAGAAATGTAAAGTTTGTCAGTGTGATGTTTAACCCAATGAATGTAGTAAAAAATTACTAGCCTTCCTAAAAATGGAATATAACCATAAGTAGCTCACAGTAAATTTGGATTCTGATCACAAGTCAGTAGTCCCCATCTCTCTTTCAATTGTTGATACCCATCCTCAATTACATCTACAAGAGTAATTACTTGGTAAAAAAACAGGAAGAAAATCAGTTTTGTTGAGTAGTAAAGCGCAATCCTGGCTCAGTCATACTTGTGACATGTTCACAAAACACAAGGAACAGGAGAAATTACCTCTGTAGAAATTTATAATAAAAATATCCCAGAAATATTTAGCAACCAAAGGATGTCAAGTGAAAGGTAAGATTAACAGTTTTTAATTTTATATGTTACATTTTTACTAATCATATATTTCTATACATTTGTGCAAAATAAATTAATGTAATTGTTCATAGTTCATTGTGGCCCCAATTCTTCCTTCATTTTAACTTTACATCTCTGAAGTAGTCTGCTCTCAATAACTTCATAGCAGTTCTGCTCTCACGGTAGGTCCTATGGTGATTTTTACAAGAGGCAAAGTTAGCTTACAAAATCAAATAGATCAGTGGTTTTAAATTACCAGTTAGCATGGGTTATTCTGTAGGTGGTGAAATGTCCCTGTCCATTGTATGTCAGTGGAATAAGAAAATGAAATTATTGTGCCATTTCTTAACCAAGATCCAGAGGACAGTAATGCCTTCTGTTTAAGGTACAGGTAGGGAGTTCTCAGTTGTCAGTTCCATTTGCAGCAGGCTTGCCCTAATTCCTTGGGCAAATCTCTCCCTATATGTTGTTTCAATCTCTTGGTCATTTAATGGAAATAAGAATTCCTCTCTTTCTCAAAAGAGTGTTTTTAACAGACAAAATCTGTTAATGACAACCTCACACATTTTGCTATCAAGGGTTATATAAAATTATGGGAAAACCAACCTGAGGGCTTTCTTCATCCCTACAGTTGTGTAGAATCCACTGTGCACTAAGAGTCCTCTACATGTGCATTTCCTGCATGAGCTACCTGGGGTCTTATATCTCTCATGCAGGCCTTCCTTGCTGTGTTGAAATAAGACACTGGAACCTTCACAGCAATTGTGATGATGCTGATTTATGAGAATGTATAGATTGAATTAAGGTTTTCAGGCACAAAGATTAAAGGCAGACATATTAAAGAGTTCCTGGGTTAAGTTAGATGGAGCTGTGGGTGCTCAGCACCTCTCTGATAATGAGTATTTGATTGTTTACTTGTTCCATGATACTCCTTTCACCATGTATCTAATCCTATCACATCATTGTCTACAGAAATACTCAGACACTTGGTTTCTTTACTGTTCTTTATAATTGGGGGTGGTGTCGCCACACAGTGAAAAGAGCCACAGAATGCTGTTTTTCAAAGGCATACCCATGCATTTGCACATTTTCTCACTGGATCATGAATGAATGGTAAGATTATTCTGCCTGTTTCTTTTCTGATTGATGGATAGTTGCTGTTTGGAATATATAGACTTAGGATTGTGTGCTATATTATACAACTCTGCTGGTGAAAGAAACATAAATGTAGCCTTTTGCTGTCACAGTTTTAGCCATATGTCCAGGTCATTAAGATAGGGAAGCTACTAAAGCAACCACACTCTTATTCGCTAGTTTCACAGATTGTCTTTGGAGAATAGCTGTGTGAAACAGAAACTAAAGATACCCATTTATGTGACTGGAAATGAAAATGGTATAATTAATATCAGTTTTCAACTATTCACGGTAATGAGCAGACAGGACTGTTTTTGTAAATCAAAAGCTGCTTTTTTTTTCCCCAAACTGAGTGCAAATGAACCTTTCCTATTACCTTCTTTGCAGTACGTCATATCTACCAAAAGGTGTTTCATATCAATTAGTCAGTATGTCTTTAGTTCTTTGATTTTGAAAAATTATTAGCAGAAGTAAATGTCCTCTAGACAGTTTATAAATGAGAAGTTTCAGCTTTTTGCACAAGTTTGATGAATCATAGAATCCATCCTCACTCCTTGAGTAAGAAAAATCTGGGACTGTGTTCAGTGAAAGACGGATATGACTCGTAGAAGTGAGTCTGCTGCTGGGTGCTGCTTGCCCACTGTTTGGTCGTTGTTGGTGATGGAGTCAGAATTCCAGGCAGTGCCTCTACAGGTTCCACAGGCAAAGATGAAGATCGCTGCTCTGGAGGTGTGACTGCCAGGACCGGCACTGTGCTGAACACTGCTACTGAAAACTGGGCTGATAGACTGTGTCAGAAGGGTTTATAGTACTTGTAGCAATCTGTAGCAAGACCAGGCAGTGGGATTAAGTTCATCTTCCCACACCAAAAAAATAAAGGCCTTTTTGACATGGGGGATATGAGGAATTTGAGATAAGGACAGAGGAAAAGGTAATGGACAAAACATGGATGAACAATGCTAGAGAGGGAAGAGTGGAATGATTGTGGAGTATTTTGGTATTTGCAATTGTGGTGAAGGAATGAGGAAAGTATTGACTGTAACTTTTGTTGGTGTGGATGTTACTTTGATTTTGGTGAGGGAAATTATTTTGGTTTATGTAAGTGAAGTTTGTGATGAATGTGTATTTTAATGATAATTTTTAAACATAGGGTACCCAGGGGTGAGGGATGGAAGGTGTTGAGTTTGCTGGCAGAGGCAGTGTAGTGTTGGTGACATGCAGCGGGTTGTTTATTTTGGGTAGCTGGACGTAGGGGCTACACGGGTGGCTTCTGTGAGGAGCTGCCAGAAATTTCCCCCGTGTCCAGTATAGCCAATGCCAGCCCACGCGGTGCTAGCGCCTCAGGGATAATGTATTTAAGAAGAGGTTATTTATGTATTTAAATAAATGTATTCAAGAAGTGTGATTATGGGGTTTTCTCTGGCGGTCGTCTCTGTTTCTGTCTCAGGGAGGGCAGAGCTTGATCCCACCCCAGTCTCTTTCTGGAGTCCCCTATGCTCCTTAATCTCTCTCCGCTGGCAGCACTGCCACCAGTGAGAGCGAATCAATCTCGGCCACCGCTCGCTCCGTTCCTCCCGCGCTGCCCCTGCTCCCCGGGACAGGACAGGCTCTGGCACCTGGGCGGCGGTGTGTTCCCATAGCAGCTCTGACCAGGGGCCACGGCCGTTGTGGCGAGGGCCGAGGACGTGGCTTTGTAGCTGTCCCGTTGGGAGGGCGCCGGGCAGCGGCCAGGAGCGCCTCTGGACCCGCGGGGGATGGACAGAGGCGCGCCCCGCTTGCCGCTCCCGGAGCGAGCTTGAGGGAGTGCCCCTGGCTGTGGGAATGCCGTGAGCTCCAGAGAACCCGCCATTTCCACTTCCGAAAGGTGAGGTGAAAATACCATTGTCGGTCTGTAAGGAATTATTTTAAATGTGTAGCATGACACCACAGACATCTCGGACAACATACATACTAAATGCGTTTCTTTACAGTTTAACGTCATTAGCAGAGAGTGGTTGAGTTTTCGTTAGTATATATGAGTCTCATTTAATTGCAAAAGGAATTAGTGCCCAGTGCTTTGGTGCCCCTCAGGAAGTCAGTGACACACTTGAGACTGCAGGGTGAGACGAGTTTGTTCCGCGATGGGACAAAATGTGGCCATGCCTGTTCTGAGCAGCTCAATGAGAAATTGTGACTCAGAGGCATCCTCTGAATCATATTTCTCCTGAGCTGTAGCATTGCACAAGTGGGGAGTGTGCCATCGGACCCTGCCAGATGGAGCACGTTCCTTCCGTCGTGTCCAGCCAGCTCTCTGTGCTCACACAGAAGGGAGCAGAATGACGATTATGTTTGCTTCTGACCCAAATTCCTTCACTTCTCTACTTGCTCATGGAAGGAAATAATTTCCCTTCCAGGTTGGCTCATTGATTTAGTGCCCTTAGCACGGCTTTGAGGAAGGGTGGCATAGAATGCAGGAATGCCTTACTACTTTCATGAGGAACTCTGTAACCATCAGATGTCCAGAGTATAGTTTATCTGCTGATGTGTAGGTAGGTGAGACATTCTACTTGTCAGCACTGAAACTAATGCTTGTTCCTTGGGCACTCACTTTTCATCCTATAGGAGGCAAATCTGTCACAGTGAGAAACGATGCCAGCAACACATATATTACTTGAAAAGGACCATTCAAGTTTGATTTCCAGCAGACTTGGCAATAATCACCAATATGATTAGATAAATCTGAGTTCTTAGGCATTTAAGTTTGGGGATTCAAATGTTTCTTTCCTTTAGAATTATATTTGTCAGCAGATTTGTTCCAGGAATTAATTATGTCTTTAAATGTCAGACTGTATATATAAAGGCTCTTGAAGGATTAGGAAAAACATAAGAGTTAAAAAATCTACATGTGCTCAGTTTGCTAAAAAAAGGAATGGGTTTTTTTTCTCTGCCACTTAGTTTTTAAAATTACAATCTGAAAACTGAGGCATTAAATACAACATTCTTAATTTCTCTTAGGACACTCAGAGCTTCACAGTTGCCAATTACCATGTCAAATTACCAAAAATGTTGTAACTCAAGTTTCAATGTTGTATCTCAAAAACACAGCTCTTTTTTTCCTCTTTGTTACAGAAGAATTGAACTCACAAACTAGGTGTTCAAAAGCTTAGATCTGGTCTGAGCACAGGCAAAGTTTGTGCAGGTTGCCTCAATCTCCTCTCAAATGATAAACCAAAAATAAATTCCTTTAATATTAATTGAACATGAAAAAGGGAAGATAATATAAATTGAGAATTTTTGACTGTATCAATGTCATAGAATTTGGTGCAAGAATGATGACAGCAAAAGCAGTCCAGCAGGAATCAAGATAGGAAATAAAGAAAATATTGCAGATTAGGCCTTGGATAAAGAACTTTTAATATCTATGTAACTACAAACTCATACTCTTCTGTTTCTGAGTATGGCACATTTTTGGTGTTCATAGACAACTTTAGTTTATACGTCAAAATATAAAATGAGAATATTTGGAGAAGCATATTGTTGCCTTTTGGGCTATGCGAGCGGATAAAATAATATAGCAACAAGTTCCTTTCATGCAATGGAGAATAAAAAGCCCTTTATCTAAAGAAACACCACACTTATATAGAACAGTTCACGGAGAGAGACCCAGACACAACCTGATTGGTGCGAGGAAGGCAACACCTCTTGAAAACATGCTTCTATAAAAATATCACATCTCTCACGTCTCGAGCAGGTGTTTAATAGTTGTTATAATTCCTTATCCTTGAGCTGCCTGAGAACAAGTCTGCTTTCTCGGCTCCCAGCAGTATCCTAACGACAGCATGTTACTTCCTGTACAGTTATCCCAGATGTGAAAGAACCCAGTGAGTAAAAATCTTGTTGTGGCTCTTACCAGAGGTTCCGTTCTGAGGTGCATTGGGCAATACAAACAGAAACATTACACTTTAAAAGGAAACAGAAATTGTCA
This sequence comes from Sialia sialis, assembly GCA_009812075.1. Classification (NCBI taxonomy): domain Eukaryota; kingdom Metazoa; phylum Chordata; class Aves; order Passeriformes; family Turdidae; genus Sialia; species Sialia sialis. The sequence goes on along the minus strand of VRYO01002184.1, from coordinate 11,555,611 downwards.
GCTGAGTAACAAGAGGAACTTTGTGACAAAGTGACTTATTTGATTGTGAAATAGTCTTCCAGAATTAGTGCTGAAAACAAAATCACTTGGAACATTTTGGAGCTGATGAACAAAATCCACTGGAAATACAAGGAACCCATCATGCCTTGGCAGAGCTAACAACTGCTTTTTAAAATTATTATCAAGGACAATAATTTATTCCTTCGTACAGGAGATATCACAGTATGTAGAGATGAAGTTTCTACATGCTATCACAATTCTAATGGCATTAAAATATTACTGTCTCACTAACCCTTGGGAATGAAAACTTCTGTAAGTTGTTCAAAGAAGCTAAAGAACCTGCTGTTCAGGTTAAGTGTCCTAGCCTAACCTGTATTTCCCTCAGTGCTTCAAAGTGTATTCATTGCAAGAGAAAGAGGTAATACTGATTTAAAGAGAGAGGGTGACTGCATTACATAATTTCATACCTATAAGGTGCACCGGGTTATAAGGCGCACTCTGGGTAGCCCAGAAGTCCATGGAACTTATCCATATGTAATGCACACCAACCTATAAGGCGCATTTCTCTCCGCCCCACCCCCCCACCTCCACCTTCCTGCAGCGAGCATCCACGTGCAACAAAGTGACCAATTAGAAACAATCGCGCCAGCCATGCTGTCTTGGGTTACAATACAGGATGGCATCAAAGTATCTATTCTATCAGCATCTGTTGTGACCAGGTGGGGCAGTGATCTTTATCTCCGTGGGAGATATTCTGCCAATGGGCCATCCATTGAAATCAGTAGGGCATTGTTCTTTATCTTTGCACTCCCCATCCTTCCTTCAGGGAGTTACCTTCTGCTAATGGCCCACTGAGTCCCACTGTATGACTGATCACTTATCAGTGATTACTTATGGTAATTACTTATCAGTCATACAGTGAGACTTTCCTAGTAAAGAACTGTTATTCCTGATTCCCATATATTTGCCTGAGAGCCCCTTAGTTTCAAAATTATAATAATTTGGAGGGAGGGGTTTACATTCTCCATTTCAAAGAGAGGCTCCTGCCTTTCTTAGCAGACACCTGTCCTCCAAACCAGGACATGTGCCGAGCCCTGCCGAGCCCCACAGCCCCGCACGGTTCAGCTCGCAGCTCATACTGCCAGGTTGGCAAATTTGCGAACTTTGTCCATATATAAGGCGCACCGGCATATAAGGCGCACTTCCGGATTCGGACCAAAATTTTCCTCAAAAGGGTGCGCCTTATACACGTGAAATTACTGTACTCTGGATTACTTTTTTTACATTTTGGGGAATATTCTGGAAGGACAGAAATTCTTGAGGTATTGGGTGAATAACTGAGGATGTGGGTGAGTGGATGCAAAGGACTGACAGAAATTGGAAGAATACTAAAATAAAAAAATCTTTATTAAGCACTTAAATATCAATTTTCCACACTTACATACCCTAATTACTTATCTGGTATTAAGATAGTATTCTGGTATTATTATTCTGTCTATTTCCATTTGTCAACAAAGGAAATAAAAACAGTCTGCTGACCTAAGATTCTGGAAACACCTCTCAAAATGCACATTCAGAATGACCAAGGCTAAAAGATTTATTCAAACCAAGATTTATTGTGCTGAAAAATTTTGTAAATTTTCGTGCATAATTGCCAATTATTTAAGTAAGGAAAATCACAGCTGTCTAAGGTTGCAATACAAGATGTGACCAAAAGTATGTATTCTATCACCATCTGTTGAAACCAGGTGGGGCAGTCATCTTTATATTTTCCACAACCCATCCTTCCTCCAGGAAGATATCGTCTGCTAATGGGCCATTAAGTCCCACTGTATGACTGATAAAATTACATCATCCCATTGGGAGATGCTCTAACCAGGGGGAGGAGCCAAGAATTTCCTACCTAGATAAAATCTGAGATTTGAAACATCAAGGCAGCCATTTTTCCACTGGATCCCAGAGGAAAGCTGAACCTTTCCACATCATCACTGAACCTTTGGAGAAAAACTGCACCCTTCTACAGGACCACTGCTTTAACTGAACCACGTCTTTCACCCTAGGAGGACTGCATCCACCATTTAACCAGACTGCTACCAACACCCTGACTGACTGGGTATCATGTTGTATTCTGACTCTGTCAGTGTTTTGGGTTTGTTCTTTGTAATACTGTATTTCTATTTCAATTTTTCTAGTAACAAACTGTTGTTCCTATTCCCATATCTTTGCTTGAGACCTCCTTAATTTCAAAATTATGATAATTTGGAGGGAGTTTACATTCTCCATTTCAAAGAGAAGTTCCTGCCTTTCTTAGCAGACACCTGTCTTTCAAACTAAGACAACAGCCTTCACAGATTTTTCAAGCTGCTTATATACAGAAATCATTAAATAAGCAATTATTGATGTGCTTGTTGCTTCATTTTCCAACTTTGACACTTATGCTTCTGAGACTGTGAATGCCACACATTCCCAACCAATATGTGGCTGGAAAGGCAATATGTCAAATTAATTTGGAATTGCTTTCAGCTCTAGGCAGGATTTCAAGAAATGAGGAAAAGGATCCCAATACACAAAGCTAAGTTCTGGAGAAGAAATAAATTATCAAGAAGTTCCTAGGAAAGAGAGACAAATCATATAATGACATCTGTGAGGCAGTTTACCACTTTTGATGCTAAGATAAGGTATATCATCAGTTACATTAAAACACAGCAGAAGGAATAAGGATGTATTTTGAGGAAAGAAAACACCAGGTTCAGAGAATCTAGTGAACTTACTTTTGAGCTAAATTTCTTCAGTTCTGTAACTTTTACCAGGCATCTAATCCCATTGCCATACAGTACAGCAAAATGCTTAAATGCTGTCTAACTTCATAAAAGCAGAGGCAATACCAAAGGTTTGATTTAATGTTGATTAGATGAATATGGCAGAACTTCTAAATCTCTGTTTTTGGAAGTATATGGAATTAGCATTGATTCAACTGCAATCTGCATTGTCCTTCTGCTACTGCATTCACACAGCTGTGGCTCCTCTGAAGACTGTCCCTGGTGCCTGGCAGGAGCGTCTTCCAAATAACAGAAGTGTTCACTGACAGGTGAGCAGATACAGTGGACTTGGGGAAGAGCAGAGACTACTCATTAACTGTCTCAGAAGTGCTGACTGCCAGGGTTGTGTTTACTCTGAGAATTGATATCAAAATAATATCCTGTGACATGACAACTTAATAACCCAGAGGAGAAAAACAAGACCAAAAAAGTATCTCCTAATGCTGCAAAACCAGGACTCAGTTTCAAACATGCTGTGATCTTAATTTGTATATATTTACTGTATGTTATACTTAAGTTGCCAAATGTAAAAGTAAATAGCTTCCTAGGTGAAATTTTACTATAAAATGTAAATAACAAGATGCATACAGCTGCAGGCCTGGAAGTTTGATTGGCTCTTTAAAGCATGGCTTTCCTAAGAGAAAATCACACACTATATCAGAGTATAGATATCAGATCATAATAATAACAAAATAATATAGACAGAAATTGATATTTCTCCAATAACTTCTAATTTTTCTAAAGAAAGGCTGTGATTCTCTAGAAAGTTACATAATTTGGATGTAGTAATGTTCCTATAGAACATTTTTCTGTTTTTTTCTGTAAAACTTTCAAGGTCTAGTCTATGCTACATTTTTGGGACTTTTCTGCAAAGGTCCAACTTTTGCTGCCATCCAAAAGAGAAGCAAATATTTTGTTCTATACCCATTTATTAATATTTCTTAATGGCTCAACTGGGGAAATCCTTCTGTTCCATTCAAAATTTATAAATATCTTCTTGTGTATTAAAAATGTCATTAAAATATCATAGCTTCTTACTGAACTTTAACCATTCTGAAAAGATAAAGTACAGTATTTTCACGATTATAAGCCGCACCTGAATATAAGCCGCACTTTTTTTTTTTTTTTTTTAGCGTGGACACATGTGCAACACAGTAACGAGTTAGTAACAGAATCAAGGCAGCGCAGGGTTTGCTGTCAAGTTGCTCAATTTGCAAACAGTTTTCACAGACTGGTGAAGCCTTTAAATGCAGCCACAGGCACCCTCCCCAGGCACTCCCGCCCCTGGCACTGGCTGCCACGGTGCCCTGCCCGCTCAGCAGCAGCAGCGGCTCTCCACACTGTGCGAAGCTGACGGCTCTCCCCCTTGCTGCGCGCTCGAAGCCAGCCGCCCGCCACCTCCTCACGGTGGGAAACCATCTCCAGGTCCCCGCCTACTCAGCTGCGGCGGCTGCTCCTGGGGCTGCGTGCAGCCTTGAGCCGTGCCGCCGTGGTGCCGCGGGCAGCCCTGAGCTGCGC
>VRYO01002184.1:11534489-11550274 GCA_009812075.1 Sialia sialis | reverse complement strand
GATGGATTCTTCAATGAAAAAGGTGCGGCTTATATTCGTGAAATTACTGTAGATACGTACACAGACCTGTTGATTCACCAGACAGCACTGGAAATATAAAAATCCTGGGTTTTGCTACTGCACCCAGAACCACAAGACCACATATATTTATATCTCATTGAAAATTAGAGCAAATTACTTTGCAAGATTTCTTGATGTGTTTCTTCCTTTGTCATGTTTGCATTGCTTTCTGCTATGGTAAAGATAAAGGATTGAAATTTTAGAGTTAAAATTCAAGCTTTAGTTCATCTGAAAACTGAAATGTTTTGAAGAACAATACTTTTAATATATTCAGATTACTGCCAGATCATTCAGAATTTCATCATGGCATGATAGTTTTCTCTTCTGGCAGTAAATTGCCCATATTATGACTTCACCTCTTAAATTTCCTCAAGAGGGTGATTTTCACCAGAAGTGCCGTTTTTTTCCAAGCTGTATTCAACTTAACCATATAATAATTTAGGAATTTAATTTGTTCTGTGTTCTTTCAACTGTAGGTCTCAGCAGTTGAATGGATGGCACCCTTTTTTTTTTCCTTTTTTTTTTTCTTTTTTTTAGCTTGAGAGCATAGAATTTGTTTGCTATGTTTTTTATAGAATTTAAGAATTTAAAAAAACCTGAATCATTAATCCACTTCTATATAAGTGGTTTTGTATATGTTCATAAGTACATATTTATATATATTTTAAAGTACTTATGTATGTGTGTATTTTTTGTTTGAATGTAACCTGGTAGATAGTTTTATTTTGTATTATTATGCAGATGCTGCCTCTAAGAAAAAGCCTTACATGAAAATAATTTTTTTGTGTAAAATAACATAAGCATAGGCAGCCTATTCCACACTTCCCAAATTAGTTTTATGGGCAGGAAACGTGTTCCAGGTTTTCTGAGACGATCACAAAAATGTGAGTAGCTCGGCAGTATCTCAGTGTTTGTTGGAGCAGGGCTGCTGAGTAACCACAAAGGACATCCTGCTAGTTCCAGTGCAGTCTCATAAGGAGAGCAGCTCAGTGCTCTACACACTGTGTTTTGATCCAAGTGTAACTAAGAAATAATTCAGAGGATAGGTGATGGGCATGAAGCAAAAGGAAGTATCTGGGTAGAGGAAAATAGGAGCAGAGAATTGGAACTGTAACTAGAAAAATATAAGAGAACATTGAGGAGAAGTGGGAGTGTACTAAGAGGAATGTAGAGGGGACTGAAAAGGTACTTTGGGGTTCTTTCACCCTGGGGAAGGCACACAGGAAAGCTGCATGAAGTAGCTGCCAATTTGGGCATGTGTTTCCGGGTGGGCAGCCAACACCACTGATGGCTTCACTGATGCTGCTGCAACAGAAGCTTGCATTCCAGGCTCATGAGCTATGAGGCAGTCAGTCATGAGCTGTGTCTTGCCCATGTGAATAGGGATCACTCCTCAATGAAATACTTCCCTTTCTGAAGTAAGAATATGGACTTTGGATTGCCATGAGTGCTGCAAAAGGTGTTTCTGGCAAAGAAATGAGAATGCTACACCAGACTGAAGCTAATTCTAACAAAAAACTGTCTGACAAATTCACTATGTCTCAAATGACACAAAAAACAAGCCATGGAAACTTTTTATTACTCAATGGTGGTATTTTTTATTTCATGCAGCAGTTCAGACTGATTTTTCCTTTTAGGTACAGTAGGATGTGATATTGTGTGTCTTGTGAAAACAGCTGTTGCCTTTGTGCTTGTGTCCAGGAACCAGATAACTTTAATGATTCATGCCTCCTTGCATTGATATACAGGAGCTGTGTCAAGCTCCCTGTACCTGCTGCCCTTCGTCATGTGTTGGGCAGAAGCCCAATAGGGTATGCAAGAACATTTATGATAAATAATGAAGATTCTGTTAAGTCCAAAATTATATTTCCTGCTGAGAAGATGAAGTAGGAAGAGAAAGAGTTTTTCTATTGTGCCTCAAAAGTGCAGAATCACTTTTGGCTGTAGCCCAAGAAATTCTCCTTCATAGAAGAGGTACAGTGAAGGATTAAATGAGGTCATGCTTCCATCTCCCTCGCACCTACTTCATTCTGGTGTGCAAAGAATAAGAAGAGAGTTCTGTATCAAAAGTGTGTAATGGGGAAGAGGAGGAAATAATGGAACCGTAAGGGAGAGGTGGGAGGAGAGTTTCAGACCCTTAGCACCTCCCTCCTGCAGAGAGGTCACAGTAGCCCACAGCAGTCAATCTTGTGAGGATTTTCTGCTTCATGCTGCTCACGCAGTGTCATTATAGCAGTAAACCACTGTGGAGCAATGGCTGGGAATTCAAATAGCTCCGAAGCTGTCTCTTAACTTAATTTTCCATTGCTTACATTAATCTTCCATTTTATGAATGAAGGCAGTTGCTCCACCCAGGACAGGAAATCAAACTTATTACTTTTCAAGACACTATGGAAGAAGTCCAAACACATCTAACAGCGGAAGGAAGCAATATTATCAGCCTTTCTGGCCCATTGATAAAACCATGGAAGGAAATCATTCAGCTTTAAATGAGGAATAGGAAGTCTGAGATAAAATTCAGAAGTTGCCTTGGGAGTTTTCATATCACATAAATGAAAAGGTCGCATTCAATTAACCAAACATCCCAGGCTGTATGAAGGGCCTTATTTGTGACATCAAAGCAGAACTTTTTACAGTTTGTGACAAGCTTCTCCACAGTGGATCACTTTAACATTTTTCTGGCCTGTCTGCTTGATCAAATACCTTTTCTCTAAGCTCCTCTTTATGAAAAAAACTGCTGCAGCCACTCTGGGTTTTTTGTTCCATTAAGGTAATGAAATCAGATTTTTTTGTCACCATTGTACAGAGTATTTTGACAATTTGGTCTTATTTTTAATTCAAAAATCCAATTACTAATATTCAGAGGAAATAGTAAATACAGTTTCTTTGGGGGTTTGTACCTAAGGCGGTATCTCTACTGACAGTATGTCATGCCATATAAAAATAGTAGTTTGAAGTAGCAGTATCTTGCGAATCTCTGCAGTATACCTTATTTTACATAACAGACATGATAGTGCCTTATATTCTTTCTGGCAAACTCGTAATTTGAGATATAGTAAGTTAATTTCAGACAAAATGTGCAGAGCAAAATATACATTTAGAAAAAATCAAAACTGTCGTGTTTCAATCATATGAGTAGTTGGGATTTTGATAAACAGACATTTTTCTTTAGATGTAGAGATCCTGGTTAATGCTAAACACCTGTATCTTCTGCTGCATTAATTTTAATTAATTATGTTAATGCCCCACAAGTGCAATATACACTTTGTATTTTAATAAATTAAATTCTTACATTTGAACTTCACTAAGAGACTTGAAAGTCTGAGCAAGGCCCTGTGGATGCAAGTGCCTTTCTGACTGCTGAGACAAATGAGCACATTGAGTGTGCAGATGGCTAGATTATATAAATGGTGAGTCTGTGCATGCTTAAATCACACAGCAATAATCAAAAACACTGCACTCAATTTAGTATATCTTGAGAGTAAAATGTTTGTTTACTGTCTCTCTGTAAAGTCCAAAAGCATTTTCTTGCCAGACTTTCTCAAACTTGGTCATCTATCTAACGTTGCTTTGTTATTCCAGATGTTCTGGTACTTAAAATTTCCTTTGAATGGATTTGATCTCATCCCTCTATTTTCAGTCTTACAGGTGACAACTGAAGGGCAACTTCAGTTGCCATTATTGGCAGGAAGTTTGAACCATAATTTCTTTATGGGAATTTAAATGTTTTTCTCTGAAGAAATGAGCAGATTGTCTACATATGTCTAGTAGTAAGTATATAGAATAAAGAACTGTATGAGATTCCCATCCTCCTGGAATTAATACTGTGATGGGCACCTGAAAAATGCCCCAGACAGCAGAAAATGTGCTGCTTTCCTACTTAGGATTTTTCTGTTCCAATGAGGCTGAGATGGACTTCTGGCTGTTCTACCTACTTTCTTGTTTACTTATTTTAAAGCTTGTTTTGTTATCGTGGACTCACTATGTGGCTGTTAAGCCTGCTTTATTAGAGTCCTGTTCACTGTGACCTTTAAAGCACAATATGTTACTGCAGCAAAGTTGGTTTTCCAGTAATCGAGATATTAATCAGTTGACATAGCCATGGCTTTTTGCAACTTGCAGAATTTAAGGGGTCATCAGCTGTCTTTGTGCAGGTTTCTGTGTAGTTATGCTGTAGGTGAGCAATACAAGAGTTAAGTCAAATTTCGATATGTTGCTCCTCTATCCTTCTCCTGTAATAACACAAGGACGAAGAAGTGAAACTGCATCATTGAACACACATCAAGACAAAAAGAAAAGCTGAATTCTTATAGACTACAGAACTGTTGTTTTCCATCTGTCAAAATGTGACCATGCTGGTTTTTGGTCATTTTTCAGGCAAAAGAGGTAGAAACCTAAGTATTCAATCATCCCATGCAATCTCCAGTGGAATCAAAGTAAGCTCTATTGGAATGGCAAATCCCACAGACCTAGGTCCAGCGAAGTGATTTCCTCTGCTCTAACAAGCTGCTGTAAAGTATTTTAACTGGTTTTTTGGTACATATTCACACTGCCTCCCACTTGTGGTTGTCTTTAATTCAGGGCAGAATACTAAAATGGAAAGGGAATACATCTGGGCATTCTCTAAACAAGCTTAAATAATCATAGGTATGGTATAGAGGAGACCTTTGCATTGTTTATAGGTGCAACACATATACACGTATGTGTGTGTGTATGTGTCCCCTGATTATTCAGCTTAAACACTGAATAAACTGTCATTAAAGGACTTCCCAAAGTACTTTAAAAAATAAAACTAAAACACAATATAAATGACACACTGAATTTCTGATTATATGATTTACCAGTGACTAAAAAAAAAAAAAATTAGCCTCCAAAACACTGATCCTAAAGCAGGCCCTTGTTTGAGTTTGTTTCATTTGTATGTGTACAGCCTGTTTCAGATGTGATGCTTTTTCAGGCTCATTTTCAGGAAAATTTAATTTGGTATAGCACAGGTTTTAGTCTTCATTTAGGTCAAATTACAATTGAATCTGACAGTAAGAAATAGGTTAATTGCTTTAGACTCAATCTAACAAGATTTAGCTTCTTAAACACTTTTCTTATTGAAAAAAAAATAACATTATTTTCTAGGTGAAGGAGGAGGGATACTTAGTTTTCAGTATCACAATAAAAAACCCTTTAATTTTTAATCTTTTTCTAAAGAGACATTCAAATAATAAGGTATTAAATTGTCAATATAAACCTTAGGTAAAAACCAACCATGGTATAATCTTTACAGCTAATAGAAAACTTCTTTCTGAGCCATTCTTAGGAGCAGCCTAGGTAACCTCTGGAAGAGACAACAATCTTTTGTTCTCTTTTAAAGATTGCAATTTTGAAATAAATACATTTATTTAACATTTCACTTGGGCTCATACAGTCTCACTAATGATCTAGTCATGAATAGAACCAAGGATTGGCCCACTGCTTCTTTGCACTTCTTGTCCAATTGGGAGATGAGAAGAAGGAATACAGCAGAGAGTTCTTGCTCCTCTGGGAATAAGATTTGGCCACTCCAGGTCTCATTGAACCCGAGTTTACTCCACAATAACTAATACCTTTTTGCAGTATGACTTTTACCAGGACGTTGACTCTTGATAATCAAGTATAATAAATAATAGCTCCAAAACTATTATATAGGTAATTTAATCTTTCACATAAATTTCGAAGGTAATCAAATTGTAAAAACTAATAATCCTGATCATTTCCTTTTGGACTTCAAATTACCATTAAAGTTTGTTTTTTATAAAGAGTGGTTGACCTGTTGGTTTTATTATATGTAGATTGTGTATGCTGCTAACTGAAATAAAAGAGATAAGGAAAATGCAAATTTACTATATCATCTGGACTTGTACATAAGAAGTTTTATAATAGGTGTTTCCAAATTTATTGCTTCCTGGCAATCATTACTGGAATAACTCTTGCAGAGCACTGATGGAACATCCATTGATGGATGTATCACAACGTAATTGCAGCCTTGAGATCTAAAGGGAAGGTCATGTTCTGGCTGATTATGTATCTGTTTTACAGAGAATGCAGTTCTCTCTTCTGAGAAAGCTAAAGCTTTGTTTCCCATCCAAGAAGATATCTAGAAACCAAAAAAACTTTGGAATAATATTTGAGATTAAGAGCATATAAAAAATGGAAGAAGCATGAGAAAAGGTACATGGGGGAGAGAAAATGGATACTGTTTATCTCAGCGTGGCATCTGAGAACTGGATTTCTGTCTGTGTGATTACAAGAAAGTCACTTACCTCTCTTGTCCTTCTATTGCCACCATAGCCTCTTATTTATCTGCATTTAGGATTTCAGTTTTGTGGGACTGGAAATATTCATTTGTGCAGCCCTTAAAGCATAAATCTCACATGCAGCCTCTGCATGTTGCTGGAATACCAACATTGATATTTCTCTTATGAATCAAAAGAAGTAATTTGATCCCTTTGCTGTAATTTCCTCAACTTTAAAATGGGACGGTAACTCACAAGTGGGTTATGATTAACTGATTATTGCTAATGAAATATGTTTAGTTTCTCATACAGCTTTTAAGGAGACCAAAATATTGAGGAAATTACAAATGTATTGCAGTTAGTTTTCTTTTATTCATTCACGTACTCTATATGATTGACTTTAAAAATGCACTTTTGGTCAACCAGAGAATAGTTTATGATGTCCTGTGTCAAATCAGAGGATCCTCCTCTACCATTCAGGAGTGACAGTGTGTAAACAACTGTAGAGTTACCTCAGAAGACTAGGGATCCTTCTAAGAATGAAACCCAAACTAGCATGTGACTTTCCTAAAGGATACTGGGCAAGCACAACAGAAGCCTGTTCAATCAAGAAAATGAAACCATTTTGTGTCAAAAGCTGACTCATTTTAGCAATACAAGGCATTGGATTTGGGCTGGCAGTCCAGTGATAATATTATCACAGATCCACAAGGAACGATCCAGTCTTTTGTCTCTCAGGAAACCAAGAATTAGAGAACCTTGCTGTATACTGTGTAAGGAATACAGAGAATTTTAGTGCAGGAAAGTATATGGAGAGGCCCGTGTGGAAGGGTCAGAAAAATCCATTTTTCCCAGGAATCCAATAAATAAAAAGTGAGATAATAAATAAAACAAGAACCTGCAAGCTTTTACCATGGATGAAGGATTAAAATCTCTTTTTTCCAAAACATTTTTCCTGAGAATGGTAGTAACTTCTAACCGTGAATAGAAAAGCTCTTTAGAGATGCTGGTGAATGGTCAAGTGGCTTAGTGGACAGTGGGAGTATATAAGTAAGAAAACAGCTAGACTTTTAAAAAAATTTAGGAATTTTGATTTTCATATTTTTTTACAAGATTTAAAGTCTGACTGGAAATTTATTATTATTGTTACCTAAAATATTTAGCAATTCATAGGATTCTGTTGATTTCAGGTGTGTCTAATTAGACAAAAGCTTTTCAGTGACAGAATGCTTCATAAAGACTTTTCAGTCAGAAGAATTCCATATTTGTTTCCCATTTGTATTGCTAAAGGAAACTGTCATGCTATATTTATATTTGCATGTGTATGCATCTATGTGCATACAGTGAATTTAGAAATACAATAACCCTGCAGGGATGCTGAAAATATTGAGATTGAAGAAGAGAGAAAGACAAACTGCCTGAACTGAAGAAGCGGTTCATTTTACTCTGTGCAGGTAGGCAGGAAAGGGAGTTCAACGTAAGCAAAATATTTCATTTGTTGTTGAATCCACAGATGAGTTATTGTAGGAAGCATTCTCCAAAGCATGCTTACATGGGAGATGGGGCACGTGGTACTGATTAGATTGAGTATCAGCAGGGCAGTTTTATTACACAGAAACAGGACAGTTTTAAAGCTGCAAACGTTTCAGTGTTGGAAGGCTGTTCCTTTAGCATTTCCTGCCTTACTGGGAATTCACGGGGCTATGCACCTTCTCAGAAAGGGCTCAACACATTTTAGCTTTGACAGATATTATAGGTGGAAAGATTCAAAGCTTGAGATAATGTTTTTTTTTTAACAGTCAAACATGCTGGAAAACCAAGGAGAAAGTATGCCTCACATTCCACTGAAGTCAGTGGCTTCCGTTTCTTTTTGAAGTTCAGATCACTTCCAGCTCCCTCTTGCAGGAGAGAAACAGTCTGTGTCAGTCTGTGTTGTCTGCCTTTATTAATGGGCTCATCCATGGACACTGAATTTAGCCCTCTCAGAGAACGAATGCTGCTCTCTTCTGCTGTGCCCACTCACTGGTTGCCTTCCTTACTATAAACCAATAGATTAGCAATGAGAAAAGAATGTACAGGCTGGGGTTTTTTTTTTCATATTTGGCCTTCTTGTGCAGTGCCACTGATTTGGTTTACACTCTTTTTATCTAGATGATACCTAGACATTTAGTCTGTGGAATGTTTAGTTGGATTTACTCAGATAAGTTAGATCTATAAAAGCATGAGACAGAAAAATTTTGAGCATATTTATCTAAAAATGTCAGTAATTAAGACTGTACAGTGTTGTTATTCTTAAGAGTATGTCCTGAGTGGGAGGGGAGGGGAGGGGAGGGGAGGGGAGGGGGTAATGAATAAAGACATAATGAATGCTAACTTTTGGAACAGCTGGGCCAGTGCTGGGGCCATAAAACTGACAGATATCTTTAGACCCGACAGGCTCCTGTGGGAATCAGTGGCAACATCATTAATATTGTGACATCACACAACGAACTCCATAACAGCCTTGGTTGAGGCACTCATCTCTTGGTAAAGCCAATGGGGTCTGCCAAGTATGACCTTTGCTGGGATCTTTTACTACCCCAAGCAACACTAGTTGTCAGGAACTGCTAAATGGTAGTTGTTGTTTCTAGCAAAACTTCTGTGCATTATGCTGATGAATGTGCCTTCACTTACCACACTGAAAATAACAAAATAACAAACTGTGTATTTCAACATCATCATTTCATACTAGTCATAGTTCTGACCACACTCCTGTTTTCCTGGTCTCAGCAATTTCCTGGGTGTTGCTCTCAGGAAGTACAAAGACTGATGCTCTGTCAGCACAGCAACAGAGTATTCAGGACACCTTTACTATTTTGATTTGTATTGCACTGCTTTTCTATGTACATTCAGGAACTTCCAATGTATTTTCTTAGGAAATGTGCGGCATAATTTGGGCCCATTTTTCATGAGCCTTCATTGCTAGTAGACAATAGCATATGGTAGATTCATCTGAGATCTTGTTACATTTCCTTATACTAACATTTTGTGAAGCAAAAAATAAATACAGTAATTTCACGATTATAAGCCGCACCTGATTATAAGCCGCACTTCCGGGTAGCTGGGAAGACCACGGGATTTGTCCATATATAAGCCGCACCCGAATATAAGCCACGCCCTTTTTTTTTTTTTTTTTTTTTAACTCCGCTCGGCAGATGGTGCGGGGCGCTCTGGCCCGGCCCCACACAGCCCGGCTTCCCAGCGTCACCCCGTTCCTGGCGGTCCCACGCTGCCGCTGGCTGCCGGGGGCACGGGGGCCACTCCGCACATTTCCAGCCCCTGTTGCCGGCGATCCCGCGCTGCCGCCGGCTGCCGGCAGCACAGGGGCCGGCCCGCCCACTTGCCACTCTGCTTGGCCAGCTCTCACTTCCGGGTTGGCGTTTCGCTGGGATTTGTCCATAGATAAGCTGCACCTGAATATAAGCCGCACCACTGGGGTAGGCTGGATTCTTCAATGAAAAAGGTGCGGCTTATATTCGTGAAACTACTGTAACTTTGACACACACACAAGAAATGTTGGTCTGCAACAGAGGTCAATATAAGCCTAAAAAATTCCTCTTGGTTTTACTGCTGGCATTGTCATTAACAGTGTTTTGTGCCCGTTATCTGGTCAGATTAATTATTTTTCTGTTATTTCAAGACATTCCAGTACATTAAGCTTTAAGTTGTCATTGATGTGTATGCAGTTTACGAAATAATGTTACCATTACCTCACCTTTTCACTTTGCAATGGGATATACTCCCTCTGAGCATTCTGCCCTGCAGTATGACAATATTCTGTACTCCTCTCCATGATCTTCCTTCAGTAAAATCTATGTCTAGTTTCCAGAGTAATTTAACTACTGTGCTGAAACCATTGTTGCTGATTTCTTTGCATGTCTGCTGAGGATTAGTGTAAAAGATTATTTGGAGTTAATAAACAGAACTTATTTCCCATGTAATGCCTGTTCAGACCTTGACTTTTATGTCTGTACCCTAAAACATTATGCAGGAAGACAAAAATATTGTTCAAGTTAATAAATTACCATTTGTCTATAAACTTCCATTCTCAAATGAGTAGACATTACATGCACCTACACTAAGCCCAAAATCCTTAATAATTTAATATGCTTTAAATTGTACTGCTAATCCATCCACACTGGTACACTGACTGTGGCTTTAAAATTCACATAAATTTATCTCCAAGCTAATCTAGTCCATGTCACACTTCTAAAAATTTATTATCATTCCATACAGGCATCTCATTGCTGTAAAGAATCCTAACAAGCTGCTTAAGAAAACGTTTAAAGTAACTTGAGAAAATCAACACATTTCTCTTACTAGAATCTTATCCTCTAAACCTTCCTTAATGTAAACCAATTTTTAAAGCCATGTTTTCATTATAGTTCAAATCTTCACTGGGATGTAGGTGAAGATACAATTTCTCATGCCTGTTTTAATATTTCTGACCTGACTATAGTCTTGAAAGTCAGACAGACTTGTAAAGCAAGTGACATTCAAGCTGTGAAGGCAGATGGTACCTACAGGCAGGTGGATGGATAGATGGGACACACTCTGATAGCATAGAAATTGAATTGAGGAAGCCCTGTGCATTTTATATATCACAGACCCTTTGCAATCTCCTGACCTTACTGTCTGAATTCGAAATGTGTTAGAATTTCTAGTTCAGAGTTTGTTTACAGCACTGGCTTCTTTTTTCTTGATACTTGTTCAAGGTTGCAAAGATCTGCCTTAAAATAAAAATTAGAGCAAGTCCCTTGTGCACATTTCTGTCTCCTTTCTCAAATGAGATCAGACAGAAATCAAGTAACACTGATACTTGGAGTCTTAGTTGCATACAGAACATTGCTGAATACACTAGGGCACCAGTGAGTGCTGCTCTGGGTGCACAAGGGTCCCGTCATTCCTCCTGGCAAAGGACTGGCCCTACAATCTGAGTGAAACCGCTGGGAAGAGATGCGTTCCTTGCAGAACTCTCTGTGAGAGCAGAAGTTTGTACTCAATGTGCATAGACAACTTCACAGATCAATGACAAAATTTCCTTGGCTCTCAGCAGCCTTCATTGTTTGGAGCATCTAGTGCAAATAATAACAAAATTCTCTGTCGCTATTAATTATCAGGCTATTGCATAGTCCACAGCCCACTTTAAAATTATCATAATCTGTTCTTTCTTGGCAGTAGAATGTAGAAAGGTGTGTTCAATCACTGTCATTATACCTTCTTGTCTTTGTGCTTGAAACTGAAAAATAACTTGGAAGTGCTTATTCTACTTCTGTACTTAAGTGCCACATAACCTTATTCCAAATCTCTGATAATAGAAAAATAATTCACTTTTCCAGTCTTTTCCTTTTGCTTTAGTGATATTTGTGAGACATGCACAAAGGTACTGTCTGTATTTGAAG
Source organism: Sialia sialis (assembly GCA_009812075.1). Lineage (NCBI taxonomy): Eukaryota > Metazoa > Chordata > Aves > Passeriformes > Turdidae > Sialia > Sialia sialis. The sequence continues at coordinate 11,538,507 of VRYO01002184.1, read as the reverse complement.
AGATTTTCAAACTTCAGTAGTACTAATATTCTTTTGTTTTCATGGCTAGGATGTCATACTCAGACTTAATATACTAAAACTCCATAGGTCTGTGTGGCCTTTTGGGGACCTAAAGAAAAAATTTGATTTTACAGAACAGTCCCTCATAATGTCCTTGAAAATATCTAACATTTTCTGCAATCTGCTGAATTGCAAAAAGGAAAAATATTCTACAGTGCTGTCAGATCTTAAATACATAAATATTCTTCTTCCTTCTCCTTTTGCTCTTTCTGTCTCAAAATGGTTTGAATAACAGGCAGGAATCTTCACTAAAGACACAAACATCATTTCATTCTCCTTCCAGAGGAATCTGTTTGATTGTTCACAAGTTCTCGAAATTATTTCATCAAAGATCCACCAGATTGCAACAGGCATCCCACTTGGACTCCATGAGGCTATCGGTTCTTTTGTTGTTCTATTTATAGAGTGCTGTGCTTGGAATGAAATTATTTCTGTTACTGTTAATTACTGTTACTAGTTTTGCAGAGGGATGCAGCTGTTTTTAGGAAGCCCGAAGACTTGGCTTACCTGGCGGTTGCCAGTGGCAAAAGGAGTTTGCAAGAACAACTTTAGATGAAGTTTTGATAAAAGCTTACATAAAGTTTCATTACAGTAAAGCTTTTAAACTCTTACCAGTGTCCTAAGACAGGCCTGAAAGGTTTTACAAGATTTGAAAATATGAATGCTTTCAGGTCCCTATCTACGGTGAATAAAGGTGCTCTAAGTTTTGGTAGCTCTGGGACAAGTAATTTGGATGCCTGCTATCCAGGGTCTTATAAGCCCTCTTTAAGACCTCTTTACTGGAAGGCAGCAGAGCAGTTTTTTTCTCCAGACTGAACAATCCCAACTCTCTCAGCCTCTCGTCACAGAAAATGTGCCTGTCTTTCAATCACTTTGTCTTTTCTATATTCAATCAATTTAAAGATCAACGTCAATAAGTTCAGCAGCAAAACTACACTTGAATGATGGCAACATAGGTTATCTGCTGTTTATCTTAGACTGTGTTCATTTTCACCACGGTTTCCCCTTTAAAAATCCTTGAGTTTAGTGATGTTTAATTAAATACCATTTTTGGAGGAATAACATTTTGGGTGACGTATTATGGTAAGTCCACACTGTTCATTAAAAAAGATGACTTTAAAATTGACTTTATGGTATTCATTATTCTTCTGTTTAGGTCAAAAGAGGAAGCAAATCTGTTATGAGGCATCAGCAAGTCCAGTATGCACACAGCTGAGAGGAAAGCAGGTCATTCTCAAGGACCTGCTTGTGTAGAGTTTCATAAAACACACCATTTCTAATAGTGCATGCTGTCAGATTAGTTGTATGTTGTGGGCAGTTTAACATGCTGAGTATGATCATTCATGCCAGTTTCTCCTGTGCCACAAACAGTACTTGTAAAGAAAAAATTAAATGGATAATTGTCTGGTAAGTTCTCTCTCTGCTAACTAGATTTCCCATCCATTATGCACTTTACTGACTCTATTATTTATTACCCACTGTAATATACTTTCCAATCAATTTTTTTCAGGATGCAATTTGATCTACTGTTTTCATTACCTTCACTCCTGGTGCTTATCAGCTACAGTTCATAAAACATCTGTTTGTATGGGTACAGTTTGTTCTCTAATCTCTTCAGAGATATTGTATGACTGTCATCAATTCCCACATTTTCTTCTTACATATAGTTGTGTGGTGATTTCATCAACCCCCAGCTTCAAAGCTTGCCTGTGTTTAAATGTTTTTCAAGTTTACCTCTCCATTTCTAAGTACAGTAATTTCACGTTTATAAGCCGCACCTTTTTGACTGAGTTTTCGACCTGACCCTGGAAGTGCGGCTTTTCATCGGTGCGGTTTATATATGGACAAATTCCGGCGAAAGGCCAACCCAGAAGTGCAAGATGGGCTGGCCCAAAGCGGAGTGGGGCCGGCCAGAGCTGGATCCTCCCTGGGGAAAAAAAAAACCAAAAAACAGAGGAGTGGCTTATCATCCAGTGCGGCTTATTTATGGACAAATCCCGTGGTCTTCCCGGCTACCCGGATGTGCGGCTTATAATCAGGTGCGGCTTATAATTGTGAAATTACTGTACTTTCCCATCACATAATGTTGGTTCATTTCCTGTTGAGTATCTTCTTTACTACAGTCCTCCCAGTTGCTCAACCCCTGTACATGCTGCTTCATTCATCAAGTATTCATATTTCACTGCTTCACATGAAACATTCCTTAATAACACTTCTAATAAACATGTTTGTTCTTTCCCCACAGCTATGACTCTCTAAGGTCACTCCCCAGCCCTGACTGTTGTGACATATTCCACAATTTCTGTGATCTAGAATTTCCATGTCTCTTCTCCCCCACAGTTTATATAGAATGTATTTGTTATCTCATGTTCTAAGCCTGGTGATTAGGCTGGATGCTTCCACTGTCTCTGCCATATAATTTGATCTACTAAACATTACTTTCCACCTCCCCTTACTTAGGCATCTGTAGCTCACAGTGAACCACCTTGAACTTGACCTTTTTGGAGATGCTACAGGCCCTGTAATTCTGAGTGGAGTTACCCAGAGCTGCAGGGGAACCCTGCACACTATGTAGGAAAAAAATGCTCAAACCTAAGGACAGAAACTTGTGACATTGACAGAAAATGTGACATTTTCAGGTATTTCAAATCCTAAAGAAAATCCCTGATGACAAATGTAACAAGCAATTGTTTTTGTCAGACATTATGACAATTATTGAGCAAACATCTATTTCTCCAGGTGGAATATGTATGACAGCTGGTGGGTCCAGGTGCATCGCTCTGGAATAAATCAACAGAGCATTGGCATGTTGGTTTAGTCCTGCCTGTTTTTATGGTATTTAAGCCAATTTCTTGGGTGTTCTTCTCTCAATATTTAAGAAACTTTTTTTTTTTGCACAGTTGTGTATTAATGCTTTGAAATGTAAATAATAAGAAGAAGACTTATAGTGAATCTTGACAAGAATTTAGGGACACGGCCTGTTATAATTCTACGAGCACGTTCACTTTGATTCCTTAAACCACCATTACAGGAGATTCTCACATTTCCTGTACTTTGTTTTTTAGATATACTGAAGTGGTACAGAAGTAAATAGAGCATTTTATCTAAAGATAGCTTGTCTGTATCCTAATTTTCCTGGTCGGGACACTATGCCCAATGTCTGAAATGAAGTCTGAACCTTTTAGAGGACATTGTCTACTTTCTGAGCACTGAACAAGGGTTGACAGTAAATGCCACCTATGTCCCTAAATAAATTGGATGGATTTGGCTGAAGGTTTAAATGTGTGAGGTTCTGTAGTCTTTTACCAGGACCCTAAGTCCTCACACATGATCTGCTCTAGTGCCTAAAAGGAAATAATATCTTTCATTATCCCTACAAAATAATCTTGAGATATAAATCCAAAGATTGTCTAGGAAATCTCTTATGTTTGGTCTTTTTTCTGAAAACAACCTTCATATGCTTAAACCTCTTCACTGGAGAAAAGCTACATGAAGAAATAGTACTTTTAAAGATGATGATTCCTTTTCTTGCTTTGACATAAACTCTGAAGGAATGCAGGAAAACGATTTTTAAACTGTCATAGGGCTTGTTTTTTTCTGAGTTTTTATCTTACTTGTCTGTTTGTTGATAACATCGAAACTATCCTTATAAATGACTCAAAGCTTGTGTTCCCCCACTACTTACTACTATGGTTTTTAAATATATTCCTCAGACTAGTGCAATCATGGGAGTTAATTATCAGATCTAGCGTTCTTTGGTATATCAGTATTTACACTGCAGCAATGCAGAGTTTGTTATTAATAACTGCAGTGGCAATGGGAGTTCATCCTACTGAGTATTCGGTAAATGCAGTACAAATGCTGCAGGACCATTATAAACAATCCATTCCAAAGGCTGTAACTTGTCAAAGAAAAATAGATTAGGCTTGTTATAAATGACCCAAACCAGCGCTGGGAG
>VRYO01002184.1:11515426-11530214 GCA_009812075.1 Sialia sialis | reverse complement strand
TCCCTGGCTGTATTTAAAAAAAGACTGGACGTGGCACTTGGTGCCATGGTCTAGTGGAGATGCTAGGGCATGGGTTGGGCTTGATGATCTTGAAGGTCTCTTCTGACCTAGTCATTCTGTGATTCTATAATTCTGTGATTTGATCGATCTTAAGCACTCCCACAAACCAGTTAATTGTTGTACCTCCCAGGACCCAGCATTCTGGCTTTATTATTGAGCTAAACACAGACTGAGCTCAGAATATGCTACAAGCTGACCTGACCTAACAATTTCAGAGAGCACATAAACTACAGTTCCAGCCCTGCAGGCTTTTTTCATCTGAGTGAACTCTGCACAGAAGTTCTGTTAAATCTATAATGTGCAGTAGTTAGTGCTTCATCTGTAGCCATAATTATTAATTTAAAAAAAAAGAAAATGAATGAAAATTTACTTTAAATTTGCCTGTTCTCAAAGGATGTCTCTTTTTTAAAAGGAAAAAGATATTGGAGGAAAAAAACCCCACAAATATGTTTATCTGGCCTTATGTTTTACATATACATGATCAGATTTTCTCAAGAGGTCAAATAATGCATCATTACCTAATGAAATGAAGAGGATTTTAAAATTTCTTTAACAAGCAACTGTGGTGACACTTTGAACTAACCTGTTCTGAAAATTCATTTCCACTTGGGACTGCTTTGAATGGAGTAAAATGGAACAGTTATTTGTACTTGATCTCAGCATATCCCATTAGATACAATTACCACTACAATATATGATATATAGTAAGTCCTGTTTTTCTTTAAAAAGCAAGGGAGGTATATATCAGCATAAGAGTCATTGCATTCTTCCAGTTCTGGTATAGCAGAAATTTGAGGTGGAGTGCTTAGAGTTGAAAGTCCCCATGGGACTGTAACAAGAACAGGTACTGACCTGGTCCACCTTTTTTTTATGCCAGGAACTGGCCAAAATAGGCTTTCTTAAGTCAACTGTAGTTTAGTAAATCCCAAATACAGCTTTAGCATTGATTTTTCTTAATCCTGCCTATGAGTGAACATCTGGGACCTACTCTCAGTTCTCATTAAAATCAACAGATCAAATCTTTGAGTCCTCGTTCAGCTCTTGCAAAACCCTCAAACACTGAGTCATGATCCAGTTTCACAAGAATCCCATTAATCAGAGTCTCTCTGGATTTGGCCAGTGTCGGTTGCTTCCCTTGTTTTAGGAGATAGTTCATCACACTTATGCATCACATTACTGCACTCTCTAGTAATTTTATCAACAGTTGAGAGTCCTGCCTTTCACAAGAACCCCTCACTATTCACAAAGATGTTCAGTCTTAGAGAACAGCCTAGCCTCAAGACAGCCTTTGCAGATGCTGCTTTAGCAGCTTGAAAGCTGAAGTGTTGTGTGAATTGCTGTCCTCGAGGGACACTGTTGACATCAGAGTTCTGCTGAAGCTTTGGCAGTCCGACTTTGGGAGCAGGGATGCTGCATGTCTGGGAGCACCGCGTGGCCTGTGAAGGCTGAGGAGCCTCACAAGAGCAGTCAACCTACCAGCTTAATTCAGTCACTGACACAGGCCATGTAGTAGTGCTTTGGTCTCATTCATTCAGTAGAATGGCTACAGAAATTTGAAAGATTTGCCTTCTGCTGCCTCCTGGACTTGCCCTTCAGTGTTGGTTACAATGCTGCAGTGGCATTTTGAGGCTGCAGGGTTCAAGAGTGTTATGATTCCAGTGATGTAATGTATATTTCAAATCAATAAATTAAGAAGTATTGTAGTTTGTTGGGCTCTCTTAATAGATAATTTTCAACTGAAGTCGTTCAGTGTTGATTGCATAATCTTAGAGGAAAATAAATTATGACCCACTGAAAGTTACAAATCCATTAATCCAAGTCCAGCAAGACTTTTTGCAAAACTAAGACTATTCATTTTATCAAGGATAATCAGGACCCAAAGGCCTAATTTTAGTCTGTAATTGAGGTAATTACAGAAATGTCAGAGTTTGCTGTGAGCAAGGTTAATTTGAAAAGTGGCCTGGCTAAGATGCAGCCTGTCTTCATTTTTGCATAGGTCTTAATACAAATGTGCATGATTGTCACAGAAGGTTTCTATGAGAAAATGTGAACTCTTTACCTTACTGGAGATTGAATTCCATTTTCATTCAATGGTCATTCCTTCTCCAGTATCAAATAATTTACAATAAAAATCTATGTAGTTTGTCAGTGATACTGAAATTATTCAGTTCTTTGTTATAAATTTTAATTTATTTTAATCAATGTCTGAAAACAGATGAAAATATGGCCTAACCCGGATAGCTGAGTGCATTTCTGAAATCTTAATACATCCTAACTTCAGTAAAGCTATTTTTAGGTTTTTTGAGTAAATTTGACTGAAGTTCTGAAGCAGTCACTTCTTAGAATTCCTCCACAGAAATAGAGAAATATATAACACTATTCGCTATTTAATTGTGGTTACAATTTTAATTCATCTTCCCTAGCATCAGCTCTTTGGGGAGATTTCCAGCAGCATTGATTTGAAAGGGTGGCAATATTGATTCTGGAAGGAAAGCCCCGTCCGCAGCCGGACCTTGTTTTAGGCAGAACGCTCCTCAGGGCACCGCGGCGGAACGCTTCCGGCGATGGACGCGCGGCCGGAAGCGATGGATCAGTGCACTTCCGGCGCCCTCCCGCCTCGCCGCTCCATGGCCGCGTCCGTGGTGAGTCCAGGCCAGTCCGGGAATCGCCAGGAACCGCGGCCGGGGGGAGGGGAGCGCGGGGTGTCCGCCTCGGGAGGGTGCAGCATATCAGAGGGCGGGCGTGGGAGCGCGGGGAGGCTGCGAGGAGTGTCGCCGCTGCTTGAGAGACGGAACGGGCAGGGCGGGGGTGTTGCGGCGTGTTGCGGCTTCAGCGTCCTCGTTCCTGAGAACAGAGAAGAGTTCAGTGAGGCCCTCGGTGGCAGCCATATGGGTTGGAAAACTGCTTGGAGTTGCCGCCAGAGTCTTCGAGAAGCTGATTTTGGGGTTGGTTGTTGCTTGGAAGGAGGGTTTCTGAGTGAGGTGGTTGGACGTTGGAACCCAAAGGAGCTGTGATCGTCTCCATGCTCGGAGATGTCCAAACGTGGCAGGAGACGGGACAGAGGACACGGAGCTGTCAGAAACAACCTGGATCAACCTTTGGAGTCAGTTCTGCTTTGAAAAGGGATTAGGACCAGATAACGTCTAGAAGTTTCTTCCAGCCTAAACTGTTGACAGAGTTTAAAACTGGTGCTTATGGCTGTAAACACTGACAGAACTTTTTTTCCTATTAGATTTCTGTTGCAGGCACCCCCATCAACTCATTCCAATCTCCTGATATTTCTCTAGTGCCCAAGCTCATGCCCATTCCATCTGTTGGGAACTGAACGAAAATGTTTGGTGCTTGCTGGGAAGAGTTGGTGTGCAGTGAAAGCTGGCTGAGGGCTCACAGGCTCTGGCTGGCACAACAGGCAGAGCTGTAGTCACTGTTCCCTGGGCAGGTCTGACACTCCTGTCTCCAGAATTTCTCTGGGGACTTTTTGGGATTGGCATTAGCCTGTGAGTTCGGGAATTGCTGGGGAAGGTAGGAGGAAGAAGAGCAGTTTGTGTCCTTGCAGGAGGAGAGAAAAGATAGTGCACAGAAACATGTTCGGCTTTATTGAATAAAGGGATTATTTGATAGGCCTTAGTTACTTTTCAGATTGAAGCTTTCTCTGATTATGAATATTTTTTGTGTTAATACTGGAGGAATTCCTGGTGGTTCTGGAATATATTTACTAAAAACAGCCAAGTAAATACAAGCAGTGAAATGGTTCAGCACTGATTGAGTTGCAGATACTGTGAGTATAATAATGAAATGATAAATAATAACATTTTCAACAATTGATGACAAGAGAACCAAATGCAGGTTTATGGACAGGAAATTCAGAATCTGCTTTCCAGGATATCCCAGTTCAGGGTCTGTAAGAGATCAAGGCCCAAACAGATGAACAAACTGAGCAAATAACCCAGTGAGATCACAGTGCAGTGGTGGGACAACAAAGGCTGTTACCTGGGGATGAATGAAAGTAGAGAGATGTAAGGAAAATGTAAGGTGTGAGGAGAATTGTTTGGTTTTGACCTGTGTATATAGCGCTGATTGATACTAGAAGGAATGCATCCGGTTGTTGGTGTTCTCTCTTTTACTATATTTTATATTTCTGTATGTAAAAGCATGTTAAAAATGAGACTTGGATGGCAGTGGGATGGGGTTCTTGCTAATTCTCAGAAGTACCTTAATAAATCTTGTTCCTTATTTCAGAACAGCCATCACAGCAACAACTGTTTTCTTTGAATAATTGCATGGCCACACTACCTATCTGTAGCCCATTTACCAATGTAAATATTTGCAATTTAAATACAATAAATATATCAGCATTCAAAACTAATGCTGAAACTGTCACCTGCCTAACAGCTGATACTTCTGCGAGTAGAAAAGGAGTTTAGAAAAAATTTCAACATTTTTTGATGTCATCTTTTAGTGAGGATGGAAAAGACCAGTCAAAATGACTTGCAGGAGAAATTGAGTCAATGATTAGGTTGCATAACTAAAGAAATTTGATTTCTTCCCTCCAGGATTTCAAAACCTATGTGGATCAAGCTTGTAGAGCTGCAGATGAGTTTGTCAACATTTACTATGAGACAATGGACAAAAGAAGAAGGGTATGTAGCAGTTTTGACAATAGTTAAAACTGTCTGGGCACTTTTTGTTTGCATTTCTAACTGTCATTACACAGAAAGCACCTGAACATTGGTTACCATGTGCTTGGTAGAAGAGGGCAGCTGCTCTTCAGCCTGCCCTGCAGAGCATTTTGTGCTCCTGTGCAGCCTTGCCATAAAAGGGGCTGTTCAGAGAGTGCCTTAGACTTCTCATGACCCTCATTCAGTTGATGTGCAGGTATATCTTGCAGGTGCAGGATTTGGTCAGTACAGGGAAGCAGACCTTGCTTTATTTTCCCTTGAGGTGAGGATTTAGCTTCTTTTTTCCCAAACTTCTTTCAATAGCAGTTACCACTTTTGGTTCTAGGGTTCTTTGGAGTGCCTGAAGTGTCTTGGAGACAAGTCTTTGAAATTTTAAATGTACTGTAGTTGCAGTTTGTTATGTGAAAGTAGCAGCAGTCCCAGGTTACTCCACAGTCACTTTGCACATGAGTAAATTGGACAGGGATGTGTTAACACCTTAAAGGAGAGTTGGGCAGTTACTTAGATTATTAAGCATTTGGGAAGTTCTGATATGCTGCTGTCCTTTTCAAGTTTCACTTTTTCCTGTCTTGTTCACTTATTTTTATTAACCTGAAATTTTAATTTCCTGACCTGACCTGTGTTGTGTGCACACTCTCCCTCTCCGAAGGGAAAAAAAAAGAAAATCAGTGATAAACTTACTGTGGAAAGGTAGCACTGGGGTTAGCAACTTCAGTTCTGTCATTACTTTTGTTAAGGGGTATTATCAATATTTGAGACATGAGTTCTGCCACTCATAAAAGAAAACATGTTTGTTAGTTTTAATTCTTGATCAGGAGCATTGGTTATTAAGAGGAGCTACTGTTTCAGGAAGGCATTTTATCTGTCAAAGTAAAAGAAGAAATCAGTAATTTAGAGTGTAAGTTTTGTATGTTGTCTATTGTATGTTTACATATTTTTCCTAAATGTATATTTTCATACTCACTCAGGCTTTAACCAGACTGTATTTGGACAAAGCAACATTAGTTTGGAATGGAAATGCAGTGTCTGGGCAAGAAGAACTAAATAAGTTTTTTGAAATGTTGCCATCAAGTGAATTCCAGGTTAATGTGTTGGATTGCCAGCCTGTTCACGGTAAGGTTGTATTATAATTTATTTAGCTATTTTTAATTTTTTCATAACTATTGAAAGTGAGCAATTATAATAGTGCTTTTAGAGAAAATACCAAGGGTTGAAATGTCAGGTTGTGCTTAAACAAAGCACAAATCAAGAGATGTAGCAACTATACACTTTTTTTCATGCCTGGGAAAATACTTTTTGAGATCATATTCAGATGTGATCTATTTTCATGTATGGAAAACATTTGGCTTATCAGGTTATGTTGTGCTTGGGAGACCCCTATGGTGGCCTCTTGACTTACCTGCGGTATAATGTGGAACAAATCGTTATTAATCTGTATGTACTTTGATTTCTTTACATCTAGAATAGATGTTAAGTTTTTTAGATTTCTGATTAACAACTCCTAAAGAAAGGTTTACATAATTGAGAAGTTAATAAATTGCTTCTAATGGATAATTTGGGAATAAAAGTAAGGGAAAAGCCTGTGGTCAAACAGGCTTGCTTTGCTCTGCTGTGAAAAAGATAAAAATTTTAACAACCGAGGAGAGTAGTATATGCAAGTTGCTAAATAATCTGTATGTGTGTATATGTCAAGTAATGAGAGTTTATTCTAAGCACAAACGGAGGTGTTTGTCAGTGCTCTAAAATGAAGAGCGGGAAATGAAAATGGCAAAGCCATTGCCAAGCTGTGTTGGTAACCCACCTCTGTCCGTGTAGAGACTCTGCACCAGAGCTGCACTTCCCTGCCTTTACCCAGCTGTTAGCCTGGCATAGTGTAACCAGAGTTGAACCAAGCTTCTGTGTACATTTCCTGCCTCTTTACCTGCTAGTTTTTGTTTGAGTTGTTTTCTTCATCATTTCATACCTCCTTGTGAAGAGCAAGCTACTCAAGGCCAGACAACAGTCCTCGTGGTGACAAGTGGGACTGTCAAATTTGATGGGGATAAGCAGCGCTACTTCAATCAGAACTTCCTGCTGACGGCACAGGCCACCCCCACCAACACCGTGTGGAAGATCGCCGGGGACTGCTTCCGCTTCCAGGACTGGGCCAGTTAGCAGGGCCTGCCATGGGGAGTGACCTCTCATTCGGCACCAACAAGTCCACTCTGCAGGCAGCTGTTCCCACGCACGGAATGCACGCACTCTTTGTGTTGCGTCTGTTATGGACGGTCTACAGATGTTTCGGGATTGATTCCAGTGACCACAGCTTTAGTAATAAAATGTGAGAGGTCGCTCATGTTAGTTGAATTTAGTAAAGTGCTAAAGGCAGCGAGCTATATTTGAATCATTCCTAAAATGCCTTACATGCAGCTATGCTGCCACTGCTGAGTGCTCAAACTGTTCTGTTTGAGCACAAAATCCTATTCATATAATTTTGACCAAACATAATTTTTTTTCAACTTGAAAAGATCTGTTTTTACAGTAGCATCTTCTCTCTTTTGAAGAAGATGCTTGTGGCATGAAGATGTAATTTTGAAAGCTCCCTACTCCCGGTTGTAAGAGGCTGGGAAGGATTGCTATGGTTTCTGTGTAAGTGAAAGGAGCAAATACATGTCTCTGAATCCATTAGAAAGGTAATGTTTACCTTCTCTGATGCCAAAGGACTGTATATCTTTGGGTTTCCTCTAGGTCTGAGCTTCCCAGACTTTTGTTGTTAATTCCATGCATTCATATGTAGGGCATGCTGAATGATTCAGAGCTCCTGTGCCAATAACACTTCACATGCATGTGAAGGACTTCAAACGGATTATTTTTATTTTGAGGTCTTACAGTGGCCTGGAAATAGGTCGCATACATGAATTGAAATTTTAATTTTCTGTTGGCTTTAGTTCTGCGTTGTATTGCTATGAGGTTTGGATTATTTTTCCCATATTAAGTCTGCAAGTTGTAAATCCTTTCTTTTCAGGAAACATTGTAGTTAAAAAGTGGCACTCAAAGTGTGCATTACTGTGAAACTTCAGTTTTTCTCATCAGTGCTGTTATTCAGAACAGGTGCTTGCATTATTTTCAATTGAGAACAGCAGCTCTGCTAACATTATCTTTCTCTCATGCAGATTTTTACTCAATTTTTCATGTTCTTTTTAAACATTGATTCTGGGGGTTCGTGTGTCTTGCTTTAAATTTCTAGTTTAAAGCTTACAGATGCTTTGAAACACTTTTTTCAAGACTGTACGTTAAGAGAGTCCACCTTAACTTTGGAACTTAAGAGCAAATCTGAGTATCAGCAGCTTTGTTTCAAACTGGTGCATTTCTGTTTTAAGCTGAGTAAAACAAAAAAACAAACCCAAAAAGTAGCTGTATAGCTGTAGCTGTATCCCTGAGCATACATTTGCTTGTAACTGAAAATACACGAGGGGAGCTTGTAACTTCTGTCTTAACCCATGTTTCAATGACAACAGCAGTCTGAAAGCAGTTACAACTGCAGCTCACTTGTTCAGTGACTTAAATGGAGAAAACTGTGAAAATGAGCAATATCTCACTTGTGTAAAACATCTTAAAGCATCTGTAGTTCGTGATACAATCCTACAAAGAATGGGATGTTTAGCTGAAATTAGTGACTTTATTTTGTTTTCAGACCCTCTAATCTTTTCACAAGAAAGTTAGAATTAGTAACCTGTCTCTGTTCAGAGGCTGTTTATGGTTAAAATTATTGTACCTATTTTTCAGGCTGAAGAATTTAAATTCCTGCAGTACAGTGCAAGAACAGAATTTTTGAAAACTGTAAATATTGTAAATACATTGTTATTTCTGTATGTAGTGAAGAAGGATCATTCTATTTAATTACTGTTTGTTCTTAAGATAATATGTGATGTTCATACATTTGTATTTCCTCTACATGATTGAAAAAAAACCATAACCTAAGCATGTCTGTTAATGGTACAGCATTGTTGAGCTGTAACACTGGCGTGGCGTATTCTAGTAGCTGTTTGTTGATTGTGTAAGTGGTGTTACAGATCTGCTTTGCATACACAAAACAGGTTTTGCCTTTTAAAATGCAGCAGTGGGTGCAGTTGTGGCATTGGCTTGTTGGACTTTGAAGGCGATCACCAGAACATACACTTATATCAGTACCTGATAAGCTTGTACTGTGAATAAATACTTATTGGATATTTTTATCCAACTTTGAATTTGTACAATAATTTTAAGCGTTTTTTAGGCAGACTGGGAGATTCAAAATATATGAGGCAATGTTTCAATCAGTCAGATGTTATTCTCAATTATTTTCATGCTATTTAAATGCAAGCTGCTTTTAAATCTGACTTTTGCAATTAATATTAAAAAAAAAAAAAGACCAAACAAAAAACCTTACCATTATCTGGAATATGACAGAAGAAGATAACTGACTGGCCTAGCTGGACAAACCGAGTTAAAACTCTGAGTATGATCTGTAGATGAAGTAGGACTTGGTATGCATACCCAAAGGTTTTGTAGGGAAATTTGTTGGAACGCAATTGCTTCAGGCTAGGGAGAGGTGCCAGTTACTCCTGCCTACTTCCATCCTCTTCCGTGAGGATTATTTGGGATGACTCACTATTACCATAATTAGCTCTTGCTCTTTATAACTGAAAATGCTGGTTTGCAAAATATTTTTATTTATTTTACTAAGTGAGAATGTAGCTATTAGAGTCAAGTGGTGGTTGTACAATGGAGTAACTAATAGCACAAACAAAAAATCTTTGTTACTACGTCTGTGCTTCTTGTTAGTATTCTGTGCTGAAATTAGCAGAAAACACAAAAATGCTTTAATTTTGTTTTGTACAAACCCACACAGCTGGTTTAGTGTGGCCATTGCTGACTCTATGGCAATATCAAAAATTTACAATGGACATCTATGTTTGTTCTCCAAACACTGGAGTTAATGCTTCCATTTTTTTTGTTCAAGACCAAATTACTCCTGTGCAACCCGTCTGTGAAACAAAGCCAGCTGAAGAGCTAAGCACTTCCACATATGAAATTGTAGCAACTGAAGACTTGAGCGATCTTCTCTTTTGTGTGTGTTCTCTGTATTATCTATAATAGTGACTGCTTTCTGTTGCTCTGTTCTTTTAGCATACTACAGTTAAATTGATTTAAAATGCCTATGTTGGAGAAAAGGGATTTGTTCTGATGGTATGAATGGTTTGTTCTGATATGCTTGTGCTTCCTTAACCTGACTGAAGAAAAGCACATTATAAAGAAATACTGTTTTACCAGTAAAGTAACTTTCCACACTTGAATATATTTTGTAAGTTTTTGAAATTAAGACCTCTTGTAAGATTAATTTTAATAAACTAAATAACCAAACAAAAAAAAAGGGGAAAAAACCACCACCAAAAAACCCCCAAACCTACCAGTTATTCTAACTTTTATTATTATTTTTATTATTATTATTACTTTTCTTCTTATTATTAGAAATTTTCATAGCTTGTTCTTATGATATTAAAAGTGCAAGAAATAATTTGCGGCTTCCTTATCTTTACTACTTATTGTAGGTCTGAGTTCTGAGTGCTGCGGGGGCACTGCAGAACAGGCTGGCAGCTCTCTGTCAAGGTAAAATGTGAATAACTTTCCAGCAAATGCCTTTCCAAAAGCACTCTCAAGCAGTAAATGTTGAGCTGCCCAAAGTAACTATTTCAAATTAACATATCTCTCTAAAATTTGCTAGAGGTTTGACTGTTCTCCAATACATACCTGGATGAAGCCAGACAAAATTGGAACCAGGTTCTTGGGTTGTAAATATTTTCACTGAGAACATGTTGTGCTTCTGCTGTTTCTCTGAGAAGAGGTTAAACACTGAAATGAGAAATTCTTTTTGTGATAATTTCAGTAATTTATTCACTGTTTTGCTGTTTAGAACATTAAATTACTGATGCACACTTGCCTATTGTAGACAGCAGCTTTTGAATGCTAACACTGCAAGATGAAGATGCTCATGCATGGTCAACAGTTGCATGGAAACAGATACTGTTCTAGAAATGTATTCTGGAAACATGCCAGATATATTGGAAAGTTCTTGCTGTGTTTGAGGGTATAGATTTCAGTAAGGCTTTGCAGGCAGTTGCTCGTAGTTATGATACTGAGCAAGGCTCTGACAGCTGATGCAGTGTAAAGATTTATGAGTGCTGGGAAAAATAAATCAGCCCAAACCAGAAGATGTTTTTGCAGGTATGTTGCAAGGGGATCCAGAAATTGCTCCTTTTGCAGAATTGCCATTGGGCTGAAGGAAATAATATTAAATTCTTCCTAGAAAAGCAAACTTCTCTTTTTTTGTTCCTAACTGCAGAATGGTAGGACATGGACAACGGGGCTTACTCCTTCAGAAGACTGGGTTTAATAATATAAAGAAATCTGTCTTGTTACACTTTGGATTGAATGGACTACAGACACCTAGTGGCCATTTTGCTCTGCATCAGTAATACATGTGCCTTAGAATATACTGTTGATGACAAAATTCTGTTGGATTGCAGTGGCTGATTTTTGTCTTCTTGCAGCCTATTTCAGTTCCCAGACCCCTGTGGGTTTGCATCTTTGTGGTTTTTCAAGATTTCCAACCATGACACAATGTATTGAAATTACTAAAACAAAAAGATATTAATGTTGCTGGACTTAATATTTATCAAGGTCTGTATGCCACAGTATGAATTCTTCTTGAGTGTTTCAAATACTTTGGTGTGTCTTAATGCACAGGAGATAATTAGGAGGCAGGAGGTCTTGTGCTTTATTTGTGAACTGTGAAATGCAAGGCAAACTTTTTCACATGGGCAGCTCTTGTTTTTAGTTAGGCTCTAAATACAGTTTGCTGCATGTACTTTGCAATTTGAGGAAGAGAAATAGATAATGAAGATAGTGGAAGACTTGGTGAAGAAATCAGTGGTACTTGAAGGGACTGCCACAAACTTCCTTCAGATTTGTTTGTGGGATGAAGCAGCGGAAAGCAGTTAGTATCTAGCTGATATTAAATAAAATGTGTTAGGCCATATGCATTTTATAAATAGCTGATTAGAACTTTAACTGTTGTCTGTTTGATAGGGGATTTTAAGAATAGTGTCGGTTTCTCTGACATGCTTTTTGCACATGATACTCACTGCTACATTTTCTTTGCTGAACTACATTTCACCTATGTCTGCTGTATGTACATACAGCTGGCAGTAGTGTTATGGCATATACTCACACTGAAATTGTCTCTGGAACTTGAATTTTTTTTTCTGCCCCATACTTTTCAATTATTAGAAAGTCAGGGTATTCACAAGATGCAGTTTGATATTCAAGGATACTTTTTAATTTGGTCTGTGAATATTTGCAGTGTTTTTCTGCAGTGACAACATTGACTTGGTAACTGTGAGTCCTCTCTAGCAGTTTTTTTTTTTTAATTCAGCACTTCAGGTGTTCAGTATATAATGATTCGTCACAAGGTTAGAGACAGCAAGATGCAATTGTTGCCAAATACAAGACAACTATTTTTCTGTTGGTTAAAAATATTCATGAGTGTTAGGAAATTTAAGTGTATTACAAAAATCTCCCCTCCTTTGAAGCTAATGTCAAAGTTTCTTTTCCCAGCAGTGTGATGTGGTTAAAATCCAAGTAGTAATTTGAACTGTATACTGCAGAATTCCTAGTGACAGTATTTGTTCTTTGGAAATGTTCATTAATCTTTACTGAAAAAGCCTCACTCGAAACCCAAACCAAGAAGTCACAGACTATTGACATTGCTAAAAATGAACATCTAAAACAACCTCTGCCAGCCCCACTTTTTCTGCAGAAAGCATATGCTGTATGTTGGTTTAATTGATCCAGAGGTGCCCTTGGAATCACACATCTCTGCATGCAAGGATATTTCTGATGGCTTAAGAAGTCTCTGTGCATCATCAAAGCCACAGTACTGGTGCTTTTTTCTAAGCTTTTTTTGTTTCAATAAATGTTTCCATGTAAGTCAAACCCAGGAGACCTGAGCCTTCCAACCCGTGACATAGCTATCAATCCTCCAAAGTGACAGCAGGAAGCATCCTACAGCAATAATAGACCTGATTTTAATTCCATGAAATGCTGGCCCCACCAACATCAGTGAGGTTAGATAAAGTATAATACAAACATTTTAAAGGAAAAGGTGTTAAACTAAGATCTAAAGATGATTGATGAGAGAGGTCTCTGTGCATAAGTAATCATAGAATGGATTTGTTTGGTAGGGACCTCAAAGTCCATCTAGTTCCAAACCCCTGCCAGGGGCCAGGTTGTCCAGGACCCCCTCCTTGAACATTTCCAGGGATGGCGCATTCAAAACGTCTCAGGGCAACCTCGCCACACCACACAACCGCACCACGCTCACGTTAAAGAATTTCTTCCCAACAGCTAAACTGCATTTCTCAGCTTTCAGTTTAAAACCGTTCCCCTTTAACCTATCGCCTGCCTGTATAAAAACTTACTCCCCCTCCTTTTTTTTTTATAAGCCCCCTCCAAATACTGAAAGGCCGCATTATTTAATGCGGGTATTTATTGTTTAAGAGCAGTACAAACGGATCCAAAGAGTTAAAGAACAACCTCTCACCGCATGACAAACCTTGGGCGCTGTACAAGCCACTGTACATGAACAGAACAATTTCTAATCCGCCGAAGTCGCTTGCTGTCCGCAGTCCCCGGGTGGGAAGGCAGCAGAAGCGCTGCCATGGCAGGAGGGACCCTTCACGTTGCCGAGCTCTGGCCGTTGGTCCCGCCGCTCTCACGGGCGCTGTGACTCGGAGGGCCGCCCTCCCTCCGCCTCCTGTGCCGGGCCGACGGGGCCCCAGTCCCGCTCGATGTGCAGGTGGTAGGGGTCGTGCTTGGACTCCGGCATCCGCGAGCGGGTGTACGCCCGGAGGAGCGCCCCGGCCGGGCAGCCCTAGAAGATGATGCTGAGCAGGAAGTAGAGCGAGCTGTCCCGCCCCCGCGTGGGGACTGGGGCCCGGCGGGGCCGCTCTGGTGCTGCTGGCGCGGCGCGGCCGTGAGCTGCAGCTCGTGGTGGCACCGGCACCGCGGAGAGGAGCCGCCCGGCCACAGCCCTGACAGCGCGGAGGCCGGCGGGACTCCCGTTGCCAGGGCAGCACAGAGCTGAGGGGAGCTTCCATGTCGCTCAGAGCGATGCAAAATGACATCGCTTGTCAGGCTCCCTGAATTGGGAAAATGCAGGTCTGCCAAAATAAAGGAAGGTAGAAGCTGGTTCTAGTCACAGAATGGTTTGGCTTGGAAGAGACGTTAAAGCTCATCTCCTTCCAGCCCCTTGCCATGGGCAGGGACACCTTCCGCCAGACAAGATTTTTCCAAGCCCCATCCAACCTGACTTTGAGCACTTCAGGGATGGGGCATCCCCAGCTCCCCTGGCCAGCCTGTGCCAGGGCCTCACCACCCTTACAGTAATGAATTTCTTCCTAATATTTAATCCAAATCTCTCCTGCAGGAGAACATCATCCAGCATCCAGCTGACAAAAACGAGAGCAGTCAATAACAAAGACCCTGCGCAGACTCCCAGAGCAGGTTTGGTGTTGAGGGGCATATAGCAGAAAAAAGCAAGGAAGTTTGGAAGCAACAGTGGTGGTGCTATTGGAGCTTGAGCAGCAACAGCTGTGGTGGTCTGATACCCAGGGGCAGAATTAATTGGGGTCACAAAAACAACTGGTAATCTTCTACAGAGGGTCTTAATCAGAAAGACCTGGAAAGACCTGCATGTTAACAGGTGATTTCTGGGTGGACCCCAGTCTGGCTGGGCTGGAGAGGGTCCTGAGGCAATAGACAGGTGAGGTTTTGTTTTTCCCCCTTGCAAAGGTCTGTTCCCATAGTCAAGGGTTTTTTGAAATCCTATAAATCCTCTGGGGGTCTCAAATTTTCCCCTGCTCTCAAGTTGTTTATCTGGTAATTCTAATTGTCATTAGTCATACTGGTGAGTGTGGCAGTTGCATGTGTTAGAGATACACAATCTTGCCAGCATTTAGAGTACAGTAATT
>VRYO01002184.1:11485457-11514426 GCA_009812075.1 Sialia sialis | reverse complement strand
TGCTCCTATTCAGGAGGTGGCTGGGGCTGATCATTGTGGTCTATTTTATCTTCCTCTCATTGTTTTCGGGTGAAAAAATGTATTTTAACAGCAGACCAGAAGGAGTTCCCCTCTGAAAAGGCAAAATGCTCTGGTATGTACTTAGGCTTTCTATGTAAACATTAGGCAAGTGTGCAATACTGAGTTAAGTATTGGAAGAATAGTGGTTGATTTTCCATAATGCTTCTCTTTTAAAGTTGTTTCAGAAGCAACACTAGTAAACGAGATGTTTTCGTAGCAACACATGCTTCCTTTTTTCAATTTTTTTCAATTATTTTTCCTAAGACCTTCAATTAATCATCTCTTGTTTCTCTATCAGCAAAATACAACGGAGATACCCTCTGGTTTCACGATAGTTACTGTATGCCCCACAACCACATCACAGTGGAATTTACACTCTTTAGGACACAAGTGAGAGGTTGCTGTCTAGTCAGGAAGACAAGGGGGGTTTGGGCATAATAGGTAGTGTTTTCCACTTATGACTCCTACAATTCAAGTCTCTTAAGTGAAGCTTTTGGCTCGGATATATGGCAGACATCTTGCATTTTCATTGTCTGCAGGTGACCTACTGAAAGTGTACTGGCGGCTGGATGTGGAAATAAAATAGAAAGTACAACAGACTATTGTTTTTACAACAGTTAGAAGGGCTGCATATCAAATTAGAATCTCAAGAGTGCCAAACCCTAGAGTCAGATGGATAACAAACAGGGCTAGGTTTTAGTTTGCTTTCCTATGGTATGTTTTTTATTGGCATGAACAGTTTTCTTGGCATCTTTCTTCTGAAAGTAAGGAATCGGCTTGCTAGTAAATTCTCAGAATTAGCTGCACATAGGTTAAAACTGATCCAGACTGATTTGTTAGAAATTCAGCTTGGGTTGAGGTGTAGTGTTTGCGGAGCTCTTGAAGAAGTCACTGTGCATTTCCCCTCCTCACAGCAATATAGTTCTTGTGCTACTGCAAGTGTTCAGAGCTGAGATCCAGATTTTCAAAATAACAAGGAAAAAAAAGGTCCCAAGGTGGGAGTTGTCCCATTACATAAGAAGCAGACATGTTCTGGGATGAAGGTAAAGGCTTTAGGAAGTAATTTCCATAAGCTGCATAGGGGCATGAGGCAGGTGTTTTGTTTTGAACATGGGGGCAGAGGAGCCCCGGTTTAATGATTTTGATTAAATGCCATAGGAATGGGCTCATTGGGAGAGATTGGGTTTGCTTCTACTCAAAAGGCAGAAAGTAAAGTAGGGCAGGCAAATATAGAGAACAGTGATCCATTCTTCATGTTCACTGCCTGAGGGAGCAGAATAAGTAATAGGCTGATTTTTATCTGGTAAGAAAAGTTTAGGTTCGTTGTTTAAAACAATTAAAAATCCTAGAAATAATTCCCAGGGCTGGAAAAACATGTGGACTGAGGTCATTGACCTGTTAGAAGTAGTCCAGAACTGTTTCAAATTGAAGTATTTTCTGTGTTTTAAAAAAAGTAGAACTTATATGACACCTTCTTCTTTCAGCATTTAAATTGATAGGAGGTCACATCTTGGAGTGACGGGCTCCTGCTCATGGTCTGGATTCTCAAAAATAAGGGAGATAACATAGAGGTGGTGGGCAAGCCTCTGTATCTGGAGACATGTGAGGGTAAATGCAGAAAGCAGGTGTGACAAGTAGTGACTTCTGGCATCTCTGGTAGTGTTCATCATTAACCATGTTACTGGTGTTTCAAAATGGGAGAACAAGGGGAAAACTCAACGGTTTGTAGTGTGGTTTTGGTTTCATTTTTTGTTTGTTTTAGTGCTTCAATTATTTTTTGCTTTAAAAGTGCAAGTGAAGTCTGTGAGGATCAGACACTGTGACCAGAGCTCTGTCTAAATTAATTAGCACTGGTCTAATGTCAAGGCTACATGCTTCCAACAAAGACAATTTCAGATAAATTATCTGTGACATTCAGCTTCACTAGAACACTTTATCAGTCTAGAATGGGTTTAATTTTCTTCAAAACGTCTCTCCCCAAAAAAGGTGTAGTAAGATCTAACCTATTATAGCACCCAGTAGCAAAGCAATAGTGCAAACATTACCCCATTTCTGTTAGAACTCATTCAGATTACATTATGTGCAAATGACAGGCTAAATACAAATGTATTTTTAATATAGTCAGCCCTGATCCTCCATGGCTGATGTACTCCTATCATAAAGCAATCACTAATCCACTCTGCAGTGCAGTGAGTTAACTGGAAATGGGTTTTATTAATCAAAGTAAGTTCACAGAGTTTTAGTCTGTGTATTATTTGCAGTTCCACGTAACCAGTGACTGCAAGTTTTGCTGATTGCATTTTGTAGATGACCTATGTACCATCTTATGCAAAAAACCTGCCAGATTTATTATTTTTAAGCTTTGAGTGTGTAAGTTTTAGCTTTCAAAAAGAAAAGTACTTTACTGTCATGTAAATAGAGCTTAGCCACTGGGTAGCCTCAGTATGAACAAAAAGAAACCCCACGACAAACAAAATTAACCAAAGCCAAGGTACGAATGAATAAAAACCCCAACACACCAAAACCAAATACATAATAAGAATTTATTTCTTGTTTTGCATGTAATTGTAAAACAACACTAAGTTATTGTTAGAATACAACACAGTTATTTGAAGCTATTGTTCTGAGATGTGGTAGACACATCTAATTTTTTTGGGGAATGTTTTTGGTTTGTATTTTTGTTTGTTTTTTTGTTTTATTTTGTTGGGGTTTTTTGCTAATGAAAATGAGTGACCCACATTCTGAACTGGCTTTCTGTTCATTTCATAGCCTGCCAGTGTGCTAGAAATTGCAGTTTGTACTGGGGAACTGGCAGGCAGTACCCTGCAGGTTGTGTTCTGAGTGGCTGTCAAGGGCACTGTGATTGTGTGGAGTGGTTAACACCACCTCACCTGTTCCTAAGGGAGTAACTCCTTCCTTTCCCTGTTTAGGTTCATTTTTTTCCCCTTTCAAGCCACTTAATGATGTCTGTGCCTGTTACAGACATCATTCCTGTTGTGTCACGTGCAGGACCCATCCCTGCCAGCTCCACCCATGGGTCTCTGCCAAGGCTGTTCCTCAAAGGCTCTGTTGAACTGTCATTGACGCTAAGGCTCTGAAGATTTTCAGTGGGAAAGATCTAGGGCAACTAGTTCAGTATTTAGTAAGGAATTGGTTTAAAATCCCGTGTTTCTTTTAAAACACTAAATCATCCATTTCATCCATTTGTGCAAACTTACACCTTGTTCTTCCTCTTTCCCTGGGGCGAGCTCTTTGTGCCTTTATCAGAGGAACTGTACATGGAGTTGCAGGTTAATCATCTAGTGGCATGTGCTATTCCTCCTCAGGCCAGCTAGACAATTCTAATCTTCCTTCACAGCTAAAGCTTTCTGGTCTCCCTGTTGTGGTAGTTACACTCTGGCTTTACACATCTAGACAGTGTATTTTGAGGTAGAGGGCCTAAATATAATCTTACACAAGATATGCCCAAAGTGAATTTTGTTTCTCTTTGACCTTGTTTCCTCAGTCTTAGAAGGATGATTTAAAATTCTCAAGCTGCTTGCTGAAGAACTTCCAGCCTTCCAGAACCCTCAGCAGTACATGAACCTTTCCCACACATTTCAGTCCCATGGTGTGCATCCTTTCAGCAAAGCACAAGATCAACAACACCTGTAACATCTGTAACTATCACATAATGAGTTTGAAGTGATCTACTATCTCTTCATCCTAGTTCCTCCTCCACAAGCTGTCACAAAAGGGATTTATCAAAATGAAGGATAAAGTTCTTGCCCAGCTGCAAGGTATTTGCAAACAATCCCTGTATCTGAAGGCAGCCTCATGTAATACTTCCCTTTCTCCAAAGGTGCTTGAAAAGCTGATGATGTAGCCAATTGCCTTTTGCAGTACATCCACCTCTAGTTCATTCCTTACAAGAAAGCCAGGCCTGCTAGAGGCTTGATTTTTATTACCGGAAGTATGGACTCATTGCTGCTGCTTTTGAGCAGTCTTTATAAGGTAGACTCAGTTTTATACAGAATGTGAGGCACGGGACAGGAATGAGAGAGCCTGTGTAATATAAAGATATAAACACAAGCTGGTTGAACCATTTAAGTTGTATTTCACTTTTGAAATGTTAACATTGTGTACGTGTGTATACATATTTTGAAAACAGCGAGCCTCAGTCAACCAGGACACAAAAAATAAAATACATTTCATATAAATACATTAATGGCTTAAAAAAAATAGTATTAGAACCTGCTGATAGACTTGAGTGTAAGTATCTTTCTTACATCTATTTTGCTTTTGTGATGCTAATAGGCTGACTAAAGGCCATTTAATAGAGACCAGTTTTAAAACATGGAAAAATTGGTACCATGGCTCTAGGACCAAGTAATTTTAAAACTTTCTACTGATACGGGAAGTATTTCCTGTTAAAAAAAAAACAACTGTCTGCATCTTATAAAAAATTAATATTTTAGAAAAGCTATTTTCTTGTTTCTTTTAATTACTCTCATAGTTTCATACACAACTGGATACCCTCACCTTTATATACCATATACCAGATTTTCTTTTCTCTCTTTCCCCTTGGGGTTCTTGGAAGGTGAGCTGGCAGTGTTCTGGACTAGCCAGAGAAAATTATGCATGGTGAAGTTGGAAGTTGGCCCCCAGGAGAAGGGATGGTTTACTTGAGTGTAGAGCCATCATTTATTTTTGCCAAAGTCTATTTTAACTGGAAAATAAAAATACATATACATGCAGAAAAGGAAAAACTTGTCCTGAAATTGCAAGTTTGTGCGTTCAAGTGAAGCAATGTACAAAGTCTTTTACTTTCTGTACAGCGACAATACCAAATAATTTTTTAACCATAATATACACAACAGAAATACCATGAATAGAAATCTATAAATACTTTCAAATAATTTGCAATATAGAGCAGTCGAGGGCCACAGCTGTACAAAATGTAAGCAACATATATAAAATGATTAAGAAAGTGCAAAGTAGAACAGTATCAAGAGCCTCCACTTTTTACAGCACTTATGGTTCAAGTGTGAAGAGCTGGCAAGGATGCAGAAGCTCAGTTACAATTCAAAAGAAGACACAGTACAGGACTCTGCACACAAAATGATGAACTATTATTAAATTACATCGTCCTCCTTCTTCACTTCCAGTTAATAAGAGAACACTTTTATAATGGATTTCTGGAGAGAGTGATTTGTCCCTTTTTACATGTTTCCAGGAAACAAAGATTCGCTGGCCACAGACTACTTTTCTGTAAGTAAAACAAAACTAGACAGGGAAACTCTTGTTAGTTTCTGGTTGTCTTGTCATGCTTACCACAGTTAAAAGGTGAACAGAAATACTTTCCATAAAGAAATGCAGACATTTAAAACCCAATCCTCTAGGTTATATCCAGGTAACCTGCACCAGTATTCATGTCTAGAGGATCAGTGCCTTAAAAATATCCATCACCTCTCAAAAAAAACCACACCAAAACTCTTCTGAGTTTCAAATCTGTTTAGAGACCACTGCCTGCCAGTTTCACAGCTGTTTGCTAATCCAGATGCAAGTTCTGCATTCAGGCACTGATTTCTCTTCAGCACCCCCAGAGCAGAGCAAGTCTTTGTTTTCTTTTACACTCTGTGTCCAGTGGAAAGCTCTGCTTGAATTAAAATGCAGTGGCAATTAAAAATCTATTTGGCGAGTAGGAAGTTGAAATAGTTAATACAACGCTCTTGAGTGAAATTTCTTATAACTTGTTTGTAGAAAGCTTTTCGGTTCACCTTTGTTTCAATAAGTGTACTTTCTATTCTTTTGTAGGCACTGTAAATATTCAAGATATTGGTGTGCAGAAGAATCCGTCCATTCTCAAGCAGTGTGTTTTTAGTGATCTCTAGCAAGTTCTTGACTACTGCTGTCATTTTGGTTTTATTTTTAAATGGAGAATGGTAGACATTAGATACTCCTTTTCCCTCCTTGCTAGAGGGAAGTGTCTTATTACAAGTATCTCATTATGACAGAAGAATCATCACATTTACATTATTTTTTCCTCTTCGAAATATAAGCCAGACTTCAGCAGGAGTTAAACAGAAGTTGTAAGCAGTCTGAATATGCTAGAGAAACAATAAAATTACCTGGTCACACTGCTTCACATAATGATGTCTGTTTCAAAACTGGAGATGATCACACAAAATTCTGTGAAGACCATCAATGTCTCTAATCTGCTAATAATTAAGAATGTGGAGTCTAAGATACTCTCTGTTTTACTTGATAGAGATTATAGAAACAGTCATCCATTTGGTGTATTTTTTCAATGTGTGATATCTACAGTATACACAGACATCCAAAACTGAGGGATGAGAAGGAACCACATGCCAGGTCAGGAGAGCTGTTTATTTGCCTCCGTACATTCTTTCAATGTCGTTGAGGTAATGGTTTTTCAGTTCCTTCCTTTTCAGCTTGAAAGCATCTGTTACTAACCCAGTCTCAGGGGTCCATGGTTCAGGGCTTAACCGGACCTTGATGGGTATTTCAAACCTTTCTAATTTCACTGCAGGCACAAAAACAAAGAAAAGCATGACTGTGATTACAAAGCCAAATGAAATACTAATTCAAGTTCCCTAAAAATCTGGTCAGCACCTTGTAGCTTGTATAATATGCCATCCTACTTAATCAGAAAACCTTACAGAAGGGCCACAGGTAAATTTCATCTTGTCCCATCACTGAATGCTGGTTAGTTTGCAAATACTTTAATAACACTCTGTGTTTAGAGCTTGTATTGGATGTGACAATGTAAAATCTAAAGCTCAAAACAAATGACAGAGTAGCCTGAAGCTCTCAGACTACTGCCACAAGAGCATACACTGAAATCTGCATTTGTATCTTTGTTAAAGGAGTGGAATAACTAGGTTAACTCTGACTAGCTGGACATACTTAGTATTTAAATTATAATGAAGAACTTGCACACTTTTCCTGGTTGAATGTTCCTTTCCTGTATTTTTTATTCCTAAAAGTCTGTTTAGAGTTCAAAACTAAGGGACTTCTTTGTATTTTTGTTACATTAGCCACTTCTTTTCCCTTCAGCTGGAATCAGTGGCTTGGCACATGCACAGCATCATCGCAAACAAGGCTGCTTCTCTCTCTTGCACAGGTAATAGCCCAAGAGAGGGGAGAAAGGGAGCAGAAAGGGAACTGCTTCAGGGGGAAGGGCAGGAGCAGCAGGAACAGCACAGGGAGATGCTGCACGTGCCCCAGTACTGCATGAAGTTTGCTACCAGTTCCTGCAGGTAGGCTGGGAATGGGATCCACAGACATGGCCTTGTAGCTGAATTCCAGCACAGCCTCTGGGGGCAGCAGAAGTGGCCCAGCAGCTCCTCTGCCTTTCTAACTTCAGCTGCTATCAGGATGTGCTGCTGCCTTTCACTCAGATGCATACATGCTTATGATGAAGGTGCATCATGGTCTGCTAAGAATAAGAACTATCACTTTAAATAGTTTTGAAAAAAGTTTCACATAAATTAGCTGTATTTCAATAGTAGATTACTGTCTAGAAGGCAGAAAGAATGTATAAGCAAAGGATTTAAGTACACAAAGCTATATGGATAGTAATTTGCCTGATTCACAATAAAAACCCCCCAGGGATTAAAATGTTTAAACCTATGATTTATTTTTTCAAGGTGAGCCTTAATAGTGCCTTTTGTTCTTGTTTTCTCATTTTCAAAAGGCAGATTCTCTTCTATGTTCAAGAGAAAGTGCTTAAGTGCAGCTTTTACTGCTTCCTTATATGAGGTGCCAAGTGCTTTAGACACTTTCTTCCCCACTGAGTTTGTTAATTTTTTTGCTCCATAAAGGACTGATGACACTTTTGATCATTCAGTACCACAGCAAAAAATAGCAGGCTTTTAAGCCTCTACAACCACAAGGATCATGGCTGTTCACAGCCGTAGGGAACAAAGTTGTATGGGGAAAAAATGCTTTGAAATACCTTGCTTGACCAGTTTCCTTGCCAGCAAATGCCATGCAACTCTTCTTACAATTACCAGCTCTTTCAGACCTTATTTTAACCATATTAGACAAGCAATTTGTAGTTTTTACAAAATATCTGAAGGTTTTTTCAACTAAATTCTGGAGTTAGGTAGTATAGCAATCAATACAACCAGTATTATGTAAATTCCTGGGATAATATGCAACAATTTCATGCAGTCTTTGCCTTGATAAACTATTAAGTTTGGCAGATACAGAGAAACTGGAAGAAGGAGGAGCCTTTAGTGAAGATAATGACAGTTTTTGCTGGATAAGCCCCCATGGCCAGCAGGATGTGCTGTGGTACTTACTCTTGTTTGCCACTTCTTTAATCTCTTGCAGTATTTCTGCTTCCATTGTAGGATGGTTACAAATGTCCGCCCAGGTTCCACTGATGCCTTTCTGCTCAGCCAATGCTGTCAGTTTCTTCTGGTTAGGGACCACAAAACTGATCACGTAGGACTGGTCACTACACAGAGTGGTAAGAGAAGGAAGGAAAAAAAGTCCAGTCAAGACTTTCATTTCAGGGTGTAAATTACCAGCTGTTGGCCCCACAAACGCCCAGGGCCTTCTGAACTGGAGATATTCCACCATGCAGAATCCTTCTTGTGCATTAAGTCTTCACATCTGATGGCTTATCAAGAAGATATTCTAAGCTGGTTTACATCATCAGGTTTGATCAGAATGAGCCTTTGCTGTCATTTCACTAATGCACATCTCCGTTTAGCTCCCCAGCTAGACCTGGGGTTTAACTCCTTCTCTCTGCAGTTCTCCCTACATAGGGAGAGAGGGGAACATATTGGCACTATTTCCCAAACTCACCAGAAAGCTTTGGATCAGGTGCAAATTGTATAGATGAACTTTTCACTATTATTCTAGCCAAAATACATGCTAAATATAACAATATATAATTATATACATAGTTTAGGGAAAAGGGATGGGATGGAACAAAAGTGTATCTGGATAGAAGAAATGCCAACAGAAAAACAGGCAATTTCTTCAGAACCTGGGCTTCTTCAGATATGCTGTTTCTAACTTATACTCTGATGGAGGAGATTATTAGAAGGAGACCATGGAAAGAGCCTGTTCTTCATGTTTACTCTGAACCGAGTTTCTAAATTAATACCACTCTTACCTTTTGGCATAAGCACAGATATTGTCAATTAATGGGCAGTTCTTCAGTGCTGCCTCTACTTTGCCCAGAGATACATATTCTCCTGCTTGGAGCTTTACCAAGTCCTTCTTACGATCTAGGAGTCAGGGGAAGGGAAAAAAACAAACCTTGTTTCATTTAAACTTCAGCCTTTCCACAGACTTATTTCCATACATACCACATAGGTATTTTGTGCTATAGCAGATCTTAACAGACAAATTTAAAAGCAGCTAATAGCTGCCAAATTTGTAAAAATTTCTGTAAAATACCACTACACTTTTTGTCACACAGCTTGTAGGAAAAATACTCTGATTTTAAAGCTTTGTAGTTAATACAAAAGTTAATCTTGTATTTATTCTTTAAAGTCTATATGCTAAATTTAGATGATGATAATGTCACGGGAAATGGCATCACTTCCAAAATTTTACTACAGCTATGAGGACTTTTGGAAATGTGTTTTGTACCGATTCTGTAAATAGGTAACCTTCAGTAGATTAGCCCAGGCAAAGCCAACAGTATTAGTAACATGTTTATAATTATGGTTAGTCAATATCTTGTCAATATTAAGATATCAAAAACTGAGGCCCACCTATGATCTGCAGACACCCATCTGGATGAAATTCTCCAATATCTCCTGTACAGAACCACCTCTGGCCATTCTCATCAACAGAAAACTCTTCTGTTGTCTTCTCTTCATTTTTAAAATATCCCATGGAGACATTTGGTCCACCAATTATAATTTCTCCTCTAGGATTAGGCTTGTCTTTATTAGTATAGCCCCCTGAAAACAACACAGTCCCAAGCAATTATTTTTAATTTACATATCTTTCTGCCAATAACATACTTTGAAACTTTGGCTTGAAATTAAAGCACACTAACTGATGACTATTATCAAAGATAAAGAACAATTACTTAATATGCTATACCTAGCTAAGCAGGTAGGCAAAGATACCAGCTGGGCAGGGGCTAAATTAATTACTCTGAAATCAGAACCATTACTACTCTCACCTTCTTGCCAGTCTCTCAGTTTTATTTCACAACAAATAAGAGGAGCTCCAACTCTGCCAGTGCTGTAATCAGCAACTTAAGGAGAGAATAAGAAAGAAAAGAAAGATTTTTTGTTATTTGAAATATGAATAGGACGTATCTTATCTCAAGTTATTTTACTTTAGAACTACAGCTACAGTACTGTAGCTGTATTTTGACTTGTTTTAAAAAAATTAAAAATCACCAAGTGACCATACATATCTATTCCTTAACTTACACATTTCCAAAGGTGTTTTAACTACCTTCTGTAATGGTTCCAGCTCCACATGTTTCTGTAAGTCCATAGCCTTGACCAACAGGACAGCAAAAACAGATGTTCATGAATCTTTGTGTTTGAGGTGAGAGTGGTGCTCCTCCAGAAAGCATCATACGGATATTCCCTCCCAGCAGGGCCTTTACTTTTTTAAACAGTAGTCTTGAAAGAAGGCAAAAAGCATTAACAATTATTCACTTAGCTTGCTCTTATAAGAATACACAAACCTTGTTCCTTCCTTTTATCAGGAACACCTTAAAAACTAACTTTTTCCCATATTTGAGTAGACAGCATAGCTAATACAAACCCATTACTTCTTGTGTAACACTTGGGGAGGCAGAGTTCCCATAGATTAACAGACATTCCAGTTTTATCACTTAAAAAACCCAATAATGCAATGAAAATTAACCAGGCAGCTGTTTGGAAGATTAGTCATTACCATGAAATATCTGTTTCCAGTAAGAACTTGGACTACTTCAGTTACTCAACAGGAGTTATTTGCATGTCATATAACTATCTGATAGCTCAGACGATCATTCTTTTAGACTGTCCTAACAGATCCCAAGGCAAAATGCACCCTTGGCCCGTGAACGCTACTTACATGTTACACAGAGGTGCATCATATCCCCTCTTGATCTGTTCCAATTTGTAGTCATAACCTATCTTGAACAGAGTTCTCTGAATATAGTTCATCTCTTGAACTTTACTCATGACATTTTTATAAATTCTGTCCATTATTTCCTACAAAGTGTTAAAAAAACGGAAAATTACCACATGCAACAGGCCAGCATGTGTAAATTAAATCCCATGTCATAAGTAAGCCCCCCCATTATTCTTCCTTTAAAATGGATAATAAGAGTGAAAATCTTGCATCATGGGGTTAGGTAGTGCTTGAGTGCAATGCTTTTAACATGTGATCAGTGAGCCAATTTATAGACAACTGCAGCTCAGAGCTATTTCATCTGAACCTGTACTTATACTGTGACAAACTGATTTTAAAAAAATTTAAATTCAAGGTTAACGCAATGTCTTTGCTAAAGGCTGGTATCTTCCCCTTAAGATGTGTCATGCTTGGGAGGGCTGATGCTGCGCTTTATCCATAGCAATTGTTAAGTGCAAGGGAATGTGTGGATGATACAATTCCTACAAAGCCATCTTCCCCTGGCCCCTGGAACTTATTATAATAGATAAGGTCTCCTAGATACCAAGGCTCACTCTCCTAACACCTTGCAAGATAATTGGTTAGAAATTAGTTTGTGTAATTAGTCAGTTCACCTTTGACTTAGATTGGATGCTGTTCTTTGTCTAAATTTTTTATTGGCTGTAGTGTGAATCCCCCTTGAACCTATAAATATGACTGTTTCCCCTTTGTCTCTGAGAATCCCTGCTTGACACCCTTCGCATGAAGTAAAGATTCTTTTGGAATACGTCAAGTAAGGCCTCTGGTCTTTCTCTGCTGGCTAAATGTAAGCTGCCGAGAGTTAGCTGATTGATATTAGCACTCTCGGGTCCTGGTAAAACACATACTAGAGACAGGAATGGACTAAGAGAATTCATTTAACCATTTCCTTTTCCAAAAGTGTTCTTCAACTTTCAGAGCAACATGGTTGCAGTAATTCTAATTATATGACAAAAACCCACCACAATTCTGTCATAGACCAGAGATTAATTTCCATTAAAATAATAAGCTTATTTATGGTCATCTAATTACACAGAATTTAACATACTGTTCAGACTGGTTAAGCATTTAATGGAAGTTTAAAGATTGGCTCCTTTGTTTTGAAGCACAATGTTTTGAAGTATTTATGTGCTTTGTCTCCATGAAATAAATTTAAATGGATATTTTCCAAAAGGTTGGAGTTCTCAGACATACTAATTGTTACTACTAATTATTGAGAAGATGACCAAGCCTCTATATGTGCTTAGGATTTTATAAAACAGAAGAATGCAAGTGACTAAATTGATTTTACAACTCTTGGCTATTCTAATGTTGCAGAACAACCAGACCCAATCAAAACTCACTATTCCTAAATTAGATTAAATCCTCCTACTCACTCCCCACCACCATGTGGCACCATCTAGTTCTACCAGTTTTATGAGCCACAGAGGTGACAGGATCCTAAGAGCAGCACCTGTGATGGCAGCACATATGGGGAGGGCCTTGGCACCAGAAAGACACAAACATTTGTGGAGCTTTTGGACAGCACCACAGCCTTATGGACTGCAGGAGCCTCGTCACTCCCAGAGCAGTGTAACCTGCAGAAGCAGGAGGAGTTACAATCTCCTGATCACTCTTTCCTCTGAAAGAAGGCTAAGCCTGGCCTGCTACCCCTGAGAACAGCAAAAGAGACTCAGCCTCATTGTTACCGTGACTTGCTAAGTCTGACTGAGCCAAATGCCCATATCCTTAAAGTGGATTCCCTCTTGGTCAGAGCCACCCTATTTGTCCCTGTGCAAAAAGGAGTTCCAGACTGACTGTATCCTATTGTTATGTCAGTACAACACCACTTGTAACTACTGAAACATTTACAGGTATGGATCAAAAAGGATCTTGGCTTTAGAACAGGCAGACTCTTGTGCTCATCTGCAGCATCAGGAATCAGTTCAATCCATCAACAGCTGGAATGTCTGTGTTTGCTCTTTTCCTATTAATGACAGTTTCTTACATGTGAAGAGAAAAACTTAATTTTAAATATATTTGTCTAGCATAAAAAAGACAAAACATTTTTTTACTGGACGTATCTGCTTCTGCATACTTACAGGCACAGCTGCCATCAGTGTAGGCTTAAGTACAGTACAATCTCCTTTGCTTCCCTTCTTAATTTTACTTGACTGTCAAAAGGAAAAATGTCAATTTATGAAGCTGAAAACGAAACACCACTTGAAAACTAAAGGACTAAGAAAAGGAGGAGATATATTAGCATGCAATTTGTTCAAATATCTTCCCCTGTTCCTGTGTCATTTTGCCCCCATTGTTATGGAAAGGGTAATGATTAACATCTTTTTCAACTAAAATACTCAATCTTTTACAAGTTCACTTTGTTTATCTTTCTCTTACTTCCTCCCTCTAGTACTTGCTTTCTCCTCCATCTTCCTCTGGGAGCTTGTTTTGCTTGATGTAAATCTCTCTACAAGCAAAACATACAGAGGTATCTATTCGGGCTTAATTTGCTCTTATTTATCTGAATTGTTAAAGGACAAAAGGCAAAGGACTGAATAAAAGATCTGCAATAATAATTGGATAAAGAACTGATAAAGTGACACCAAAACTTAGGATCACTTTAAACAGTTCAGCTGATCTATTAAGAGCTGTTCTTACCCTGTAATCCAGTGTAAAACACTATAGGCATTTATTAGGATTGCTTTTAGATTTCCTAAGTATCATAAAAGCAAAGGTTTTAATAAAATTTATATGGTACAACCCACTGCTGCTGTTCACCAGGAATGCTAATTTGCATCATTTTCTGAAAAAAATTTACATTTCTGAAGTGCCACATATATCAGTATTTCTTTACTGAAGGAGGAAGCTGAGCAAGGAGAGAACAGGCTGCAGAAGGTGAAGTTTGCTCCCCACCTTGCTCTGCTAGCACTCACCTGATCTGACAGAGTGAGAGGAGAGGAGTAACCGATTCTGCAGCCGTAAGTGATGCAGGAAACTTCCGCTGTCAATTCTAACACATGGGCCAGAGGCAAATAACCAATGTAAGTGTCCTTGGGTCTTTCAAAGAAAAAAAATAATTAACCATGAGTCACAAGTGAACTAAAAATACCATTTAACCATTTCATTGTGTGATTAGTTATTACTTTTTGATTGACCTGAATCACAGGTGAGCATATTCTCCTGCACACAAGATGGGTGTAATTTCAGCCACAGTATATAAACAAATCGGGGAAATCTGCCCTTACTGAAATCAGCATGAATGACAAGATTTGCCTTGTTTTTTAGAAAACTCCAGTTCCTTAGTCCTTTACTGCTATTTCTTCCTCTTGTGGGAGGTTTAATTCCAATTACAAAATTAGGGATGAAATAACTGTACTTTAAAATAATGACCAATGAGTTGCAAAACCCTGTCAATCATCTTCTTCTAGGATACATTACTAGAAAAAGAGCTGATTACTGTGATTACTGAGTACTGAGGCTTGTTTCAGAAAGTAATTGCACAGAGATTTCTCTGCAAGAACCTTAGAGCTGTCACTGAAGAGCAGCTTTCAGCACCCAGCCAGAACTGGGTTTATATCCTCTCACAACAGCAGTCTGGCAACAGGGCTTATTTCAGCTATTGAACTGCTTGTGAATGCACAAATACACATGCTTCCATGAAAAACTTCCTCAAAACATTAATGTGAGGGAATTCACTCTTGGTTTTACTATTGTCAATGCATCATTTATTACTTTTTTGCTCCTTCAGTGAACTGTACTTGAGCAGATTCTGCAGCATGTGCACCTAGAGTGGTGTCTCCAGGTCAATGAAGTGCTAGGCTCTGACATGCTTCCTAAACTGATTCTAGACGCCTGAAAGTGTCTAAAAACATTTCCCAAGTTGCACTAGAGGAAGAATCTCTTATCTACTGGTATCCTCTGATACTCAAAAGTGCAAAAATCCATCACAGACTTAGAGCTAAGGGTAATAATAATAAAAAAAAAAGCAACAGCATTTGGGAAAACAGCTAGAAGGGCATATTTTTCAAACAAGGGACGT
The DNA here is from genome assembly GCA_009812075.1 of Sialia sialis. Classification (NCBI taxonomy): domain Eukaryota; kingdom Metazoa; phylum Chordata; class Aves; order Passeriformes; family Turdidae; genus Sialia; species Sialia sialis. Next base: position 11,499,215 of record VRYO01002184.1, on the reverse strand, counting down.
TCACACGCACAAGACATATTTCTTACAAATTAAAGAGTAGTGGCCTCACAATAATACAAAGAAACTTGATAACACAATGCCAGCAGCAGGCTCTATAAATGTGACACTTATGGAGGTTGTTTTAGCTCTCTGTACACAAGAGAACAAAGTGTTTCTTACCCCAGCCCAGGTATTCTCTCACACTGTCCTGTCATTCCAGCTATTAAGTTTTTATGCATCATCATCACTCCTTTGGGTCTCCCAGTAGAGCCACTGGTGTACATTACTAAAGCCAAATCTGTAGGAACAGGTCTGCTTGGCAGAATGCTTGCTAAAAAGTCCAGGAGAAAAACTGTTATTTATTCTTATCTACTTTCTAAATTATTTCTGCAATTAATCAACGTGAAAAATGTCTGTAATCATTGTGAAACAGGTGCTTCATGGAAAGCCAGCACAGCGAGATGTTGCACCGTCAGTGCTGGATAGTAGTCATGTGTTTTTAAGAGGAAGAGAGGGAAGGCCAGTTTTGAAAGCAATGATGACAATGAGCATCTACACAACCTGGGTGACACTTTCGTCATTGCAGTTTATAGCTGACTGAAAGTTTCTTAGAAGGAGCCAAATAAAACTGTCAAAGGCAGCACAGGAGAGAAATACAGTACTAATGATAAACAGCAAGTTGAGTAAAAAGCAAAACAAAAAACCAACACCCCGAAAACCTGCATGCCAGTTTTTCTGTCCATCGGTCCTTCAAAGCCAAGGCTGCAGAGGTAAGATTTCTTTTAACTATTCCTCCCCCCGCCTCCAAATTTTTTAAATTTTTAAATAAACCTTCCTCAGGTAAGCTGTAGGTTTAGTAGAAAAGCAGTAACCTGGAATACTTGACTTCTGATTTTTGTTTTAGTTCTCTTTATTTCTTAGGATGACAATAATCATCAACTTTCATGGCTTTCACAGTGTCTGCAAGGAAGCAGTTTTTTTAGAGTAAGCCCAAGAAAAAACACCCGCTAGGGTCACTGCTGGTCTGTACCAGCACCTCAGGCTGATCAGAGATAAGCAGCTGTGATGGATGTGTGTTTCCCAAAGCTCCTTTGCCAGTTTATCTCCTCCTTTATTCCAGAGACATGTGGTTAATTACAGACTGCTGATGTAAGGAGAACAGGCCATCAAGGCTGGGTTTTCCTTCCTTAAAGCAGATGTTTACAGTCATTCCTGGCAGCCCAAGGGAGCAAGGAAGGTAGCTGTTATTCCTCTGACCTTAAGTGCTTTCTCCTCTTTTCTTAGAAAAAATAGTGACAGTAAGATAAATAAAAGGTAAGAGTAGCAGAAAATGAAACATATGAACAGTTTCTATTTCATTTCCTAAACAAAGATGAAGTATTAAATTATTCTGGTTATGGTTTAGAAGTTGAAAACAAAGTTTTATCCTGACATACATGACACATGAAGAATATAAAACAAATTTTTTTGTTTCTTTAAAGGGAGGTGGAGGATGAACTGGCAACCTACCACTGCCTTTGTTGGCGACAAAAGCTGCCCTTTGCTGGGTGAGGGGTTTTCTGCTACACATCCTCCTTAACCCAGGTCTGATTTCACTGTTAACCCTGCTTTATTAGTCAGTCCTTTGTGAAGTGATTCACTTACAGTTTTCTGGTTTGGCTCCCAGCTCTTTTACTGCCTGCATACTATGAATCTCCACGTTTTCAGGGTATTCTGATTTATTTACCATCTTCGTGTCCACATAAATTATATGTTTCAGACAGGAAACCTGTGGCAGTGCAGTCTACAGAAGAGAAATGAAATTTTTAGTAGTGTACTGACTGAACTGTAGGGTTGCTTATAGCAGGTGAAGATGATACCAAATTACCTTAAGTTTGCTCTCAAGGAGTTCCACACTCGTGACCAGATATGACGCTCCACACTCGTTGAGACCATAGGTCACTGCCTCTTCACCCAGGGTGGCATAGAGAGTGACAACTGTCACAGGGGTGGGAGAGGACATGAAAGAAGGGAAAAAGTAATACTAAATGCAAAAGCTCTTGCTTTAGCTTACTGGAAAACTCCCAATTGGGAATTTTCTAATTTGGAAATAAAACAGCTTTTAATTTTTCCACATCAGAAATTTTATGGCACAAGAGACCTCTGGAACAAGGAGGACAGCTGGATAGGATAAAAACCATGGTCAAATTGGTTGATGCCCCAAGACTGTCACTGCTAAGGAGGCCTCTAAACAACCCTCTAGGTAACAGGTAACTTTTAGTCAGCCCTGAAGTGGTCAGGCAATTGGAAGGAACGTATAATGGTCATCTATGTCCTCCTGAAATAATTCTGCTTTTTCTGTAGCAAAAAAAAAAAATTATCAGAACAAACAAGTGCACCAAAACCAAACAAAAATGTACAAAGCAATCCCAGAATAAGGAACTAAGAGCAGGTGTTCTGCCCCTGAGTTCTCTGCAACCGTAACTCAGGGGGAGAGATGACACTCAGACATTACAGGGCACCAGCTAAGCTGGGCACAGCTACAGTCAGCTGATTGCACACTCTCACCTACTTTCCTTGCTCCCATGGAATTAGTGATGGCAGTAAGACAGAGAATCAGACTAAGGAATTAGACTGTTTTTCACACTGTCAGATAACTTTTTAACCCAGACTGCCTACAAATATGCCATCAAGTGGCCTCACAGGCACAATAGAATTCACCTCTCCCCACTACCTCTCTACTGAAAAAAAACCCCTTCTTTAGTATCATTTGCTATCTCAAAAACTGTAACCACCAAAGACCATGAAAGGAATTTAACAGTGCTGTGGGTTCATGCAGAAGAGGAAAAAGAGTAATGTTATACAGCTATTTCTTATTGCCTTTCAAAATATAGGGATCCAGACCAAATTAACCATAGTCTCCAACTTCCGCTACTGCCCCTGAACAACCTCTCACACTCTGCTGTAGGAGCTGCTTCTCGCACAGGCTGCTACTACTGCTGCTGGGAGAAAAAGAGATGGCCCAGTGTAAGCAAAAAAAAAAATGGGCTGTGGGTCATAGTGTGTTGTGTGCAAAATGGGCACTGGAGTGCTCAGTAACCACTGCAGCTCACCAAGGAGTCTGCAAGCATTAACTCCCATTAGAGATTTCTGACAGCTTGAATAAAAAAAACCAACCCAAAAAACAACAACAAAAAAAAAAAACAACAAAAAACCACCAACAACAAAAAACATACACAATTGTAATAAATTTGAGCAGCTTACAAAGGTCACGAAAATGGACTATCCACAGACTATCATATGATTTTGTTTACCATTCTTCTCTTCTGATAACTATTTCATCTTTTTGGCTGTATAATTTAGGATACAGTCATAAAATATTATAAAAACATCTCACATTTTGTGGAGAAAAATGCAACTATTGACATCTTAAATGCAACTACTGATATCTTCAGAATATTTAAAATAACCTGAATAGTAAGTGTACTGTTCTGTGATTTTAATATCTTGAACATTAGTACAACAAAATCATATAAAACAGTTTCATAAGTATGAGCAAGTTAATTTTAGGGATCTCCACAATGCATAGAATAGACTGAACACTCCCAAGAATCAGCAGAGAAAGTTTATGAAATTCTTACACCTCCAATGACAAGACTGGCAACATACTTAAAAGCTATATCTGTGCTGAAAAATGGTTCTAAAATCCATTAGAAGTTACCAAGGTGAGCACTTACGAGGGAAGTTGTACTTGAAGCAGGTGAGAGCTACAATCATCCATTCAGCTCGGGTCTCACAAAATATGACAACGGTGCTTTTCGGGGTTAGTCCCAGGGCAGTCAGTCCATTCCCCAAGCAAGTAATATTCTCATTTACTTCTTCATAGGATAACCATCTATAAGTTCCTAAAATTAACTTGAGAGGGAAAAACAACGAATTTTCATGACAAGAAGCTTCTGGTATAGCTCTACCAGGTGATGTGAGTTGGTGCATAACACCAGAAGTACACAGTCTGCCATTCATTAAGAAATTGCTTTCATCTTACATGAAGTAGAATAAATAGTGCACCCTGTATACTTTGCTTTTCCTCAACTACCATAAAATGAATGGTTTATTAGATGATGACTGAGGAAGAGCTCAAAAGGTTTGTGCATTGTTGAGGCAAGATACAAAGCAGCTCAAAACCAAACCAGAATTAAGTAAAACATAAGTTTTACCTTTTTGAATACTTTTCCATTTGGTTGCATTTCATTTTCTTCACTCAGAATTTCCCTGGTTCCAAGACAGTCCTTCTTCCCAAACTTTGCTAAAGCATGGTCAAAGAGCTTGTCCAGGGTGTCTGCTCCAGGGATGTTTATGTTTGCTAGTGAGTCCAGGTGAGTGACAGAGCGGTAGGGGCTCCCTGGCTTGTCCGAGATGGGTTTAGCTTTTAACCGCTTTGCCATAGCCTTTTTCTTCTTGGCATTGGTAAGAAAATACCAGGGAATAAATACCAGCATACTGTACAACCAGATTAACAAGTATACAGGCAGCAAGAAAATGGCACACATTTCTAGCCTAAATTTCACTGCGGGTATTTAAAAAAGAACTCTCTTATGGAGTTCTGAAGCAGGCAAGAGCAAGGCAGCAGTGCAGAGTGGTGTAGGGAGAAGCAACAGTAGTGAAGCTTAGGTAGTGCCGATTCAGAGCAGCTGCAAAAATTTTAGTAACCTTTGAGAGCCAACAGTAGACACCTATGGGCGAAAACCAGTGCCAAGCAGAGAGCAGGAAAAAGAAAGAAAAAATAATTAAATTAGTAATATTACAATCAGTTAATTAGTTTTAGTCCTTCTAAAAGCCCACTTCATAAGCATCACTGCACAATAGAGCAGAGAACTGCTCTGGGGATGAAAGAGAACAAACTTTTTCCATACTTATTTCTTGCATCCACAAATATTTACTTTTCACAGACTTTCCCCCACTATTTCTGTTTGAATAGTTTAGGGCTGTTGAGATGAAGTCTGTCCTTCTCAACATAATATTGTGTTTAAGCTACTTGCGTAATGATACAATTATTTAAATATGGGAAAGGTCAGCAGTTGTTTTCCCACTAAATATTTGTACTACAGAGAAAAGATACAGCAGATTGCTTAACTGTTTTTCAGAATATTCTATCAACTTCTATTCAGATTAAAATGTATCTTGATACACTAAAAGATAGTATATAGACTCAAAAAATTCTATGCTGTAATCTAAAAATTATATAATATTCCAAAACTGCTTTATTAACTTTGCTCCAGCATTTTTAATCTTTTACTTTTCAACTCTGAATGTCAGACTCTTGGAAAGGGATTATGCAGATTTGCTTTTCCAATTTCAAAAACTACTTCAATACATGCATTTCAAACTCCAAGTATGGAAAAATAGAATAAAATTTATCCAATTTAACTCAATTTAAAATAAAGTACAATTTGGCAAGATTTTGTCTGCATGTCAGAAATCTTCCCTCATTAAGAACAGTCCTAAATAAAGACTGGTGGTGAGTGGAGAAAAACAAAAGCATCACACAAACCATGGCCAGCCCACTGGCCTGGGACCAGTCTGCACTGGCATGTGAGAGAGGGGTGGTTATCTTAACCTGGCTGCTGTGCAAACAAAGCTTGCTAACACATCACCCACACTGCCACAGTGGGAAAATAGAAGGGACAGGTGCACTAACCAAGGGCAGAACCTCAGACAGGCAGAGGAGCCAGTGACACTGACAACCACCATCAGAGAGCCCAGGCTGTCACGAACACTATCTGATAAACAGAATGAGTGACAGGGAAACTCTCAGGGTTCCATCAAGAATTAAAAGAATGTAGGCACACCTCAAAATACAGCTTGATTAACATATTTGCCACCCTCAGGTGATGAGGGAGGCTACAATTAACATTTCAGGTTAAACAAAACAACTGCTACAAACAGCAGACAGAAATCAGTTAACAAGTTGGTGGGTTATTTAATGAGAATTTCAATATAAGCAGTTGTGTTGTTGCCAATATCACCAGCTTTCATTAACATAAGACTGAGAGATCTGCAGACATTTAAAACAACACGACCACCACATTAATTTTGTAATTACAACTACTGAATAAGATTACTGTTGAATGATAGTATAATAAACTAAGCTAAGATAAACTCAGACTTGTGTGGATGAAAGTATTCTGCATATTTCTTTTTATAAAAAATATGAATGCTACACATTCTTTTCAAAACGTACATTTTTATTCTGCTCTGGTGAACCTCACAATCAACCTCATCAGAAAAGAGTACAGTTTACTTCCCAAGGCTTCAGTTCTCTAAAATGACGGGTTATTGGTTTATAACACAAATCTTGTATCATACTTTCATTCCAGCTAATCTAGTGCTCCAAAAACAGCAGGTGAACTTGTATTTCAGACAACCCATGGCTCTAAGGAGCCATGGTAAGGAAATGTCAGGACACACCCATGGTTACACATAATGCTACAAGTTAAAATAAGCCCCTGGGGGTGAACTCCGGCTGCTCCTCACCTTCCAACAATGAGCATACGACCAGCCGCACTGACTTGGATAAAAAGCAGAGTTGTCAGAGTACTGCAAACTATTTAATACAGTGAGACAGTACCACAGCATTTCTTTGGGCTGCATAGGAGCTTGTTCAGAAGTGGTCTTACTGTAAAACACTACTGGCTAACAATTAAGAACTAGCTACTTAAGGAAGGAATGAGAGGAATGTTGCATTTCTATGATTTTGGAATTTCAAGTTAATTTGAAATACTTTAAAAAAGTGTTTAAAAACCAGAAAATTTAGCTAATTTGTACATTTTTGTAGTAATTGAAAAGATAATCACATTTCTATCCAGACAAAAATCAGTTGTAATTCTTAAAAGACATCTGTTGGGAAAACTCAGTGAGTCACAAACAGACAACCATGTTTTTTTTCCTTTGAACATGCTCATGCAAAAGCTGAGACACACACACACACACACACACAGAGGTGGTACTTACAAGGGATCTCACAATGATGACTGAGGTTTTTTCAGGTTGATTAGATCTATAGTAAAACTGTAAAAAAAGAAATAGTAGAATGTGGGATGATTTTTGCCTTGCAGAAAGGAAGAATCTTTAGAACTTCCACCCTACTACTCCTAAGAAGCACAGGCTATGAATTCAGACAGATGCAACACAACCCATACAAGGGAGAGCAATTACGACACAGGAGAAGATTAAGCTTCCAGATTACACTGGACAAACAAGAGACAAAGCTGCCAAAAAGGTGCTTAATTTTTATGCAACACTACTTCCTCCCTTTTGTATTTAAATACGTTCTGAATAAAACTAGGAACAGAAGCTTAATGCAATTTAATTACCAATGAAACCCAGAAAGACAAGACTTTCATATTGCATATGGTCCATTCTTCTTACTCAAGGCAGAACAAGAAGCTCTTTTGTCACTCTTGAGAGATGAGTATCAGTAGAAACAGGAACTTAGGACTACCCATGGCATACACTGCCCAAGAGAACAAGAAGTAGACTTGGGGCATTGAGGTAAGAGAAGAGTTTCCAGAACAAAAGCATGTTTATAGAGGCAGTGAGGCCTCATTGGTCCCATGACCAGTGCAATAAAAGATGGTGGTGTGTAACTGCAGAGATAAGGCTCCAAGAAGTCTACTGCAGAAAGCTTTAACTGATGTTTAACCTAGTTATATTAAAGGCCTTCTCCATAAGTGTAAGATTTTTAATCAGTCTTTACAAGCTGAAACCGAGTTAAACATCCCTTGTAAAATTCTCCTACAAAGATTTTCTCTTGAAATATAAAGAAGAGGTCTACAATAATAATAATCATAATCATAATCATACAGTAATTTCATTATTATAAGCCGCACCTTTTTCATTGAAGAATCCAGCCTACCCCAGTAGTGCGGCTAATCATCAGGTGCGGCTTATCTATGGACAAATCCCAGCGAAATGCCAACCCAGAAGTGAGAGCCGGCCGGGGAGGGCGCCTGGGGCTGCCTTTAAAGGCTTTGCTGGTCTATGAAAACTGTTTGCAACTTGAGCACCTGACACTAAACCCTGCGCTGGCTCGATTCTGTTACTAATTTGTTACTTTGTTACACATGGATCCTCGCTTTAAAAAAAAATAAATTTAAAATGCAGCTAATATTTGGGTGCGGCTTATGTATGGACAAATCCCGTGCTCTACCCAGCTGCCCGGAGGTGCGGCTTATAATCAGGTGCGGCTTATAACTGTGAAACTACTGTAATAGTAATAATGTTTTTAGAGTTGTTTGCATTTGCATGTGGCTATGTAAGATTTTGATCCATTGCAGGATCATCCCAAACTTGTGCTAAATAAGTATTTATCATCTCTTAAATATACTGCATATAACACACTGACATACTCAACATGCAAAGGTACCTCCACACCAGTTGTATTCAGTTAAAAGCCAAGCTTAGCTATTCAAATTACACTTATGCTTTCAATCTCCTACTTAGACTTTAAGAGAAAGGATGAGATGCAACGCTCACATCAATGTACCACCAAGGACACTTCAAGGTAAGACAATTACATATTACTGAAGTGTAATAGTTATGTTCTTCATAAATTTCCTCATTCCTTACAAATAAAACCTAGAATTCATGAAAAATTTCACAATAACAAGATAAAATTGTTATTTTACACTGGAATATTTAGAATATGTAACATTTTCTATTGTTTTACAAAGCTTATTATTTCTCTTGACTGTTGAACAGAACTAGCCTCTTTAGATGCTTATCTAGTTTTTTTGGAAACAACAAAGCTTCCTATTCTTAACGCAGGAAATGCATGTTCCCAGAAAGAGCGGCGGGCGTCAAGCATGACTACAAGAAAAAACCATACCAAACAAAAATAGATGTTTCTCTCCTAGATAGCTGGTTTTCAGCACTTCCAAAGGATTTTCCTCAGGTGAAGCAGCTTCTATCCATTTGGAAGTAGTCTGGAGTTCATTTAACATTTGCAATTGTTACATGTTACAGTGTCCATGCTGGAAATCTCACTCATGAGATAATGTTTCACTCATAGATTTTATATGCTGGGTGTTTCTAAAAATTCTATAGTCCAAGCTTTCTCCTGACTGACACTGTACTTTATGGGCTGCCAGAGACAGGAGAGATGTTATCTAAGTATAGTCTGACTTTTATATCCTTAATTTAAAGTTTCAGACAGATAATATGCTGAATACTCTGACAGCTAATGCTCTACTCCTGTCCTGTAGCCAGGATCACAGAACAGAGTCTGAAATCAAAGGACACGTTCTAGAACAGTAGAGACATTCCTCTCTTCCTAATTTAACTCCAATCTAAGAAACAACTAGCAATTATATTTTTAATTTAGGAAAAAACCTTTTAAATAGTTAGAGAAGCTTATGGGACTAAGAGCAAAAGTCTGTGTGGGTAACAGAGAAAGGGTTTATGCCTCCAAAAGTGACTATTCTCAGAGGAGGAAATGCCCTAATCTTCCCTGCATTTGACTCTCCAAACTGAGCAGGATCAACTTACTCAGCATTTACACACACTACTAGAATTTGTAAGTGCAATTAAAAAATCTAAGTACCTATAGCAAGAAATGTTATCCTATGCAGTTTAACTTTAACAAGGCAGCAAATTATTGTCTTCATTAGGAAAGGCTTTAATTAGCCCAAGCCCAAAACACTCTAAAGGCTTAACAGAGAAAGTATATTGACAACATTGTTTATAATCCTTCCTCTAGTGTTAAAAAACTTGCCAAGGATCCAATTTACTACCGAATAACAGGATTAGAAGAAAACACAACTTCATTTTCTGTCTGCTTCAAACATAATGTTAGGAAAATCGTCCAGTAAGAAAGATGACAGAGAGGAAAAGGGTTGTGTTCCAGTTTGTGAAGAAAACTGCTATCTGCAAAGCAGGTTAATTTTACTTTAAAAGCAACACCAGAGGAAATCTGGTTCCTCTGCATCAGAGCTCTTGGCAGCTTCAAATGGAGACGTAATTCTGACTTTACCGTAAGTGTTCAGGACTCACTCCTGTCAGGAAGTTCTGAAATCTTCCAAAACAATCCAGTATGAGTAAGTAACAACCATTTCTGGAATTTCTCTAGCATCCAGGAACATCTAAATATTTTGGAATGACTGATCATTCAGGATTTGTAACTGGAAAAGTGGTTTTGCACAGTAAAAAAAAAATCTTGAGTTGACATAAGTAAGTATGTGGGTGTTCAGTTAGTCAGTTTTTGGATGGGAAATTAGTTGGTATTTAGCCATCCTGATTTTGTTCCAGTACAGGCCAGAACAAGGCTGGGATTTCAAAAAGACATGACACAAAGACTAAGAAACACCATATAGCAAGGAAGATGCAGCACAATAAACAAGTAAGTGCATACTGTTTTGATATTCCAGATTTATACCTAACACACACAGGAATGAGAGACCATTTTTCACAGCTGAGAAGACTGTGATGAAATAGCAGTTAAGAGTTAGAAGAATCTGGTAGCTAATTACAATTTAGTGGGGATTAGAAAGATTGAAGGAAAAACTGAAGAAATTATTCCATTTTTATATCAGGTTGATGTTTTTATAAAAACAAACACCAAAAATATTACTGCAAGTTACTCATGGTAGGAAAAAAGTTCATGAGGTCTCATTTTTCTTTCTTTCTCACAGGCAGATTTCTAGATATTTTCCTCTTGCCCATTTTGATACATCACAAAGGGCAGTGAAAATTCAGAGAAAGCCTAACAAAACCTAATCAATTTTCAGAAGTACTTCCGTGCTCTGGCAATGCAATAGAAGCTCAAAGCCTGAGAGTTTGAGAGCTCTCACTATGTCTGTACAGTGTAAGTACTGGTACCTATGTCCCAACAGACAGAGGCGAAATCAGCTGTAGTGGATCCCAATACAAGTTTAAATATATATATTCCACTTGAAATAGCAAAATAACAAGTAATAGTAGGAAACTTTCTCTTACTGCTGCTTAATACAGAATTTTACTCAGCTGATAGCAAAGATTTATTTTTGGTTTTAAGAAAAATATTATTGTTGTCCTTTATGTTCATTGCTTCTGCTTACTACCTCACAATATATATGCACTTAAAGTCAATCAGAAAAAAAAAAAAATCAATTGTAAGTGTCAAATATCTATTTCTGCAACAAGTACTGTAGTAGAAGCCAGCCCAGCAATGCTGACCCAGTAGTTCTCAATTATCTAAAAGCCAGGTGTGCAACTCCTAATTTGTAAGAAGAGTGCAAACAAATATTTGGTGAAAGGCTAAGAGCTGTTTGCATGCCCCAAAGGCAGAAAACGTTAAAGACCACGGCAAGATACTACAACTGAAAACTGTCCATTGAGACTACACTGATTTGGGAAAGTACTTCCTCTGACTCACCTGTTCCTTTGTCTCAAATTCTGTCCAGAACCTCTCCTGTGAATATCTGAGGCTCTACCACTGCAGCACTGCCTCTCCCAAAGGCTGTATCCAGCCTGTGCTGTGCTCTGGTCACACAGCCTGGGCTGCACAGGCTGTCAAGTCACAGAACCACAGAATCATAGAATGTTAAGGGTTTGGAATGGACTTCAAAGCTCATTTTGTTCCATCCCCCTGCCCTGGGCATGGATACCTTCCACCAGAACACATTGCTCAGGGCCCCATCAAATCTGGCCTTAAATAACTCCAGGGATGGGGCATCCACAGCCTCTCCAGGCAGCCTGTTTCAGTGCCTCACCCCACCCTCACTAGAAAGAATTTCTTCCTATTACCTAACCTAAATTTTCTCTCATTCAATTTGCACCCATTCCCCCTTATCCTGTCACTAAAGTTCCTCATGACAAGGAGTCTGGCTCCCCTGAAGGCCCCCTCAGGTAGCGGAAGGGGCTGTGAGGTCTCCACGCAATCTTCTCCCAACTGAACAGCCCCAATTCTCTTGGCCTGTCTCCATAAGGGAGGTGCTCCAGTCCTCTTAGCACTCCATGGCCTCCTCTGGACTTGCTCCAACAGCTCCATATCCTACTAATATTGGACAAAACCAGAACTGTGAGAGATAGTCCAGGCTGAGTCTCAGAAGGGCAGGGCAGAAAATCATCAGGCCAATCTGAGTTACACACAGCACTGTGAATGCACTCACTGTGAGTGATGACAAACACAGCTGTTTCAATATCTTTTTTTGTGATAAGAGAAGTGAGAGGCATCTTTCTGTTTCACTGGCACTTTAGTTAATGACTAGGCTAAAAACTGTTATCTTGGACAGAGAGTATTCCAGAAGCAGATGGAAAAGAAGAAAATGTGCAACTGAAAAATACTGTTATTACCAACATCTACAAAATATACCTGGACTAAAGGGAAAAAAATAGAAAGAAAATGCATATTCTATACTAATAACAAAGTATTTCAGTCTGATCCCCCAACATACACCCCTATCTCATCAGGCATTATGACAAATGTTACTCTGCTGTTCCAAAGCAGAGATAAATGTATCATTTCCACCCAACTTTTTTAAACAAGGACCCAAAAAGACAAGCAGTACGAGCAAGGACAAATTTCAGAGGACATGTGGCTATAGAAGACTTCAGCAAAAGCTCTGTAAACAGCCAAATAAGAACTGATAATCTTCCCCCCCACGCACAAAAAATATATAATGGACAGACTAGCTAGTTCTGTGTTTAGCCACACAACCGTTCTGCAGGGGAAAGGTTGTGACTTGCATGGCTGTGATGATCCAACGAGTGAGATTTAAGTTACCATCTTTTGCTTTATGACTGTTTCTCAGTAGCGCAAAGCTTCACAAAAAGAGAGGCCTCTCCTAAGATTGCCGAATTACACAGTGTAGAAGATCAAATCAATTTGAGACTTACAGATGTAAAGCCCTATTTGCCTCATCTTCCTCTGCATTTTCAGGGCACAATAAAAGTAAATAACTTATTTAACCAACTTACAGTTGGTGCCTGTGTAACTTAGGTCAGAGTTACAAGATGCTTATATAGCTCCAGATATCAATATAACCTGATATCAATATAACCTAAATCATTACTTTTTATATATCTATATAACCTGATATCCATAGAACCAAAATCATAGCTTTTTATATCTATATAACCTGAATAATAACTTTTATATCTGTATTACCTGATATAACTAACCTTCTACACAATGTAACAGCTAGTATATTATGGTTAACTAGTTGTTTAATGCTGAATAGACAAAAAGGAAGGAAAAACTCATCAGGTGGATAGTTTTAGAGACAGGCAAGTATAGCACTAATGAGAAATAAAGCAAATTAGCCATGAAACAAAGAATTTAGGCCAGTTAAGACCAGTCAGACACAGGAACACTGTAATTGTGTGTGCTCCAAAGACGAAATCGAAAAGCGCAGATGTGAAGATAACTTTGGAAGCCTCCATCAAAGACCCCCATCAACCCCTGAACTGGGAAGGCGCAAGCGCAGCACAAAACAACTATCTAATAACCACGAGATCATACTATGTCCCAGCACACATGCGATGATGTTATAGTGACATAGTAACACTAAGCAATACTTACTGTATAAATATACCACAGCACTTGACAAATGTGGGTGAGTTAGGAGGAGAAATCCCCCTCACTTCCAGTGCCACAATAAACAAATATCTGCTCTACAGACACCATTCTATGGGGGATTTTTTTGGGTGTCACAGTGTTTTACAGTCTTCAAAGCCAGATGTAATGTTCCTCTTTCTGCCATATTACTGGATACTGCAGATAAAAGTTACAGTAATTTCACGAATATAAGCCGCACCTTTTTC
>VRYO01002184.1:11459003-11484457 GCA_009812075.1 Sialia sialis | reverse complement strand
CTGGGCCTAGTGACATTCTTTTTTTATCTATTTTCAGATATTATCAGCACTAGAAACATAAGCATTGACAAATGCTTTGAGAATTCTTAAACTTCTTAAACTCACTGTCCAAGAATTAAGTGCTCATCTCCCCCTCTTACACTTGCAATGACAACAGCCTTTAACAATCTAAGGAGATTAGGATGCCAGGTGCTTTTTGTTTTGCAAATAAAGAGGGAGAAAATAATCTCCCTAGATAGGCATTTTTTCAGAATCTGACAGAAATTGTACTTATGCTTGTCCCAGCTCTAAATTTAATTCTCTATTCCTTTTGGGAGCCTGACTGGCTCTTCAGCTTTCATTTTGGCAAGAAATGCTGCCAGTGACTTTACCCTTCTTGCTTTTCAAGAACTCTACCATCTCTCATCATTCACGTTAGGGTGTTTTCCTTTCAGACATGGGTCATAATTTAGGTAGTGAAATTAATTACATACTTTAAAAAGGCAGAGGGGAGAGTAAATGCTCCTCCTTGTGTATTGCACCAGTAGTCTTTTGTGTACCAAATGCATACTGTAGGCTGGGAGAGATTTTTCTAAGGTTTGTATGGATTTTTCAAAATTCTGTGGTCAACAAGAAGAGCACTAGAGCTGGAAGATACACCTTCCTTCTTCTCTTAGGAGCTCACATTCAAATGCAAATGCCTCCCTTTTATTGACTAAGCCACAAAACCAAAAAAAGAAAACAGGCTTTCTTATTTGCATTTTAAAGAAATTTTCTCCTTGCAGTTAAAAAAATACAAGTTTAAGAAAGCTGCCCCCACCCATGGTCACTTGAGATAGTAGCTCCTGAGATTTCAAGCGTGAGTCATCTCTATTTTTAATTTTCATTGTGTAATAAAAATGCTTAGAGGGTTAATAAACACAAGGAGCTTTGGGAGCAAGCATTTAATCTTTTGAACAGATTCACAGTATCTTCCAGTGAAAAAGTGATGAAGTTTTTTGTACGTTTAAAGAACTGAATTTTATTATAGTCTTAATGCAAAACTTTAGTACAGCCTATTGCTTGGTTCATGTTGAACCTACCCCATTACTTTCTAGTTAAACATACCTAGACTCCTTTCTAAGTATTCATCATCTCTGGATGCATATGTGGAATTCTCAAGTCATAGCTTATCTAAAACAAGACTACATACTGCAACTTTTTGCTGAACTGACTAAACTTTGTGAGTGAACTTGCTTTCTGCTCCTTTCATGTACTGTATGGTAGACTGAGATACCTTTAGGGTACATTTCTGTTAATAATATTATCTGGCATTTTCTTCCAAGGAAGGCAACTTTACTTCCTTACTATATCATAACAGTTCTTTGATTTTTATCTGCACTTCAAAGAGGAAGTAAGGTGACCAAACATTTTCCATTACAAGGCAAAGTGCACATTCAAGTTTTTAGATTTAATAGCTCTAAGCAATAGTTTGTTCAAAAGTACACTGAACATAATCACTCATACTAAGGAGAACACAGCAGAAACTAGCACAGTTCTTCAAGATGTCTTTAAAAATAGGCAGAAAAAATACCTCTGAAACAGTTTTAAACACCAACGTTCTGAACTTTACTACCCCTAATAAACATGCAGGCACGTTTACTCCACAGAAATGAAAGTGTTTAAGGTGTTCAGTTGCAAAGGCAAAAGCATTTGACATTCTTACTCCAAAATATCCAAGTACCTTTTGCAAAGCAGCAGAGGGATAGAGAGTCACATGCTCCAGGCCTGAGCTGGAGCTGGCTCTGGCCAAGGAGCTTTGTAACCACATTATCATGGTCACACCTGTGTACATATTCTACCCTCCAGCCGAACATATTAACACAGCTGGTGCTAGTACAGCCACAAAGCTTCCTGAAAAAAAGTTGTTCAAATCCTGACAGTGTGACAATTTCAACAAAGTACACAGCTTTGATGGCATGACTTTTATTTATTAATTCAGCTAACTGGATAATTTTGAATATGAATAAAGCAGCAGTCACAGTAGCAACTGCAGAAGAAAAACTGTGCAGCACTAGACTTAACAGACAGTAAAGTGATCACAGACAAATTCTGAACTAAATTTCAAGAAGAAATTGATGCTGTTGACCATTCTTTACACTTATTTTTAGGAACTTTTTGTTCTGAAAAAGGGACTGAAGAATCCTTAGCATGACACAACAATTCATCGTATCACAACAACAATTTATAGTAAGTAATAAAAAACAATTAGTAGTTTAGTTTATTAACAAATGCAATGATACTCGAAAAGCTAACATTGTCAGTAAATGTTTCCAATTCAACTTAAAAATACACAGTCTCCACTTCAAGTCTATCAGATTGATCCTTACAGTGATGGGAGGACAAAGTTCCCTGCTGAAGTTTTCAGTAAGGGTTACTTAAGTGCCCACTCTAGTTATTGTCAATCTTGCTGCTCACTAGCAGACACAAAAAGCAAGTCACTTCACCTTGAATACAACTGCAATTAAAATGTTTCTAGGTAAGCGGGTTGATAAACTCATAAAAAAATCTAGAAAAGAAAAACATTAAATAGTGAAAGTTCTAGGCCCTCTTAAGTTACAAACATAACCGAATAGACCACTCAACCCAAACTTTTCCAGGCTTGGTAATAAGACCGTTGTCAGCTGTTGGTTGTCAATGCAATTTGTACAACTGGAAAACACTACCTGCTCCTTCAGGATGTAGGTCAGGGAATACCACTAGAAACTCATTACATTATAATTTTCAATTTTCACCTCAGTTTTATGTTCTGAACATCTTCAGGAGTTTGAATGATGTAATGTGCTGCCAAAAACGTGCCAGACAAAATGTTTTTGTATGTACTCATGGTTAAATCTGACATCAGACTGCTTTTAACAGCCTCAACAGTAAAGCTTCAGCAACCCAATATTCAAAGCTTACCTTTCTGAAAGATAAATCTACTTAATGCTAGGCAAGTTATAAATGCAAATCTCATTTCAGCTAACTAGGAAAACTAAAAGCTAAAAGGTAATATGTAAAAAAATTCTCAAACTCTTTGCTCTGTCTGCGGAACACCAATGTATCAACTTAGAGAACAGAAACCTTATCCACCTCTGCCTTTTGGGGAATAACATATCCTCCCTTTACCTTTTCATTCCACATCTGGACATAGACCATGACCCAGAAAGCTGGGAAAGCAGCTGGTTTGGTAATACGATAAGGACAGAGTCTTACACATAACAGTCAGAAATAAGTCTATGTGATCATCATTCATCAAACCACCTCTGAGCATGGAAATAACCTGGACTCATTCAAGGCAGGAATGAGGGTTTTTCCCTTCAGTTATGTGACACAGAAACTGACAGGTGTTTATCATCTCTCCACCTTGTCAAGTTCATGGAGCCATAGAACACTATGCATAGGTACTGTTAATGAAAGACATGCAAGAAAAACAGGCCTGAAAGACCAGCCAGATGGAAAACTGGCAATCCCAGAATGGCAAAATATAGCACACTCATACAAGGAGGATGCTCTGCATAGTTTTCTAAGGCATAACCTTGCTCTGAACCCTACTCCAGCCCTCACATTCTCACCCTGCTTTTTACTTAAGCACAGCAAGCTTAGTTTCACTTTCTAGTTGTGCCTCTTGCCTGTGGCAATACATTTCATAGGGAAAGTACTTTTGACTAAGTTGTTCAAAGAGAGAAGCTCATAAAAATGCAGAAGTATTTGCATGCTTATGAAATAAACAGATAATCCATTTTCATAATGAAAATTAAATGCATCTATCAAACAAAGATACAAAACCAAGGCTATCAAGTTTAGTATTAATTTACCCTGTGTAAATACATAATATGACTCAACAGTATGTACAATTGCCTTCATAGAAAGTAATGTGCAGAATGACAAACTAATGGCCTACAATTAGCAGATAGAAACTACTCCATTCTTCCTACTTTCACATCTAGTGCAAAAAGATCACGGACGCCACAAAGCAAGATCTCTTCCTTCTTTTTAATTTTTCTTTATAGTTTTGTATCACTTTGCTCTTAGTTGACATTACCACTAACTGCTTACACTTTTACACAGCATTCAAAGCTATAGAAAATATTGTTGTAAAACTACACTTTACCTGTACAGTACTGCAATTCTTTTACTATGTGCATTTTCATTGTGTAAGAAAACCAGAACAAGAAGTGCCATACTAGGAATAGAAAAGATGTTACAGAGGTTAGTACTCAAAGCTATTTTTAGGATACAACTCAACATCAGCAAATTACTTTGCTGAATTGACATAAACATATGACTCCAAATGAGAAGAGAACAGTACAACAAGGGGGTTGGCTCCTCGAATCTTCAAGTTTATGCTCATGGCAGGTAACTGAATGCAGTTCTGGACTGAGGTGGTCGCACCTGAGGTGCACTGGCTGTTCTCCTGGGCTGCAGAGTTTGCAGGCACCTAGTCACACAACTTGTGTGCATGGGCTGTCTGACTACCGCTCACAATTCAGTCCCAAAAAGTGCCACTGCCAGAAGGAAGGAAGTGGTCACCTTGCTTTAGTTCTGCTGAAGCACAGTTCTGAACTTGAAATCAGCCAGAAAACAGAATTACTGTTGAACAAAGTAGCCTCTACCTATTTGCTGCTGCCAAAGCCTGTCCTCTCCTTTTGCCAGCAGCCAGAGTGAGAGATTGCTCAGACTTTGCAGCCTTTGCAAGTGCATCCATGGAAGTGTACTGGGGAAAAAAAAAAGGGCAACCAGAAGCTGTACCATGATATATAACCTACTTTCATCTTTATTGAAAGCCAAATAAAAACCCAAACCAAGCCCAACCCCCATACATAGCCAATTTAAAAATTTTATTGCAGATCAATTTTATAGACTCCAAAATACTTTAACAGGCATAATGTTTTATTTGTGGAAGGTCAGGAGTTAGTAATTTTCCTAATCCAAAGTAACTGTATGGTAGTTGGCTGCCAAGTTGCCAGCTTAAGCTATGAGACGACTGCCCTCATTCATAAATTTTTGGGATTTTGCTGTGAGCCACTCAGCATGCTGTGATACGTTGTGTCCAGCTCCTCAGACTGAACTGGGATATTTGAAATAGTGACATTTCATAGGCTGCTCAACTCCTCTAGCTGCCAAGACAAATGGGAGAATGACTCACTATGTATTCTACCTGTCAAGTGTTTTAGACAAACTGAACTTAATATGATCTTTTCCAGAACTACTGCATCTATGACTGCTGGGGAGGAAACAAAAAATTACCTGATCAATCACTTAGACAAGGTGAAGTATTTCAGTAAATCTGACCGGTTATATTCATATGTCCCTTTTTTTTTTTTTTTCCCAGTCAGATACTTGCACCCTATTACCAGCAAGGTCAACACAGGCTTCTTGTGTTCTTACCAGATTCCTATCCACTCAACAGGACACTGGTGTCAGTGCACATTTAAATATGCAAAGACTCACTCTGCTGTATCTGCTACATGCCATAAATATGTGCAATAAAATGGTGAACTACAACACAGGGTAAAGTTAGAGCAAACACTTTGTAGTACTTGCCTAACTTGACAAGTTAGGAGTGGTGAGTGCTCTTTGTATTTCACTGCATGTAAGGAAATGACAGTAATCATTATTTACAATCCACTGTTTCTCTAAATACATCCTTAGTGTACTTTTTTGGTTCAAGTTGTACAGTGGCTTTACTGCACAGACCTAATAAATAAATTACTATTTTATAAATTGTAACATCTCCAATCAAGACTTGTTGCCCGATAAGCAATCACTATATGAACACAAAAATGTATTTATTTTGAGAAAGTTCTTATTTTAGCAAACACTGTGGTATAGCAGGCTTGCCATTGAACTGAGTAAGCTCAGTGTAGAATGGGCAACTCAGCTGCTTGGTCTCCATAAATACTGCACACCTTTAGCTTTGTCTTTAAAAGACCAGCAGGAGACTCACTTTTTTTTCCAGGCTAATCAGTACATTTTATCCTGAACCACAAAGGATAGCTCTTATGTTATAACACACCACATCCTATAAAAAATTCAAGCACAGGAATCAAATAGCGTACCCAGTGTGTGCTGTGGAGAACAGAGATGATGGAATTAAGGACACCAGGCTTCTGCCATGCCTACAGCAGGCTCGTGGTGAGAGCTGCCAACACTGGGCATGGAGTCCAACAGTTTGTAGCTGGAGGCCTTTAGGTGCCACAGCAGGACATGGACAAGTTGGAAAACAATCACAGGAAAAGCTATTATAGAAACACTGCTATGCTGATTTGTCTATAAAAGCATCTGTGCAACTGAAGGATAGTAAAAATTCACTTGCACTAGGAGACTGTTAAAGCAAACCTAACACAACTGTTAAGGCTGTTCTTATTGTGCTATGCAACAAAGATTTTCTGGAAACTTTCAAAGAAGTGCCTTAGGTCACACAGGTGCTCTGAAGAAATCAGTTATTTGCTTTATATTTCTTTTCCAAGAACCTGAACTGGGCAATACCAAATAAACCTGCCTATAAACTACCAACAGAGAATTTTCTCTTTGTGGTACTACACATTCAATATTACAACTTATTCAGTTCCTCCCTATGCCTTTTTTTTTTTTTACCTGTGAGCAGGACTTCCGCAAATAAGGCCTTTAAGAAAGCTTAATAGTCATTTACCAAGAAAGGCAGTTATCCAGCTATTTTCACGGCTACTCTGACAATGAGCTGAGTAGGTGAACATGAGGGATGGATGAATTACACCAGTGCTAAGGTGAGCAGAGACATGGCTGAAAATACAACTATTTGGGGATGGGGAAGAAATACTTCATGAAATAAGCAGCATTATGTGAATGCTTGACTTTTTGAGTCACAATGTTTAAAGGTCAAAAATTTCAGCACAGAAATTAGTGTTTAAGCTCTTGGTTCCCAGTAACCCCAACCCCAGTGATGTCAAATTACATGTGGATGTTTAGTGGGCACTGCTGACAGCACCAGAGCAGTCTTGCACCCATAACACACTCACAGACTGCCATGCAGCAGTCTTAGTAAAGGCACTAGTGACACTCAGTTACTTCTCTGAAGTTACACAGCAAACAAGCAGGTGTATAAACTGGATATTGAACAGCTGAAATTAAGCTACTGCATGTACAGAGGAAAACCTCAGTGAAGATGTGGTGCAGGATGCACCTCTTGTAGCTTGTAATATGCCAAAAGCAGTTTTAAAAAGCACCATCCTTTCATGTCACCTCAATCTACTTCTCTGTCTCCTAGAATATGTCACACTTATTAAGCACAATTTTAAAAAGTAAAAAACAGAGTACACTGTAATAAATTAAATGGGTTTAAAATGGGTTGCACTGTCTTGTAAAGTAGCTTTAAAAAAACCCAAATAAAAAACAGGTCTCCTGTACAGCTCTAAGAGTACTTTTGCCAAACATAACCATTAGTCTAATGTCAAAACTTCTACATGTTGGCCAAGCTTATACAACAAAGGAAGGGGGTAGGATAAATGTGTCATTAACACATTTTTAAATTAAAGCACTAATTTACTATAAGTTTAAATTTATTTTTAAATCATCTTAAAACAAGCATATTCCGTAACTATCTTGGTATTGCTCACTTACAATCTTATTTTCTGTAGTAAGGGGAGTTAGAACACTACTTCAGTGTTACTAAAATGATATTTTAAACATCTCTTAATGTATAAATCTCATAATGTTACAAGCTGTAAGAGAAAAAAGTACTGGGATGTAATGTGCTATTTTAAGTCTGTCCTTGCCATGTTAATTTGTTTCTAATTTCACGGTCTTCCAAGCATATCTAGATTATTTTTTAAATTGATACATGCACTAATATTCTAACTGCTATTATACACCTATGCTATACACTAAACATAAGGATTTGAAAATAAGGGCATTTTCCCTGTACCCTAACAAAACTGATAAGCAAAAATCATGCAGTGAACATCATTATAGCTTAAAGTAAAACAGATATGCATACAGATCTTCTGCTCTGAGTTTTGACATTTGCCATTGTCAGACCAATGAGTTTATAATAAGAACTTTCAAATAAATATAAACCTGTTAACCTAAAAGGAGTTACAAGTATGCTTTTAAAAAAAGATACTCTACTGATGAAGCTGTAATGTACTATAGGGAATCAATAATCACATCAATATGCACCGAAATCAATATGCATTGAAATTCTAGACATCCTAGTACATTAGTTTTTGTCCTTGATGAACAACAGTGGTATTTAAGCATAACAGATTTAACAGTCTTGGATTTAAAGTGATAACTAAGGATCCACCTTGGATCACTTTAAATCCGAGACTTTTAATTCTGTGATAATTGATGGATTACTTATCTCTACCTTGGAGATAAAGATATCTCACCTTGAAGCCTGGTGAACTCCCAGATGTACAACAGCCCTTGATTTAGTATTAACTGTACTATAAAACCCATGCAAAAATTAATTTAAAAAAAAATTATTTCTCAATATCTAGGATTCATTAAAAACACAAAGTACCTGCTTTGGATTTCAGGGGCAAGTCCAAGTGCTTAATTCTATCTGAAGCATAAAAAAGGAAAACAATCCCCCACATCCTTCACATTACACAGCTGTTACTCCAAATGTAAAGCAAATAAACTGCACACTGACTTTTTGAAGCAGTAGCATTTGCTCCAACCTTACATCCATCCTAAGCAACTCATGCACTCAAACTTTAAAAATCATCCATCATACAAACTGACAATCTGGCAACATGTTGGCTGAAGGAAAACACAGCATATCACCATCCTCACACTAAATAAGAAGTTGATCCCACACCCAGGTCAGTCCTGACTCAGAAGCTACTCTGGGCTGTAGCAAGACAGTAACCTGAAGAGGAGACAGGCTCACTATCTAGGGCAACGACAAGAGCATGAAGAACTTCCACCCCCACCATTCATTCCTTACCTCTGTCTCACACACTTGGTCAGGTAAATAATGTTGTGAACACCTGGCACACAATCGAAGCTGTATCTTGATTATGAGTGCACTTCATATGAAGTGCTAGGCAGGAACTGACAGCCCTGATAAGAAGTGGGGCAGGGAACACAGAGCTGCTGTAGTTTATTTACATTCTGCCCAACCATTTTTGTTGATGCCAATGCAGATCAAACTTATGCAGAGAAGGAAACTGAAACCACAGCTCCTAGGCAATCCTGGCCAATGGCCAAATCTTTTTCCAAACAGTGTCATCTAGCTCATGCTTATGAGCTCCACACATGCTCCACATGCTCCACAGCTCCAGCATGTCCAAGATTAAGGCAAGGTCCTCCCCATGCACCACTCAGACCACACAAAAGTCCAAGTATTGGCACTGTCAGGCTCCACAAGTCTTAGGAGAAAACCCTTCACGCCACTTCAGTGCATACCTTACTTTCAGTGCAACACAGGTTAGCCGGAGTGAGTGGCCACAGAAGGAATAACCAGTGCTGCACTCAGCATTTGTTTGCACGTGCCTACCTACAGACAGCTTCTAGGAAGGTCAGCAGATTATAGGCAATCCTCATTTCCCACCCCCAACCAAAAAAACAATGAAACAGCAGCGAAGTACTAATAACCCCTATTCACTGTAAACATCGCTCTACCAGCACAGGAGAAAAACTTTCTTAAGCCTTCCCTTCTATACAACTAGCCTATTCCAAATGGAAATCCAAAGGGCAATCTAAGTTACAGAGAGGGGAGGAGACTTTGGAAGAAAGATGAACACCAAAGCAGTCACTCTGCAGCTGCTCCAAAAGGCAGTAAAATTAAACAGTGTGGACAGTTTTTGAGATAGGCCTTCCACAAAAAAGGCTGAAGAAGTTGCACCATCTAAATAACAATCCAATCTATGAACAAATATAACAAAACCGGACATTCGGTTTCTCAGGAAATTGCTTTCCTCCTTCCATTCAACCTCCTTCTCTCCTGAGAAAACAAATGTCCTGAAGCACTGTGACCACATGCTTATTTGAGTATACAGTGAAATTTCCCTTAATGATTAACATCAACTGTTCTCTAGTTTAAGCAATGCCTTACTCAGAAGAGTTTTCTTATAAAAGACCATTCATTCATCTGTCATGTTAACTACCTAACTCTATTTATCATTAACTTCAATATAATTTGCATGTTTACGTAGTTCAGGCTACTGTTTGGTATCTTGAGTACACAGTGTAATAGGCTGCACCTATTTAACTAGATATATATTGTAACATCACCTGGCATGTTTCTGTATGCAAAGCCTTGCCTTAGTAGTTTGTTCAGAAGTGGTTTCTCTACTTTTATAAAAGGGCTGAAGCATCACCCTTGCATTAGGAGGTGTCATCTGCTGAACTCTGCTAATTTATTGTGCTGAAAGTTTATAGTTTATAGCTGCTGCTGTTGGATTATTCAATGAGCAGCACCATTGCTGGCAGTGTATATTCCAGAGGGCATTAAAGGTAACACATGAATGAAGTGTGCATGAGATGCAAACACCTAAATAATGAATAACTCCTGAAACCACCCTCCTCCACCCACCATAGCAGGGTCCAGGGAAAATTGGGTGTTTCAAGTCTATAGAATTCCATAATTTAAGACAACAACAAAGAGGGAACTGGTAAGTACAAATAAATTACAGCTATGTTAAAAATGCATTAAATAGTTTCCAAAATAACTTTCATGAGGAAATATTTAAGGCTTCTGTAGAATTGTATTAGAATACAAACTTTATATCCATGCACAAAGAGCAGAAAAAATAAAACACAAAACCCGTCATCCTCTCAGAGACTGTGGAACTTTGCTACCTGTCTTTTAATTGGGTGAAAAGACAGGAGATATGAACATCCTAAGCATATTTTAGGGAAAAAGGAAATTCACATCTTTAATTACTACAGTTAGTCTGAGATGAAAAATCCCAACGATTCAAAAAGCAGAACTTAAAGAAAAAAACACTGTATGTTTCTAAGGTTTATCTGCAGCTTTATTTGCTCATTTTTGCACTTGAAATTGCCAAGTCTACAGTTGCAAGATTGTCTATAATAGTAAATGACAATGCACATAATATACTTATTTTTGTGCAACAATCCAAGATGCAAAGAGTAACCAAGCAAGGACCAATATTATCCTTAGTGTAACAATCATCTTTTACCAC
The DNA here is from genome assembly GCA_009812075.1 of Sialia sialis. NCBI lineage: Eukaryota > Metazoa > Chordata > Aves > Passeriformes > Turdidae > Sialia > Sialia sialis. Next base: position 11,473,322 of record VRYO01002184.1, on the reverse strand, counting down.
CGTCAGGGACTTCAACTGTCCATTTACTTTATGTAAAGCATTCTTTGACACCAAAGCTTTCTGTAACCTCCATCTATATTTGCTGAACATCCTCACTGAAATATTTTGTACTATCAGTCATTTTTTTTCCTAACATAAATGCTTCACATTTCATTTTTTTGCCAAATATTATATGCTATAAAGGCATATGCTACAATCATTTCATTAAGGGACTGGGCAAACAGCAGCACTGGATCAGGAGAGGTCTGTGCAGCCAGAGCAGGGGAGCCAGGCAGTGCACACGCACTTGCTTTCAAGAAAGCTTTAGAAATCCACAAAGGAGAATAGTCTGGAATAGTAATAAGCAGATTTTATCACAGAGGAAGACAACAACAAAAACGTTCAGCCAGTTTCTTGCTTTCCTTTAACAGGTGCTTTTGTGACGCGGAGCTGAGAAGCATGCGCTCATGAGTGAATCACCTCTCCTGATCAGCATCAGCCCATCTCCCGAGCCCAGCCTCCTCCCCTGCATCCGGGGGGGGTGGGGGGCGGAGGGCTCCAAAGGAGGCCAGAACACTGGGCAAAGCTCCCGAGCAGGCGAAGGGAGCGGCTGGGGATGAGCTCCCGCGCAGCGCGGAGCGGGGAAATGGCGGGCGGCGGGTCCGGCTGCCAGCGGGAGCGACCACGCTCGGCCCCGGGGGCTGCGGGCAGGACGGGAACGGCGAGCGGCGACGGCGCTGCCCCGGGTTGCGGAGAAGACCCGGAGCGGAGCCATGGCCCGGGGTGGTGCTAGAGCGGGCAAAGGCGCTGCCCGCCCGGCGCCCGCCGCCCTACCCGACCCCCACCATGGCACTTCCAGTAGACCTTTCCGCGCCGCCTACCTGCTCCGGGCGGTGGGCGAGGCAGCTGCTGCCCGCCCGTACCGGAGCGCTGAGCCCCGGCGCATCCTATCGGCCCAGCCCCCTCCGAGCCACGGCTGCGGAGACGGACCCGACCGCGCGTAACCCGCGCTCCTTCCCGGCTGACCCGGCCACCTCCGTCCGCGGGAGCCCCGCGGACCCCCGAGCTGGGGGCAGCGCAAGCCCCTCGCCCCCTCTTCGTGCATGGGTCGATCCTCCCGGCCCTCGTCGCTCCCCAGATGCTGCCAAAGGGCAGCAAAGGGGGAGACCAGCCCCATCCCGTCCCTCCCGCCGAGCCCGCACTCACTGTGCCCAGCCCCGGCGCTGCCGGCAGAGATCACAGCGCTACCGGCGGTGGTACCGGCTTGCTAAAATGGCTGAGGGCGCGGGGGAGGAGCGAGCCCCGCGCTGCCGCCAGGGCCGCCCAATTCTCCCTCCTTCCTTCCCTCTCTCCCTCTCTCCCCCAGCCACCGTGACGCACAGGGAAAGAGGCGGGGGCGGTCGCGGACCAGAGCCTGGGGTTCCGGTCAGTGCTGCCGCCGCGTCCCGAGGTGACCCCCGGATTCGCAGGCTCGTGAGGGAGTGACTCGGGACCTCGGGCTTCGAGCAGAGCTCGGTTAGTGCGGCCCTTCTGCGGGGCTTGTTACAGTTCCGCTGAGGCTCTTGTACAGGCCGCGGGGCAGGCCGACCTGCGGGCACACGGCAAAAGCCGCTCGAGGAACCCCAGCCCCCAGCTCCGGGCACAGCCTCCGGGCAGGCTCCAGCTGGAAGCAGCAAGGCCGCCAGTCCGGATCTTTCAGGCTGGAACAGACAGCTCAGATGTTTGTAACCCAGGTTTGCCTCCTGATAATCTGGAGACCACCCGGCCCAGTCGGAGGCCCCTTTGGTCTTTATTCAGAGCACAATAAACGGGCAGCAGTGCTGACGAGAGTGACTGGGATTACTCACAGTGCGGTTCAAAAAGCTAGAGGCTACAAATATCCCCATGATTCATGCAAGAGTTTGCCAGATAGTTTTAGCTGTTTTGGATTCCGAGGCTTCTTCAGAAGAGAACTGACACAAAATAACTCGCTTCTGACAACACCAGTTCGTAACAGCAGGTAAGGGAAGAGGAAACATTCCGTGCTCCATCTATTCAGAACAGAAGTCCAGCAGGATCCTCCCCCGCCCCATATGGAGTGGGACAGAGTGTGAAAAAACAAAATTGGCATACATTGCATAGCCATTGCTATATTTGGTAACAAATTTGCTTCCATAAAAGACAACATTTTGCAGGAGGCTAAAATGTTCTGGCAACAACTCCACATGCAATGTGGATGTTATATTTAATAATTCTCAGACAAGCAAAAAGCACATCCCTTCCTTGGATGGAAGCTAGCTGAATTAGTGTAGATTTTGCTCTGTTTGGACTATATGACACTTGGGGCAGTCTGTTAACACTCTCACTTTGTTCTAATTTGTCTCAAACCCCATTGTTTTTCTTAATGTCACATCATCACTAATAAGAGAACCTGGATTGCACAAGATGCCCAAAGGCATATCTGTTTCATGTAGATTACTTATTTGATCTAATCTCACTAAATACTTAGAAAAAGTTGAGCAAACCAACTTGCCACAATTTTTTTCCCAATCAGAACCCCGATACAGCCTCTTTTCTAAATCTTTGTCATAAACAGTAAATAGGCAAGAAAATCTACTTGTAATTTCTTTCAGCTATTTTGTACTTCTTGTAGTCTTAGATTTCGAATTAAGTGACTATAGATTGATCTTGATGTATCCTGCTGGTGGGTAAGAAAGCATCTGTTGTGCCTAAGCCAGTTAAAGCACCAGTATGGCCACAGTGGATCAGAGCAATGCCCGAGGTAGAACATGATGCTGTTCAAAACAGTAGCTGGCCATCTCCTGGGAAGATGAGGACCTCTGCAATGTTGAAACCTTTAGCCAGAAGTAGCCTGTTTCTGCTCTTGATAGACAACGGGAAAGAAATTCAATTGCTTTCGTAGTCCTATAAGCTTCCAGCATCTACAGCTTGATGTTGTTCCACAGTCTAACTTCATGCTGAGTGGAAATCACTTCTGTATGTTCTGTGCCTTCTGTCTGGGATTTCCATATCATGTCCCCTGACTTTTGCATTAGTTAACCATTCTCTCTTATCTCTCTCCATGCCACTCCTTGTTTTACAGATTTGTAACACAGATTCCTTGCACTATTACCTTACTCATCTCTCTTCTAGGCTGACAAGTCTCACATTTTCCAGGTGCAGTTTCATAGTACCTCCAACAAGTCAGAGCTTCCATCTCTACTGCTGCATGTACTTGTTGCCACCTGGATTTCAGGTGCTGCAGGTTGTGCATCTCTCCTGAGTGTAACTCTCCCCTCTCTTGTCCCTTTATGCCCTCCCTGTTGGAGATCTCACAAGCCATGGGACCAACCTCTTCTTGGCTCTGTGGGGACAAGCTGGCCATGTGTGCCACAGCAAGAAGCTCTGTAGGGAACCCCAGTGCCTGCAAGGTTTGTCCATTCATGTCCCCAGGCCAGGCACCACTGACTGACATCCAGGTCTCAGTGGTGTTGTTGGGGATGCTCAGCAAAATACTTTGCTTCAGAAGGATGAACGTCTAGGTCAAACTAATAATTTCAGCAAAGTTGGAAGCAAATTTTGGTTAATTAAAATTAAGGAAAAAATATAACCTGTCAGGTTATCATTAGAATAATGAGTCCTAAAATTATACTTACTACAGACAGGGTGAAGGGTTTGGTGGAGGCTTTAGAAGGAGCACCATGGGAAACCTTTCCTGCAGCTACACATATGCAAATACCTGCCTGATTTTCACAGGATTTACTGATGCTCTTTTGTTTGCTATAAGATACAATTTCATTTTAACAAGTTCTTTGAAAGATGCCAAACATTCTGTTTTGAAAGCAAAGCAGAAACTGATTTACTCGCTCTTTATAAACAAAGCTATGATCAACTAGTAATTCCCTGAGGATGTATGATACTTCCAAAAGCCTTAAAACAGGAAGGCTATGGTCAGGAAGCTGATATTCACTACAAGATGTGTAAAATGTCTTTGCAAACTTTTAGAGGAGTCTTTAAACAAAAATTAAAATTATCTTTATAAAACAAGATGTCACAGTATCCTCAAAACCAAATCTGACTGAAAGGATTTTCCTTGTCTCTCGTGTTGCAACTCCTCTGTATCTTTCCAGTAAGAAACCCACTGAAGAACTCTGTGGGGTGTGACGAGTGTAACAGCACTTCCCAGACAGTGAAATCACCTGTACTGATGCTGATTTTCAGAGCCTTATCACAGAGGTCAAAGAAGAGAAAAGGATCTTGAGGAGTGGCTGAAGCCAAGGCCTAGAAGGTCTCTGTTTTTCACCCAGGATTCAGTGCAAAGAGTAAAGAGTTTCTCACCTCATTCCTGATATCAGCAAAGGGATTGCACAATCTTAGCACTTCTAATCTAAGTAATAAATCAATATCTGGAGCTTTGTGATTTATTTTTATATTTATTTATATCAGGAGAAGTGACTGATGAAATCAACTATTTCCTAAATGCAATCCTGTTTGTCTTCACAGAGTGTACAGTTAGAATCAGAACAACAGAAAACAAAATTTGGAGCAAGCATTCTTCCAGAAAAGTTACCTGAGTTTCATCTCAGGCTGGTAAAGTTTTTAGTGTGCCCCTTTTTGCACATTGAATTCTGCCCATTGGGAGTAATGTACTTTTATTCACTCTAGACCTTTTTAAACTCAATCTTGTGTTTTAAAAGAAAACAAAACCAACGTAGCAGTCAGTCATACACATTTGATGACATTGATAATTCCAAGTGAGTGCATTTCAAGGAGGAATTACCAGTAGGGGGAACTGAGGGATGGCTGTGAATAAAAGGCAGCATTTTAAGAGAAGGGGCTGCTACCAAACATATTAATTGTTTTGGTTTTTGATGCTTTTTGTTCAAGCTAGTTCATTCCTCTGTTAGTCTTACACAGAAAACCAGGTTTTAAATTATCTGCAAATCTGTGTAACAGTTGTCAAAGAATAACTTATTTCTCTATTTTTATATTAAAAATAAAAAACCCCCTTTATTGAATCTCTAATCATAATACTGGGTCTTTGGGGGAAGGCATAAGAGAAATGTAGAGACAAAGTCTGATAGATTCTCTGAACAAAAAATCTGCAATGAGTTTTGTTCCCCTCATGTACCCAAATATGACTTCTCACTTTGAGTCATTGTGTAGAAAAAGGAACAGCAGCTTGAGAGCAATGAACAAATACTTGCTTTACATAATTAAATGGTTTGAGCCCTATTCCATGTGTGGAACAAAAAAATATACCTGCTTGCAGACATAACATTTGTATTCTGCAAAATCATCAGCTTCATTACCTGTTCAGATGTGTGCAGAGGTTAGAGCTACTTTGCTTTCTAGAAGTCATGCCAGACAGCAACACTCTGCCTGCTTAGGCTTCAAGATACCTGAGCAATGACAGCACATGTTTTCTGGTTTTCTCTTTCTCCTGATTCTTTCCTCCAAGTGGGCACCTGGTTATTTACTGATCTTTGGTCAAATCAGCACTCACAGAGTTCCACTGAGAGTAGCTGGGTCACATGAAGCCAAAGGAAAATGCGCAGTAATTTCACACTCATAAGCTGCACCGGGTGATAAGCTGCACTTTTGTTTTTTAAAAAAAGCGAGGATCCATGTGCAACAAAGTAACGAGTTAGTTACAGAATTGCGTGAGCTCAGGGTTTGTTATCAGATGCTCAATTTGCAAACAGTTTTTACAGACCAGCAAAGCATTTAAATGCAGCCCCAGGTGCCCTCCCTGTGGCGCAGGCCCCGGCACTCCCGCGCCCGGTGCTGGCTGCTGCGGCTCCCTGTCTGCTTGGCAGCAGCTCCCTGGCGAAACCAGCTCGACAGGCTGCCTGCATGAAGCCGGTGGCGGCTCGCTGCCTGCTCACCAGTGGCTCTGGCTGACTACCCACCCAGCAGCAGCTCCACAGCAGCTCCCTCCCCGGCCAGCTTGCACTTCTGGGTTGGCATCTCGCCAGAATTTGTCCATAAATAGGCCGCACCTAGTGATTAGCCGCACTCCTGGGATTGGCTCAATTCTTCAGTGAAATAGGTGCAGCTTATCAGTGCAAAATTACTGTTCTCTTACTGTTAAGTTTATCATAAAACTTAAAAGCCCTATCTGAAGCACAGCCTTAAAGTATTAGATCACAAATAGGATGCAGTATGGACCAGGAATTCCTAACTGAAGAATATACATTTTAAGAAAGGAAAGCAATATTGACAGAGAGATTTCTGATATATACCACAAAACATCTAGGGAAAGATGTTGAACTCTAAATTTAATTTTGTTGGTGGCAGAAGTTACATGTCTCATCAGCAGAACAATCAGTAGATCACCATAGAAAACAAAATTCCTAAAAGTAGACTTCAGAGGAAATTTTGAACAGACATTGCAAAAGATTGAGTAGTTACCACATAATGAAATATGTCCTATGCTGCCTAGAGACACTCACAAGAAAGAAAATTAAGGGCTATGGAAATTAAAAGTTTTATTTACAGTAATTTCACGAATATAAGCTGCACCTTTTTCATGGAAGAATCCAGCCTACCCCAGCAGTGTGACTTATATTCAGGTGCGGCTTATATTCAGGTGCGGCTTATCTATGGACAAATCCCAGCAAAACGCGAACCTGGAAGTGAGAGCCAGCCAAGCAGAGTGGCAAGTGGGCGGGCCGGCCCCTGTGCCACCGGGAGCTGCCAGGAGTGTGGGACCGCCGGGAACGGGGGCTGCAAGTGGGCGGGCCGGCTCCTGTGCCACCGGGAGCCTTGGGAGCAGGGGGACCGCCTGCAATGGGGACTGCAAGAGGTCAGGCCAGCCCCTGCCACCGGGAGCCGTTGGGAGTGGGGGACCGCCGGGAACGGGGGCTGCAAGTGGGTGGGCCAGCTCCTGTGCCACCGGGAGCCGTTGGGAGCGTGGGACTGCTGGGAACAGGGGGTGCACAAGGGCGGCTTATATTCGGGTGCGGCTTATATATGGACAAATCCCGTGGTCATCCCAGCTACCCGGAAGTGCGGCTTATATTCCGGTGCGGCTTATAATCTTGAAATTACTGTAATTTTTCACAAGATCCAGTGTTGCAATCTGGGTGTTGCTTGGGGTGATGGCAGGTGAAGAAGCAGGAAGGGCCTTTGCAGAGGTTTCACAGAGATGTTTATTTCAGCCACGCGTGTGCACAGTCCAGGGTTTAGAGACAAAGGCAAAGGCCTGATCTGAGGGTCTCAGTTAAGTACAGTAATTTCATTAATATATAAGCCGCACCTTTTTCATTGAAGAATCCAGCCTACGCCAGTGCTGCGGCTTATATTCAGGTGCGGCTTATCTATGGACAAATCCCGGAAGTGAGAGCCGCCCAAGCAGAGTGGCAAATGGGCGGGCCAGCCCCTGTGCCACCGGGAGCCGTTGGGAACGAGGGACTGCTGGGAACGGGGGGTGCGCGAGCGTGGGCTGGCCCCTGCCGCTGGGAAGCCGGGCTGTGTGGGGTCGGGCCAGAGTGCTCCACCCCCTCTGCCGTGCGGATAAAAAAAAAAAACAAAAAAAAACCAAAGGCGCGGCTTATATTCGGGTGCGGCTTATACTCGTGAAATTACTGTACATGGGATGAGCAGGATGGGGAAAGAAGCATCAGAGACCTATTACCAGGTGACATGGGGTTGTCACAAGGGTGGGGTTAGGGCATGGGGGCAACAGGGGAACAGGGTAGGAGTGACCAAAGACTGAGGGACAGGGAGAGGGCCGGGGACTGAACCAAGGAACAGAACAGGGGTTGCTTTGGCCTGATAGAACAGGATTCGTTATCAAGAGGGAGCAGCTAAGAGAGGCCTCTCTGTTCTCTAACTAGGGAATGCCTTTTAGAGTCTCCACAGTCCAGTTGTCCTGGTTTAGAGGACAGGTGTCTGCTAAGAAAGGCAGGAGCCTCTCTTTGAAATGGAGAATGTAAACTCCCTCCCTCCAAATTATTATAATTTTGAAATTAAGGGGCTCTCAGGCAAAGAGCTGGGAAATAGGAATAACAGTTTTTTACTAGGAAAATTAAAAATTGAAATATAGTATTACAAAGAATAAACCCAAAACACTGACAGAGTCAAAACACAATCTGACACCCTGTCAGTCAGGGTGTTGGTAGCAGTCTGATTAAAAGGTGGGTGCAGTCCTCCTGGAGTGAAAGATATGGTTCCGTTGAAGCACTGATCCTGTAGAAGGATGCAGTTTTCCTCTGAAGGTCCGGTGGAAAGGTCCAGTTTTCCTCTGGAATCCAGTGGAAAGAAGGCTGCTTTGGTGTTCCAAATATCATTTTTTATCTAGGTTCCTCCTCCCCTTGGCTATAGCATCTCCTAATGGGATGATGTAATTTTATTAGTCATATAGTGGGATTTAATGGCCCATTAACAGACAATATTTTCGTGGAGGAAGGATGGGTAGTGGAAAAGATAAAGATGACTGCCCCACCTGGTTTTAACTGATGGCCCATTAGCAGATAATACCTCCCATGGAGATAGAGATCACTGCCCCACCTGGTTTTGGCAGATGGTGGTAGGATACATACTTTTGTTCACATCTTGTTTTGCAACCTAAGACAGCGGTCTAAAGTGCATGAACACAGCTAACAGTAGCCACAACAGACCAGACATGCTACGAAAAGCCCCTGAGATTCGGATATATTATGGTGAAAAGTTGTCTTTATTTCTGTACTCTTCTCACCAGGACCTCTTGAGTCTTGTAATTTTCTTTAAAGAAATAATAAGATTTTAAATATGGTGCCCTAATATTGTATGAAACCATTTGGGGAATTCATTAGAGCAAAGACTAAACTTCAGTGAGGACCTTGACTTCAATAGTTTTTCTTTTAACATATCTGATGGCAGAAGTTTTTGACAGGAACAGCAAGGCCAGTTCCTAACTGATACTTTTTCCCACATTTTTTCTTAATTTAGAACGTAGATAGAAAAAAAATTACTTGTTCACCTTAGCTTTGTTCCATGTTTTCATTTGAGCTCAATACTTAAAAAAATACAATACTTCATTTTAAAAAGTAGCAGTAGTCCTAAGCATGTATGTTTGTGGTCTGGCTGCTGTTTCAGCTGCATTTCTGATCAACATGGAATGGAAGAACAAGCAATATCCTCTGTGGTGCTCCTGTGCATGTTGTTCTCACAGGGAGCAGTTGCAGGTGCATGTATTCCTCCAAATTTGCAAAATGATAAATAATGTTGGTAAGGTTAGAATGACTCAACTTATTGCTTATGTGTTTGTAGCCATTCTTATAAGCCTTGGGGGCAAATACACATCAGTAGATTGCATGAGGGACAAATATCATGTTTGTGTCCAAAAGTTATTTTGGTGCAGCAAGGAGTACTTAACTCTTTTTGGAGTAACTGGCTCCCTGTGTAACAATTTACCTATTACAGAAAGATTAAATGATGTGTTCCTTTGGGCATTTCTTTAAAGTGAAAAAAACAAATCAACAGTCCTTAACATTGACAGACTGAGCTATTTTCTGTACATAATAACATAGAAAACTAAGTGAAATTCCTAAAATTTATTTGGCAATCTACTTATATGCAAGCCTTATAAAGTCCTGTTATTGTGAACTGTGTAGTATGATTTTTTAAATGACCTGTAAATGTTCCTCTTGGAACATCTGTTTCTGTGGTTGTAAATCCCTATAAAAAAATCAGTACAAACTAATCCTGCTTTCATCAGATATATTTTCTTTTTGTATCAGAAATTGCTGTGCCCAGAGGATAAAATTATGGAGTCACAAAACAGAACTACAGCCCAAGGACAGAAGTATTGCATATGCTTTAAAGCAAGTGGGTAGCTTTCAAGTACTGAAATACTCTGTGCATCCTATCTTAATTCCAGCAAGCTGCCAGTCTGCCCTGACATGCTCCAGGAGCTCGGTTTCAGCCTGTTTCTGAAATGGTAAGGGAGTACTTACAAGAAGACAGTCTTGGAACTTCCATTCTTTAATGATTTACCAAGACACTGCACCGATAAGTATCTCATTTACCCAGCCTGTGAAAATGTCAGGATTTTGCTGGAATTCAAATTGTATTCTTTTAATTCTGTCTTTGCAGCAAAGCTTTGAGGGTTTTTTTCCTAGCACAACCCCTTTCTTCAGAGGCTGATTCATCACTGCATTGTTTCCCATCAACCCAATACAATTACTTCCATAGCACTGTGGAACATTGAAAAAAGAACACAAATTCCAGGGGGAATATCCTTTAAAATGTAATTTATAGCCAGTTTGCTGTAGTGATACAGACCTCTTCAGCAATTTTGGCTATTACACTGAACAGTGTAAGGAAGGTATGTGAGTATTTGGTCATCTTTGTCAGACCCTGTACGAGTCACCCATAAAACATTCCCCACGTACACTTTTACTGCTCCCATCCACTTAAGTCTCTATAAGCTCTCGCTTACATGAGCAAAGATGCCAGAATAACAAGTTTCTACGTTCTCAATAGCATTTTTCAGTCAACAAGTCAACATTTCCCTTGCATAGTAACTTCATTGCCAAAATCTTTTGGGTCTAAATTGGTCTGTTTCCATTTATAATATTTGGGTACACAAAACATTTGTCCATGAAAGAAACCAGAAATGTCATGTAAAGATGGAAAGTGCAGCTCAAAGTAGAAAAAAGGTATTTGAATTCTTACCTTAAAAAGTGCTTCCTGAAGGATTTGACTCAGCACTCAGATGCATAATCTAATTTGTAATGAAGAGTTCAGGTGAAACTCAGTTTGTAATGCTGTGGTAAAGTTTACAAAACTGACTCTTAAATGCTTGCACTTGTAACAGTGACTTTCCTTTTCGCAGCAAAACAGAAGAGAATTCTACTGGCACAATCAGTTTTTCATATCAGTGGCTGCTACCTACTTGTACATGTTCCTCAGGTTTATAATTCACGTCATTGTCAAATAATGTATTCAAGAAATAATAATGGAATAGTAATTAGAAGTATTACTATGCTTTTGTTTTTGTTGGTAGTTCTATTACAAGTTAATTATTGGAGTCAGTTATGTAATTTATTCACATGACCATATATGCAAATTGTTTGCAAAAAATAACTGTTATTGCTGTAGTAGCTACAGAAGTAAATGCTTGTGAATGAAGGCAGATTCTGAAATTTACAGGCCCTGGGGCTGGGGAAAGGAATAGCTGCATTGTGGGGTGCTCTCTGCCCCTGCTACTCTGGTACTCAGGGTCCAACACTGCCCAAAAGCAGACATCACCACCACCCCACCCGTTCACATCACCTCCCTATTATCTGCTATATCTGGCTCCACAGGCCAGCCCAGGTATCAGCATTACACTGCTGACAAGCACCCTGATAACAGTTTCTTCTTGCTCAGATGAATAGTATCACTTACAGACCTATTTTCTTACCAGACAATGATACTTAAGGTGATGCTAGGGGTTTCAGCTTTAGCCTCTGCTCGATAATTTAACTCCCTCATTGATATACAATGGAAGCATGCCAACATAAAAGACTTGTAGCAGCTTGAGAAAATGAGAAGGCAGTGCAAAAATAGGCAGGATAACAAATGGTACATTATATCCACTGGACGACCAGCCTGAGAAACTCTATCTCTTATCAAGTTTTAAAATATTATTTTTCATTACTTCATCCAGCTCTATTATCAGGCCTAACAAGAGGTGCCTTGCTTATCTCCTCATTATCTCCTTTGAATGTTATTGATCAGCATTGAAAATACCACCCTTCAAGAGAAAAGTTTGAAGCAGCCCAAGTGTCAGCCCAGGACACTGGAGCACAGCAGTGGCAGCACCTTCTCTCCCATCACACACAAGTGAGGGTCAGTTCTGCCTGCAGAGGCTGCTCAGCAGACAGAACATGTGCAGAATGTAGCACAGGATTTTCAGTTCTAGCTCTCTAGAACCTAATTTTCAGAATTTGAAGAGTTGCTTAAAGCAAAGTGGTTGTATTTGTCTTTCTAAGACTGTTTTCACAGTCTTATGTATGTCACAATAAGATCCAAACTCCCCCAATACCAGCTATGTGTTGGGCTGGTACAATAAGTTCATTCCTTCTTATAAGCAAACTTCTCATACTAGAAAAGAACTTTTATAATTTGGAGACTGTTGCAGTGGGGGGCTGGTGGTTGGAGTGCTGCGACCTTCCCAGAGAAGTGTCCTGAAAAGGATGTTTGGGTAGCACAGGCACGTCTGTGCTCCTGGGCAACTGTTCTGTGAATCCGCTTCAGGCGACACTGAAGAGAGGGACAAGAGCATCATATGGTGCTCCACAGAGAAGTTTTTTGAGCTTCTGCCACAAAGGGGACCAGGGACAAAGACAGCTCCAAAAGGGTCTGCAGAGAAAGCAGGGGGCAGGGTAGAGCAACAAATTGGCTGAGGGCTCAGGAGCAGAGCAAAGTGGGAAGGACCAGTGGGCTACAAGCAAATTGCATAGAGCAGGGAAGCATGCTGGGGGGAATTTTCCTCACTGTAACACAGAGGTTAGCACCTAAGGGCATTCCCTCCAGGGAAAGGGGGGAGATTCTTTCTCAGTTGGCCCACTGGCCTCCACAGCAGACAAACCACCTAATTAAACACAAGTTCATTCTTTCCCTTTTTTTATCTCTGCTGTCTATCAAATTTTGTTTTATACTGGAATTTGACAAAATACTGATGTGGGTGGAGAATTAAAAGCTATGTCCTTCTTCAGTGTTATTCAATGTTACACTGACATTCACCTCCCTTCCCAGAAATGGTTGCCCACTGGGGAAGGGCCTTTAGACTTAAACATTGCTGTGCAGAGTAAACAAGAACTCCTATGAGCAGCAGAGCTGATAAAGCCTTCTGGGCTTTTAATAGATTTGAGACCCTAGCTCTTTTTCTTCCATGGATTCCCTGTTTAATAAGGATAACCTCTCAGTGTTCAACTAATGCTGTTACTATAAAAGATCATTCAACATTATTCACCATTTCCATGCTAAACCAGGTTGCCATGTGACTGCACATGCAAATACTGAGTGTCTTCAATTTTGACCCAATATCAAATTCTTATCAAAATGCAAATTTATAAGGTGGGACACCCTTTTCTCATAGAGCTTTCATTGTCAAGTCTTGAGTCCGTCCTAGTTATGTTGTGAAAGCAGCTTTGTCCATGCTTCAGGTAGGAATTTCAGATAACAGAACCCACCAACTTCTTGTTCGAGTTTACTCACAAAATTAAATTTATAATCAATGCTACTGTTTCATCATTTTCCCTATTTTGTATAATATTTTCAAACATTACATTTTATTCTCCTCTGCAAAATGCTATAAGAGCACTTGAAGTGCATAGATCCTTGCAGTGCAGGGACAGAAATTACACCCTAATTTCATGTATTGCTTTTTATTTTTGCTAGTTATTTAATGATAAAACTATCAATTGATTTCTGACACTTGTGTCCAATTTTCACTTTTTTTTTTACATAGCAAACCCAGCAAAGGCTACCTCAATGCAATTTCCATTACCTTATGACCCACGTACAAAATGTAGCCTTTCAGAATTGATCTTGCAAATAGACATAATTAACCTGGGGAAGTTATCACACAAAACAAAGGAACAAGAACAGGAATTTCCACAAAAAAGAGACTCCATGAGAACTGCAACAGGCATTTAATGAGCTCCTGCTGCCTTCAGCAGCACAGGGCCCTGTGTTTACTTGGAGGAAATCAACTTAGAGGACTGAAACGTTGTGCAATTAATCTCCATTATGACCCCACTGATTTCTGCAGTGCTACCCTGGGCACAAGGATGGCTCACAGGCTATAAAAAGTGTTGACATAAGCACAAGGACGTTCAGTAAAAGTGTTAGAAGATTTGTGATGAACACAAGGCTTGGACAGTTCAAACCAGCAATGCCGGATTTAACTTTGGACTTACTTTTCTATGGTATAACTTAATGGTAATTCCTCCTAATATGGGATTTAAAAGTTTAAAATAAGCCATAATAAACCATATTCAACATCTCAGGAGGTCTACAGTAATAATACCAATTAAGCCTAATAACCACTTAAGTCTGTAGATCTAAGACGTTCCCCTGTGTGTTAGGTGATAGTTCAAATACTGAAATGTCCCACTGTCCTGGGGTGACTTTGTGATGTTGAATTGTATCCCCATTTGTCTGTTTAGCCCAGAAACAAGTTTTGTACCTTTAAGGCTGGATTTGAGAATGAAGCGGGGGGGAAGGAGAAGCAGTGGAATGTCTGAGGTGATTGTTTTCAAAACATTGCTTCATCTCCTAGACTGTGTCACTGTTGTGGACAGCTGGAGAGACCTCTCCTTTGCTTTAATTACCGTATTTTCATGACTATAAGGTGCACTTAAAATGCTAAAATTTGATCAAAAT
>VRYO01002184.1:11424690-11458003 GCA_009812075.1 Sialia sialis | reverse complement strand
ACTGGAAAAGGGACTGGGACTGAGTTTTGTTCTGTTTTGTCGCTGTTTTTTTTTCACAGCTGATATTGTTCTTGTTTGTCTTGTAGATATATCAGTAAAGAACTGTTATTCCTAAACCCACATCTTTGCATGAGCCCCCCTTAATTTCCAAATTATAGTAAACTGGGAGGGAGGGGATTTCCACTCTCCATTTTAGGGGAAAACTCCTGCCTTTTTCTGGCAGTACCTGCCCTCTAAACCAGGACAACACGTCCCTTGGGTCCACCCCTCCCGATTTGACGCTAAAAGTTGCGAAAGTTGTGCATGGATCTTCGTTGCAAAAAAAAAGTGTGCCTTATAATCCGGTGCACCTTATATAGGAAAATAGTTTGAAAATTTACTGTTAACTGATACTGCGCCTTATAATCCGGTGTGCCTTATAGTTGTGAAAATACAGTAGTTTTTGACTAACTGAAGCAGAGAAGTTCTCTGGACAGTTTTTTTCTTTTTTTTCCCTGGAATTATTTGAACCTGCTCTGGACTGGGGACCCAGGGGAAGCACCAGGAGCTCGCACCTGTAGCCCACTGGGGCCTGGCCCAGGCAGCGGCATTTTCCAGAGCTGGAGAGACTGAGGACAGACTGAGCCGAGCTACTCCCACAGGAGAGAGACTTCCTGAATTTGTCATCTCTTCAGAGCAGCGAGAGGTTTTTGTTGTTCAGTATTCATTATTTTTTGTGCTGGGCAGAGCTTTGCCTGTTGAATAAACAGGTTTTTTCCACTTTTCTCTGAGGAAATTTCTTCCTGAACCAGTTGGAGGAGAGGCATCTTGAGTTTGCTTGCTGGGGGAGGTCCTTTGGAGGTTTTCTCCCAAAGTTGCCCTAAACCAGGATACCCACTTAGGCAAATAAACAAATAGTTTTAGCAAATCAAGTTTAAAATGCCTGCCACCCAGGCCATATTTCTATCATTATTTTGCCAACCCAAAATATTGATAAATAAATGCTGTCAGGTTTTTATCTCATGATCAACATATTCCCAGAAGGATTCCTTCTTTTTACCCCACCGGCCAGATGAGGAAATGGAACAAGGATATGTAACATTAAATGACAACATCATGGTTTTTAGGCTGTCTGAAGACAGAATTGGTACAAATCCATCTGGAGCTGATAAGAAGGCTTTTTAAGGTTTATTATTCACACTGTTTCAAAGCAAACTGCCCCATTTGCAGAGAAGGTATGAACCCCCTTCTCCTCCTTTCTCTAACACACCTTTTAAGATTCAGAGAAGAGAGGAGGGGTAAGAATTACATTCCAGGAATTAAATTTCAGAATCTGCTAGAGAACTTTACACCATTGGTTCTACAAGATTTAGACTACTTTACTCTACTCCTTACAATTTAACCAAAATATTTCACGTTATTGATACCATATATTCAGATACCATTCAATATCCAAAAATACACTGTGGGAACCTCTTGCTTCTGCTAACAAGCAGATGTATTGGGGTGGCTGTGGAGCTTTACTCAGGGAAGATTATCAAGAGTTTGACTTACTGCTTATTTTGACATTCTGTTGACTTAACTTGAATCTACAATGTACTACAATATACTACAGCTACATTGGAAGTTAGGTTACTATCCTTTTATTGCTTTTTACCTATAGAATTTTTTCCCTAAGTTGCTAGGAAACACTAATGACTAAGTACTTAAGAAAAACAAAAGTGGCCAAGCTTAGGGAAGAGCTTATCCTATCTGTGAGTTTCTCTTCCAGATAAGGGGCAGAGATACCTCGAGAATTCGGCAGCTTAGCTTTGGAGGAGGACAGCTGAGCCTCTTAATTTCAAAATTCTAATAATTCAGAAAGAAGGGGTTTACATTTTTCATTCCAAGAGAGGCACCTGCCTTCCCTAACAGACACCTGTCTTTCAAACCAAGACTAGATACCATCCCACATTGCCAGTGAGTGGTGCTGCTCACATAGTGTAACCATTTTATTTTCAAATGAGCTTCTCTTGAACTGCTCTGCCTTTTTAGTATGGCAGTGATCAATGATATCTTTGCTAAAAATCACCTGCTTCCAAGAAAGGAAAGGACAGCTGTTTAATAGCAGTGAGAACTCTAGTTGTGGAAGACTCTTTTCCTCGTAGGTGCAAACTAGGCTAAAGCCAGTAAGACTGAGGCTGCCACCTGCTGTGCACAATCAGTTTTGTTCTCTGTTTAAAAAGTGAGTAATTTGTAACAAAAGGTAAATTGAACAAGTCAGATGTCTAGCCTGATTTCCTTAACAAAAAATCATCCTGAGGAGAGGAATTTGACACAGGTGGCAATGGGAAAAATTTCTCGAAGCACAGGCATGTTCACTGGTGCACACTCTTAGGGTCTCCAGGCAAGGTCACAGTGGTAGGTGCCTCACCTGAGAGGGTCACACACCCCTCGTTTGTGACATTAGTTCATGTGGCACTGTCTACATGTGTACAACCCAATATACCTCAACCTTTACAAAAGAAATATCTCAAAATACCAACTTCTGGGGACATTCAAACTATTTTATACAGCACATGAATGAATGCATAAGAACTGTCTGCCACCCTACAGATAACACAAACTTTCTGCTAAATGTTCACCAAATTGCACTTGTCTGCTTGACTGACAATTTCTTTCCTTTTGGTTTGGGTTTTTTGTTTTGTTTTGTTTTGTTTTGTTTTAAGAAAAGCAGACTTTATATAGATACCAAGTATTTTTTAAAATATCCAGGTTTCATTTACATAATTTATAGATCCTAGAATCTCATTGCACTACAGAAATGAGAGTAGGCATGCACTAGTATTGTGATGAAGATTTTAAAGAATATTTCAATGAGAAAACGACTTTATTCTGTTTGTGTGGCTGAACCTCTAGAAATTTTTAGCTTATATAGCAGCCATTTGTGCTCTTTGGACTTAAAAAACAGCAGCAAACAGATCTGATAAACAGGAATATCCTGAAATGTTTTAAGCTGGTATATAAGGAGTTTTGTTCTTCCTTCCCCCTTCTTTGGATAACTTTTTCAATGACATGCTCCTGGATAAACAAAAAAATCTGTTGCCATATGATAAGCTGGGTAACAAGCTGTACTGAATACCATAGCACTGACCTCCCATCCAGGTAAGAAGGGATTGTGTCAGGGTTGGGACTGTGGAAGAAATCTTCTCAGTAATCAGCCATGGGAGAAAACTCAGCCCCCAGCTCTGAAACATGTGGATACCATCAGTCTAGCTGTGAAAATGCTCTCATTGTACACAATGCCATGAATCCTGATAAATATAGAAAGCTCTGTGGTAAATATTTTTAAGGTTTATGAAAAAGCCTGAGAGGCGGAGCTATCTGGAAATCACAGACCTGAAGAACTATTTTGCATCCCCTGTTCTATTACTGGAAACTGTTAGCAGCAATCCACTAATGTGGAATGAATGAAAGAGCCAATGACTACTACATGATTCATCCGGATACCAAGATGAGAACATAAGCTGAGATATTAAATCTGCGTAAGATATATATTTTCTTGTTTCTTTCAAACACAGTGCACTACATTGGCCCCAGCAAATAACATAAACCCTCTTATATTTAAACATCACCTCCTTTATAATAAATGCAACCCTTACATATTTCAAGAAAACTTAGTTCAAGTTATTTATCACGAAATATCAGTCCAGTGATTGCTGCAGTTTACAGCTAGTTCCTTTCTACATCATCTCATCTGAGAACTAACATGAGAACATAATTCCTGCCTTCCTCCTTGCAAACACTGACTCCTTTTCCTAACCTCTGTTCTATTAAAATGCTTGGTATGCCTATGTCCCAGCCAAGATCTTAGTGACCACATATCCATCATCGTTTTTGCAGAACAGGCACATATTCTTGGAATTTAAAGTAGAATTCCATTTAGAAGAGTATTGTTTCTCATGCAGGTGTGTCATATATTGTTAGAACAGAACTAGTTCAATTCAGAGAAATATAGAATCATAGAATGGCCAGGGTTGGAATCTCATTCCATCCATTAGATCAGGCTGCTGCATCCTCACAGAGAAAAATTTCTACCCAGTATCTAACCTAAACCAGCTCCTTTTCAATTTAAAGCCATTCTTCCTTGTCCTGTCAATCCATGCCCTTGTCAAAACTCACTCTCCAACTCTCTTGGAGCCCCTTTAGGTACTGGAAAGTGCTCTAAAGTCTCCCTGGAGCCTTCTCCAGACTGAACACTCCCAACTTTCTCAGCCTGATTAATAGTAAATTGTTACTATTTAATTTCCTATGTGTAGAAAAGTGGTCATAGCAGCATTCTCAAGGGATAAACCAACAAAACTTGTACTGCTACTAAAAGCAAAGTGTGCGTGTGGGTTATTGTATTAGTTACAGAGCATTGGGATGAGAATTTCAGGGGGCGAGCAACCACCAGAGGGCTCACGGCTCCTTCCAGACCGTTCAACAAAATTGTTAAACCTTCTGTAACGAAGCACTAAAACATGACCTGTATCCTGTGTGAGGCTTCTACTCTTTGTGAAATGCACTGGTTGCACAGAAAACGTGCCAGCATACCCACTTTTCCTCAATAACTTATTAAGACACACTAAAGACATACCTCACCATGGTCCCGACGATGGGATGCAACTGAATCTCTACTCCAGCACCTCCTTCTTCGCTGTCTACAGTTGTTTCTCTCACTTATGCTCACTTCTTTCCTCCACTGCAGTTGCACGGGGGTCATTGCCTCTTCTGAAATCCGTCATCCCAGAGCTGTTGTCTCTGTTGGTGCTGGGCACAGCCTTGTCCAGTAGTGGATCTGTCCTGGAGCCAGCCAGCCTTGACTCGGTTGGACATCAGGGAATCTTCTGACAGCCCTCTCAACTACCAAAGCCTTGTTATACAAACCCAATACAAAGGTATAAGAGCAGCCTTTTGGTATTTTAAAACATCTGGTTTCAGGGGTTATATTCACAGAAATGTTCATGTGTGTTACTGATACCTGTGCATGATAATAAATGATGGGAGGTTTTAACAGAACCGAGATTTGGCTCAGAAATCTTTGTGAAAAATGGACACTGCTTGATCACTCACTGTAAAGCTGAGGTATCCAACACCTCCTTCCCAAATATCACAAGACATAAAAATACACAATTATATAACATAATAGGCCTGGCCATATAATATTCCATGACAGAATGATATGATACAAATTTCATACAATTTATTTAACCATAGATTACATCATGCTATAGTTCTCCTTCCCACCTTTCTCAGTTTCTGAGACTGCCTTTACATTTGTTTTACACTATGTTAAATTATAGCAGTTCTCTGAATTTGAGCACCAAATATTACTGTGGTTTTAATAAAAAAATTAAACTCTACATAAAAGGTTAGGGAAGACACAAACCTCAAATCTCTCGAGTAGAAGTTTAAAACAGTGACAGTGTCTCATAATCTAAAATTAATTCTTAGTTTTAAAAGTCAGAACTCAGTTGTAGCCAAAAGGGTTTTCAGTATTTCATCATGGTACTCAATAAACAATGGAAAAACAGAACAAAAATAGAAAGCACACATTCTTCTACCTGCATATTTATGTAGATTTAGAGTGTACCTCCTAAATATACCAGTCACAGCTTAAATCAACTCTAACAAACAATTAGAGACTAAGAAATGTTCTGTTAAGGCTCAGCTTCCAAGAGAAAGAGTTTGGTGGTTCCTTGAAAAATGTCTTTTATTATACTTAGCAATAATATGGGGCTAGTACTGGACATAAAATAAAGCACATGCGTTGAAAACTGAAAAATGGCTAAACAACACAAGAACAAACACGAAAGAGAGCGTTCTAAGGCATAAATGTTTAATTGCTGATGTGTGAAAAGAGCAGTCATTTTTTTGTTAGTTCTTTAGATATTTCAAGTTTAAGGAGAATATCTGGATGGAAACTTTAGTTTTGTTAAGAACATATGTGTTTTATAGCAGATCCATTTTTTCATACTCAACAAAAATATATTTCCCCAAGCTCCAAACAACTTCAGAGACTGTGTTTACTCATTTAGCATATGAAACTAAAAATAAATATTCCCATTTTTCAGGTGGCTCCTCTACCTGCATTGCAGACTGACTGTACTGTTTGACCTCTTCATTTCAACACAAGTAATCAGTGTGCAGATAAACTGTTTTCCTTATTTCAGAGCAAACTTTGCTGATTCACGATAGTTCTGTATTTTCTCCTGCTTTTACATCCACCTATTTTTTGTGTCTATTAATACTGCAGAATTTTATGTACGGGAAAAACTACATCTAATAGTGCAAACATGACAGAAATATGAATCAATGAGAAGCTGGTTCATGCAATGTCATCTAGCAAGTTTCTGCTGGTGCTTTATATTATTTCCAGTCCATCCAGTTAAAAACATGACAATGTGATATGCTTTTTAAACTTCTATTTTGAATGTTTCTAGTTGACATTTACAGTAATTACACAATTATAAGCCGCATCTGATTATAAGCCGCACATCCGGGTAGCCGGGTAGAGCACGGGATTTGTCCATATATAAGCTGCCCCTGAATGTAAGCTGCATATTTATTTTTTTTTTTAAAGCGAGGATCGATGTGCGACAAAGTAACAAGTTAGTAACAGAATCGCACCAGCCTGGGTTTGGTGTCAGGTGCTCAAGTTGCAACAGTTTTCATAGACCAGCAAAGCCTTTAAAGGCAGCCCCAGGCGCCCTCCCCAGCTGGCTCTCGCTTCTGGGTTGGCATTTCACTGGGATTTGTGCATAGATAAGCCGCACCTGATGATTAGCTGCACTACTGGGGTAGGCTGGATTCTTCAATGAAAAAGGTGCAGCTTATAATCGTGAAATTACTGGACTTATTTTTTGGTATTGTCTAGCATAAGTTCTAGCTGAACTAGCTGACAGGGAGAGATATGATAAATGCAACAGACTTCCATCTTTCTCGCAAGAAAATTCCTTGAAAGGAAATAAGTGATTACACTACCACAAGCCTTTCTTTAAATTCATAAAAAATGCATGTGATCAACTGACTCAAAAGAAGGAAGTCAGAATAACTTTTGGAAGAACCTCTATGAACCTTGATTTGTAGCAAGAGGGAAAAAACCCAATTAAGCAAAAAAAAATAAGAACAAACAAATCCACCCTGTTAGTGAGTGGCTTGCTGTAAGCATCTACTTCCCTGAGACCACTGAGGTGTCCTGCATGGCAGCGTATGGTGATGATCTCCCTGGGGCAGGGATATTCTCAGGGTGCCCCGCAAGGCTGGGAGAGACCTTAACCAGCATCTCATATCTGCAGCAAGGTAGGAATGTTTGATGTCACATCTAAACATGCATTGCATGCTCCTGACATGGATCAGCTACAGTTTCGCTATGAGCAGGGCAGCCAGCAGCAAGATTTGACTGCCAGCAGACTATCAGTCTGTGTCCTGTGCTCAAAGCAAGTAATCAGCCCTTGCCACAGCCAGTAAAGCATTGCTTGTGGCCCCTCTGCTTTCACGAACGATCCAGGGTTTGATTACTTTCTGAGAAACAGATAAAACAAAAAGAATTTTCTTAAGACTATAAAAGCACTTCAGGAGTTAGTAGAACTCAGCCTGGGGTGACAAAGCCGTACTAACAACAAAAAGCACATTGAAAATAAGGTGAGAAGAAGGATGTAGATGTGTAGACTCCTTAAGATTTAACCTTGGTAGGGAAGCAATTGTCCTAATTTGTGAAGGGAAAGTACATTTGATTTAATTCCTGGGCTACAAGGAATGAAACAGGAAGGCCAAGTGAAAAGTGAAAAGAGCTAGGATGTAAGTAGAAAGCCAAAGAGACTGTGGTTTCTGTTTTGTACAGCAACAGGCCTTCTGGTTTACAACTATTGTTGCTTTCTGCATACACAACTTGAATATATTCATGCCCATAGTCTGCAAGTACTGCCCAGAACTGTTTTAAGTGTCATTTTTACTGCTCAAAGCATTTTCAGACTGCAGTTATGTACCCAGTACTGTTCTTCAGCCAAAAAAATTACAAACAAGGAACATCTGTGAATATCATTATTCACCAGAAACATTTCAGACTTAAAATATAATTTGCTTTCTTGCTCGTTTAGCTCGTGGGTTGTTGTTGTTTTGTTTTCTTGTAATACAAGGGCACAAAGTCTCTAGTACATATACAGGTGTAACTACATGCTGATGGGTACAATCACATTTCTAAAGTACGGCAGCAGAGCTTGATACTGAGGAAGGATCTCAATCGATATAATTAAATTCAAGGTATTTAAGGACAGGCTAAAGCTAAGCATGTGCTTAAATATAGGGAATAAAACAGAGAGTACAATGGAACTGATAAAGGGGCCTGATATCTTAGACCTGATCAAGCAGAAACTGTGGGATAGATAAATTCTCCGGGGGCAAGAAGTGAGCAAGAAACATGTTGTGAAACTTTGTGATAATGTTACCAGTTGACATGATGTCATGCAGAATGTGTAACCAGTGGGAAGTTGTTACCAAAACAGGACTCTATAATGAAGCGCTATAAAGTAAAACCCTATATAAACCCCTCAATAAAATTGGCTTCCGATCCAAACTCTAATGTCCTCATCTCTCCATTGCCAATATTTAAATGCTCTTTCGAATAAGAATTGAGGTCTTTTTTGCCTTCTGCTTTGAAGTCCAAATTGTGATGCTTGTTGATATCTATCATATGCAAGATTTTAGGCCTTGCCTTTACTTTCAGACTTGAGATGGAATTTGCGAATGATACATTAGAGAGAGACAAGATGCAGAGTTTTGTTTTCTAGAGAGAGCATAAGCTGTCTTTACATTTCATGACTTGTCAGAGTGGAGCTGCCCTACAGATGCAGTGATCCAGGAGCTGAGGGCAACCACGCAGAGGCACTGACTTGAACAAGGGTTCATCCCAGAGCATCCAGCCAGGCTGGGAGTACAAGCCTGGAATGGTGACAGGGGCTGTAAGAGTCCAGCAATCACTAAGAAAGTGAGGGGGGACAAGTCAGGTCCAGGATCAGCTCAGGAAGCCCATTCAACAAGTCAGGAACAGCAAAGGCCAGAGCTGACAACAGAATCTGCCTAAAGCCCAGCCTGGGAGAGGACTGGGGCTCTGGGTGGTCAAGGACTCCTGGTATGCCCAGGGCCTGGCATTTCTTCAGGCATTAACATTAAATTTCACCATTTTTATATTTAAAGAAGCCACTGACAGAAAAAGAAGTCTCATGCTAGATGCAAGAACAAGCCTCAGGCTCTCATGCAAATATTTTAGTTGTAGAAATTATTGCTTTTAGAAAACCATTTCTATTGACATAGAAGAGACGTGTTTACAGTGGATTTTAGTAAAATCCTAACTTAGAGGATGAGAAAAATGGTTAATAAACAGAAAAGTGCAACAGTTTAGTGTTCAGTCAATAATACTAAATTGTTTTTCACAGATTTCAGGGTGCTTTTCAAAGAAGCTGAAGAAACTCAGAGAGAATGAACTGTACCCAAGCCATCCAACAGATCAACACCAGAGAACCAGATCTTTTGGATTTACTTTGAATCACAGTCTGAATGATCCATACTGTATTGATCCATATTGTGTTGTTGTACCAGGATATTAAGTTTTATACCAACCATGTTCCTTTTTTCTAATGAGTGGAATATCACAGCAAGACAAGAAATCAGCACCTCATCCATTGCCACAACCTGAAGTAGGATCATAAAGATCAGCAGAGTGCTCCAGGTTACACCTAATTCTGGAATTATAATTGTAAAGTTAATCAACTTCCTCATACAGTCAACCAGAGCCCCAGAAAAATTAATTCTGGCATAAGACAGTGAGGCAGAAAATGAGTAGCAAGGGGAGAAAGAAAGGCAGAGATGATTTATACCAGTATAATGTGCTGAACTATGATGCTACTTGATCTACTGAATATCTTCTTTATTATCTTTATTTTAAATGTTTCCTGAATGGTCAAAAATGTTTGAAATGTTATTCTGTGTCCTCTCCCCAGCTTTGCATCACTTGCAAAATTAATAAGTATTTTCTGTGTTCTATTATTTAAATTGTTAATATCAATAACACAGAGACCCAGACTGAAGATAGGCTCTAGAAAACCAGCAATATATCCTTTTCTTTGGTCAGTGAACTGTTTCTTGCTTGGAAGTACTCCTTGCTATGCAGGAAGCTTTGTACAGACCTCATAATACATTCATCTAGACTGCATTTCTCTAACTTTTTAAAGAAAATGTCACGTAAGCATCATAAACATAATCAAGCTGACAACAGGCTTTGTCCTTTCCATAAGGCCTGTTGCCTATTGGAAGAAAAAAATCAAGTTATCTGGTGTGATTTATTTTTGACAGATCCTTGTTGACTGTGATTGTTCTCTGGTTATCACCTAGGTGCTAATAATAATTTGTGAGGCTTATTCGTCCAAGGATTTTAAAATGAATTTAAGTTATTTACACTTAAATCGAGCTGTATTTCTCTGGCTCCACCCCCTCTCTGATAACAGCAATGTAAAGTTGTGCCTCTTCTGTTTTTCCAGCATCTCATTCACCTTCTTAATTCTTCAATTGTCTTCCAATCACATTCAGTAGACTCAGACTGAAAACATTTGGTTCATCTGAGTGCTCCTTATCTGTTCTTTACCTGCTCTGAGCTAATTTTGTTCTCAGCATCACCAGGCCCAACTATCTGATTTTGCAAGGTCTTTTTTGCAAGTCTAATACAAGAGACACCAATCCCTTTAGCTGTCTTCATAATTTGTAGATAGATTTTCTTCTCTGTTGACTAGGGGGTTAATAATTTCTCTATATCTTTCTTAGTGGAAATATATGTAAAGAGCAGTATGGTAGCTCTTGACAGTTCAATGGTTTTGCAGCAATAGCTTTTTTAGTATTTCTTTCTTATTCTTAGTGCTTTGACCCATCTTCCTTTGTGTTTTCTTCAGGTGCTTAAGGTCAATAGAGACCTCATGATGTAGTCAAGCTAAGATTACTGCTATTTTCCACTCACAACTGGGATAAACAGTCCTTTGAATTATTTTCTAAAGCATCATTCTTTTTCTTAACTCCTTTCTTTAAACTTCTTCCCTATGAGTTCTTAACTACTGATTGCTTAAATCTTTAGCTTCCATGACTCTGTCCTTATTTAGCTCTTCTCTTTCTTTCCTCTTCAATGGAGAACAAGCTGTCACTTTGCAAATGCTCTTTTTTGTGAGCAAAATGCTGCCCTCTTTCATGTTTTCAGCCAGTTATTCTTCACTGGCAGTCTCTGAAAAAAACACAACAACCCAAACCCCCCCCAATCAAGCCCTCATGTTCTTGAGGCTAGTCCATATTCTAAATAAGTCACTACATCTGAAACTCCAGCACTTGACAATGTACTGCTGCTCTAATAGAAAGAGTTTTTCACTTCACCAAAGATAAGCTCAGGAAAGAAGTCAAAGAAACAGACCCCAGACACTGCCAAAGGTGAGAGACTGAAATGCAGAGACAGGGTACAAAACTGCCTGGAATTGCTTCTAGCAGTAGTAGCTGTTCTCTTGTATATGACTGAGGGACTGGAAAGGGACAGATCTGTCCAAGGTTTTTCATGGCAGCAGATAATCCAATTAGGAGACTCCTAAGAGAAAATACTCTGTTCTTTGCAAGCAATAATCCTGTGTTTTAGAAAACAGTGTCTTTTTGAACAGTAATCTTACACCTTAGAAATAGATGAAGAAGAAAACTGCCAAATATTGGTATCAGTGGTGAATTGCTTGTTTTGAGTACTCAGGCGTGTGTTGCAGGTATGTGTGTGTCCAGTTAATCAGGGAGGCATTTACAGAAACATTGTGCTGCAGGTTTAGATCAACAGTAGGTGTTCTAATCAATCAGCAGTGACTGAAAAGACAGCATTTTGTAGAATTCTTATTAAGCTCAAATTGTGGAAAGGAGGTCTTCAAGATTTTGGAAAAAGCCTGGTGGGACCCCTTCTTTCCCAAAAAGGGAGTAATTTCTTCCACAGCAGAATGGCAGACATACAGCCTCCAGCTTTACAGACCAGGTGTTAGGTGGTGCTGCCCGTGTCTATACAGAAATCATTTTGACTCACCCAGTATTGATATCTGGGCTTTTCAAACTTATTTGTGGAACTAAGCTTTTATTTTCAATTAATCAGGCTCAACAGTTTGGCCAGTGATGGTGCTGTCCTAATGCTGTCCTGTGAAGAAGGAAAGCCTTGAAATTATCAGGATGGGCAGAAGCAATGTGCTGCATGCAGGTAATGCAAAGTAAAATCTTTAGGAGGCAGCTCTCGGAGGATGTCCATGGCTCTGATTGCCTTGAAAACATTCCCTTAACCTGCTACTCTCCCTGTATCTCCAGACCTTTGCCTTTTAGACACAGAGTTACATTATTTGCAATACAACCTCTGCCACCAACCAGGAACCAAACCCGGACTCTGCTGCACAGGGCACACATGGCAGTAAATCGTCTAAAAAAACCGCACAAAGACAAATGGAGTCTGCGCTTTGTGCAAGGCACTGGGCATACGTGGCTGCAGGCACCTTTGTGCGACACTTTGGCATACCAGGCTGGAGGCACCTGCCCATGTCCAGACGGTAACTGAGCTGGAGCCCCGCTAGGGTTTGTCCCTTCCTCGGCCGACCTACTTATATCTGCTGCAATGGCACTTGAAAAACTGGTTTATCGAGTTAAGGTCGCTGCCGATCAGGTCGGTGAACACTGCGGCGCTGACGGGCGTACAGAGTTGTACCCGGTCCTTGCCGCCCTCCTGGCCGGTGGCACTAAGGGGGGCGAACCGCGGGCAGCTGCGATAGGAGGGAGGAGGAGGAGAAGGAGGAGGAGGAGGAAGCGTAGCAACCACGCGAAATCAGCGGCAGCAGGCGGGAGGGAGCCGCGGACGGGGAGCGCGCACCCGACGAGGGAGGCGGGCGCAGCCGTGAAGGAGGGAGGAGCGGGCGGCCGGGCGCAGCCAATTCGGGGGACTCGTCCATTTTTCTGCGTGAATCAGGCACGTTGGTGGGGTGATGCTGCGGCGTCGGGCAAGGGCCGGGCCAGCCACGGGGAGCGGCCCGCTCGCTCGGGCCCGGAGTGTCGGCCGTGTCGGCGCTGCCCCTGAGCGTAGCGGTGCTTCCTCGTTCCCGCCCTTGGCCGGGGCCGGCGCCATGGCCGGGGGCGCCGGGCCTGCCGCTCCCTGACACCCGCCCGCGGAGGTACCGCGCCGCGGATGCGGGGGATGCTGGCGGCGGGGGTGGAGGGAAGGGTCTTTGGAGGAACAGCGGGGCGGGCTGAAGGTGCTGGATACAGCTCTGGCTGCGGTTAAGGGCAGCACAGGACCGGGAGGAAAGGGCGAGCGGTGGGCGGCAGAGCCGGGTGGGGAGAGGAGGGGTCCCGGGGTGGGGGATCTGGAGCTGCGGCCTCTGCCTCCCCTCAGGCTGCTGCGTGCGGGACTCCTCCGGGCATCGGAACGGAAGAACTGCCCGTGCCCCGAGCGGAGCTGCCCGCTTGTCACGGAGCCTGGAAAGGAAGGGCTGCAGCTGGAGCGTCTTAGCTTTTCACGCTTCGTCAGCCCAGCAGTACTTTGGTTCCGTCTTGCTCCTACCTGCTCCTGGAGAAAAGGTACCGTCCCGCCATGTCTCGCTACAGCCTCCACAACCTCATGGACTGGATGTATGGCGGGGTGGACCCCAGCTTTGCCGGCAATGGAGGGCCGGAATGCGCCGCCTTTCTTTCCGGCCAGCAGCGCTTGCTGGAGAGTTTGGTCTTCCTCAGTGTGGGCACCGTGGAGATCTTCGTGTCCCTGTGGAAGCTCAGGCAGCAACATGTCCGGGAGCTGGAGAATCTGCTGCAGCAACCCCAGACGAAGCAGGAGAGCCTGGGCAAGAATGTGCTGCTGGTGCTGCTCTGCCTCATCTTTGGGCTGGAGGTGGGGTTCAAGTTTGCCACCAGGACTGTCATTTACCTCCTGAATCCCTGCCACTTGGTGACCATGATGCAGGTAAGGCTTGTGCAGGGGCACCTCAAGTTTGCTTTTGTAACGTTCTTGCAAAGCAGTATTTTATTTTTCTCGTAGTTGTTTTGTGGACCAAAAGTACCTAGCAAAAGTATAAATGCCAAGAATGGTATAAATATTTTAAAACTAAGCTTTTTAGTCAGTTAAATAGAAATCTGTTAAAAAAAAAAAAAAAGCAAGTCAGGTGGAAAGGTGAAATTGTAGCTATAGCTAATGTCCAGATCTCTGTTTAAAAGTGTAAGTAATTACACTTTCAACCAGAAAGCCTCACTTGAGGTTTTCTCATCACTTGCCTTCACCTGATCCTTGCTTCAAAAATAGAAGGTGCTGTTTTCACTGACAGCAGTGCTAAAATTTGCACCAAATCTAATGAAAACAAGATTAATGCAAAACCAGCTATGCAATTTATGTGCAGCTTTTTCAAGCAAGTGCCTCCTTCTAGGGGTGTGATTGTGTTTTGTGAAGGTGTTGGAGAAACAAATTACCTTTCTAGTTTTAGAGGCTGAATAGAAAAGAAGCAGGTGTTACCTGTTTCACATACATGGGGTGAGCAAACTGATGTGGCCTAACATGTGTGGATAAACCATTTCCTTTACTGGCTTGTGGCATGGTTGTTGATATGTAATACTGTGCAGTTTGTGTAGATTTCAAAATAATGGATACAAAAACAAACAGTTACTGAACTAGGCTATCTAAAGCTGTGTTTGTTTATAGTCCCGTGCATATACCTAACTGTCAGGTTCACTGAGCTTGTTAAGGAGTGTGGGAGATGTAAAAAAAAATATTATTTTTCTTATTTTGTACCCTCAACCCTGAATAGCGTAAACAATTAAAGGTCAAGAATTAATTGAAGAATGTAAAAAATGCTTTCATAAAAGTTGCTGTGATAATAATGTCTGTTCTGACCAGGTGTCTAATTTCGGTCTATCATGTCAACCTTCATTCAAATCTTTTTGTAAGTGGAAAGAACTAATTCAGATGTGTCATTGCAAGGACAAAGTGTTGATCAAGTGAATGTATTTAACTGCCTCAACCAGTCTCATGGCTAATCAGCTTCCCAGAACTTGTTGCCATCCTGTCATCTGGTTGAATTACCTAGAAGTCATGGCTCTCATTTCCTCTTCTGGGTTTTGTCTTTTTGCTTAGTTTTTGGAAGAAGGGTGTTTCTTCACCACTGTCATGCATACAGCATCATTGAGAGAGAAATCCTTCAAGTCTTAAAAAATTACATGCATTTTGTAACAAAGGTGAATGGAAACTGGTGTGGTTTCTCTGCCAGCTCTTTGTGCAGTGTACTTAGTGTGTGGTGCAGCAAGGGGAGAAGCCTGTGAAGGAATTCCTAGTGAACTCTTTCTTTACATAAAAAATAGTCTTTGTGAAAATTAAAGAAGAAAACAAAAGCCATAAACCACTCTCCTTTTAGGACTGGTAATATGATTGGACCACTGCTGCTGCAGAACTGACATAAAAGGGAAACATTAAATTTGTAGGCTGTTTTAAAAATATTTGCCTTTCCATAGCAGGAAACAAGCGTATGTTTAAGGAACCGGGCATTATATTTTTGAGACATTAATCCTTTCTAGTATTATAGGGGACATCACTGCGGCATTGAAATTTGCTATGTGAAGGAAATCTTTTGAAGTTTCTGAGTGACCAGTGTGAGAGGGAGAATTCCTTCAAGAGCCAAATACAGCACTATTGATTTCTTTAAAAGCTTCGTGAAGGAGACTTTGAGCAGCAGCCAGAGTGTGCTTTTTGAAAAGTATACACGCAAGTGTTGTGTCCCTGTCTATGACCATTGCTTTAGTCAGGTGAAAGGAAAATTTCACTCTTTGCAATGTCAAACCAAATTATTTCAAACTAATTTTCTTTTTCTGTTCTGTGTTTCTTAAACTATAGTTTTTGTTTTACTTGTTCTAGTTTGAAAGCAAACCAGTGAGAGACTCCAAGTCAGAGCTATAATTTAATAGTAAAATTAAAATAAATGCAATAGTGCAAAACAAGTGGTGGGAGTCAGAATACAACCTGACACCTTGTCAGTCAGGATGCTGGTGGCAGTCCAATGGTAGCTGCAGTCCTCTTGGAGCAATAGATGTGGGTCTGTTGGAACAGTGATGCTGTAGAAGTATGTGGTTTTCCTCTGAAGCTCGAGTGGTGGTGTAGAAGGGTCTGGTCTTCCTCTGGGAAACCTGTAGAAAAAGACTATGGTGTTCCAAACCTCTGATTATATTCAGGTAGGAATGCTTGGCTTCTCCCCTGGGTGGAGCATCTCACAATGGGATGATGTAATTTTCTGAGTCATGCAATGAGACTCAGTGGCCCATTAACAGAAGATATCCCCCTGGAGGGAAGATGGATCATGGAAGTGAGAAAGAGCACTGCCCCACCTTGTTTTAACAGATGGTAATAGAATACATACTTTCGGTTACATCTCACATTGTAACCTAAGACATTACTTTTCAGTCATTACTGTTCAGGTAGCAGTTCTTAGTTTCAGATTTAGTGAAGGAGCAGTTAGAATTTATATCAAATTTGTTCTGCATTATTTGTTCCTATACCCCCAGTTTGTAATTTTATGTACAGAATTCACAACCTTCTATTCACAACCAAGGTAACTTAATGCAAATGAGTAAACACAGGTGTCTCTTGATGTCCTAAAGATACCCAGCTGGAGTTAACAGGCAATTAAGTGTAGACACAGGCCAGAGCTAAACTTTGTCTGTATTGCAAAAGACAAATTTGTAAATGAAAAGAAGAAAAAAGTAAGGAAAAAGCCATCTAAAGCAGAGGTTGTAGGAAACACTACCAGGGTGATCTCAAAAGGTCCCTTCCAACCTTAATGATTATGTGATTACTGATTATTATAATGCTTTTCTTTTAAAAAAGGATCTTCAGTTTTGAACACTGAAGGTTATGATTGACCAGTCTGTAGAAATTAAAACTGCATGTGTATAATTTTATTGAAACCTTAAGGAAGTAGGTAGCAGAAACATGACTGTAGTGTAATCCTAAAATGATAGGCCAGTTGTTCTTGTAAACTGCCGTGGATTTTGAATGTGACTTTAGTATCTCAAGGTCTTTTTCCAGAATGGTGGATTGGTATTAAACCACCATTCTTTTTTGTAATTCTGTTTTATTCTAGGAAGAGTTTTGCTAGGATAATTTCTCAGTGGTAAATTCTCAGCTGGTCAGTTGTAATTCTCTTCCAGTTCTTCACCAAATTATTCCTCTTCAGCCAGTTAAGGACCAATATTTTTTTGGAATTAAGAAAAGTGAATTTGTAGGAAACATCTGTTTTGCTGAGCTATTGCTTTGTGATCTTTTTAGGCAAAGGAAAAATAAACGTAAAGGGGAAGCAATAGGTGGAAAGAAGTATAGGTTTCACCCAGTGATTTTGGTCTGATGTTTGCATAAATAAAATGAGTGTTAAGTGCATCTGTAGCTCAGTAAATACTAAATTCTGTGTTCCTTATTTCCAGTTCTGGCTTCTTTAGAGACCTGGATCTTTTCTGTCCTCCGTAAAAGAGGTTACTGTTTTTTGAAACAATGGGCTGTTTTCAGAACTTACATCATAAATATAGCTTGACTGAATTCTGTGTTATTTGGGAATATGTCCCAAAATATATCTGATTAATTATTTGCTTCCTCCTTTTTTCCCCTTTTAATTTGTGTATGTGATTCTCAGATGCTTTGTATTATTTGGAAGCATCAGTTATGTTGTGGATGTTGTTTTCTATTCTGTCTCTTCAAAACCTTGAATTAGAATTAAACAGACAAAATTTCCTACAAATGCATACGCATTTTTCAAAATACAAGTCTGTGAACATAAGTCTTTTTACAGCTGCAAGCTAACTTGTGTTGCTTTTTCTTACAGCTGATGGCTAGAGAGGAAATGCATGCTGGTGTGTGGTGAAAAAGGGCAGATGAAGAAGAATTAAAACACAGCCAGCACCAATGTTTCTTGGTGGCAAGCCTCATTTCTTGCAAAGGAGTGCATTTTCTTTCCAGGAAGATGATAGCAGCCTCAGGGACACAGATAGGAAGTGACAGGTCAGGAAACAATCCATCAGTTCCTTTATCCCTGGGCCTTCAGTGCTCCAGAACCATTGGTCTGGCCTTCAGAATACCAGGACATGCTTGGATAAGCAGCTTAATCTGCCCCTGGTTCCCAGAACTTACTTTTAATTAAGTTACTTCTGTCTTAATTTGTTTTATTTGTCCTATTTTTAAGCAATGATTTTTTTGTGTTTAAAAAACACAATCAACTGAAGTTTAGAGGCTTTTACTGATACTGTAATTATTGTAATAATACATATAGGATGGAAGAAAAGCTTTTCTGTGATAGCTTTAGCACTGTATATACTTTGTTTCACCATTGTGTCTTTTTTTAGTATATCTCAGCATATAGTAGAGAAATCAGGAAATATTAGTATGAGGCAAGGCATGATTTCTTTGTCAGAAATAGAAGTAGTTTTTTGTTTAATATGAAGAGGATAGCAAATGTGTCCTAAGGCTATAGTTCAGTTTTCTTTGTTTGAAGAGATTATGGACCAGCCTTTTTGATTTAAACAAGGTTTGGCTTTATCAACCAGTGATGCTTTATTCTAAGCTTTAGTCCAAGTTACAGGTACCTCAGGAACACATCATGGTGCTGGTGAATGTTCTAGTTCATGAACTGGAGTTTTAAGCTCTTAGTTAAGCGTTTGTTTTGAAGTTGCTAGAATTTGGAAATACGGATGTGCTTTCAGGCTGTAATACATTCTTAGATAATTCTCTCCTTTATTCTGAATATTCTTAGGAGAAAAGAATATAAAAAGTGGGGACTTGACACGGGATATCTTGCTCTCTAAGCAGGAGTAGGAACTGCATGAAAAAGCTTAGCTTTCTCTGACCCCAAATATTTACACTGAGTGTTATCACCTAAAGGCCACTAGATGAATGATTAGGTAACCACATTGGTTTGTTTTGATGAGATCATCACAGATTTAAAGCAAATATGTGTGTGACATATGTAGTTTGAGCAACATATTAGGAAGATAAAGACCTCTTTTTGTTTCTTTTTTCTTCTGTTTAGATTTTTTTTTAGACTAGAACTATTAATAACGGTTTCAGTGTACTATCCAGTGTTATGATATATTGCTGTTGACTGTAATATATATTTTAGAATGGATTTTTTATCCTATTGGGCATTTTCACACATCATTCCATGTAGGTTGTTTGCTGGTAACTAAAACTGATGTTTCAGGAGTAGCTGCCTGAGACTATTAGGATTTCAGTGGAGGGGTGAAGGAAAACAGCTGTGGTAACCACACTGGACACCTTATAGATTCCAGGGACTGGGATCTTTAATCTCATGATTTCCAATCTAAGAAGCCCATGTTTGCTGTCTCCTTGCCCTGCTGGCAATGTTGACAGTCCCAGTCCCAGATGATGAGTTTTATGATGCATTTTACTGAAGGGGTTGTACACCAGCCGCATCCCTTGCAGCCATTTGAACCATGTCAGTGTTCACCAGGAACAAGTCCTGCACCACGAATTGGAAACCTGCAGAGTGTAATGGGACTCATGTTTCTAGTGGCATTTCCTCAGGGCTTGAGATTTATGTGGTGAGGGTTTATGTGTATTCAGATGGCCAAGTAATTAATGGTTTGTATTGTAATTCTTTGTTGGTTAGTAAAATGCCGACTTAAATTATCAGGAATAAAATGTTATATGCCTTAGCTTTTTATGGATTGTGTTACAACTTCATTGGTAAAAGTTGGCTGTTGTTAGGCTATTAGTTACTTACTGTCTTGTATTTTTAAAGGCTAAAAATTTCTATTGTAAGATCCTACAAAATGAGGAATTTTAAACTGTGACAAGAAAAAAGGTTTTGATGAGTCAAGGCCGAGTAGAGCAGGGCTTTTCTATGATGATCTTGCTTTTGTAGGAGACCAATACAAAACATCCTGCTCAGGGGGAAAAATAACAAAAGTGAATATGCATGTGAGAATCTTCTTGTGAACTCATGTGTCACTGAGAGAGGGAGATGCAAATTAAGCTAAATTCAGTGTAAAATAAATTTTCTTAAGACATTTGAATTAGGATTTTTTTTAAAATTCAGCCTCTTTGTTCTTTTACTTCAGATACATTTTTAATTGTCAAGTTTTGTTTAAGCACTGATTTTAGAATGGGGAATGAAGTAACCCACTGGTAGCAAAGGCTGGTGCAGATTGTAGTTAGAGAAAAAGAAAAAGTAACTTCACTGACCTGTGACATACTAATTCCTAAGGTGTGACAGTTAATGCTTATGCACTTATAGAAAGACCTGAGTCATGTATTAATAATTACAGTAATTTCATGGCTATAAGGCGCACCAGATTATAAGGTGCGCTTTTATTTTTTGCAGCGAGGATCCATGTGCAACGAAATAATGAATTACTAATGGAATCGCAAGATCGCGGGGTTTACTGGCGGGTGCTCAATTTGCAAATGTTTTTCACGGATCGGTGCAGCCTTTAAACACAGCCCCAGGCGCCCTCCCCCTGCTATGGGCCCCAGCACTCCTGCCCACCATTCTACCACACCCTGCAGCTGCCCTGGTGCTGGGCTGCTCATGGCTCACGCTGCTCGTTTGGCTCTCGCTTGCTTGTGGCTTTCGCCTGCTCGCGGTCATTTGATTACAAGCTTCACGTTTGTTACTGTACAATGTGAAACAGAAATTGTTTTGAGATCCCTTCAATACTCAAACTTTTTCCATATAAAAGGTGCACTGGATTATAAGGCACACTTCCGGGTTCCAATAAAAATTGTAGGCTTTAAGGTTCTCCTTATAGTCGTGCAATTACTGTAATCCTGAACTATGAGAAGTCTAGAAATCTTTCCCCTAAGACTTTAAAAGGGAGGAAGGTTTGCTGATTAAACAAACTAAGCCTGTGGAAGGGAAGACTAACTTAGAATGTCCCAATGAACATGTATCATTTACAGTACATTAGATTTTAGAGGATGGAAGCTCTTCAGCTTGCTGCACGTCTTCCATCCCTGGGCAGAACTGGGAAGCTGAGGGATTGGAACCAGGGACAGGCAGCTCTTTATGTTCCAGAGTCCAGTTTATGTAACAGAGAAACTGCTAGCTAGCAGTGTTGCTTTGAATCATGAGTATCCTTAGTACTAGATTAACATAGGACACATTAATCCCTGAACCTGTCTGACAGCTGCAGTGAGGCAGCAGTGATTTTTCTGCTAAAATATTAAATACATTCAACTTGCTCCTATTTAGCAATTAGAATGTAACATCTTTTGGTATCTATTTTTTCCCCAAAGTCTGAACTTGTCAAACCACAGATATGATTTTTATTTTTTTATTTAAATTTCCTTTTAGAAGGCAAGCAATGGCTTTTAAGTGATAGCTGACTTGATAGTTTCTACAGAAATAAATGCTGACTCAAAGCTGCATGATGGAGCTGTTAAATTATTGCTTTCTGATAAATGATAGAATGATTGTTTTGAACTTACTTAAAAATTAGTTTTAGAGTTGATTGACAAAATCTTTTACAACTTTTAAATTGTCCATCTGCTTGGATCTTCCTTGTCTTATGTGAGGGAAAACAGAGGATTTTCACAAGCACAGTAAAGTACACTTAAACTTATCACCCTGAGGTAAGTGTACTTCACTACATCTTAGCCTTTTAAACATACCTTTTAATCTCTTCTGCTCTGGAGAGTACTTTGATGGACCTAACAGAATGAAAGTTTTTATTTCAATGCAGATTTATTAAAGCCTGTCTCTATCTCTTTTGTTCCTTTTGGTTTTAAATTCGTTCAAGTTTTGGATGAATCCGGTTTCCATGAATTTTTCACACTGCTCTTAATATTGCCAGTAGAAATTAAAATATAACCTCTTTAAGATTTCGTTTTGAAATAGTATAATAAACCAATCAATTTATGATCTGGTTAAGTACAGTAATTTCACTCATAAGCTGCACCTGGTTATAAGCTGCACTTCCCGATAGCCGTGAAGACCACGGAATTTGTCCATAAATGAGCCGCACCAGGTGGTAAGCCGCACTTTTTTTTAAAAAAAAAAAAAAAAGCAAGGATCCATGTGCAACAAAGTAATGAGTTAGTAACAGAATCACGTGATCGCGGGGTTTGTTATCAGATGCTCAATTTGCAAACAGTTTTCACAGACCGGTGAAGCCTTTAAATGCAGCCCCAGGCACCCTCTCCCTGCCGCGGGCCCCAGCACTCCCGCCCCCGGCACTGGCTGCCGCAGCTCCCCACCTGCTTGGCAGGGACGGCGGCTCCCGCACCGCTCAAAAGTGGTGGCTCAGCGGGCTGGCTATGCAAAAGCCAGCAAGTGACTGCTCAGTGGGCTCGGCTTCATGCGAAAGCCAGCAAAGCAGCTGCTCGGCGGGCTTGGCTTCGCACGAAAGCCGGCAAAGCGGTGGGCTCGGCTTTGCGTGAAAGCCAGCAAAGTGGCAGCTCAGCTTCGCGCAAAAGCTGGCAAGTGGCTCGGGAGGGTTGGGCTTTGCGCGAAAGTTGGCAAGTGGCTGCTTGGCAGACTCAGCTTCGTGCAAAGCCAGCAGCGGCTCCGTGGCAGGTCCCTCCCTGGCCGGCTCGCACTTCTGGGTTGGCATTTTGCTGGAATTTGTCCATAAATAAGCTGCACCTGGTGATTAGCTGCACTTCCGGGTTTGGCTTGATTCTTCAGTGAAATAGGTTAGGCTTATCAGTGTGGAATTACTGTAATCATGACTGAAATATTTGAAAAAGAAGGATGTGTTTCCCGTCTGCTGCAAGGAGATGCTAAATCAAACAGGCTGCTCAGGGACAGACAAGCTGCTATTCTGAAAGGTAAATGAAATATGTGCTACAGGTCCAGGGGTTTTAGGGGCAGTGTGCTCAGCTATCTTCTGTCAGCAACTACTCAGACATCCCTAAGTGTTCCCATTGATCCTACTAGTGCTACTGTGATGTTACATCTGGAATGGTTGAAACTGTATGACTGGCTCTATTCTTCTCCAATACCTTTTGAATTGTCTTTTATTTCTAGGTTTTTGATCAAAAAGATGATCCTTGTTATGTATGTTTCAGTTTCAGCAGGGCTAGGACTGGTAGAGGAAATGCCTTTCATGACAAGTTTTGACTGCACTGTCTGCCTCAGTGTACTGATTGAAAATTAATGTCAAAATTAAAATACTTTTGAGGGGAGCTCTTATATGTAGTATTTTGTACAGATTTGAAATTGTCTGGAGTAAAAGAAAAGCAGAGATGCAACCAACTCATAGGACCAAACAAACAAATCGGTGAGTTTTTCCTGTTTAACGCCTGGAGTGAGGCAATAGCATTCAATAAGAGATATTTTAAGAGGTATTTTTCTTCAGAGACAGTATTGCTGTCTCTTCTTGAGCAAAAGAGCCTGTATATTTTTGGAGAACAGCTCTTAAGACTTTTACTAGTTTGTTTTTTTTTTTTGAAATGTTGATTACTATCACTAACAGAATGCTGACAGGTCAAAGAAACTAGGAAATATTAGGCAAATGAAAATTTGCAGCTGACAAAACTTATGGAGATGTGCCATAATTCCCTCCTCTTTCCGGCCCCCTGGCTAGCTCTGGACCAGAGAGGAGTGGAAAACCACATGGACAAAGGCAAAAGAAAAAAGGAGGTTCCCTTTTGGGATAATGTCCAGCACTTTATTCTCAAACCGTGTCCGAGGAGAAAGAGCAAGAGAGAAGATGGTGGGGGAATTTTTAAACTCAGGGTAAGGGGAGGGGAGGAACTGAATTGCAGCCAATGAGATCCTGCTGGTGGCGAGGGACAAAGAGAGTGCTGAACCAACTTTACAAACTCCTGGGGAGTACAGAACAAACCATTTTCAGTGCAGTATGAACCATAACTTAGTACAATACAACGTCTCCCTCTTTTTTGTTTAATAAAGTTGAAAGAAAAGCTATCAGGTATATTCTGATTCAGCATATAGATCTGCCCACCACTTATGATTTGTGGGCAACTTAGACTGCTTTTGCCTTGCCAACTCCATGTGGTTCACTTCTGAGGTAGTAGAAATTAGACCATTAATTGCTTTAAAAATGAAGCAACGTAGAATTCCGAACACCAACACTATAAGAAAAAGAACAACAAAACCGAGCAAAATTGTTTTAACTATTGAAGTCCACCACTCTGTGAGTCCCCAGCCTTTGAACAGTTCACTGAACCAGTCCTCGGATTCTCACTTCACTTGTCCGATCAAGCTTTTCATGTCGCAGATGGCTGCATGGATGTTGGGAGTTTTTCAGGTTAGGTTCATGCAGCTTAGTCCTTCAGATTCCTGATACTCGTGTCCATGCAGCAGCAGGAGGAAGTCTATGACTGCAGGATTTTGGAGTGTGGCTTGCCTAGTAATTTTCTCGTCTTCTAGGAGGGAGCTAATGGCAGTGGATATTAAGTTTGCCTGTTTGAACATCCAGCACTCTAGGTGGCCCAATTCACCTAGAGCTTTGGCTGCTGCAACCCATGGAAGGAACAGGGATAGAGCAACTCTTTTTGACTTGGCCCAATGCAAAATTTCAGAATTGCTATTTGGGTCCAAATTGTCAGCACTTCTCTTTTGAATTTTGTTGGCTGAATTGTTTTTATGAGTCCATTTGCAAATTAAGGTTTGGTTGGGTGCTAACAGGGACAGCTGCCTGAAGGTACATGGCCCTCCTAATAGCTGAGAAGGGATCCCTGCCCATGCCCAATCTCCGCAAATTAAGAACAGACCCTTAGGGAGGCTTTTGGGACTTGAATGGTAGGGATTATCTGCTGCAAGATGGTTCAGAATATTACACCATGTTTTGGTGGTGAACTCCTCCTGACATTGCAGTATGTTTTGAAAGGCTTTGGTTCTAGATAATGAGCTGAAGGTAAAGTGAATGCAGTATGGTGCTGGGGAAGAACCCAATAGCTCTAATTCCTGGGGCTCCTGAGCTGCTTTGGGCAAACTTGGTACCCACTCCTCTATGAGGTTCTTAATCATTGCAGCCCACGAGCAATGATTCTGGTATGGTCAGATGCTGGGTGACTCAGGACCCAGGTTGGGCATAGGTGTGTCAAAGCTGGCTGGATATTCTCCAGCCTGCAATGGGATCCCTACCAGGCAGGTGGACATAGGGTCTCTTGCTGCTGCAGTGGACAGGCATGTTTTCTTGTTGGAGCGTCTGTGCCAGGGTCACCCAGATGTTTTGGCATGGCTGAAGGACAATCTATGCGGCTGTCAGGCTGCTCAGCATGAACAGGATGACAACTTTGAAAGGGCTCATCTCGAGGCTGAGTGGGAGGTATGTTTTTTCTAAAAAGAAAAGCAATGATTTTTAAAGCATATTAAAAGTTCAGTGACTCTGCTGGAAGGTACCCAGATCTTAGGAAGGTTTTCTTTCCTTTTTCTGGCAGCGTCTTCTCTTTGAAGCAACAGCTACTTGCTTCTTGCTCCCTTTTGCTGGAGCTGGATTTCTGGGGATGAAAGGTTTTACCCACTTCAGGGGTATCCATCTCGAGCGTGAGGGGGTAGATATGCACGCATAGCCATGCCCCCAGGTAATGAGTTCATAAGGACCCTTGGTCTCCCAAGTTTCTGGGTCCTTAATTAAGACAGGTGGACACTGGAACAACTTAAACTGATCACTGCAGTTAAAGTGACGGACCACCAGAGGACTCATATTTTCAAATGAACATTGTAGAAAATTAATCGTAGACATGTCTTTGCAGAGCTTTTGTTGTGGTGACATCCAAACTATTCTGTCTAGCTAAGATTTGCTTGAGTGTCTGATGAGCACACTCAATCCCACCTTGGCTTTTGGGGGAGTGGGGGATGCTGGTTTTATGTTCCACTCTCCACTGCTGGACAAACTCTAGGAATTCCTTGGATGTATATGCTGGGCCATTATCGGTCTTGATTTCCGTAGGGATCCTCAGCACTGAAAGGATTGCACTAGGTGTTGTTTGGCACGCACAGCCCTTTCTCCTGGATAGGCAAAGGCATAAACCTCACCTGAATATGTGTCAATGCTTACATGAACATATTTGAGACAAACAAAACTGGGAATGTATATTACGTCTGTCTGCCACACTTCACACTCCCAGGGCCTCGGGGGTTAACCCCAATACTCAGCAATGGCATGGCCTGGAGCTGGCAACTGGGATAGCTAGCCACAATGGCCCAAGCCTGATTCCGTGTTAGTTGGAACTGATGGATCAGACTTGGCACATTCTGATGGTATTGCTGGTGGCTCAGCTTTGTCTGTTTGAAGATGTCTGGGAGGCGTGGCTTTTCAGCTGGAGCAGCAAGGGAGTCTGCTTTACGATTCCCTTCTGCAATTTTGCCTGGCAAATCGGCATGTGATCTTACATGCATCACATAGAACAGATACACTCGATGTGAAATTAAATAAATTAGTTTGGAGAGCAACCTGAAGACATGCTCATTCTTGATGTCTTTGAGAACTGCCTGCTCTGCCCTGGACACTACCCCCGCCATGTAGGCGGAGTCGATCACCAAATTAATTGGCTCTGAGAACTTCTCAAAGGCTTTCATGACTGTGGCCAGTTCAGCTACCTGGGGCGACCCCTCCACAAACTCAGCATCAGCTTCCCAATGTTGAATCTGGGGATTTTTCCAAGTCATCACCGACTTGTGGGATGCCCCAGATGCATCCATAAACACTGTGGGAGCTTTGAGTGACCTATGGCTCCTTTTGTCACAAGGAATGAGGTGGAATTCCTCATTAAACAATTTGTGAGATGGGGCATGGACTGATATTTGTCCACTGTAGCTGTGCAGAGATAATTGGAGGTTGGCATTGCTCTGGAGCAAGTGCTTGAACATCTATTTAGTCATCCTCTTGGGAGAGTTCCTTCCCTCCTCAGAAAGTTTGATTGGGAGGTGAATACACACAAAGTCACAACCAGCCAGCTCACGCAGCCTTATCCTGGCTTTCTGGATCAGCTGAGCCATCAGCTCCTGTGGCTTGGTGACGGTCTTGGATCGTTGGTGGGAGAGGAAGACCCACTCTGTGATTAAGAGTGAATCTTTCTGCCCTTTGATCCATTGGAATATCAAACTATGAAACTGTGGCAGCTTTCCCAGGACAGTAAATTTGGAAGGCAGCTTGGTCTGATAACTATGAGCCTGCCTCAGCCAAAGTCTTCTGTGCTTTTTTGATTGCAGCCTTTGCCTCTGGGCTCAGTTCCCTGGGAGAAACTAGCTCTCTCTCCCCCTTCAATGAATTGAGGAGGTCCTCATTGGTGAGGCCTAAGCAGAGCCTGACCCAGTTCAAAGACCCACACAAGGAATGGAGATCTGCTAGGGTTTTGGGATCACTATCGATTTCCAGTTTCTGTGGAACAATGGTCTGCGCAGTGATCTCCAAGCCCAGGTATTTCCAAGGTGGCATCCTTTGGACTTCGTCCTCCTGCAGTTGAAATCCAGCAGAGGTTAAAACTTTAACCACTAGGTCAAGTGTGTGTTGGAGTATAGAATCATCGCGGCGCACAAAAGCACATCATCAGTGTAGTGGAGGATGATGGCTTCCCTTTTTTGGAGACACCAGGGACAGCAATGAGGCCACATACCACTGGCGGACGGAAGGACTGCACTTCATGCCCTGTGGTAATACTTTCCAGTGGTAGCGCTTCACTGGGGCTTCTTGATTGATAGAAGGAACTGAGAAGGCAAACCATGGGGCATCTTCCTGGTGTAGGGGAATTTGGAAGAAGCATGTCCAGGACAACCAATTGCCAGTTTCAGGGGAGCATTGTCGGGGAAGGCATCCCAGGTTGGAGTGACCCCATGTCCCCATTTACTTTATTTATTTCCTGGAGGTCAGTAGGAGCTGACACTTATTCTTCCCTGGCTTCTTTATTATAAAGATCAGGGAATTCCAAGAGCTTGTTGTCTCTTCTATGTGGCCGTTGGCCAATTGCTCCTCCACTAGGTTCTCGAGGGCTTTAAGCTTTTCCTTATTTAATGGCCATTGTCCTACCCAAATTGAGGTGTCATCCAATCATGTTAACTTGTGGGTAGGACGCTTTACAGTGGCTGCCTCTAGAAACCCTGGGGAGTCTTAGGGATAACTAATTTGACCCCCCCACTGGGATATGGTTTCTCTCCCCCATAGGGGACACTTTTAGTCAGTGACAGACGAATGAAGACTGGCCAGTTTTCCATCCAATCCCTTGATTTGTATGATGCTTTTTGAGATCTTTGCCAATTTGATCCCTCCTGCACCTTGGATTTTGCCAGCCACGGGTTGCAACTCCCAATGTGATGGCTACATCCTCTCAGGTATGATCGTCACATCTGCCTCCGTGTCAAGCAACCCTTCCATGTGGAGATGGTCTTATCCATGGGTTAGGCTGCATGCCATAGAAGGTTTGTCCTCGTCAACTACTGCCTGAGAACAGTTGTACAATCTTCTGGTCCTGTGCTTCTGAAAGGCTTAGCCATCCTAATTCTCAATATTGTCCCCATCTAGGACTTCTTATCTCTTAATTTCGTCAGTGTCCACACGATTTTGTACTTCCTCTTTCTCTTGTACCCATTAGCCTATGTCTTTTACAGATATTAATCCCTATGGGGAAAATGTTCCATAACTTGTTTTTTTTTTTCTTTGAGTGGTGGAAGGAAAAGGCAGTGATCAGAACTATGCTCATAATCCAGCCAATGAGACAATGTTAATTTTTCCCATCCAAAATAGCTAATTTTGTCTATTTTGGTCTAATTCTTTTGTTCTTCTTTCATTTGTAAGATTAAAGTATAATAGGTGACAGAACTGATAGAAGAAGGGGAGGGACACTGAAGTTGTTTCCTAGTGTTTCTTCTAAATTGAAAGTTGAGTTACTCTGCCTTGGGCAAGGAGAATCCCCTTCATTGTGCTTTACCATACACACTGCCTGTGTCTGCTAGAGCTGTGCAGTTCCAACTGGACTGGGGATATTCTGAGTGCCTCAAAATTCAAGAGTTCTGCAGGAGAGCAGAGGCTGGGAGCTCTGCACAGCTCTGCTGCTGATTTAAATCAAGATTTTTTGGTTTATGGAACAGAGCTGTTCCCTCCTGCAAGGCAAAGGCTTGGATTTCCAGTATGACAGTGAAAAGTAGTAG
Source organism: Sialia sialis (assembly GCA_009812075.1). NCBI lineage: Eukaryota > Metazoa > Chordata > Aves > Passeriformes > Turdidae > Sialia > Sialia sialis. Next base: position 11,428,874 of record VRYO01002184.1, on the reverse strand, counting down.
GATTATGGGATCAGTGTGGGAGCACTTGTGTTGGAGCTTATGAGTTTATCTGCTGTGAACTGTATATTTAAGACTGCTGATACTCTGAGCTGAATAATGACACCTTTTATACTGATTGCTGAAAATCAGATACAGGTATGTCCTTTAAAATTTCCCCTAAGAGGCTGAGATTTGTTGATCATGGGAAGAATCTACATGTGTAGAGGTAAAGTGTTGATATTAAGCTGCTAAAGCTGAAGCATTTGAAGATGTCTTCCATGATCCTAAACTTTTAGCATAAAAGTTGTGTTTATGATTTCTCTGCTGTCATGAAAAATGGAAGTCAAGCTTATTTTCTGAAAGATCCCTTTAATAGAGGGATTTTTGTACTTAAAGATGTTAAACATTTGGTTTTCCCCTCATCAGGTTCTGAAACTGTTTCTTTTGGTACAGTTGAAATAAAAATAATCAGCTGTGAATTGTGTTCTCTTCTTTGGCTGTCGCCATGGTAGTGCAGTGATTTAAATTGGTATGTCCATCTCAGTCCTTGTAACAGTGCCATCCTTTTTAAATGTGAGCTGTTTTAATCCTCAGTGCTGAGATTCAGACAGTACTCTGATTGTAGCTTCTGCTCTACCATGTGGTAGTTGGATCACTCTGCATTGTGTTAGAAAAAGAAGGGTCTAATGGCATTAAGACATATTTATAGTTTGTTTATTTTGTGTATACAGGGAAAAAGATTTATACAGTTGGTGGGATTTTTTTTTTTTTTTTTAAGATGTAGGAGATAAAAAGATATGGAATTCTCTCTTGGAAGAGCAGAATATTTTTCATGCAAGTATTAACCATGCTTCAACAGTGACATATATCTCCTGTTGGATTTCTGAATTTATTGAAATAGTAAAATAATCAAATTTAAAACTCTAGATGAACTCTAGATATCATATCTCCGTTTGCTGGCATACAACATGAAGTGTTTGAAAAGTTTGACCATACACACAGGTCTCATGTGAAAAAATATTTATCACAGGACAGCTGTACAAGATATTTATGGTCTCCAAAGAGGCGAAAATGTAGTCCACAATTCAAGGAAGTTCAGTTAGTAAACACAGTTTATTCCAAAAACAATGGAATAGTGAAGCATACTAAGTGTTAGACACTTTTCCCAGAAGCTGTATGGGTCTTATATGTAAGGTGACATATAGAGCTCTCGTAAGATTTTTCTGGCATGTACTTTTTTCTTCTTTGTTCCCCTTAGCACAGAAAAACAACCATTAGTGATTCTAATAATGCACCTGTTCTCTTCTTCCTTAACTTGCCCTAATGAATTGAAATTGCTTGCTGTTTAAATGCATGACTTCAGAGAAACTGATTGGTTTTTAACAGTATTCAGTACGAAAATGTTGTGAGGTACATTCCATTAAATTTAACTGCTGCCTCTCTTACTGTGCCTTTGTTAAGTATTGTATGACTTGGGAAAAACAGTTTGAGTGTGTGTTGTGTTCTAAGCTGTTGTTGAGACTCGAATGGAACATACAGATGTCTGTATATTAAGAACTTGACCTGGAAACAAAATATTTGGAATTTGTTCATTTATTTGTATAGTAATGACAAGAAGCCCCTTGTGTATGAAAGGGCTCAGTAGGATGATACAGATTTCAACATTTCTTCTATTGCTGCAAGTGCATGATCTGGTATTTCAATATCCATCTGAGGCTTCTTCCTAACCCTGCAACGCTTGAAAGAAACACATTTGGTGAATTGTCCAGCCTGGTGTCTGCAAAGGAGACATACTCTCCAAATGTTCTCACTTGATTCAGTGATAATTGTTTTGTTGGTTGTCAGTGAAATAAGGTATTGTGACTTTATTTTAGGAACAGCAGTAGAAACTGTGATGCATATTTTGCTGAAATATTGAACAGTAAACCAAAGTCTCTTCTTTGCAGTAGCAGATGTCATTAAAAAAATAATTTTTATTACTCACCATTTATGTAGTAATCTCCTCATATCTAGAGCAAGACTTGCTAATATGAAGTTTTTAAAATTACTCTGTGAGGTCTTGGCACTGGTGAAGGGGAAGGACTGTGGTGATGTTTTTGTCAATGCTGACAGCACAGCAAGGACCTTACCATGATTGAGGGAACTGCTGTAGAAGGAGAGTGGTGATACAGTAATTTGGTTCTTGAGAGAACTTTTATAATGCTGTTCTGGCTAGAATTTGACGGTTTTGTGGGCACTGGCAGAAGTTGAACCCTCAGTGCTGCTCATACTGCTTAAATCTTTTTATCTGTAGGTAATGGGAGACCTTTTGATTTGTTAAAGACTTTAAGTCTTTTCTTTACAGTCTTTGCTGTACAATGCGTCTTCTGGCAATAAAAGATTTGTGACATACAGAACAGAGTAGGAAAGAATTAGAAAATGGATTCTAAAAGAGGTCATTGTCATTAATTTAAATTTGTTTCTAACATTTCAGATTTTTCTTCTTGCCAGTCCCCCATGTCAGACTGCAATGATTCTCTTCAGGTAATACCTCTTCCTTACTGTATTTGTCTACTTGTACAATGTATTTTAGAAGTTAATCACTGCTTAATTTATAAAATACTAAGGGAAATATCAAGTAGTAAAGGCACATTGGTTGACTGAAAAATGATGCCTTGAAAAGGGTCAGGGCTTAAAGCAGAGTGTTAGGCCCCTTATCCCTGCTTCTTGTGTGTTGGTGGGTTTGGTCTCGCTTATGAACAGGGATTAGCTCAGTAACAGTGGATTAATGCAGATTAATGTATGACCTACTGTAATTTGTGTGATGGGCCTTGAACCTTTTTACCATCCTCTGTAGACATTAGTAACTGGGCCTTGCTGGAAGCTGTGCAGGCAATCTGGGTCTGATTTCAAAATTGTGGATAGGTACAGTTAAAGAGGCAAAGCAAATTCTCTTTGGCTTGGTTGGGTATTTCTCAGATCTGTGCAGTCTTTTCTAAAATACTGCATACTGTTACTAACTTCAGGTGCCACAAGAGTCCCTGATGTGCAGGAGGCTCTGATGGGCTGCAGCAGCAGAGCCCAGTGTGCAGCTGAGGGTGCAGCCCAACTGTTGAGGGGAGGGTCAGGGACTTCCTGGGCAGTGGTACTTGGGAATGGCTGTAGTTGTCACCATGACATTAAACTGTGCTCTTCCTTGTCTTGGTCTAGGCAAAAATTATGCCGGGGGAACACCTTAGACAGGCTTTCTGCAGCTTTTCCCTGCTGTTCATTATTTCTGCAGGGATTATGCTGAACAAAGACCTTGTATTAGCATCTCTGTCTTGGAGAGTGTGAAAAGTGTGTCTGCTGTCCAGGAAATCTCTACTAAAGACCAGTTGTAGAGCAGAGGCACAATATTTGTTGTTTTTCAGAATGGGTGTATCCATTATCTAACACCCTGACATCATACAAATTGTATTTGAAAATCTATTTTAAAACTGCAATACCTTTTCCTTCCTCAAGTTTCTCTAAAATTCCTAGGTATTTGACAGGCAGTGGTGGGAGACTGACACAGCCCTATCCCCTTTCCCCAATATTCCCGGCTAGCTAATTAGGGATGGGGAGGAGGCCCTGTGTCATGAAAAGAGGGGCTCTTTCCTTCTTGGCTTAGTTCCAAGGTTTATTCTTGAAGGGAGCGCACAAGGAAAGAGAGTGAGCACATGGTACACAGGGGTTATAAAGCCTTACAGGAGAAGGGGGGGTGGTCAAGGGGTCAGGTAATAGGATCTTCTTTCGGTTGGTCAGGTCCACAGGTCAATGGAAAGCAAACATATGTTGGTCAGTGAAATGCAACATCTCCCCATTTTTTTGTTTAAAAAGATAGAAGGGAAGATATTAAATTCATCTCAATTCAAATTGTGATTTTGCCCACCACTCGTGGTTAGTGGGAGAGGTAGATTGTTTTAGGTTTTTCATCTCTAAGTGATTGACTACTGGGGTAGAAGGAATGAGGCCATTAATAGCCTTCAAAACTAAGTGACGTAGGTTTCCAAACGCCAATATTACAAGGAAAAGAATAACAAACATTAACAAGATAGTCTTAATAATAGAAGTCCACCACCCTGAGAATCCCCAGCCCTTAAACAATCCATTGAACCAATCTTCCGATTCTTGCTTCACTTGTCCGATCAGGCTGTTCATGTCTCGAAGGGCAGCATGGATGTTAGGAGCTTTCGAGGACAGGC
>VRYO01002184.1:11374954-11423690 GCA_009812075.1 Sialia sialis | reverse complement strand
ACTCCTACCAGGCAGGTAGACATAGGGTTTTCTGCTGATGCAGTGGACAGGCATGTGTTTTCCTGTTGGAGTGTCCGTGCCAGGATCACTCCGATTCTCCCTTCCCCCACCTCCCCCTGTCCAGAAGCGAAATTTAAAGTGACACGCGCGCGTTTTCAACTTACCTCTTAGAGAATCTCGGCTTTGTGTCTATGCTGTTTAAAAAGGATTGCCTATCCAGATCGACTTCTGTGGGTTAACAGAGCTCATCAATCTATTCCTGAGATAAGAAGCCACACAAAAAGTGACCCCTCACCTACAGGACAGCTGAACAAACCCTGCTTATATTTTTCAGGGTACTAAGCAAAATCCCGTGGAACTGTAAATATAGCCCCACTTTGAAGCTGTTCATGCACAGCATTAAAGAGGAGTAAAACCCCTTATCAAAGATGCTATTTTAAGCTCTGGAAGACAAATGAACAGCACAATTCCAACTATTTAGCAGCTTACATCATGAACTGGATTATGGGCAGCTCCAGGCTTTCTAGGAATCCAAAGCTCATTATAAAAAGCAGTTCTACTTTAGGTAATTCTTTAAGAGTGTATTTAAAGATAAATTTTGGTCCAGTTTTATTGCATTTAATAGTGACTTAATTCAAATTAAGCCCAAACCATTTTTAAATGTCTTTCTATCTTTTATTAGAGAGATACTACATGAAAGACCTGAAAATATTGCATTTTATTTTTATCTGTGAAAATAATATCCCATCTCTTTCCTAAGGTTGCAGATGCATATGCTAAATGGGGCCCTCTTAGCATTGCTGTTTCCTGTTGTTAATACACGCCTGGTAAGTATACTGTGGTTTTCCTCCTCCTCCTTTTTATTTATTTCTGAAAGATTATTTCAAGGGAGATGTCAGATGTTTGTTTTGTATGGCCTTTTAAAGTCCATTTTACCAGACTTTAGACTCCTGGTCACTACAGTAGAGTCAAAATAGCAGTCTTGGATTTTTGAATGTTTATAACTCAGTGTGAAAAGACTGACTGACTGTGAAAAGACAAGCAATATTGTATTGTGTTGGTTCCTTTCTAGCCACTAATGGAGGGAAAACTTGATGGCTTTGAAAGAGGCTTTCACAGGTTAACCTTATGACCTGTGGTCAAAATTCAGTTTCAGACATTTGAAACTCTGTAAATGTAAGATTCCTCAGGCTCGGAAAATGCCCAATATTGTTGTTGGCTGTCATTCCCTCTCCCCCAAGATTAGACACAGCAGATTTTTTTTTTCCCATGCAAGTTTTCAAATCTGCTGTAAAACTGGCCAAAAAAATTAGCCTGTTGGTGAGATTCTTAAATCCATTGAGAGTTAAAGGTAAAAAAAAGCTATTTTGAGTGTGAGTCAAATGAAGTATTTCTAAGGATTATTTCAAGAGCTGTTATCCATGTATATGTAGAGGGGGTATATATGTATATGGACATATGACTAGATACTTTTAATTTTTTTCCATATGATTTATCTGCAAAAGTCTGTTGTTGCAGCTATTTTAATGTCTGTTTTAGACAGATATGAGTACTTTATATTTAAGCAAACTATGTCACTAATAGAGGGTGAATTAATATTAACAAAATGGTTGAGGGCTTCAGACTCCATTTCAGATTTTGTTGGTGGATCTCCACTTGCAAGTCTTGGCTGTCTAAATATAATCTTATGCTTATGTGCAGTTTGCAATTACATTTTATTAAAACTTGGTAGTGTTGAAGAGGCAACAAATTGATAAAATAAGTGTTCTTTTCCTGATAAGAAAAACTCTTTTTATTTTGTATTTAAAACCATCTATTTTTAAAATAAATATAACCTTAGGCAAGACAAAATTGGTCTGGGTAACCTATGAAGGAAGAAATGTTGAAGTATTTCATAAATCATTAACTTGTATTTTCTCTGCCTGTATCAGAGATATCATTTATATTAGGGCAGTGGTGATTAAACAAGAAAGATACTGACTACTTATAAAATTGTTCTTGTAATTGGGAACAGAGTAGCCAGAAGATACTCTCCAAGAGTAAATATTTTTGGAGTAATTACAATTTAGGATATTTTGGCCTAACAGCTGCTTGCCAGGCTTTTCACTTTTCCATCTTTCTTCTGGCACAGGATAATGTGGTGATGTTGTACAGCACTGCTTTGATCCAGATTCTCATGGCAGACACGCATTCCGTTCCACATCTCTCTCTGTGATTTTAACACCAACACTGTCCTGAAAGCAGGAAATGCTTCCTAAAACCTAGTAGGAATTAAAAACCAAAACAACAAAAGCTCAATTTTTTCCTAAGCTGGCTGCTCTGGTTTTGTCATACCTAAGTTAAAAACTTTTGATTTAGTCATTCAGAATGAGAAACAATCATTGCTTCAGCAGATGATGAATGTTTTAGTGGGTATCAGAATTTGGGTTATAAGTGTTAATTTGTTCAAAGTAATTTCCAGAATGCCTCTTACATTTTGTGGCACAGTCTGTTAGGATCATGTGCTTTCAGTACCAGTTACATTACTTAATGAAATGCTAACATCTTTTTGTAAATATGCTTCAGTGTTAAGTTATGCTAAAGTGGAAACTTCTGGCATAATTTCATAGTTTCCATTTTCTTGTAATGTATCTGTTAATTTTTTTGTTCTTTATTTTTTTAGAACCTCAGTAATTTCAAAATTCTTTTAAAATAGTAGCGTATTGCCATTTAAAATGGAGAGTTGAGATAGTCACTGAAACAACAGTAGAAAGTTTCTACCTTCTATTATTTTAATCTTTTAGTCAAACTATGCTAAACAATGCAGTTAAAAATTTTGTTGGACTATAACAGGCAGCTGGGATGGTGTTCAAAAAAATGTAGCCTGAAAGGTGAGGTCAGTCTATTCTGTTCTTTCCAAGAAAATATTTTCCTGCTTTGGCATGAGTTTGAGATGCCAACAATTAACAGACTTAAGCAACAGATGCACCCACTTGTATTTGTTTGGTACCTAAATATTGCAGTTATTTGCTACATTATTTGCCATGTGCTGATGGAATTAAATTCTGTGCTTTGGGACAGGCACTGGATAAAGATAAAACTGTTCCTTGTCCAGTCAGTGTTTTTGTGAGTTCTTCTTACCTTTTCAGAAATAAAAGAAGATGCTGAGGGAATTGGCTTGTTAGATTCCCAAAAGGGAGCCAGCAAGGTATAAGAGGATATACAGGAGTAGAAAGATTTCCTTTTCTCTGTATCTGTATTTATTGTAGATCTTCATAACCTGGCTGTGCATGTAAATTCATTTAACTGCCACAAGGACTCCAACTCTTTGGAAAGTAACTGGGTTTTTTTGAGCTTTCATGTTGCATTTATCAACTTTTAAAGAAAAGTCTTTCCACTGGTTTAGAAGGGGGGAGTTTTTGCAAACTGATGTCCTGAAAATGTTGATATAGATAAAGTACAAAACATGACATATCCCAAAAGTGTTGGATACATGCATGTCAGCTCATATGGCTGAGATGGGGCAGTTTTAATGTTTCTATAAGCTGCTACATTCTGTTCTTAGAACTATATGGCCTGAGGGGTCCACATTCTAAATCTGTTACGAGCCGAATCATACTCTGAGCAAGACTTTGTGAGTGCATTCCATGTATGCTCCATTGGCTGCTGTACTGTTCTTGATTATTAGAGTCATAATTCACCGCACTACATAGTTTTCCTGTAATGGCTGTGCCCGCAGAGCAGAATGGAATAGGTTGTGGTAGCACATTGTCATCTCTAAACTGTCTTAATCTAATTGGCACAAGGGAAAACAACAGGAACAGTGGGGGAGTGTTGAGAGATTGTGCTGGTAGGTGATAAAGCCGAAGTTTGTGCGTATTTGGCTACTTGTACATGCTGTGTGCATTAAAATGGTATGAGTGTGTACTTCACTGATAACATCTAAGAAGGTGGATGGTACAGTACAACATTTGGTGTTTATTAGGCTGTGTTCTAGATGTACTACAGGAAAGACCAGAATTTGAGAATTGATTTCCTTCTATTCCTTTTCTGCTACACTCTGCAGTCTTTGTAGAGAATGATGGAGTAGGTGCTCTTGCAGTAGGTGCAGTGCTTGAGCCAGGATATAAATAATTAACAGAGTGGCATGCTACTTTAGAAACCAGAGCAAAGTGTTAACCCGTGAGCCCACTGGAAACAAACTGCTGTGTCTGAATGTTTAATCTAAATTTGTATTATGTCCATACTCTTTTGGGGTGAACTCAAAATAGCTGACTTCTGGGCTCCACTCTACTGCTGCTTTGAAGAGATTTTTCTAAAGCTGAGTTCAGTGCATGGAAAGATCTCATTGTTCTCTTTGGCCAGTAACTGGTTTAAGTTAGAATGTGAAGTCTTACTTATTTTCACAAAGAGATTCTTTAAATCCTTGATTTATAGGTGATCCCTTGTGACTGTATTCATTTCCATTTTCTCTTTGCATGTGAAAGGTGCTTATGCTGAGTGAGTCTTTTATTGATAAAACTGTTTACAGACAAGGCACAAGATGCAGGTGAGTTAGTTGCTCAGTAGAGCTTGCTTTTTCTGTTTGTTGAAGCCTGGCTGTACAACTTCAGTATTTGGTTGTACAACAACTCTGCAGCTCTATAACAGGAAATGCACTTGCAGAATCAGCCAGGCTTCAGAACAAGTAATCTTTTACAGTGGGAAAAAGATGTTTTGTTTAACACACAAAAAAAATACTGTCAACACTATTGCAGCATAACAACTGTTACTCTGTTCTCAGGAGTGTCCCAGCACAGTGTTTGTGTAACAGATCCTTACAACTCCAAGGCTGTGGTAGTCCTTTTGACACTACAGATAAATGAGGAATGCTCCTTGGCAGGAGTAGAGTGCCTCATGTTGTGGTGTTTATATCAGGAGCAATTGTTTCTGATGTGGGAGAGGTACAGCTTTTTTTCCAGTTAGGAATACTGCTTTAGCCCCATCCCAAATAATTTTAATTCCCTCACTATGCTCTCTGTGTTGTTCAACAAAGGACAGCAGGAAAGGTTCTGATTTAGGAAATCTCATTTTCATGAAGTTCTTGCTTTTGCATACTTTTACCTTGCTTGTGTTTGTTTTGGTACAGAATACTTGCAGATTACAGGAGGAATGTTTTGGCTTAGTCCCCACAGGAGCTGGCCGACCACCTTGGATGTTGCCATCAGGACACAGACAGTGTGCAGTGGGAGAATGACAGGACTAGCATAATTCAGTTGTTGGTTTTAGAATCTTCTACATTCAAAATAGGATCTAAGAAATGTCGTTGAATTTAAAAGATCACTATGTTATTTATCAACTGTTTGACTACTGTTTAGGAAGAAAATAAAACTCTCTTTAAACCTCTCCTCTGCTGATGTAGAAATTTCTGTAGCATTTCAGTTTCAAGGCTGTAACTTTAGTGTCTCAGAAGAATCATAGAAAAGGCAGGCTTTTCTATGAAGCAGTCCCTGCTTCCCAACATGCAAACCACAGTGGTAGGTCTGAATTCTGGCTGTAAAATGACAGAATGAGTCTGCATATGAACCAAGACTTTTCATTATTCCCATGAGATTTTATACTTGTGGTATTGTCCAATTTTCAGTTCAGAAAAATAATGCAACAGTGTGGCTTTTCAGCTCTCTAAGTCAGATGCAGTAAAAAGCTGAATTTGGAATTTTTGAGTGTTTTCTACTACTGTTCAGTTTTGTTCAGTTTTAAATGTGCTGCTTTAGTGTAATAAATAGATATAGGCTAAGGTACTTATAGATGGGAGGAACTTTCAAATACAGTGCATTCCCTTTTCTAATTGATAAAGAGCTACAAATAATTTGATCTGGATTAGGAGGCTCAAACACAGAGGTATGGTTGAAGATATTTTTAGTATTATTTTAGGTGTCTGACTTGTTAAAAGAGAAGTTACACTAATTCAAATAAGACACAAATGACTAATTGTAATTTACCAAAAGTTGGCAGCAGGTGAGAAATACCCGATTCATTATTAACTGGTAACTTGTTTACACATAACTCTGCAGCTTGTCTTTAAAACCAATAAATGACTGGTCATTTTTTATTTTAATTTATATTTGATCAATCTTAGCAGTTTTGTACATGCATGCAGGTTGCTATAAATCAGGACTTTTGATTTTTTGCTGAGTAATTACTTGTATGTATGTATTTATATACTTTTATATATAAAAGACCTCATTTATAGAGTCCTCTCACTAGGTGATAAGTATATTTTTCTAAAAAGACTTCTATGCTGTGGGAGTGTGAGCAGTTTCTAAGTGATTTCTTGAGTGGTTTGCATTTTTATTAGTAATTCATGCTACCAAAGTGAGGGAAAGAGCAATCTTATGATACTCCTTCTAGGTGTGCTTCTGGCTAATTTTGGGAATTACCTGCTGGAAGTGTTGTGTTTGTGTTAGGGGGGATGCAATGTGTACAGTTAGCTGTACTTTCCAGACGCTGACCATTAATGTTTGTTATTATACATAGGTAATAACATAACTAAACTGAAGGCATTGTCATGGGTTAGAAAGATAATTGTTCCTAGGCACTTGGTTTTCAGTGAGGAAAATACTTACAAAATTTTCCTTATTCCACAGCTTCCATTTGAAACAGAGATTTATTACATCCAGCATGTGATGCTCTATGTTGTGCCTATCTATTTGCTGCAGAAAGGAGGTAAGTAGGCAGTTTACTCTGTATGGATTGAACTTGAGCTATGGAATGAAAACACTGTTTACTGGACACAGTTTTATTCTTACCCTCTTATTACCAATTTTCTCTCTTTTTAATTAATAGTTCCTGATGTTCTAGTGTTCTAATGTGTAACCCAGGAGTTTTAACCCAGGTAATGAGTTGTGTCAGGTACTAAACAAAAATTTTAAAAATGGCCTTTTGCCTGAAGAGGTATTTAGAATAGTAGTAGCTGCATAATGTACATTGTGTTCTTGAGCACCTCTGCTTCATTGTGAAATATTCTCAGTTGTTGGTGGGATGTATTTTAAAGATTTTTACCGTCTTGGATGTTTCTTGAGAAGTACTGGAACTCAAAATGAGCAATGAGAAAAAAAAAAAAAAGTTGTCTAGTTAGATAAATCCCAGAAATTCTGAAGCTTCAGTGAAATGTAGTGACACATCACGAAATGAATTAGATTGCTTGCTATCCCTTCTAACAATATTGCCATCTTGCATTCGCTTATGCCACAATAGTTCAGTAAGTCTGGGAATCCTAAATTGTTTCCCTGTCCAGTGATTTTTTTTCCAGTTGCAGATCCTCAAAGGGAATGCATTAGACATACTGCTGGTGTGATGCTCTGCCCCCCTCTAGCGCTGACATGCCTTCATGCATTTTCGAGCAGAGCTTGACTGTTCCGTCCAGGAAAATAATATGATCATTTGTCATCCACATGTTCAGTAGCCTTTAATGAAAGCCCTGAGGATGTGATGTCCGTCAGGATTACAGTAATTTCGTGCACATAAGGTGCATCCTCTTGACTGAAATTTTGATCAAAACCTGGAAGTGCACCTTATATGCTGGTGCACCTTATATATGGACAAAGTTCAGAAATTTGCCAACCCACAAGTGCGAGCCGAGCCGCGGAGCCCCGCCAGCCCCGCCATTGCTCCCGGGGCCGTGAGGCGCTCTGGGCACGCCGAGGCCCCGCGGCCCTGCCCGCTGCGGCTCCGCAGCCCCCAGCACGGCACCGCGCTCACCCCACGCACATGGCGCGGCGGTGGCAGCAGCGTTAGCAGCAGCGGGCCCAGGGATACCCGTCAGCTGGGCGCCGCCGGCTGGCTGCTCTCCGTCTGCCAGGGGAAGCTGCCGCCCTGGCCCCGCTCGGCCTCGGGAGCCGGTGTCGCGGTGGGGCCGCCACTGCCACCCCGCCCCTGCCACAGGCGGAGCCAAGCGCGGACAGACTGCGGCACCGCGGCACCTCCGCCCAGCCCCCCGCCGCCCGCTGTGGCAGTGTCACACCATCAGTTGAACTTGTTGATTTTATTTTCCTCTTCTCCTTTCTCACGGAGAATGCCTCTGTTGTGCTCAGCAGCTGGGCAGAAGCAGCCCAGTACAGGCAGCTCCCTCAGAGCAGGGCAGTGTTCCTGACCTCAGGACCACCTGGACTTTTGGAAGATGCAGCACACAGATACCAAGTACAGATGAAAGGATCATTTTTCCTTTGGTTGTAAATTAGGATAGTGCTGTTAAAACACTAAACTTGTGTTTTCCATTGGTTGTTAGGACTTGCTGGTGAGAGTGGGAGATTACCATATTTAAAGACCTTTTTTTAGCTGTTGCACCCTATGTCAGCCACTTTCCCACTTTGTGACACTTACATATCTTTACCTAATTCTTTCCTTAGCTTTGTAAGGGAGTTATCAAGCATTATATACCTTTAGTAGTAATCCAGGAGAAATACCACTTTATATTTAAATATACTTAGGTAGTCATAAATCTAGTCCATCTTAATCTTCATTGAAATACTTGATAATGTGCAATAAGCTCTTTTGCTGAAACTGAATTACTTAGAGACCTGTCGACTCTTGTGTGTTGTTTCTCTGCTCTGCTTCTAGCAAGTCCATGTTCCTGTTCCAGAGTTCTCTACCTGCTGAATGCATGTATTAGACATAAATGTGTGGCTTGCTGTTGAGCTGTTCTCGTACCATGGCACTTTGAGCAGCAGGGTAGCTCTCTGCCTGCTGTTACTCCAGTTGCAGGCTCAGGCTGCAGCCTCTCTTGTAGCTTGAATATTCGAGGATAATCTTGTTTGATGATTTAAGAGAGAGGAAGAGGAAGGAATGTGTCTCTGTCCTGTGACCCTCTGAGTTTTATGCACTGGGCAGTTACAGTTAGTTTGAAAAATTAAATATCTCTCCAGGAGATGGAGAAATTTAGAAGGGCAGGTGCCAGTATTTGAAAGAACTGCTACTATATGAAGGTAGAGGAAAAGCTACTGCTTTATGGAATATAAAAAATTATTCCTGAGAGAAGCAAGTACCATAAGAGCTCTGTCTGAGCTGGTTCTGATAAGAGTAGGTGGCACTGAGGGGTTACAGAAACCTCCTGGCATAAAATACTAGTTTGAAACCTACACATGGAGTCAGAACAGCTGTAGCGGAAACACAGATCTAAGGATCACCCTCTTGAAAATTTTTTTCCTGTTATTCCCTGGAAAGGAAGTTTTATCTCTAGGCTATCTCCATAGGCCACTCAACTGGAATTAACCCTCTAATCAAGAGAAATAAAAGGAAAATAAATTTGCCCTCAGATTATTGTAAGCTTGAAAATGAGAGTATTGTCATAGTTACTCTGAGTTTTAGATTTAGCAGGTCTACTTGTAATTGTAAGACAATGGAATGAGAGTGTGCAGCACTAGAAAACTCATAAAGCTCTATCAAAAGTAGTGGGAATGAAAGCAAAACATTAAAGAGATTATTTTAAACCCTACTAAATTAAAAATTTGTACTATATTTAGATTCTAATTCTCTAATTCGAACAGAAAGTAATTTTCTCCTGCATTATGTTTTCACTTTCTATTAAGTTATGTTCAAATTTTCAGAAGCCTATGCATTGAAAATTTTAAATAAAAATAACAGTTCATAAGAACATTTGAACTAGTACATTGTGGGGAGGGAGCAGTATTAAAAAAAAATGACAGCTCTTTGTTGATCTTCAGTTTTTTGAAGCCATGCTTCCATTTCCTAGATGGCAAAGTTAACGACTTGGCATATTCAAGGTCAACAAAATCTTTCTTGTTTAGAAACAGATGAAGAACCCCAAACGCTTCAGTCTTTATGTAATCCTTTGTATCAATGCTGTTGGGGTAATGAAGTTTAAACGGAGGTATCCCCTGCCATGCTATTTCAACATGGAAGCAAACTACAGCCTACCTAAATGGGCCCAGCTTGGAATAGCCTCAGCTATCTTGGGCGTGTTTTTGAGAATGAGGTCATTGTCAGATTGGCACTTGGACTAAATTTCTCTAAGTGCTTAATATATAAGAACTGCCCATGATCCTTCATAAATAAGAGCGTGAAACTCTCTGCTCCTACCTATTGAAATTGATTTCCTATGCAAGCAGCAAGTAATTTTTGCCCAAGCCAACACAGGCCCACTCAACTGGCTCTCAGTTTTCCTGTTTGTGTTTTTTTTTAACACACCACACTGTCCATTAAACAGCCATCCATTGAATAGCAGGGCTCAAAAGTAATAAAATCTATAGTGGGTATTTTATCTAATGAGAAATGTGCAGAAAATATCTCAGGTATGGATTTAAAATTAGTTTCCCAAAGCACAGTGTGGAATCTAGAGGGCTCTAAAATGTTTTTGTGTGGAGGTCAGTGTTTCTTTTTTGTCCTTTGATGTCCAAATAGTTCTACTGCTGAAAATCACACCATTATTTTCAGGATTGCAAAGTCTAATAAGTAGGGATATCTTTGGTACAAAGCAAGACCAGAAATCTGTAGAGAGTGAAAGTTGCTGATGTATTTTTTTTTAAATTTTGCAACAGAGAGGATGTAGCAAAGTAAAATTCCTTGCTGCGGGAACCTGAACAACTCTGCTAAGGGACCTCTGAAATACCATTCCCTGATTAGACTGAAGCTGGACATGAAAAGCCTGGGTTCAAAGCCAAATTGTGCCATGGATCTGTGTTATCATCTTGTGCAATTTCCTTAGTCTTTTAGTGACTGTTGTCTCCCTCCAGTCTCATTTTATAGCTGGGGTCTACAGGTCTTGCCTATATTAGTATTTATACCTTACCTGTACTGTAAGTCACCTGAATATGGAGGTTTCTCTATTTTAGCTTTCCTGGGTGCTCACCCCTTTAGACTCTCACCAGGCTTTGTGAAATACTTTTGAAATAACACAGGCAACTGCCAACAGAAACCTATTTTGGTTTAGCATTGCTCAGCCAGTTCCCAGGAGCTGCTTTGATGCCTTATTTAAATTAATTGTTTTGTATCTAGGTTAAACATGCACCTAAAAACTGCAAGGACAATAGAAATAAATTTTGCAAGTCAAACAGTGTTTTCTTTACAACAGAGGAGGGAGCACCAAGTTTCTGTAAAGCTTGACCAGGCCATCCTAAATTGGTACAGCCAAAAATAGAGCCATGATCTCCTGCACTTTGACACCAAGGCTCATTCCTCCTCCTCCTCTTCTTCTCCCTGTAATGAAAAAGCATATTGAAGGTGATGTCACCTATCTGATGTTTTCAGGCCATGGAGTTTAATGACTATCATTGCAGTCAAATTCAAGACTTCTGTACTGTTTTCTAAATAGGATACCAGCTCTTAGTTCACACTTGCCAAGTGCATCCCAAGAATTACTGTTGGGAATTTTTTCCCTTTACCTGCAGAACTTAAAGTGATTCCTGGAGAGTTCTCTTTTACCTTTGGTTTTACTCGCTTTTCAGGCATTTCTGGCCTTCACCTGCCCACTGCATTAAAAACCTTTCAAGTTGCCTAGTGCTTTCCAAGTAGCTCCTGTGCCCAAATTTATCATGGGCTCCCCAAGTCCCAGACTGGTCAGTGAACCCCGGTGTGCAGAGGTACCTGGAGCAATGACACTGCTGCCAGTTTGTAATTAAACCAGGAGGGGTAGGTGGGGTGCAGATATGCTGCTGGCACTGACACATGCACATGCAGTCTTACCCTGTGCAAGCAGCAGCACAGCACTTGTGTTCTTGGGAGTGGACTGCGTAGATGTGCGGTTTTAGACAACAGCGTGTCGGTGATTTTGAATCTGTAGTATTCACAAAATGCCATTTAATTGAACTTATTTCAGGTAGCTACTGCAAAATCAATTTGAACTGGCACACTGGGTACAAATTATGGAAGGAAGCTATACAAAAAATAATTTTGAAAGGGTCACAGAGCTTGAGGAAGCATTGCTCTAGAGATCTTAAACCTGGGAGCTGGGATGCAGCATTAAACAGCGATGTGATCACAGCAGTTACTTGTATTTATTTCCATGGGATTCCATACACAGCATTTTCATAGCAGCTATGTTCTGATAGGTGCTGTGGTAGCCACTCTGCATGTGGAGGTATTTAGGTTCCCAGTAGCCTTGTGCAGTATGTGCTGAAGTCTTTAATTACTTCCTGGTAATTACTGAGTGTGCTGGCTAGCCAAGGCAAGTATCATTATTGCACTCTGTGCTCTAAGCTATCCCTTGAGTACTGGATACATGTTCCAGTATTTATTAATATCTAATGGATCAGAGAGCAGATAAAGGCAGATAAAAATTGACAGTGTATTTTTATAATCCTCTGAAACTCTTAGAGCAGCCAAACAGCATGACATTGGGCATCTTTATTTTGTGTTCTGAGGCTAGTTATTAAAGTCATAAGGAAAGTAATATTTTTCCACATATTTTACAGTGCATTTTTATGTCTGCTAGTAAGAATCTGGAGAAGTCTGTAAAATGGTTTTGTTCTTACCATGTGAAATTCCAATATTTACATCCCAAGATAGTCTTGTATTTATGAGTAATTTTATTAAATCTGATTTTGTTGGTACATTCTAGATCAGGGAACATTGTGTTTTGTCAGTAAAATCTGGTTTTGAGAGGGTAGAGAAAGGCTGGAATAATATATCTGCTACTTCATTTGAAGGGAAAAGTATTTTACAGTATCTGTGATATCTACTGGTTATAAAACTGTCTGTAGTGTATATCTGAAAATATCTCCACAGCAGCTTTAATTTAAAAGCATGGCCTGTCATGCCTGGATTGAACATCTGGTACAGTTTCTCTGTTCCTTGGCATTATTGATGCAAGTTCCTTTTTAATAGTTGTTAAAAAATTAGGAAATTAGGAAATTTTTTTACAGTTAAACTGTGCCCTAATATAGGTTTTGCAGGACCTGCTGCTGCCTAAATCAGTTCTATGCATGCTGAAATCATAATCCCTGCAAGAAGCAGGTGTTTAAGTATAAATAACATGATTTTTTGAAGATTCATTGTACACTATTATTGCATTTATTGCTTCTATTGTAGAAGGAAGAATGAAGTAAAAATCATTGATGTTGGTAAAAATTGACAAATTTAGCAAGGCAACGTATTGTACATTTCACTGCTTGACAAGAAGGAGGGAAGAAGCTGATCAGGATGCTTCAAGTAAGAAATAAAGCTCTCAAGTATTAATTACTATAATGGTATTGAGGAGGTTATCAACTCAAGCAGATACCCTGACATCCAGAGAGCAGGAGAGAGAGGATTATTCATTGAGAGTGTGATGGGCGCAGCAGTGCAGCTGAACATGTAATGTACTCCTTTCTCTTCAAGGTGTCTACACCCCTGAACCACTCTGCAATTTCTGGTGGGCTCTTTTATCCACGGGGTTTATGTTTGTGTATCATTTTAGCATCTTGCAGATCCTGGGATTGGTAAGTAAACCCAGATTAATAAATGGATATTCTGCAAGTATAATCAAATAAAAACAATGAGTAGTTTGAGTGTCCAGGTCTACATGGATAAGACTACTAGCATGCAAATTTTTGATAAGGCTACTAGTATGCGAATTGCGTGTTCTAATGATCACTTGTATATTCTATCTTGCAAGTACTGGTAAAATATTTCATAGATTAGTTGTCTACCTGCATAAATACATTTATTAAATTTGTATCTGCTTTTTTTTCTAAAAGCTGCCCTTCTTGTGTTGAGCAAATGTGTCACCTGAACATTTTTTATTATTATGATAATTCTCTAAATTTTCGCTGGTTTTGGGTGAATCAGTGCAAGTCAAAAATATTGTTAATTGATCAATTTATTGTTGCTTCCTCAGGTTACACAAGTGAATTTGAACAACATGTTGTGCCCAGCCATCTCAGATCCTTTTTATGGGCCCTGGTACCGAATCTGGGCATCTGGACATCAGACTGTCATGACCATGACTCATGGGAAGCTCATAATCCTGCTGTTTCAGAGTGCTGTCCCCACCTTCAAATGGATTATGGACTTGCTTAGACTCCCAGCTAAGAAAATAGTCTGAAATTTCTCCCCACAGAGTAGTTAATACAGGATGCAGAGATGCACTGGAAAACAGAGGGGGAATGAGAGGACAATGGCTTTATACTTCTTCCCTCAGTTTTTTGCCTCAAAACCAAGTCTGTAATGAAGTGAAGGGGTTTTTTTACCTGCTGTTTCTCACTGCCTATTGCCAATGGCAAAATCTGTGGCCTTATTCTGGGGAAGGTTTCTGTTTTATACATTTTGTATAGATTACAGTAGAATCTTGCTAAGCCACCATTTAAAATTAGGCCAGCAAAGAGAGTGGCAGTGCTACCTCGTTTTGACTTATTTTCAGTTAAAGAATATTACACTTCTAGGATAGGAAATAATGCTGAATTGTAGCACTCCACTGATGTGAATCAACATGCTGAACTGCATCATTGTGGCTTAATTCTTAAAGCTTGAATGTTCCAAAATGTCACAGGAAACGGTGCATACCTAATCTTCCAGCCAGAAGTGCAAAACAGTGAGGTTCTACTGTATTTTCTTTAGGCTGGTTGAAAATGTTGGGGAATAATAACTCGTTTAAAAAAAAAAAAATCAATCAACTACTTAATTTCTAAGCTGTAGTACCTAGCTAGTGAAGTCCCATAGTTATGTTTTAGAGATGCTTTTATTTTGGTGAGAGGAAAAAAACAACGTTGAAATAATTTCAAAAAACCACGTTATATATAGGCCATAATAAGATATTGCATCTACTGTTCCGTCCTGACTTTGAACAAAACAGTTTTTATCATTTTCTCCTTAGACTGGAGAAGGAGTGGAGATACAAAGTCCAATGTAAATATGGAGGCTTTTTTTATACTTAGTAGCTTTTGAAACATTCCTGCTCTGTCTATACTGACCCTCACTCACCAGACTGGTTGGTGAAGAAATCAAATTAAATTCTGCTCCTGCCCGCTACAGCTCTCCTATATCATGTGTACTGATTTCAAAATACAGGTAAAAAAAGGAATGTCAAATCAGTGTAGGCCTCTACTGCAAAGAACATTTTCCAGTTTAGTAGCATGACCCATCATCATGTCTTTTGGAGAATCAGGATGTAGATGGGCAGAATGATCAACTGCATGTACCTGCTCAGATTTTGCAGGAGGAGAAACCATTGGGCAGAAAGATGGGAAATCCTGTGTTCTTCCAGAATTGTGAGTCCATTATGCAGACTGTTATGTTTCAGGGCTGCAGGTTTTTGTTATACAGAAGTTTGTGGGAATTTATAGATTCACTGTGTTGTCAAAGTTGTCACTTGTCCTAGCTGCCCCACCATATCTCCTCTAGCTAGATCACCTGAAGATATGTGCTGAAGTAAAGGTTCAGATGCTTACACCTCAGGAAGCAAAAGTAAGTTGACTCTTTTTGTTTTTTCCCTTAAAAAAGAAAAGAAATTCTTTGGTGAGGGAACTAGCTATTCAAGTACAGTAATTTCACACCTATAAGGCCCACCGGCCTATAAGGAGCACTTTCTTTTTTGCAGCGAGGCTCCGCGTGCAACAGAGTAACAAATTAGTAACAGAATCGTGTGATCGCAGGGTTTACTGACAGGTGCCCAATTTGCAAACATTTTTCACGGATTGGCGTGGCCTTTAAATGTGGCCTCAGCTTGGGGCTGTGCGGGCTTGGCTTGGTTTGGCTCGGGGCTGCGGCAGGTCAGCTTGGCTCGGGGCTGCATGGGCTCGGTTCGGCTTGGGGCTGCGGCGGGCTTGGCTTGGGGCAGCGTGGGCTCGACTTGGCTTGGGGCTGCACGGGCTCGGTTCGGCTCGGGGCTGCGGTGGGCTTGGCTTGGGGCAGCATGGGCTCGACTTGGCTTGGGGCTGCATGGGCTTGCACTTCCGCGTTGGCAAATTTCCGAACTTTGTCCATATATAAGGCGCACTTCCAGGTTTCGAGCAAAATTTCAGTCAAAAGGGTGTGCCTTTTATGTGTGAAATTACTGTATTTCTACTCCACATGTTTTAAAAAAGTGCACCTCAATCAGATATACGTTGTCCCATATTCTAATTTACAGACTGGTTTCTGGCTTTCTTCCATGCCTTGCTGTATGTGTGTCTATATATGTATGTATGTATGTGTGTATACAAAAAATATACTGTATGTTCACAACTTGAGAACATGCACCACATACCTAAACTATCCCTCAGGCATATACAGCTGGTGTTACTATTACAATAGAAGAACTTTAGACAAATTTTGCAAATACTATTTAGCATTATTATTTGCTTAACTTAAGGTTTTGGGTTATTTTTTTTTTTTAAATGCCATTTTTAAAAAGCATCTTCCCTTTTTTTTCCTCCATCAGGGCATTGTAGTTACTGGAAATACTTCTTTAAGTAGGAGTCTTCTTTTTTCCTTTTTAAAATTATAGCATTTCCTATCGGTAATCATCTGCTTCAGGGCATTCCAAACAAGTATTAAGCAGCTGCTATTTGCCACCATTGACTGCCTCTGGTCAATTAAATGAGGACAGGTGTCTCTCAGTGCAAGGTCTTTGCTTGGAAAGCAGAATTTGCAAGCTCTTCTGGCTGACTTAATATTAGTAGCAGGATGGTGAACAGAGCTGACAGGGCCATCCCTGGGCAGTGGAAAGGGATTCCTGGTGCAGAACTGCTGGGAGTGATTGCCCCTCCCCTCCCTCCCTTGCTGGTGGGCCACCTGTGTTTGAGTCACACAGAAATTCAAGGTGTAATTTCACCACATGGAGTTTGCTGATGGAGCCACTCATCAGAGCCAGTGTATTGTTCTTCTAAACTTTATGTGGGCATGTTCTGGAGCTTGTTGAATCTTTTGTATCAATTTAAGCTGCAAAAATGTCTTACTGAACAAGGCAAAATAGTAGAGGTACCAACTAGTGCACTCAGTAAGGATTTTAGAAGTATTGGAGCTGCAGTGAAGGAATCAAATGGTGCAGCTGGAGTCAGGTGGGAATGCAGGGCAGTGCAACCTTCACATTTTTTACATAAGCTGTTGATTCTTTGTTGTGCAGTATTAGTGAGGCTGGTTGAGTTAGAACAGAATCACTTAGGTTGGAGAAAACCTATGAGTTCATCAAGCCAAGCATTAACTCAGCATTGCCAAGCCCATCACTAACCCTTATCCCCAAGTGCCACATCTACATCTTTTAAATCTCTCCAGGGTTGGTGACTCCACCACTTCCCTGGACAGCCTATTCAAGGCTTGATAACCCTTCTGGTGAAGAAATTTTTACTAAGGTTCAATTTAAAGGTGCTACTTGAAGCTATTTCCTCTTGTCATGTTACTTATTTCCGGGGAGAAGAGGCTGACCCCCATCCTCCTTTCAGGCAGTTGCAGAGTGACAAGGTCCAGCCTGAGCCTCCTCTTCCCCAGGCTAAACACACTCAGCCATTCCTTTGATGTGTGCTCCAGATCCTTCCCCACCTCTAATACTTTGGATGTGCTCCAGAGCCTCAATGTCTTTCCTGTGACAAAACTTTAAATATTTCCCTCTTTTCTCATGCTCTTCTTTGAAGGCTTTTAGGAACTTCATGTTGATTTATGGTGACCCACCACTCAAAACGGCATCAGTGTAGCTGAGAGAGGCTCCACAGAAGTGGAAGGACAGGTCAGAATGGGAGCAGAAAAGGAAAAAACTTCTGAAGCAATTGTTATGGAACTTCATATCCTTCCTTACTCACCTATCTCTGGTATCTGCTGGGAATATGCATTAGTCAGAGCTTGCAATATATGCAGAAAATGGGAAAGCAGAGTACTTAATCTCTATAGTTACTTTTTTTTCCTGGCAGAGGCTGATTTTTCTTTTCCCTAAATGGTTTATTTTAAAGGCAGTTACACTATACAGATTTCTTGGGTTGCTTTATGCTGGAAATGAAAGCACAAAACTCTACTGCTGTTCTTGGGAGGTGACTGCATTCACTCCTGGGGTGTCACACACTCAGTCCATGTCAAAACATCTTGAAGCTGATGCCCAGTACATGGTGATGAGATTTTACAGTGCTGCAGTGCAGTGCACAAGTGAAAGGATTGTCATGGGCCTCCTGGTCAAATGTGCCCAAATGTGTCATGGCACTGGGAGTTTCAGCAGCAGTGCCAGTAACTGTGGAGCAGAGCAGGAGTGGGGCTGCACACTGTTCCCAGCAGCAGCAGCTGAAGTAGAGTGTAAAATCTCACCCTGGAGTGGCTTCATTTGCTGGCCAGAATACCAAAAATGTTGTGCAGTGCCACTGCCTGGCCTTCAGAGATGGTGGCATGGGTTAAGGGGTCTGAACAGAGCCCTCCAAACAATAGTATTGTAGGCATTTCAAAAGAAACAAGGACTTAAGCAAACTCATTACTCCAGCTACCACTGGCTGCATTTCCTTCCAAGTGTACCCATGAATGAAGCATTAATAGCTATAATAAATCTGTTTACTTATGGGTTTGTTTATGCAGCCTTGAAGTAAGTAGCCCTCCAAAACAGAGGTAAACCTGTAAAATATCTGCCCCCATGACCTTGTGCCATGGCTTCAGCTGTCCAGGATGCCTGCAGTGCTATTTTTCCAGGGATTCAGACTTTGTACAATGTCTGAGCTGGATCTATTTCTTTGCCTTCTTTTAAGCACCTTAGGAGAATTTGCATCTTGTTTCTTTTGAAGCATGCAAACAAATAGCTCTTACCTATGTGTTTATAAATTGATGAAAAACCAGTGTCTATGAACATTCCCCTGGAGCTAGTTTTGTTTCAGTTTCTTAGTTCAAAGATGCTGCCCATAAGCAAAGCTTATGTGTGCTTGAGCAGCTGCTACCTTAGTGAGCCTGGGAAACAGTAACAGCCAGTCCATTTGCAGTCCAGTCAAACCTTGAGGTCAGACAGTATGTGCAAGTAGGTTTCTGGCCACAGAATTGTGGTATTTCTGTATATTTGAAATAATTTTATAAAATTCAATTATATTTTTCAGAAATGGCTATTTGCATCTGGTAACTAACTGTACTTCTGTGTCTAAGTCTTGCATATGAATCTATGCATCCATGGAAAACAGAGTTGTGGGGTTTCCTTCAGTGTTGCAATTGTTTCATTCTAGACGGGTTAGGAATCAAATTTGTCCTTATAGTTAACAAAGCTCTGAAAAAGCCAAAACCCAGGAAGAGGGTGTTTGTCAGCCCTGGTGGACAGCCCTGCAGGCAGACAGGTCAGCTTTGGTGTTTTCAGTTCGTGATCTCGTACTTCAAGTGATATTGCTGTAAATACCTCTTGCAGCAGTTGGTGTAACTTAGTCAAAGCCGAGCTGTTTTATAAATAATTTTATTTTTCTTCAGGGTCATTTTTGTACTTTTAAAAACTATTTATGCATTTACTGAATCATTATTCCAATGCTGCAGAGGACACAGCAGGCAGAGCAGTGAGCACATCCCACTCTCCCCAACCATGCTGTGCCAGGGACTGGGCTGGAGCACCGGGGAGCTGCAGGAACCTGCACGGCTGCTTACCCTACGCTCTAGTCCCAGCATGGCAGGGACATGAATGGGTTGGCAATGGCAAGGATGGATGTGGACAGGCTCAACTGCCACATATGCTGTTAGTTCTGAATAATTTGTAAGAGTGTTATAAATTTTGTAAACTTTTTATGTGCTAAACTTTGGTTATGAGGTAACATTTATAAATAAGGGGTAATTTGTGTACTTGTTTTCGTATTTTGCTCTGGTAGGCTTTTTTGTTGTTGTGCCTAAGTCCATATCATTGGACAAATAGTTGTTAAACCTTGGCATTAAAACAGATAAATGCATTTTACTGGATAGTTTTGTTATCATTCTAATTGTGCCGGGTCTGAGTCTGTCTTGCTTAGGACTTTTTATAACTCAGTAAGAATCAAGAGGCACATAATATTAGCTCTTTCTAAATCAGATAAGAATATGGAGGCTCCTGTCTGAAACAGCCTGATGTTGTCTATCTTGCACACAGCTGTTCCTGGGAGAACAGTGGGTTCTGGGATTTTAAGCAGTTCATCTGACTTGTGCCTGTTACCTGCCAGTTAACTAGCAGTTTACTGGCAGAGCTCACTCCTTTAATTACTGTTTAAATAGGACCTGTCCTTGTCTTTCAGGTGCAGATCTCAGGGAACTGTTACAATACAAGGATGCTTTCTCCACCCTTCCTTCACTGTTCCTACCCCAGCTTGGGCAATGTCCTGTAGTTCCTATTTCACAGCACTTCAGCAGAAGTTTTCAGCTCACACCTTTGTTAAGAAAGCTGCTGTAGCAGCTACAGGACTGCACTCAGCCCCCTACCACAGAATGGAAAAGTAGTTTGCTTCTGGCTGTAATAAACATGACTGCAGCCTAGTTAAATGTCTTCTTGTAACCCAGTACATCTCAGACAAGCAGGTTATTGCCTCTTGTGCAGCTCTTGGGAAATACTGTTCTTGGAACATACTGGATGTGCCCACCCTGTATTATTAAATATCCATTGCAGAGGATTCAATTTTTCGTGTGGCTGGGGAAAAGAATCAGTTCTCCAGTTTAATTTCTTTGGAGGAGTATAAAGACTGATGAAACAGCTTAAGTAGAAATCCAATGTAAAGTGCGATATGGCAGCCTGTGCTGAACCAAGCAAGCAATTTCCCATTGCAGGCACAGCTGATTATTGTCAGCAGCTCTCTATAACTAATTGGAAATTAGCCTCTTATTAATACCAACAAATATGTAAGAATAAGCAAGTTTATACATCTGAAACACCCTTAATGCTACTGGCTTGGTTTGACTTTCACAGCATGGTGATTGGAGAGCTGGCTAAAGCAGCAAGAAGAATGGAAATACATTGTAGGAAGTTGTAACTAACTCTGCCTTTAACTGCCTCAGGATATTAGATTAGGTTTAGTGTAAGTTTTACACAGTTCAGACTAATGAGAGCAAATCTGTGAACCAGCTTCCAGCACTGGTTTAGTATTTACCCACTAGGTTTCCCTTCAGATGTTTGTTAGTCTCCTAAATCAAAGCCTCAGAGCGTGATGTAATGGCTGCATCAGACTTCAACATCCAAAGGTTACAAGGATTCTACTGCTCTGCTTTCAAAGACTTTACACCTACAGCCAGCAGAGTTGTTAATGTAGCAAGAGGCAAAGCCCTTCTAAACTTCGAGCTGAGTTCCAGGGAGATGGAATGCTTTGTCTCAGGACTGATCCTACAGAGGAAATATGTTTTTAACTCAGACTCAGTAGAAAGTGTCTCTCAGTGCACAAAGAATTCAGCTGAGTGACTGGAGTTCTCCAACTCAATTCTGGCATCAGTTGTACTGTTGCTTTGACACAGATTCTTCATGTTGGCACAATGCTCTGTTGAACAATCTGGCTGTAAGGGGCACCACTTCTGTGTTGCTGACACCAGTATAATAGGTTCTGCAAAGAAGTTTTGCTTCAAAAGATTGAAACCAATTCTGCCTCTCACAGGAGGGAGCTCAGGCCTGGACAGAATTCCACATGTAAAATCGGACATAAGAAATACAAAACTGAACTGGCAATTGATATAAATACCGATAAATATACTGAGATAAATAACTGATGTAGCTTATATAAACAGTGATTTCACTGGGAATGTTTAGTGAAAGCTGCATGTCCCTGTCCCCAGTTTGTTCCTACAGCAGACAAAAGGGAAAGACAGGGAAATATTTCTAACACACCATTAGCCTTTGACATTAATACCAGATACAAATGCTTCAATAAAAACATTGACCGAGTTACACAATTAAGCAGAGAAACATAAAAAGAAATGGTGATTCTTTTTCCTTATTTTATTGGGTAAATGATTTAAAAGGTAATAACAATAGTGTTAAAACTACTACAATGTATCTTTCCACAGCCATATTTCACAGACCCACAGATAACCTTCTAGCATTTTTTTTCTTTTTCCTCATTTTTCTCTTTTTAAGCCATACTTATATTAAAATGCCCATTTCAATAGTTTTTTCACACTAATAGCAATTAAATGTGGAAGGAAGAAGGATCTAGTTATGAAAGAAGGGGGTTCAGGTAATCTGTGATATTACTGTAATCAACTGAGTTGCTAAGGAAGGAAGGAAAAGACTGAGGCCTTACAAGCTACGCCAGGTAGCTCTAAGCCCACTATGGTCACCATGGCATTGAAGATAACTCAAGATGCTGGTGAACAATTTGGTTTTTTTTCCTTGTAACATATAAAACACTAAAATAACTTAGAAACTAGATCCAAATATCTTGAAAAGAATCAACTTTGATATACAAAAACAGTCATAACTTGTTACAAAAGTTTCAAATAAAAGTTTGCTTTCTCAGTGCGTTTATGTACCAGCGCAATTATTGAGTCCAGAGCAAAGGAGGAGGTTTTTCTTTTTTATTTTTTTCTTTAACAGTAATAAAAAATGAGGAAAACATATCTTTGTATATAAAGAATCATTGCTGGTCTTAAGAATAAATGTAACCAGAAACCCTTAAATCTGAGAGGCACACTTTGGGTTTCTCTTTTTTTTTAAGTTTTTTTTTTTTTTTTTTTTTTTTATTAACATAAAACGAAAGTCACCAGTTTATTTAAATGGAGGAGATATTCAGACTCCCCAAATAAACTTAATTCAATTAACATCACTAGCAAAAATCAGTTAGAAACTGTACAAAAATAAAAAAGTTAACACATTTAATCCTGCAGGGATTTTGTAAGGACTGGAAGGCAGGCTTTAGGAGCAGCATTTGGGCATGGCTGGAGGCTTCTTTGGTTTGATCTAACACATGTAAGAGATGTAACCTACTCCAGACAAAAATTTCAAAAACCCGCACAGTTGAGGACAAGTAGAGGTCCATATACAAACTCCAGGTGCGCCAGGGCTGTGCCCACCTTGGTTCCAGAGTGGGGCTGAGGTCAGGACAGGAGTGTCCACCCCTGCCGGAGCAGCATCCACTGGGATGGCAGCAGGAAGGACACTTGAAGCATCACCAAGTAACCGCTTCATGTCAAGTCTATGGTTTGGCTGTATAACTCAGTTTACAGAACAGAGTTTTTAGGAAAGTTAGGCAAGAGAATGAAAAAAAAACAACCAAACAACCCAACACTCTCTTCAGTGGAGTAAGGCAAACTGAGTAGTGCTCATTAAAAGAATCAGCATTTCTACTTAACCAACAGTGAAATAAGCTACTTGGTTGTACCTTAATTTCTATAAAGTACCCCAAATGAAAAGCAAACCTGTAGCTAACCCAAACAATACAGCTAAAAGTTAGTAAATGTAACTACAAGGGAATGACATTTGTGAGAGCAATTGCTGATCAGCTTTAAGCAAACAGACCTATTCTGTGTCAGTGCATGTCACAGAGAGCTGCACGTTTGGTACAAAGAATCCCACAATTACAGAGAAACAATCTGCAGCAGTTCAGCACAGTGTGCTGAGGAGGTAGGTGTCCTAGAAACACTGTAGGTAGACTGATTTTACCAATCTTAAAAAAAATAAAAATCATACAATCTGATTGACCATAGACTCTGTAACAGTTTTTAAATTAATAATAGAAAACTCTGGTCCAGAAGGGTCTGGCATGAACTCAGTTCAAAAGCACACCTTTAAAAGTTTGTATAACACCCTTGAACTATATTTTTAAGCAACAGCTACTAAGAGATAGACAAAAATGCATTGTGCATTATGCTGTATACAAAAAGGAGACAAAACTATCCTTTTCTCCCCCAAGCCATGGTGGGAAGTATTGCTGACCTTGTCCTTAAAATCCTGCAGGATTGTTTATGCATCAGTATATCATTATTACACTGGTAAGAAATTCTGTATAACATCTGCATATATCGAAGATTTCTTAAAAAATCTGATATGATTTTAGATCCGCATGACCAGTCACGTGACCTTCTTGAGGTTGATTAGCACCTTTCAATACATATATATTTTTATATATAATAGATCTTTTTTTTAAAACTTCTAACAATGAACTCATGCAGAAGCACGAGCGAGCTGTAACGAGATGACAGATAAAGATGGGGTTGGATGACTTTTTTTCGCAGCAGAATGATTCAGTTTGTGCTCAGGTTCCCTATAAGGGCAAGAAAAAAAACCAACACAACTCTTATCAGGTAGCCACTTGTTCACATTTCCACTTGAAGACTAATTCATCTAAAAGTGTTCCTCAAGTTGAAACAAGACAACAGTATCATCTAAAATAGCCTCTATAAACATCTCATTTTTGCAGCTTCTGGCTGGTATCTCTTGGCTCCTGAAATTTCAGGCCCTCTGCTTAAAAATTAAGGCATTGCAACTGAAAATGGTAATATTTGGACATTAATGTTGTGGATGAAGGAATACCAAAGACCTTCTACAAGAACCTCAATAGAAATTAAGTGGCAGACCTAACCTCACATAAGCAATGAGCATAATTTAGTCTTATCTGACTTTGAAACACTATTTAAAAACTTTTACAGTAAATCCAATTTTTTTTTAAAACAACTGAATTTTATCTATTTGATTTTTATATATCTGTGTATCTACAAACATTCATTATTCAAAGTAACAGAAATTTCTGCTTACTGTGGTTGACTCACACAGATTAGGAAGGTCTTTTCTGTAACAGGTGACCTGTGCTGCAACAGGCAGGACTTCTGCAGGCACAGGGGGAAGGAGTAAGCTCCTGCCATCAACTGGCCTTGCAGACAGACCATAGATACCTTTTACTAAATCCTACTCTTACAGCAGAAAAAAGTTCCAATCAGTTTGTCTTTCTTCTACCCTGTGGAGGGGTATCAGAATTATTACACAGTACTTACAGCTCTCAAACATTATTCCTGCAATAGATGAAAACGTAATATTATGGCATGTCCTGGCTCTCTCATAACAGTCTTTTTTCTTTTATTAAACAAAAGTTAACTTGATACAACTACTCATGACTTGATAAAACTCAGTATGTTCAAGAGCAGATGAAAGAACAAAAAAATAAATCTCACTTTGAAGAGAAAAAAAAGTGTCCAAAACCCTGATGCCAGAGAAGCCTCAACAGGGTTTGCTAGAATGTCTGGAGAATATATTTTCTATTGATTTTATATATAAGTGTATAATTATGTTATAGTCAAAGGCACTAAAATCTAAATCCATTTTCTTCCTAATATGACATCGGCTACTCACCAACCTGTTTTTAGGACACAAATTTAAGTTACTCCTAATTTAAGTCATCAGAAAGGCATAGTCTCATTACAAATGCATTCTCCTGACAGGCCTGGGCTGCCCATGATTCCCAGCACAGGATGGGACACAAAGGGGCCCTGGATTGGATTGTGCCCTACCATTTATGCCACTTGATTCTGAACGTGCTGCCATGTTAACATTGCCTGTCGCTGTACATGAATTGCTTCTCTTCATCCCAAAAAAGCATTCCGTATGTCAGTCTTGGTGTTACAGCTGTTTGTGCTGGATCTGGAGATCCTGTACAAAGCTACATGGAATCTTTACTATGAAGATGAGATATTGTACACACAACATCATTTAGAATGTTATGAAAATGCAATTAATTGTCTACTTCAATACCTGAATCTGATATGTTTTATTCCCTATCACACCCATTAATGCAAAAGCCATGAATGCCTTTTTGCTAAGCAAAGCATTCCTTACTGCAATCCTTAAACTCTTCCTTCCATCCACAGTTACAGAAAGCCTTGATTGATATAATTCAATGTTACTGAAGTAGAAATTTAAATTTCATAAAAAAACATAAGAAGGGTATATGCTGCAAAAAAAATCTGCAGTGAATCAATAATAAAAAGGTATGGGATCTTTGTAGTAATGCAGTTTTCCCTCCCGTTGCCATGATGAGCTGAACCAACTAAGAAGCCTCAACATGGCAACGGAAACTATCATCATAAAATGGTACAGTAATAGAGATAGCTAGACCAAGAAGGGGCAGGGTCTCCTGGGAAGAGGTCTGCAGAGAGGTCCAGTGACTGGTCATGCGGCTCAGTGTCAGGAATAATGGTTGTATGCTGGAAGGGGGTGCCCAATACCATTCTGGAAGTGATGATGCTGACGATGGGCAAGGTACTCTGTGTAGCTCATCGTCATCTTCTCACTGCGGTACCTGGCAAAGAGCAGAGAGGCCAATTCACGAACTGTTACCAGGAAGCTGCAAGTAGCACTAGAAATGCTGCAAGTAGCACTAGAAATGCTTCACTGCTGGTTTGTTTAGTGAGGAGAGCTCTGTACTTCTGATGCTGAGAATAAGACTGACTTCTGCTGCACAAGGTAACTGCCACAATTGTCAGTGTCATTTCCTGAACTGGATGACAAATCAAACATAACTGTTTATGAAAAAATACTTTAAGCAAACAGAATTGTTAAAAATGGTTGCCTACTATGTTGGTTGAAGCAGAGAATGTCCTGTCTCTTCAGCCAACTCTCTACAAAAACTTAGTAGGAAAAGCCATAAAACAAGCACTACAGATTTTTAGGCTGATTTCAAACAATCAGTATCAATTGTCTGCTAAATTCTGCTTTTAAAATTATCCCAGCTACATTAAATGTAGCTACATTCTTTTTAGACTAGAATCACAATATTTCCAGTTGGAAGGGACCCATCAGAAACATCGAGTCCAACTCCCTACTCCTCACACAACTACCTAAAACTAAACCATATGGTTAAAAGCATTGTTCAGACACCACTTGGACTCCAACAGGCTTGATGCTGTGACCCTGGACAGCTTGTTCCAATGCCTGACTACCTTCCCAGTAAAGAATATTTTCCTAATGTCCGTCTGAACTTCCCCTGAGGCAACTTCATTCCCTTTCCTCATGTTCTACTGCTGGTCATCTGAAAGGGAGATAAGCAGGTCCATTCCACTGCCTCTGCAAGGAACCTGTAAACCCAATGAGGTCTTTCTCAGCCCTCTCCAAAGTGAACAAAACGTGACCTCAGCTACTCTTTCTAAGTCTTGTCTTTGAGGCCTTTCACCATTTCTAGTCACTTTTCTCTCGTCACACTCTATAGTATGATGTACTCCTTACAGAGAGGCACTTTTAATTTTGCCAGGCATTTCAGTGAGACTGGCAGGCCTGTAATAACAAGGGTCTTCCTTCTTCCAAATGGAACAACATTTGCCAGCTTCCACTCAACTGGGACCCCTCCCCACTCTCAAGTCAGTTGAAAATTAATGAATAAGTAAGGTTCCCACAAGAACATCGCCAAGCTCTGCGTAACTAAAAGCAGAATCCACATCCTGACAAAACATATTCTGAATACATCTGCATCAGTATTGTCTAACAAGGAACCAGTGGCTGCTGGGCCTTGTTGAGAAAGCAGCAACTTTTCTGGGATCCATGGGGATGGTATGTGGCACCCAGCAAATGGAATTCCCACTCTAGGAAACAATGAGGGGCTCTGCAGGTGACAGTTGGCTGTACATGACTGGGCCAGCTGCACAGCCCCTGCACAGGTCTGCAGATGGCAGAGAATCTCCAGCTGCTGACCCTCTGCATTCCAGACCCCTCTGACTGCTACAAGTCCCTCAGTGCCACTACTGTTTAGCTCTCTCTTTTAAAACATGGCCAGAACTGCTGGCTGTGAACCTGAAGGGAGTGACAGACTCATGATCAGTCTAAAGCTTTCTTCACATACAGGATTGTTTACTTCAATTCAGAAGTCTTGAAAAAGAAGTTAAAAGCCCTTACTCACTCCTCCAATAGCTATTTTCATTACAATATGATTTGAATGACGATTGTATGACAATAAATTATTAAAACAATGTTCTAAACCAGGTTGTCTAATACTGGAAAATAATTAATATTTTAATAATACTATCTCTAATCTGCCAGCAGTACCTGAGATTTTTAACAAGTAAAACAGGCAGTCAAAAAATCTTTTTCTGAACATTAAAAAAAATATGGTTTCTCATTTAACTTATCAGGCAATTAATTTAGGTAGCAGTTTCATTGTTGTGAACCTCATTACACTAAATATAAGGCTTCTTGGGGAGTTTCTGGGGGGAGTGGTGGTGAATTTTAGGGGATTTTTTTGTTTTGTGCTCTATGCCATTGCTCCAAGGAAAATCATGCAGCAGGAAGAAAACACGTGCTATATAGAATTTTTGTTTTAATAGAAAAATACATTCCTTATTTGCTGAGGTATACAGAAATGATCTATAGCATTATTACTGTATTTTCCAGACTATAAGGTGGACTGAAAATCCTGAAATTTGATCAGAAACCGGCAGTGCACCTTATAATCCCGTAGGCCTTATATATGAACCTTTAGTATTGAAGGGATCTCAAAACTATTTCTGTTCACATTGCGCAGCAACAAACATGAAGCTCACAATCGAATGAGCATGAGCAGGCATGCACATGTCCCTTGGGTCTGTCCCTCCCGATTTTACGGTAAAAGCTGCAAAAGTTGTGTGCAGATCAACGTTTTTAAAAAAAAAAAAAAGAGCGCACCTTATAATCTGGTGCACCTTATATATGAAATAGTTTGAAAGTTTCCCGTTAACTGATACTGTGCCTTATAATCCGGTGCGCCTTATGGTCGTGAAAATACGGTAATTTTTGCCCTCAGCTATCTAAAGATACTCTTTTTGAATATTCGTTTTGAAAATAAGCTACCAAGTGTACAGCTGAAATAAATTAGAGATTTGTGTTCTGCACTTGGAAATCTAGCTGGCTTCTAAATCCTAATTTAACCTTCAGAATAAAATATTTCCCTTACTCAGCTACTCCACAGTAGTTAGGTTCCTGTAAGATTCCAAGCACTCATTAAGACGCAAAATCTTTATCTCCTTGAAGAAGATAAATGGTCAAAACTTCCTTATAGCCTAAGATTTTAAAAAATCCTATTTCTCCATGCCTGACTAAATAAAACCAGTTGTTTTACACTGCAGGTTTATACAAATAAATAGCTTTAGAGCCATTCCTATAGACATTCATACAGACTCCTCTACTTTTTACCACCATTATGGGTGGAGTATCTGCTGCTAATTCTGAAATACCCTGGCTGCCACATACTAGGGACACTTTTTCTAGAACATTTTTTATTAACTTAGCAAAACCAAACTAAACTAGTATGAAATAAAATATTAAATTCCTGTCCCCACTCCTGGGAATAACCTGACATGTTTTCACTAGTACACCTGCTGTCAAAGCAGTGCATGGCTTGCGTGTCTCACACATTAAGATTAGGGCATAACCCAAAGCTTTCTCTGAGGATACAGCAGATTAGGGATCTGAGGGGCCTCCATGACAATACAACAGCAGCCCCACCACATACCATCTGCCCAAATAAATCTAACAAGAGCAAGTAATCCCTGTCCACAGGTCTGGATAGCCTCTACAGCCAAAAAATCCTCTGTGAGAAGCCAGAGCTAAAACACTGCTGTGAACATGCAGAGTTATCAAACCAAATGTACAGGTACCCTGACATATCCTAGTATAGAAAAGCTGCCTCTTACTCCTTGCTTAGTGCCATTCATCCCTGTGCAAAGCTTCTCCTAAGTATGTACTGCTCTTGTGGAAACGAAGCAGTCATGAATGATACATCCAGGACAGTTTACCATTACCATCTGCAGGAGCACTTACCAGGAAGGAGCACCTCCCAGCATTACAACAGGGCTATGTGCAGTATCCCAGTGCATACCTGGTTAGCTTTATTGTTTTCCTGAATTCATTAGTAATCGGAGCTTTGTAGCCTCCTTTCCTCAACAAGGAATCTATCGTTTGAATGTGGTCCCATCCTGTTGAATTTTACAGTAGCACAAATTAGTGAAAATTGAAGCAATAGGAACAGATGTTGCAAAAGCACAGAACAGTGTGTGGTGTTGAGAATGCAAGGGCTCTGCTGGCATTTGGGATAAACCAAAACATTCACTTTTCCCTACTTCAGAGTAGCTGAAGGAAATACCACACTTAAGATTTCTTTACACACACAGCTCACTCTACAAACAACATATATTTTTCATCTCATAGTTGAAATATATTAAAAGTGAACCCATTCTACCCAAGGGTCCTAGACTGGGTGTTTGATACAAAACTAAACTTTTTCAAAACATTCAGGTATGATCATGTATCACAGTCACTTTAGACATTATAAATGGTTATGACAATATGGAAAACTAAATTTCTGTATAACATTAAAAATAATTATTAGTTGAACATGTGCAGAGAAGTTGAAATTAGACTTCTTCATAAATATAATTGCATAGAGATATGGCTGATTTTAGAACAACTATGTATTATATGTGTCTGGATAATGAAAGAAGCAATGGATTAAAAATACAGATTCATTACTGTTCTCAATAAAATCTTCATGCTATCCAAACCTCCTATTTATTTAAGAACTCTCATATTTTAAATAGCTGTTAGACATATTATTTCCTAAAGATCCAATGATTAGTCACATTGTTACTTTAAAAAAACCTTCAAAAACTACAGTCAATTCGGACATATACAAAATACAAATGAGTAGTTCTGGAGACTTTAAAGAATCAGATTGCAATTCATGGTCTACTAAAACTATTCAGAAATTTAGACACATTCCCCCCACAATTCCTGAATTCTAAAAAAAGCCTGGAACACCTCTAGACTTTTAAGAAACTATCTGAAAACAGAATTATCAATTAAAAAGAATTCTCAGTAAAGCCATCAGCTGAACCCTTTGTAGACAAACTTACATATAAAAGGTCAAAAAAAAAGCAGCAGTAACGCAAACTGTAAAAGACTGAGACAGACACACACATAGTGAGAGCTCAGACTCAGCTAAAAACTGTTCAACAAAATCTACTCTAGTTTTTTAAATGCACGAACTTAAGTCTGTGCCTCTATTAAAAGGGACTTTTAACAACATTATTTTGTACTTCCATATTGAAAATAATTTCCTTCCATCCATTAAAAACCCTGGGAAGTCAGTATATGTAACAGGAATTCAGTACTAGCAGAAAGTACCTAACTGAAAAACAACTTGATCACCAGGAATTATCATGGTTAAGAAAATTGCCCAGTCATCCCAATGCTTAACAGGGTTTCTGCATCTCCCTTATATCCCAGCCTAGCAGCCACACAGACATCGGCAGCTTTTAACAGCTGTTAGCCTGGCTGACAGCACTGTACCACCCCTTCACATCTTATTTTCCTATAGCTATGCTGCATTTATGACTGGCTTAGAAAATAGCCACAGTTTTCTGAATCCCTCTAGGAGACTGACATTGGCATTTTATTTAAGAATCTTCTTAAATTAAATACTGCTCCATCATCTGACATCAGTGCAAGGTCAAATATTGCATTTTAGATTTACAGGTATGTTTAAATTCTTCACCATATCATATGAAATAAAGTGCAACAATGACCTTGCTCCTTTGCAACCTCTGGTAAGTAGGTGGCCGTGCGCTTTGATCCTTTCTCGTTGATGAATTCTATTCTAATGCCATGTACACCCACCTGCAAGAGATTGGCAGCTTCATTAGTATACATTACCAGAGAAAAGATACAATAGCTTTCTGACATGGTAAAACCCAAAATGTGAATCTTTCAGTGGTTAACAGCATTTCACATAGGAGGTGGCACTGCAGTAGGTGTCATCTTTTTGAGAGGTGTTCACTTACAGCCACGAAAGCTCAGCAGCAGCACAGGTAGACAGGATGTTCCTCTCCTCCCCACCATGGAGCTTCATTCCTGGGCTGGAGGAAATCCAGCTGAGGAGCTAAAGTTGTTCTGTTTCCTCTGACACTGTCACCATTGTTGTGGCTGATAAAATCACCTGGTCACCAGCTATAATCTGCAGGCAAAACAGCTGCCAAATCTAATGAGGCTTCGATTAAGAGCATTAATTCTGTTCAAAGCAGCAACTGAACGATCAAAGATTTGTCACACTACGGACTCAAGCCTGGAGCCTTCAAAATTTCTCCTCATGCATAAGGAGGAAATAGAAATATTACAAAGTACCCAGCTTCACACTCCTATTTCTGTGCAACTAAGAATGGTAAAGTGACAAAATGACAGCACAGAAACCAAGATTAACAATACCAAGGAGCTGGATGCAGACAAAAATCAAAATGCCAAAAATATTGGAAAAAAATTAACAAAGAGGCTGGACACCTTTCCAGGGCATTGTTAAAGCCCCCCTGTTTTCAGGTTACAGTCATTCTGTGGAGAGTACCTGCAATGGATCAGGCCATAAAAGATATTCCATTGCCCGAAGGTTTTCAGTTGCTTTTGAATTCTGTGCACAAACACAAAGCATTATTAGATAGAGATTTTTATGCCCACATAACCAAGATGTTATTTCCATTTGAATCCAAGGGTCCCAACAGTGCATTGTTTGGTGTGGCACATCCTTGTGGACACATCAAAAAATGCTGTAACAGCTTCTCCAGTGAAAATTTACTTACTTTGCCTACTTTACAGGGCAAAAAAACAAATAAGCAATATTTACAAGCTCTACCACTTCTTCAGTTAACGTATTTGCTTATATTAAGACTTTTTATATATGATATAAGCAGGAAAAATGGGAGGAAGAGTCTCTTCTGGCTGGCCATGGCCACAACCATTTTTCCCTATGAATCTAACACTATTCATAAATAGGAAAAATGTAACTTTGTGACTAATGAATTTAATTCACTGCAACTTTTAACACGTTGTTTCATTACCAAACACTCCTAACCCCAACTTTCATTAGACAGATATATATAATCACAAGAGAGATCACATCTGCATACTCAGAAGATATAATTATGAGCTCAAAGGCCTTAAAGTAAAATGAAATTATGTTAGAAGGTAAAAAAAGCCTACAGAGTTTATGCCCAAACCAGTAAATTTCTGCAGTTGGTGATTTTGTAACTGTATATTCAATACTAAGATTAAATATTTCCAGGGTTTCCACACCTTAAATTCTGCAGAATATGAGATTCTAAATGCTACACAAGTGTTTTGCATAATAATGACAATGTAATATTCATGAGCAACTACCCAGGAGCATCACTGCCCTGGATGTTTCCAATTAACCATTTTAATTGACTTTCAGGCCCATTTCTGTAGAAAAAAGGTATGTACAGCAGGGGAAAATTTCATAGCAATCTGTAGAGCATGAATTCAAACTGCTCAGTTGAGCAAGACAAACAGCATTTCATTGTTCAACTTCAACTACTAGGCTTGAGTTGAATAAATGGAAGCCACACGCAAGCAAAATAAAAACGATCCACATTAAGACTGGTATGGGTACAGTGTGGAATTTATTTTGACTTCCTCAAGAGACTAGTGTTCAACTGATGCAAACTTCTGTGACATTTTCCAAAATAGCCCTCTGCAAGATGGGAGGTAAGGGCTTGGTCTGTGGAAGGCATTAAGTGCCCTGCTACCAGGACCAGTACATACCTTCCTACACAGCCTCGGGTTTGCTTCTCAGACTAAAAATACTGATACACTACAGGCAGCATTCTGTAGAACAACAACATCTGTCTGTGAAGTTTAGAAAAACAAACCAATTTTGTGCAGATGGAACTGGAGTTCTGTCTCGCCTATTGCCATTTATTAGGGAAACGACTGCCTACAGGTATCCTCTGGAGCTGAAAAGGGACCACACAATTGCTGCTTCAGCCTCCCATGTGGATAGGAATCTATTTAAATTGTTACTATTGGTAGAGGAAAGCAAGATAAGGAGAAAGACTTAGGCAGAAAACAATCTCTGCCAATAGAAATATTTCTATGGGGTTATATAACATGAAATACTGTGTCCTATTATACAAGCGGTACTTGTAGATATAAACTTTCAGTTGTGTAAGTAGCCAGAGGCTACCTAAAATTAGGTTCTGTGACAATACTAATTAATTAATAGATCTTTCATTACATCTAAGGATTGCATTAAACATTATTTTACTTCTGAAATGACCTTTACAAAACTTCAGACTTTGTTGTGTATTTAAATTCATATTCACTTATACACATTATTTTTTTAATTAATTCTCTATTCCCATACACTTTGGGATGACAGAAAACATGTACCTGCCACATTTACTTTCTTGCCAAGTCCTATGGCACTTGACAGATTAATGCCCACAAACCTACATCTATATATCTAAGAAAAAATGGTTCAAAAGCCCCCTCTAACACCAAAGTAATCTCCTGATGGACTGTTCTGCCCCAAGACTCCAAACACAGTTCATTAATTTGTTCCTCTTGGATTGACTCTCCAACCATACAGAGAGGAAGAAATTACATTATTCTTATTACACTGGGGAATTCCATGGGGAATTTGAAAAAAAGCACCTAAATATCAGGTCTTGTTGACATTTATGTTTCTGTGGACTCCACTGTGCAGTAAATTATCATTCAATAATAGTTCTGTTCAGTTATATCTACTGCACTGAAATCTGTAAGTGATTTGCATGCAATCACCACTAATTAGTTTTAAGATTAATCAATCGTAAAAAAGTTGTTCAGAAATACATTAAAGCAGGTAACAAAGAGCCTATTACAGAGAATCCACGTGGAATGCTCCTGAGCTGAAGCACTTCAACACCCCCCTGGTGTCAGGAACAAGCATGTGCCTATTCCTTATTTCCACTCACTCTCTGTGTTTGCCTGCACCCCAGACCCGCTGCACAGCTCGTGCCCACACACCAATGGCACTGTGACACTCTGCTCTGGGTCAGAGACAGCCCTTCATTTGTCAGCTCAATCTCTGCAGCAACCCAGAAATGCTTTCCAAAAAAGTACTGGCCTAGAACTAGCACGGTATTTCTCATGACACCACAGAATAGTAACTTTACCTGACCAATACTGTGGAAATAGCTGTACACAAATGTTTCTGGAAATGGAAACCTTCAGATTGAGTGACTATGGCTACTTTCTTGAAGCTGATCTCACTTCATACTAGCTGAATTCTACAGCTTTTTAGCCCCACATTTGCAGCATATATGCTGACTTCTTTCTCACCATCTTTAGTAGCATCTAAATACTACATATTGATTTAGCAACAGAGGCAAAAGGTTTGTTCTCTACTTCATGTCAAGCATAATCATTCATTTACGTACATGGAATCACTAAATACTGTCCAGAGAGAATAACATCTTAATATCCAGATCTTAATATCCAGACTTTCTTCTCAGTTGTGCAGAATAGAAGCTGAGAGCCACTGATGTCGCTGCGCTTGCAGGCTGGAAAGAACTTCCACAACTCTCGAATATACCCACTTTGTCAACAATTAAAAGCTGCCTTTCAGTCAACGTTATCAGCTACAACTATTTAAGCTAATATTTAAGCCAGTGCACATAGGCTAAGGGCCTTTTCTATCAAGACAGCAGGTACAATTCTGCAGATTTTACTTTACTGAAGAACAGCAACTTTGGAGCAAAGACCTCTTTCAAGGTATTTTAAGGAAGAGCTACTGCTCAAGTCTAGTCAAAAGGTTCTTTGTTATAATTACATACAATTGCAATGCTTCAGGATCTTCTAATAAAAAATGAGGCGAGGATCTGAATTAGCAGATCTGAATTAGTTTATGTAGGGAAGGAATGCCTGCTATCAATAGCACACATGTTCAAAAATGAGTGGTCTTTATGATTTGTTTTGTAACTAGTCCTTTCCTGTCTGATCTTTAATAAAAGAACAGTGGTATCAACAAAAAACCCTATGTCTTTGAATTTTTCATACTGTCCATTTCTCTGAGGTGTTCCACTAGGGCTGTGCAACTCCACCCCAGCAGCAACTGGACCACAGTGGTCTCTCAGGGGTTCTGTAAAGCAGAACTGGAGATGCAGGTCTTACACTCCCAGTGTTCCTTTCAAAACCCTACATCTGTTCAGCACTGCAATTCAGACAAAGTCACAGGTATGTAAGAATGCTAAGTTGTATTTTAGGAAGCATCCCTATGAACATGGCATTGAAGTGGTCCTTAAAAGATTTATAAAGGGTGAAAATGCATCCATTTGAGAACTCATGTGGGAACTAACAGCAGTGAATTCACACACATCTCCTGTTTACCTGATGGAAGTTTCTGCTGCAAAAGGATCTCACATTCCTTTCTACAGTTGAAACATTCATTCATTTAGTTTGGGAAGGTAATGTGAGAAAACATCCACCACTCTGCTTCAGGATAGAGAAGACAGTTCTGAGCTGTCTTCAGACAGCTTCACTCCTGACTTCAGACTCTAGGCCCCTCAGAGCACTGAGCTGTCTCAATAGACAATTTTGAAATATTGTGACCTGAGTCAGTTGACCCGGCTCCCATGAGATCATCAGCAGCACACCTACAAAAGCAGGGACTGCTAATTAGGCTGATGTTTTTCAGGATGATCTCAGCATGACAGGAGATAAAAGATGCAGAATCTCTCTTTACATCATACTCTAGACATCCTGAAATGTCCTTTTGCCATTAATATTGCATAACTGTAGCTCCCTTAAAAGACACATGGATGACATAAGCTATCTCACTGCCAGGCACACACAGTGATGAATCATTCCTTTAAGGACTAACAATTACAAATTTTATAATCTCATATTTTCATGTCACCCCCACCTCCTCTAGGCCCTTTTGCATGGAAACCTAGTTTGTAGACCACTTCTTAGAACTGTAGGAATTTACAAACGGTTTGGAAAACTCTTATTAGAAATAGGAGAGAGCAACTAAGCAACACAAGGCCTTTTGTATTTTTCACACTTGCATTCTTCCCTTGTAAGTCAAGGCTTTCCAATAAGAACAACTGTAAGAATCCATAAAATCAACCAAAATTCAGAAAAATTAGAATTCTGCATTATGCTTACTTACACTGTTGTTACACTCTCACAAGTTCTGTAGCAAAATATAGAAAGGGCATAGAAAGTAAATTTTTCATACAATATTAGTTATGAACCAGCAGTCGCCAAAGGAACAAAGCTAAAACCATTCTTCCAAAAGAAAAGTGGATTTTTGAACTCAGACTTTGCTTTCAGCTTTTCCTTAAGGATGAATACTTGGGTCATCTTAGAAGTTTATTATTGAGACAATGAAAGAGCACCTAGCAATATTTATATACTATGGGATGCAAAGAGCTAAATGCTATTTCATTATGCTCTTCACATTTTCTAAGTGCATTCAGAGTCTGATTTTTAATAAATTATAACAAATGAAATTAAAAACATCACAGTGCTGGCTACCAGAAGCCAAATTAATAGAGGAGAAAAATTCTACCATTTTGATTTCTAGCTTTAGTACAAATAGTCACTAGTTTGATTACTTGAAAACACTGTTTAAAGTGCCAAATGGCTAAATGACAAGGCAGACTACTCTGTAAAAGATTCTTGTTGAGAATGCAGACACAATTTTTACTAAGATTGATTTTTGGTGTGACATTACACTAAAAAATGAGTATTTCTCATTATGGTGAAAATGTTCATAAACCTCAAAGAAAAACCTGGATTCATCTTAATTCAGAATTATTTATCAGAAGTAAAGAAGCCCTTTTTAGTATGAGGTAAACAGGAAACATATCTTTGTCAATTTTCAGCTACTGTAAAATTCATAATGCTGAGGTTACCTCTGATACCCTCCTTCAGAGACAGCAGGGCTTCTTACAGTTCTAACAAGTGCAGTTTCTATTGAATATACTTTTTTTTATGTCTAAATGCAACAGAAAGCCACTTTTTCTCCTAAGAAGTTCTAAATATTTAGTCAGGCTAAGTTATTATCAAAGGGAAATACTGTAGCTTTTGTGGTGTCTCTGGCATCATAATGTCTGCTATTCTATGCCAATTTCAAAATTTTTCTTATATCCACT
Source organism: Sialia sialis (assembly GCA_009812075.1). Taxonomy (NCBI): domain Eukaryota; kingdom Metazoa; phylum Chordata; class Aves; order Passeriformes; family Turdidae; genus Sialia; species Sialia sialis. The sequence continues at coordinate 11,386,001 of VRYO01002184.1, read as the reverse complement.
CAAAAACAGATTAAAAGAGGAATGTAATATTATGACTGAGATGTGGCATTCAACTTAAGTCCAGTACCTTGTTTTTTGCAAGTGTCTAATGCCAAATAATTTGGGGAAACGAACATTACAGACTAACACTTCCATCAGTGTACACTGTCACACACACATCAGCATTTGCTTCTTAATCTCTTTTATACTGCTGTTCCAAGAGGATGCATGTAGGCTTCCTAGAACCTGGCAATTAGAACAGATTCAGCTCCATGCGTAAGCAGCGTGATAGCAATGATTTATGTGGCCTCACATGGCTTTGTGAGGTCTGTGCAGAACGGTCCCTCTGAAAGCAAACAATGAATGTCTCTACAAGCTAAATGAAGCAGCTTGTTCTGGGACTGCAATTTTGTGCAGTGCTTGTTTCCAGAAGCATACATCAGACTGTTAATTTCCATACTGGAACATCCCTTTCCAGAGTCAATGGACTGATCTACCAGGTCTGCAAGGTCTCAGGACACTGTTGCTCAGAGACACCACCTTCCTTGATGGAGTCTTAGACATCAAGACAATTGTGCAGACCACTTGAGTGCCTTTGTGGGCAAAACCACAATTTTATTCCATTTGCATGGCTCGGACTCTTGAGGTGATGACAGTTTTATCAAAAAGTGTCTTTTGAATCTAGGCACATGTGTACAGAGTTCAAAACAGTGACAGGTATAATGTAATATAAGCAGATCATTTAAACAGTGTGACTTCAGCTACAGATGTTCATTTTCAGGAAAAATATCTGACATTCTTACCTCCCAATCCATGTAGTCACACACATCTTCAAAGTTAGTGAGTAGAGACACTGAGCAGAAAAGCCGTGGCAGCTCATCCCTCGTCATTGGGGGGAAACGACTATCTTTAAGGGCACTGTTGGAGACAAAATTTCAAAGGAATTTTTTTTTAAATTTCAAGGATCTTACCTGGAGTATAAAGGACAAAAAAAAAATCTTGATGAAATGATGACCAGTTTGATAATCCAGTCACCAGTGTCACTCTGATCAACAAGCCAAATTTCTTCCTTAGACATTTGTTTTGGTTCTTGGCTGGCCAATCAGATGATGTTCTGAGGGTCATTCCTTCACGAGCTGATTTTGCTATTGTGACAATCTTATTATTACAGCAGCAGAAAGCTTTTGAAAAAAAGTTGCATAAACAATAGCTCTTCCACTTTCAACTTGTAAACCCCTTTCAAAAAGGATTAAACTTCTCAACACACAGTGGAGGGAGAAGTTCTATTGCCTGCAGTGATGGAACACTTGATACAGTAATCAAATTGTAAAATTTAATTATTCAGCAAAAAAAAAAATCTGAACAAGCAGAATATTCTCTAAAAAAAGACTAATAGTCATGCTTACTAGTAAAGGTAAATATAAAAAGGTGAAAACATCCAAGGGCTCTACAGACCTATAAACCAACAGAACCTGAGGAGGTTCTGCAAAGCAGATGTCATGATTAGTAACAGGGAAGCTCACAAACAGCTAATCCATGGATGACGTACCATTCTACAGACAAACACACCTAGTGGGGTAAAATCCACACCGAGGGGAGCTACCTGTGCACAGGCCAGCACGTCAGGAAACACAAAGCAAGCAGTGGAATAAGAACATTTTTAAAAACATACTTGCATAAGTTTGGTTAAGAACCAGTTAAATTGGTGAAGGGAAGGTTAAAGTGTGGATGGCATTTCAATATTTTATTCTCTTAAGCTTTGAAATATGATGTGAATACAAACATGCTCGTCTGCCAACAAAAACAATGATCTGCTAACTGAGCTTTTGGATGAGTAAAGAGAATTTAAGACACTGAAATACTACCAAGCTCTTTGTGTCTCCTTGTTTCATCTAACAATTAGACTGTTCTTAATAGTTTTACTTGGCCTAGAACCAATGACTGTGCCTTAGCTGGTATTATCACACCCATGGCCATGGTGTTAGAATAATGGCTGCAGGCTCTCCACCAGAAATAACCGTTTTTTATATAACAGAACTTCATTAAAGCAGACCACAGAAGGAAACATGAGAAAAAATCCAAACCAAACCAAACAACCATGTAAAGTTTAACTAAAGGAAATCATCATATGTATAACCAGAAATAGTTTCCCATCAAAAATTAATACCATACACTGAAGAGTTAAAACAGAACCTATATTTTTCTGGAGTGGGGGTGAAGGCAAAATTTTCGTTGCAGATACTACAAAACATAACATAATACTGAAATTTAGACTCCAAAGTCCTTTTCTACACAGACGTGTGAAGAACTGGGAGAAATCAGTAAAGAGTTTTAAAGCATTAGGCCTATGGTATTTAACTAATGACTTCCACTGAAGAGACATCTAAAGTAGATAACGTTGAAGTGATTTTCCAGAGTAGCTTTCAAACTGCTGGAACCAGGCAGAGTTACTATCCTCTGCCCTCTGGTGTTCCCGAGCAACATCAGAGAGAACTCCTGTAGCCACAGCATACCAAAAACATCCCAAAATAGTAATCACCTAATTCAGCTTTCAAATCCCCCCACATGGCAGGGAAAACATATAAATAAATATATGCATGTAAAGGGAGGACACTCGGAACACAGGGACGGCTCAAACCAAAAGTGTACCTAGTTTTAAGTCTATCTAGTAGTAAGTCATTACCAACAGCAGTGAGCAAAATGAAAGAATAAAAGAATATGACCACAGCAAATGTCCAGGGTACCTTCCTAGAATGGTATCCAGGAATCCAGTTATTTATAGCTTAGGTTTTTTGAATCAGAGATCGGATCATTGTACTTTAAAGCTCTTCTGAATTTTATTTCGTAAATTCATGTGTACACACTTAGAATATTTTACCCCCTTTTTAAATAAAAAATTATGCTTGGACACCCTAATCCTCAAATATATTGCTACTACAGGTTTGCTTATTTGCAGATGCCTCATTTCCCCAAGGTCTCTTGCATCTCTCCCATATAATCAATCTGTGTGAAGACTTTACTGAGAAGCACCCAGACAGACAACCATTATTTCATCAACAAACAATAAATTCAAATACAAATAATTGTATGCACAGATACTGCTAATATTGCTTTAAATCTGTTACTTGAAATTTATGCGACCAACTTACCAAGCAAAACACTTTCCATATTGCAAGAATTTAAAAACCTCAAAAGATTTTTTTCCCCCTTTTTTGCACTACTTGGTACCAGGAGTTTGTCTTTGAATTCAATTCCTATAGCTGCCAAAACCTACTGTAAATTGCAACTTTTTGAGGCAAAGGTTGTCTGTGTGCTGTGGATGTAAGCCCGATCTCCACAAAGACAGCAGTAGAAGTCTCCAGCAAATTCCCACTCACTGAAGATCTGCTGCACTGGCATTGCCAGATGATAAACCATCTGTAATTTAACATTCTTTAAGCTGTGCAGAAACAAACCTCATCCCATACTCTGTAAGGCATGTCTCAGAGAACTATCAGAGAATATCCTAAGCTGGAAGGGACTCATCAGGATCATCAGTTTCTGGCCCTGTGCAGGACACCTCAGCTCATGCAAACCCTGAGCTAATAAACTGAAATAAGCGAAATCGTGACAAATTAAAATATTGATAAAAAGCTGAGATATGAAACCTCCAGGTGAGCAGTGGGAGCAGGAAGGCATACAAAGGTGTAAAAGCCTCAGGCACACAGAGGCAGGCAAGTCCTTCAGTTCCAGTGAAAGCAGTGCCATGCAGTGACCAGCACACACTGAGCAGCAAGCTCAGCTGACCTACTCCATTCTTCAGTAATGACACTGGCACAAATACCTTGTCTTCATGTAGCCACCTCATGAGAACTAAAATATTGCCATCAAATGACAGAGTAATTTCAATTGTAACTAACTCCTGCTGAACTGCCAGGCGGTATTCCATCTGTACAACATGCTGGAAAACTTCTCCTTGACACCTCCAAGGCTACAGACACTGGTGGATAGATTCTATCTCAAAACTCCTGCTGCTGGAGGTGAGAACACTGGCAGAACAGACCAGAGATTTGAGTAAGACCCTCTGACACCACTGTGACTACTCTACACAGAGTACTGCTGTGATTTTATTCCTCCTTTCCCTGTCTTCAGACCCTTTTGTCTTTCGAAACAGCTTTGCCTCTGTTGTTTCATAAGTAAAACCTAAAATTACCTGGAGAAATTTGTGTTGACAATCAGGAACTGGAATAAAACCTACTAAAGGGAAATGCCAACAAGAGAGCATATACTGATTAGCGACACATGAAATACTGTCTCCTATTAAAATTAATGAAACAAAAATTGTATCAGGTGCCAGTTTTAGAACTACCTTAAAATTTATAACCTTTTCCTAACGAATTTGGACATCACATACTACTTCAAAAATCAAGATTTGATTTATTGTGCCCTATATTAAAGTAAGAATACCAGTCATCTTCTCAATCATTCAATTATTGCTACCGCCCAAACTCTACAGTAAGTTCCAGATACCTTTGCAAAGCCGAAAAGCACACCAGCTTTGTCTCTTCACTGATGAACTGCTTTCATTATTGCATTTCTCAAAGCCTAACTAGCAGGAGATATGGCATTAGAGATGCTTCCCTTCAGACCTCAGCCACTATCCTTGACTTTAAACTTCATCTCTGTGGGTAGTGAATAAATCACCATCTCTGACTGTTCTGATGGTGCCAGTGGAACAAGCGGACGGTGCCCAGTAGTTCCTCAATGGCAGCTTCCACTTAATACAAATCCCAGCTCTCACTGCTTGAGGGACTGGCATTGCTCTCAGAAGGGTCAACATTTAGTCATCAAGGATAAAAATCCTTGCAGGAGCTTTTACTTTTGCCTTTCCTGTTCTGAGAAGAAAGAGAAACAGTTTCTACAGGCAGCAGTTTAGCCCTTAACGTACAATTCACACACTCTACAAACATTACCGATGGAAATTCAGATCTGTGCCTCCTCTGCTGACATGTCACTGCACTTGCCATGTGCTTCCTGTTAACCAACTCCCAGCAAGCAGAAAACATGACAAGGCAATGCTTGCTTTCCTCAAAAAGTTGTCACTAGTCTGAACTCAGAATAAAAAATCACCACGCAACTGTTGGTCAGCAACATTCTAAACTGGCACAGGAGAAGCTGTATGTGTCTGTACTTTTGAACACTTAGAATTTGATTTTACAGTCTTATTCAATGCTGTATTTTTCTGTCAAATCTTCTGTTAGAAAAAGGAAGAAAATTTGGTATATTAAATACCATGTTTAAAAAATATTAACTCCACAATTTTTATGTTAAACTTAGAATTAAGAAAGGGTAAGTGGAAATAATCAGCAAAAGAAGTTGGAAAAATCAGGTGGAGATCTAAAGCTCTTTTTTGGGGACAGTCACATCTACAGACCTATACTGGACAGAGAGTTTAGCTAAAACTGGATACAGTTCCGTATATTGCTGGAAATTACTTTGAAGGCTTAAACATGACATCGGAGGAGGAGATGCAAAGGAAGCTGTCAAACACTGGGCATGATGTAAGTAATACTTTTATAGGACGTGCGAATGAGACAGAGACATTAAGTAACTCATGCAATTTAGGAGGCTTACACAGTGAAACAGTGACAGAATTGAGAATAAATCTAAGCTCCCCAACTCCTAAACATTGTCTTTTTGTAACAGTCTCTCTTTTAGTCTACTCATCCTACCCTGTAGAAATGTAGCTCCCAAATAATCAAATGGAATTGATAAATTTAATCCAATTTAAAAATAAATTTTCCATTACGTTTTTAGTTCACTCTATTGTAATCAATTTTCTCTTAACCAGCTTCTGATATCGAACACAGTTAAACCAAACCATAACTTCCTGGCATCTAAACAATTATTCAAATATTATCAGTAGACATATGAAAAGTAGAGTAAATATCTTCTTTCATGAACTATTACTCTCTTCTGATAAACAGTTCCTTGGCACTACTTTCAGATGGCAGGGAAAAGACTTAAATCCTACCAGCTCTTCATCTAGCTCAATAAGTGTAACCCTGAGATTCTGGAATTTTTTCACTGAGTGAACTAAACTTAGCAGAATTACCTTTGAAGATGCATTTAACAAAGAAATGGCCCTCTGTCAATGACCTCAGCCCAAAGGACTCAGATATTGTATTTCAATTAATTCAAAACTTCCTTACATTAATGAGTAGCAAACTCACTAGATTTTAGGGAACAGTGAAGAGAAGACAACAGCAAGAGACACTGTGCCAGGGTTTAAGAACAAAAAAAAGATAGTATTTATTGTTCAATTGCTGGGTTACTGAGCAGTGAAGTTAGTTCACCTTTTTACTTTTTCATTCAGTAACTTCAAGAGGAAGAAATTAAGGAACACTTCAGTAGACCACCAGTGTTTTCCTAATGAAAATCAGCTCTCATAGCTTGGTTTGGCAGAGACCAGAGAAAGCTAACAGCTTCCAAGTCATGACATGCAATTAATTTTTAAGCCAGAAAAGCAGGGCAAAGTGTGCTCCACTTCAGAAAGTAGCAATTATTATGAATAGAATCCTCCTAGCTGCCACAGACAGAGCAACACAATCCACAGGTCAGCCTTTTACCAACTTTTTTTTATGACCAGCAGAATTTTGCTGATTTAAATGGAGATTTCAAGGAGTAATTTAAACGCAACATCAAATCACTTAAATGTAAGCAAGAAGAATTTATTCATATTGTTCTTTTTTTGGGTCGGACTGGAAATATTTCCAGAAAACAAAACAACTGTGATGTGTTAAATTTAGGAGACAGAAAGGGAAAGAACAACATTTATACTTCCTGCACATAATGTTGCTAAGTGGTAGTCACAGGATAAAAAAGAAATATATATTTGCTGTGTGGCGCAGAAGTACATCTCTGAAATTCTCAGCTGATTTTATCAGCACAGTGCAGCAGGTATCAGCAACAGCATTCCAGGCAGGACAAATAAAATACTGATCTGGCAATTTGGGTCTTGAATCTATTTATTTATTTTTTTACTCCACGAAAGTGAAGTAGGCCAGAAAGTCTCTCTTCTCTTAACCTGTCTGAAATTAGACACATAACTTCATAGGAAGAAGGAAAAACCTTCTACTCTATTTTAGACATTTATTTTACCTTTGAAAAAATGCCATTTCTTCTACGGCAAATCAGAGGACGTATCTAAATGAAACATTTAGAAAAGCTCATCACAAAAGGCAACTACATTGGCTGCATAAGACAAATCTATTTTAGACAGCCAGTGGCTCCTAAAATAAGCTGCCTGTACATTCTTCTTATTTAACAGCTTCAACTATATGAAGAGTACAGTAATTTCACGCATATAAGGTGCACCCTTTTGACTGAAGTTTTGCTCCGAACCCGGAAATGTGCCTTATAATCCGGTGCGCATTATATAAGGACAAAGTTTGGAAAATTGCCAACCCGGAAGTGTGAGCCAGGCAGGCAGCCAGGCTGCCACGCGGACTGCCAGCCCCGCCCCCTGCCGCCACCGGCAGGCATCCAGCGCCGGGGCCCGCGGCACAGGGAGGGCACCTAGGGCTGCGTTTAAAGTCTACGCTGATCTGTGAAAACTGTTTGCAAATTGAGCGCCTGCCAGTAAACCCCACGATTCTGTTACTAACTTGTTACTTTGTTGCACACGGATCCTCACTTTACAAAAAAGTGTGCCTTATACGTCAGTGCGCCTTATACATGTGAGATTACTGTCTTTTTATGTGCACACAGGTATTGTGGAAACCATACCTATAAAACCATATTGATATTGCCGGTAAAGTTCTGGGCCCTTGTTTTTCCACAAACCAGTCCATGAGTTGTTTATATCAAAAGAAGTCTTTACAGAATATTTCTAGGAGTACTTAACATTTCCAGACAAATCTTTACTCAATTTCTTATTCTGGCTACATGGTACAGATCCACTCCAGAGCACACATAAAGGACTGACACCATCTGAGGTGCTGCTCAGGGACTCTGCAGGCAGAGTACTTGTTAAGACACAGAGCTAATGTACACCTGCCCAGTGATCATGGGCTGAAACTCTTGGGGGTTTCACTACTGCTGCTTCTTCAGCCGGGTCTGTCAGCCTTGTGTACGTAGCAGATGAAAACAAACTCCTCACAGACTCACCACCACAAAATTTCTTTTAAGAAAAGAAAGCTCACAAGCATGAATGTCTAAAAGCCAACACTCCCAGAAATGCATGGCTTTTTAGCAGAAAGAAACAAAGATTTTTCTTCTACTGGTCTGACAACTACCCAGAGAAATACTCTATCACACTGGATTCTTCCAAATAAATCTAGCTGGTCATTATGCCATGATGATGTTACACTGTGTGGACATGACGTCTGAAATTAATTTCTCTTTCTTTCTGCCATAAAGTATGAAGGAAACAACAAAGGCTTGTGCACGTGCTGTTATGGACTTCAAGTGGAAAAGTATGATCACAGAAGTCACAGCTCTTGCAACCTGCTCCCATCAAAAAGTTCAGTTAAAACTAAAAAGATTCACAAAGTAATACTGTAGGTTCCTGATTATATTCAAAGAGTCAAGTTTCTATGGCTTTAACTTCCTTACTGTTTGCTGAAATCAGAGATCTTACACTATAGTGATGGTTCTAAAGAACTTACTGTCCTTTGAAAAGGCCAAATAAGATAAAGACTCAATTTTCCTCACAGTTGTAGTCCTATAGGGTAAGAGGTATCATTTTGCATTTCTATACAATATACCCTACAATACCAGAAAAAAATCAAAATCTTCAATTACGTTAACCTCAAGATGCAACAGAGCTTCAGTAACAGCTCAGAAGTACACCCTGACAGAGGTGTCCTAAATCCAGAATCTTCCCATCACACAGGTCTGTGACAGAGAGGGGCAGCTTGGAGCACGCAACAGCCCAGAGTGAGCAGTTACTGTGCATTTGCCCAAGTGTAGGTGGAGAGCTGAAACTGCTTGTTCCAGCCATTCCATAGTGCAGGAACTGAATCAAGGCAGTTTGGGACATCTGCCACCCCACAGCTGCCTGCACTGGGAATTGCTCAGCACAGACCCTGAACATCTTTTGACTATAAGGGAACATCAGGTCATCAGGAATTTCTTTATTTCTTTTTTGCCTCTTCCTGTACTGTCCCTCACCTGTCCCTGCAACATATGCCCCTGCAACATACGTCCTGCTGGGACAAACGACAATGGAATTCAAAAACTGTGTCAGACATTCAGGAGACTGAAAGGTGTCAAATCCCACATAAATGTCTTGGTTTGCCACATAAAAACTAAATCCACAGCACTTAAAACAATCTCCCAGCATTACACAGTAGGCTTGTCACAGTGATTTCAAATGCTTGTTTGAAAACTGAGCAACAAAACTGACCAGGGTTTGGTGTGTAGGTTTTTGTTTGGTGAACACATGATACCAGACTAGTCAGAAAACTCTAATTGAGCGCCAACTGGACTAAATTATAATGTCACTAAAAGGCTTTCCAGCATATGGCAAAGTGTAGATAATGAACAAAAATGAATTGCTCAATTACACTTAGAACCACACAGCTTGAGCAAAATTAACGGCTCAAATCTCTAGGAACATAAAATGAGATCTCTTTACATCTCCAGCACATCTCTCAATATTGACCTGAAATCATTATTTTACCCTAAAACAGATACTGAAGTCAAAACAAAAATCTTTAAGGACACATAATATCTGAGTTCAACTCTCATTTAAACAATTCACAAAATATTACTCCCCCTCTATAGATGCATTCAAGCCATAATTTTATAAAAGAAAAAAATCAATGAGGTATTTTTCATTTACTGCAATCTTTGAAAAAACATCATCTCAAGTACATACAGAAAAATGTTTCTAAATATATCAGCAATGTAGTTATATATAAATACAGGAATTTAAACATTTACATCTTCAAATTCCTGCAGCTTGCAAAAAAGAGGGTCTTTTTAAATTATGCTGCTGAGATTCTAGAACAAATGAGTGCTTCATTTTCTCCACATTTCTTCTGTCACCAGAATTACTGTATTTTTATATAAAAATACGACAGTTGAATTTTTATCGCTCAGTTTCAGTAGTAGTTGCCGCAAACACTGAAACTGTTTTTCAATCAGGACTTTGAAATCACAGTGACGGACAAATTAAATATACACAACCAAGTTAAATATAAGGAAAGCAAAAGGCATGGTAGATTATGCAGTAAATCAATTAAGAACGACAAACATTGCAGAATCACAGAACAGTTCTGGAAGACATCCTAAAGATCATTTCATTCCAAACCCCTGCTGTGGGCAAGAACACCTTCCACCAGACCAGGTTACTCAATCATATTTGCTTATGTGAGGTACTGAAGTAAATGGTTCATAGAATAAGATCAGGACAAGAAAATATGCTGAAATATGAAGGTATTAGTGAATATAGTCTGAGAAATGAAAGGTGACAAAATCCAGTCTTGAAATTCTTCAACAAACACAAACTGAGAATAACCCAAGGTCCACACTGCCTTGTAGTGGAATATGGCCACTCAAAATAGAGAACACAGAATAATATCCTGCCTTGTTCCCGCAGATGTGTTTCATCAGTATCACAACTTAACTTGGATTATGTTCAAACCAACTGGTTTTTAGCTAAGCACAATCTCGTACACATCTTGTGAGAACGTCTGCAGAGGTGCAGATCTGCATGCTGTCAGTGTAGATGATGGTAAATGAGCTCATAGCATCTTACTAATTCTCAGTGTTTTTATAAATACTGTAAAAGATAGGCACTAGATGAATCCTTTGTGGCACATCGCATGTAACAAGACCCTAGGGAAAGAAATGGTCCTCATAAAGTCCCCCCTTACTTCATGAGACTTTTGGTTTCTAGGCACTTGCTCCTGCTACCATGAAACTGAAACACTAATCTTAAAGAAATTAGGATTTTAGTAAAAGTTAGAAGAAACTGGGCTTGAGATAGTTACCTGAAACTTAAATAATTGATTGCCTGTCAATTTATGTTTGCTCAGCTGTGCTTGCAATGGGAAAGGATGAAACTAGTAGGTAGGTCCAA
>VRYO01002184.1:11352322-11374072 GCA_009812075.1 Sialia sialis | reverse complement strand
GAGAGTCTTTTGTCCATCGCAGTTGAGTATCGGTGTTAGACCAATACTCATATTTTGGTAAATCAAAACTATTCCAGAATGCAGCCAACAGAACTGCTGCATCAACAGAATTTAATCCCTATATAAGGCAACAAAAAAGGCTTAATATTTTTTCTGTTCATTTTGTACACGTGCAAGTTTTTATTTCATATATTTCATTAACAGATCAAGCTATGATTATTATTACCTCTACAAATCCCCAAATAAAATCTAAAGTATGTTTTAGATACATAAACACATTCTATATATCTGGAAGCTTTGCTTCCCGCATTTCCTTCCCTTTACCTTGCACACAAGAAGTTATCTGTAAGCCATCTTCTTACTTTCCTTTTAGCAACTGCCACTTCTCTCTCGCTCATGAGAGCGGGTCACGATTTCATCCTTTCATTCCTTCCAGATTCCTGTCACAATTCTGTCTCCTTGGAGTGGCACGTTCTGTACCACCTGCAACCTACTCAGCTTACAGAAGCGCCTGGATGGGGCACTCACAAACCACTTATCTAAGGTCAAGATGCCCAAGAAACAGAACTTTTGCAAGCTCAGCTAAACAGTACATTCAGTTCCAAGTCTACCAGCTGTCACTCTGTATATGTTTTTCACTCTAAACCAGGCTTTGAGAGTAGCAAATAAAAACAGCTGAAATGGAATGAAAAGGAAGTTCTGCAATGAAGGAAAGGCAAAAAGGTCCAGGTTAGGCTACATCTGTTCGTAGTCGCAGAAATTATAACCCAAGTATTCAAGGAATATGTTTAAACCAACAGCATTACAAATATGTGGAAAGTCTGCTTATGAATTAGGTATTTCAAATCACGTAATCTTAGCAAAACTACGGGCCAAATTCTTTTACCTTTGAAGGCAGCAGAATTTTGCCATTCACTGCAGTAAAGCCTAAACCAGCAAAGGACCGTTTTGTCCGTGTGTCTATTCAGCTTTTAACTACCTTGGAATATTGCTACATATGTTTAGCTAAGGGACATTGCATCAAGACCAACTGAAGACCTATAATTCAATGTTAAAGAAGGATACAGTGTGGACACACAAAAAATTGGTTTAGTCATAATTATACTATTAGAGGTACAATTCAACACATCTATCTGAAGTGACTAGTATTTAAATGGAAATAGATTTAATCACCTTTCTATAAAGCGACTCACTAAGTGTTTCACTTCTTGACTATCAGGAAAGCTTTAGTCAAATACAGTCTTGTGAAGTCATATGTAACAGCTCTTGGAAATTTATATTTTTTTGGAGAGAAAAAAAAAGAACACGAATTGTAGACTTCCACAAACCTGAAGAGGGCTTTCTGAGCAACAAACCAGAAAGTCACCCTTTCAGTGATTGAAAAAGCTGAGCACACAAAGAGGGATGGCCCTGGCAAACGAGGCTGCATGCAGTGCAGAGACCTTCACAGACAAAGCACAGCTGCTGCTCTTTGCAATGAGGGATTAGCAGTCTAGGTCAAAAGAAAAAAGCCTCTCTGTAGCTAAGTGAGCAAACTGCAGACTGCATCCTCAGCACAGATGAGAAAGGGCCAACTAACCAGCTTGCAAATTGTGCAGAAGCTTCTGGAATAGAAACAAAACCAGCATTAATTTCTTGACAGAGCTTGTAAAATATTTCTGGTGAAAAGCACTGATGCCCTGCTGTAGAACCACGGTCACAATGACCTCTCAATTACTTTAAAATTACATTTCTCCTTTCCCTTCTTTGTGTTCACTTATATAACAAGCATTCTTTCATCAAGGCCACATGAACACATCACATGTGGGGCTTTAACAACAATACCTGGAAGTAACTGGCCTAGAGATAAAACAAGCAGCTCTTTGACCTCTAATTCAATAAGAACTGAAGATGTTAAATGCATATACATTTGCAGAGATAAATTTTTTCTTCTATAGAGACATATCTCTTTCAGCCTTTGTACAATTGAGTCATATTACATTTTGGCTTTATATTGACCTGTCAGTTAAATGGGATATAAGCCAATATTTGAAGAAAATAAATGCTTAACCTTTAATTACATACTAAATATATTTTTATTCTATATCATTCACTTTAGCAATATTAAATGAAAGAAATTGAGAGTCTCCCTAAGTAAGAAATACTGTTTGAATGTACTAGTGTGAATGCATTTCTAATCTGGCTTTTATTTATCAATAAAACACCGAGTCTGTTACAGTTAAGCTGGTATCTAAAATAGCAAATTAATTGCAAGAAGCATGACACCTATTTCAGTTTGTGGCGTTAGAGAAGTCGTAAGATTACTTGAACCACAAGTACCAGAAAGTTGTACTGTTAAAAAAAACCCAGGAGCTTTTCTTCTTTTTCCCTGTAAAATCAAAACTAAGAGAATTGTAATGAACTGAAAAATATAGTAAAAATAAAAAGTCATCTTTTCTTGATAGTAGAAGTTTGCAATACCTGATTTCATATACAGACTTAAACCATAACTGTTAGTAATTGGCATGATCACAAAGGGCACTTTGACTGAAGCTGGGGTTTCAGAGATGGGAAGTTCACAGGAGAACTGTGACAGATGGGAAGTTCACAAGAGCTATGCCCAGGCTCAGCAACAGATTTCTTAACATCTGCACCAGATCCTCAAGTTCTTGTTGTAGTTATTTATATACTGTACTTCTCCAACCTGAGAGACTCCTTGCCTGACAACTGACCCTTTAATGCAAGTAATCTGCACTAAGAAATAAAGATTATACCATTGCAGTGGAACAGTGGACCTAAATTTAAGCATGTGAGCTGACACTTTTTGGCATATGTATTATATTTAAGACACAGGCACATGTCACCATTCCCCCATAGAAAATCTCCTTTCTTGAAGAACTGAGTGTTACCAGTCCTATGGAAATTTGTACTGATGGCCAAAAAAAGCTTTACTTCACCATGGTAAAAAGCTAGTCTCTACAAGTAAATTCAACTATATTTAGAAAAGTTCTAATTAAAAGTCTTGAACACTCAAATACAAGTAGGAATCTCTGACATTAGAAATGTCTTTTTGGTTATACAACAAATACTCCTAAGTAATGTTTTATTTACATACTTTCGCAGCAGTAGATGCTTTGTGAACTGCATCAACACAATTATTTACAGAGCTAAAAAAATAATTAAAGTAAATTCAGTTTGTTTCTAAAATAAAGGCTACCACAAATATACACTTGTTTAGAGTATATAGCACTCCATACATTTTTCTCAGGAGTACAGTTAAAAATGGTAGAATCTGAAAAGTGCCCCTGCAATTCAAAGAAGAGACAAAGCTGCAGTGCTTCTGTCTCTAACATTAAATTCATGTTTGAAAAGAAACATACTGTTATTTTCAGGTAGGTATATATTCTCCCCTACAATGAACTGGAATAAAACTCCAGTCATTTGTAAACAATGAAGTTCAAAAAGTCTTTCAAGACTTTCCTGTGTGTTGTTTCTCCCTCCCCACTCCAGGCCACTTGCTCACAAATGCACACACGATATGAGTTGGAATAGTCAGAATGACTGGGCCTCTAAGACTTTAGGACTACCTCAGAAGTATGCTTAACTTCAGATGTCTTCAGACATTCTTCAGCATTTATATGGCTGCTTGTGTTCCAGCAGTAGATAGTCTATTCCTTCTTCTTCCAAGAGCTTTTCCGCCATCTTAACTGCACAGCTCTTGTAAAGGACATAACTTCTCCCTTCCTGGTATCAACAGGAACAAATTTTAGAAACAGGTTATCTGTCAGTACTATTTAAAACTTCCAGAAAACACTGCTACAGTTTACAAGAGGATTGTAACTCTCATTATTCCGATCTATGGAAAATGGTTAAAACAAACCCCACCAAATTTCAAAAGCTTCAACATCCAAAGGTGTTAAAGTGAACAAGGATAACAAGGGCTTTTGGAGCCCAGTTCCCCGCACTGTTTGTGTTATTTCTTCTTTATAGTCTTAAAAGGAAGCATTAGAAAACACCTAAATGGAAGAGGTGCTGACAGACTGAAAACTTTAATTGAGACTCCTTTTCCACAGTGCGTCCCACACAAAGCTTCACAGCTTAAAGTTTTTAACAGCTTGAAAGCAAGAGAATTCTTTTTCCTGTGACCTTAACCTTTGCTAACTGGTATTGAAACATCAGATTTCAGTAAAAATCAGTTCCTTGAACTAAAGTGTACTTCTACTGGGCAAAGTATCTAATATACCACAGCTGCACCTCAATTCTCAGAGGCTTACTTAGGGTGTCTCATATTTAGTACATGCAAGCACTGGCCAGTCTGTGTAGTGGAATGTTTTACTCACAACAAAGTTCTGGAAAACATCCCTTGCTGTATATTAAAAACTAACACCTACTGCTAAACTGAGAACAGACAGAGAGAAAAACTCTCACCCAGAAACAGATAACTTCGATGTCAACTTTTTCCATTCTGTCCTGTTTCCAAACAGACAAATCCTTTCTTTACATCGTAAGTGCTCTGGGACACACTTCACCTATGCCTCTGTCTGCTGTGAGCACAGTCCTATCTTGTATTCTGAAGCACTGGCCATAGCCCAGCACATCTCTGTAACACTTCAGAAATCAGTAAGTCAAAAGAAAGCAAACGTCGTTATAAAATATTTTTAGGCAATATTTTGATGATGTTCCTCTTGAGACTACCATTTGAAGAGATTGAAAAGTTGACTAAAACCCATCAAAGTACCAACACTAGTAACCTGTACTAGTAAAGGAAAAGTAAGTTATGGAAATGGCTAGGAAAGCCAGAGTGGCCAGTTCCCAAACATTTCTGTCAAGCTATATCCAAAGACAAATAAATATCTGACTTAGAACCAAACTAGTGTTTCAATTCAACTACAACTCTGTTTGAACTTATATTCATCATTTTGTTCACATAATAGGAGACTGTGTGGGAAGAAAATGAAATGCAAGATCATCATAGAAACACTGGAGTCACAAAGGACATGGCTCCTCCCTGAAACCCATCTGGAAAGTCTGAGTAACTGCTGCATAGTACCAGTTCAATCAAATTTCAGCAACATCTGATTTATTCCAAACACCACAAGTTACATCAACTAATGAAAGTTACCTTGCTTGAGCATGTCTTTTTCTAAGTACGCATTTTATAAGAAGTACATTTTTGAGTGCCTTTTAAATAAGATGATGAAATAAATATTTCAAATTTGGCAATTTCCTTAGTTACACCAAATTCTACTGCTGAGACCTTAAACTTATGACAGTAAGTTTAAGTCTCAGTAAAAATTCCTCTAAACTTTATTGAGCCATTTTACACAAACACAGCAATTTTGTAGTAATTCTTAATGATAAAATTTATTTTTCTTTGATTTTCAGGTACCTTTCATAAACAGTCAACTCCCAGAGTAAGTTTACTCTACAAAACACAGTAATGCATTCTCCTGCGCCAAAGCATTCATATTCTGTAATTCAGTTTTCCCAGCAAAACAGTAAAATGGTTCTAAATATTTGACAACCCCGGATCTACTGATTATTGGGAGAGCATCACTATGCTCTCCTTCTTTCATAAAGATAATCTAAGTACTGTCCTTCTATTTGTGGCATTTTCCTTTGCTTTCCTTCAAGAAATGTTGCTAAGAAAACTACTCTCATCTACCATTAGGTCCAAGGGTTTAGCAAGATTTTTTTCAGGAATAACAGAGTAACAATTACAAAACCAGGGGTTTTTTGATTGATTATTTTTAAAGAAAGAAAAAGAAAGTCAGAATTATTATATTCTCAACACACGTAAATACGCAAAAAACATGTATTCCCTAGGGCATGCTACTCTCTTCTAACAACAAGATTTTCCTTCCTAACAAAATAAGAAGAAGCATCTAACCCATCACTGAAACAAAAAATTTGGAGCAAATACAGTATTTAGTTTAGCTCTTTGAGAGAAGGCAGCAAACAGTTCTGTTAAGCAACAGTTCCCTGTGCACTGTGTGCACAAAATCATTAGAGATACATTTACTGAACTAACTCACACAGAGTAACTAAGCCAGGCTCAATAAATTCAGATTTATATATTTCACTTGGACTTTCTGTTATTGTGGGTTTACATCATAAATCATTTTACTAATGAACATATATTCCACTAGAACAGACCTTAGGATTTACCCAAATTAAAGTGCTTGTTATTTGTAAAGTCAGTGTGTACAGGCAGAGACAAAGCAACTAGCTTTCCTTGACTTGGATAAAAATTAGAAATATGAACAGCTCCAAGTTTCAGTAAAGTCTCATCTATAGACTGATGATATGGCAGCCAAAGCCATGAGCCAGTACAAAATGCCTATATATTAAAATAATTTTGCTTCAGTTTCAATAGAGGTAATCAGTAAATATTTAAAAATCACAGTGCTAATACCTTAATTTAACGATATTTTAACAAAAGCATTTTTGAAAACAAAAATTAATTCTAAAATACAGTGTTATTAGTACCCCTAGAGGGCAACACCATCATAAATATATACATATCTATATACATCTTCTAATCTGTAAAGTGAAGTTGAACGCTGAACTGCCTCAATACACTTCAGCCCAGCTCTGACTCAGAACACATATGGGCTATATATTATAAGCTATATATAAATATACATGCGTATATAATAAATGTGTTCAGTAGTTATGTATTTCCAAATGTCTTTCAAATAGAGCTCTGGCTCAGACATCTCTTTCTTTTGCTAAGGAGTTTTAGAGATTTGAAATTGCTACAAAAGTGATGTGAATAAACCCTTCTCTCTGCTGCCGCCTAGCTGGTTAGCAGAACCTGCCTTATACTGGGAACTGGGTGATGCCCGTATCACGGCAACATTATCAACCACCAATGCAAGGCTGGCATAGCAGAACAGCAGTCCTGCAACATCCTTGAATTTCAGCATCCCTGAACTCTCCTTAGGCCAGGGAGCCCCCATCCTGGTCTGAGAAAAAAGCACTCAGCACACCCTCTAAAGTGTCAGTTTGGCACCTCACTTTCTATCTCCCCAGGAATGTAGGACGCTCTGAAATCACTCTTACAGAACCCTGTAACTCAGTAAAGGGAATATGACAGTGTAACAGAGTTGCTTAAACTGGAGATGTTTAGCCTGGAGAAGAAGAGGCTCAGGGGAGACCTTACTGCTCTCTACCTGCAAGGAGGCTGCAGCCAGGTGGGGTCAGCCTCTTCTCCCAAATAGCAAGTGATAGGACAAGAAAAAAATGCCTCAAGTTGCACCAGGCATCATTTAGACTGGCTATTAGGAAACATTTTTTCACTGTAAGGGATGCCAAGCATTGAAACAGGCTGCCCACACAAGTAGCAGAGTCCATAGCCCTAGAGGATTTAGAAGCCATATAGATGTGGCACTTGGAGATACGTTGGAGTGGTGGGCTTGTTGGGGTCTTGAGTTAATGCTTGGGCTTGATGGCCTTAAAGCTATTTTCCAATGTAAAAAATTCTATGATTCAATGTGAAAGATGAGTATCTGCGGAATCCCAGCTGCCTGTAGTCTTATTGGTTGAACAAGCTCTGACAGCATGTAGGGCATTTTAATTCTTAAAACTTAGTGAATTTTATAGGTTGAACCACTCCCTAAAAATTTTACCCTTCATGACAGCAACTCACTTTAAAGGTAGGAGTTACACATTCCAGAGGCTTACTGACAATGGCTTCTCACATGCTCTGTGGTACACAGTGGTTGTCCACTCAACTGGACACAGAACCGTGTTACCACACACGGCCCTAACCGCCTCTTCTCACTTGGAGATTTGCACCCTCTACCTGAATAAGGCAACTCTGAGAACTCAGAGGTGAGCAGTAGGCATCTGCATTTCACAGACACATACAAACAGAAAGGAAGCTTTCCGTCTTTAAAGACAGCATTAAACACAGAACAGCAGCATAACCCTGGTGAGTTCAGGCTGTCATGAACATACACTGCTCTCTGCAGAGTTTAATTTCAAGTGTGATAATGTAAGCTTCATTTCACTATCAGGTGTTTTGCCACTGATGGCCATCAGACAGTGTATTAGGAGAATTTTTAAAAGCCAACTTGCAGCAGTGGTCTACTATAAATCAAAGTCAAAAGCAAGACAGCTTGAAAAGTATTATCAGTGGGCAATGCAGAAGTAACAGTGTGCTCTGAAATAGCACATGAAAAGTTATTTGCACAAATGAATTCAACCTATGACTTCTGTCAATAGCGAAGGTCACAACAACTGTCAAAAACATGTAATTCCCCCAACTCTGCAGTTCAAAAAATTGAAGTCAAATGAATATGCTTTGCCCTGGATCAGTGGTAATGGCTACCTACACCCACAGCAACCCTGCTTGGTGGTAAATGTTTTGGGAAGTTAGCACTGACCTGTGGGGCTGATTACAGTTGAGTAGTAAACTAAACTAAACACATGAAGGAGTTTGTCCCGTCTGTACAAATATCTGTCACTAGTCTTTATCAAACAAGGCCAGCATCAATTCTAATGTGATTCGCCATTGAATATATTTCAATTTTACCCCTTAAATTAGCTTACCATACTGCTGCCTTACAGCTGGACACTAAACTTTGGAACAGGAGGAAAGGGTTAGTGTTTTTGACAAGAGAAAGCAGTAGTATTGCAACAACAAGGACTAAGACTTTCAAAATTGCTGACAAGGACAGCGCAATACTTTGTACCAGCAGTAGCCAAATCATCATATGGAATGTATGCCCACATTCAATTATGAGAAAGTATGGAAATGAAAGGTTTCATTTCCTTCTGTCTTGTGCTTCTCATCCCAAGCTTCTTTGTTTACTTTTCTCGTTCAGCCACATCTAGGCTGTATCTGACAGCAGCCTTACTTCCCTCAGGTTGAGTGATAAGTAGAACACAGAACAAAAAGACTGATTACATCAGATAGTCAGTAGAGGCAGGTCTATGCTAGCTGAAGGAAGATGGGTTAAACCCAGTTTTCAGCCATTAGGTTAAAAGTTAAGTCTTGGAATCTACCAATTTTTCTTTTGACTTTCCTCTGGGACAGCAGACTGCCATGTAACATCTCCCTTTACCTGCCTGTTCTCTACTATCTCCCTCCCCAGATACGTATTCTAGCTTTGATGGACTCAATCAACACAGAGTTAAAAATCTTTGCACCTGTACTCTTACATCCAATAGGCATATAATATTACTTCCAATCCCATGAAACAATTAAAAACTAAAACTGAAAGAAAAATCTGAAACTGTTTTGTTCAGTATCTCAAATGTGTAAAAACAGGAGTTGAAAACTTCAGTGTCAAAACCTAAGTCTTACTACTATGCAAAATACATGAAAAAGGAATTTATCAACCTGTTATGAAATTCTGTGATAACCTGCTTCCAAGTTCAGAGTATTTTCTTGAAGGAGCTGTAAAACACAAGGTATTTTTCATAATCTGGATTGGTTTATTTTTATGAATTCAGATGGGATAGTCAATTTAAGACATTCAGTCTAAAGGACCATTTTGCCCATGGTAGAATTTCTTCATTCTAAAATGCAATATTCAACACTGCAGAACATTTGGACATGGTTTACTCCTCAGTAAAATGAAATAGAAATCACCAAGTCTGAACCTCTCTCTCCATAAAGTTCTGCAGAAGATTTTAATAATACACATCCTTTCCTCTGGGTTTCACTGATATAACTGCAGAGAAAAATTAATTTAACTTGTATATTTTGTAAGGAATGCTTTTTGTAAGTGATAGCTTTTTTAACTATGGGTATTCTCATCCCTTCTCAGAACTTAGGAAGATACATCCAATCAATAATGAATCACTTAACTTTCCTGTTTAAAACATACTGGCAATATCAGCACAACAACCTACAAAATGGTCACAGATCACCACCATTTTTGGTTATAGACCTGAAAAAGTGTAGGGTGGGGGTGTCCCAAGAAAGAAATTGTTTATTCCAGATAGAGATATGTATGATACACATTGGATACGATATACAGACAGAGATCACCACTAGAAATAACAGAATTTATTTACTGTGATCTTAAGGACTATTCAGCATATTTGCAATAAAATTACGTGAGAAGGGAATTGTGGATATTTTGATCGCTAAGCACCAGGGCATTTAAAAATAGCTGCTCTTTTGTACCATTTTACTGACAAAGCTGGGCCACAATTCCACAGAAGGTGCTGAAAAGAATAAGGATGAATGAGACCTGGTTCTGCTTATCCATGCTGTATCTTCAAAATAACTGAAGAAAAGTGCCTCCCAAAGTCAAAGGGAAATAAAGTCAGCAGTCATATGACTGCATCATCAACTGAAAGTTTTGTTCAAGTCAGACTTTCTGCAGTAGAGCCCATTCTCATTCTATCTACTTTGTTGATTAATTTCTGCCTTTCCTGAATAAGTTTTTCCCTTTTAGGAATTGTCACGTCTTCTGCAGCAGCCTATTGCCCATATACTGCTGGAGCAAGCTATAATGTCCTAACTTCTAATCGTTCCAAACTCTCACAGCCCATGGACATTTCAACAGTACTTCTTTTATTCCTCAAATGCTCTCCTCTGGAAGTCCCACAGTTGAAAAGACTGACCTCAAGAAGGAAACTGATCACACATAACCCTCTCTTTCATTTTTTATATGACGAGTGATAGAAGGGAACACCTTTTCTGTACATTCTGATATGAACTCTGTGTTTCAGTGATCATATTTAAAGTTTGGTTGTTATTTAAAAAAAAAAAAGCAACCTGGAAACATTTTAGGTATCATAAGCATAAAAAAAGATTTATGATAAAAGGTAAAAAATCCAATATGCACTAAATGTTGTATTTTATTTCAAAGTAACTTATGTGCTTATGAAGATTTAAAAAAAAAATAGGTTGGTATGTAGTTCCATTTTCATCATCTTGGAAACTCTCTATCCTCTGAATAGCCTAGTATAAACTTCCACAGCATGTAGCCATCCTGTAAATATGGAACTGAAGTTATTTCAGTTCCCTGCAATTTTCATCACTTTTCATGTATTTTGACTTCTGCTTTCAGAGTTAGAATGCAGTGACAGGAATCATATAATCAGTTTTAAAGGTATTTAAGAGTACAATTCTATCTGATTTATGAGAATGGAAAAATCTACAAGGAACAAAAACTATTTTCTTGAGCCTTATTCCTAGCCTCAGGGGGAAATTTTCTGTACAAGCTCATTGTTCTTGATCACGCACTGTAAAGCATACACCTAAATTAAACACTTTCCAGTACGAGGAAAAGTTGTTTTTCATTCAGTCTGGCTCACTAATGGTTAAGATTTTAAGCCTTTTAACCCTCAACAAAGATTGCTAGGTTCTTCGCACTGACCATTTTGAATGCTGAGATTTTAAAGGACACAAGCAAAAACATTCCAGAATGCATAATAAATAAATTGAACACAATAAAGTAACTAGGTCTTTCAAAAGTTTGTAAGGGCTCCAGGAGATGAGCAGTTATCTTCTTTAAGTTCAGCAGAGAAGCATGAAATGAACTTCAGGTTGCAATTAACTAGGGAGACACGTCAAAAAGTACATCTCCCATTCTAATATTATTTAATGCCAGGATGGACAAGGCATTTTAACAGCAAAGAGGAAGATCCTATAATGGACAAAAGCCTCAAATCTAAAGTGATCTGAAAGCACTAATTATTTTAAGTGATGACAATTCTAGAGGTCGACACATGCCAGAATACAGCTTTTATTTTAAAGCACAATAAAGTCCATTGTAACTGAGATGAACAAAATTCCATTGATTCTTTAGAAAATAAACTTAAGAAAACTCTTAGAAAAACAAGTAGAAGCTTGCTACTAGCTCTAGTAATAAACTTATTAGTTTTCACTCTATGCAAAGGAAATGGAACAATATTAAGGTGAATGAATTTAAGTGTAGATCGAAACATGAAGATTATGCCATCAGGGAGTGAAGGATTATCATCACTTACCTCCCTCATCCAGAAGCTTCCCACTCAGGGGCTGGGATGTATCTGAAGAGTAACATGTAATGGAAATTTGTAGCATTAAATTAACTGCAGCTGATTGGAAGCACCTGATGGAGAAGAGGTGAGAATACCTGCTGTTTTAGAAGTGTGAATAGGATAATCCCCAAATCTGACTTTCTGGTCTTCTGGCCTGATATTAACTACTAAGGTTAAAATGTATCTGAACACTGGAAAATACTAATAATCAGTTACAGTAAGCTACTGGAGGGTAGTTTACAGACCAATAAAATAAGAATATGCTCAACTTCTGGTTTCTAACTGCAAGCATGGCAGTAGTCAAATACCCAGGCAATACTCTTAGCATCAAAAGGAGACACAGATTTTCATTGACTCATACAGTGACACAGCCAAAAAACCCAAAACAAACCAAAGCACACCTATCAACTCCTCAACAGCCTAGTTAAATACGTTAATCAAGGCTACAGAAAACAAATTCTTACCTAGTAAGTGTGTACTCCCTGAGTCCTGAATGCAGGTTCATGGCAGAAAAAGTACCTATGCATCCACGCAATCGTTTATCTCGACCGATCTTCCACGTTACAAACAGTGGGCTGTGTTAGGGAGGAAAAGACAGACGTGATCACAGGAGCAATTTTGACAGTGTGAAATTTCAGCAACAAGGCCCTTCCATTTCAGACAACAGGGAGCAAATCTCTAAATTAATTCTATCTGAAGAGGCCAGAGCAGTAAGAAATTTCCTTTGCAATTTCTTTTGCCTATTCTAGAAACATTGTCTATGTGATCTAATAAGTAAGATTACTGGAAGTTTAGGGACAGAATGAAAATGCTTGGTAACAGATCCGATATGCTCAGTGTACCTTACCGTTACCCATTAACCTTCTCCTGCAAATGGGAAAAGCCTCACCTTAGAGATCTGTATATAAGGAACCTTTATGGAAGGGAAAAATGTCCCTGTCACACTAGCCACCTCCCCTGAACACAACTCATCGCTAATACTGCTGGCTAGAAACAGTAATCCTTGGAAGACAAAAAAATTTAGGAATGCTCTCTAAACTTAAAGAGCTACCAGAGAAAAAGATATTTTCTCCATGAATCCCAAGTTAGCATTTAAAAATATTAATTACCAGAAGTAGAGCAAAATCTCTAAATTGAACATGACCATGATAGTTACAAAGAAATACTAATAACATAGCAATACATATACTAAATTAATCAGAAAGAGGAGAACTATATAGCTCTTGGGGACCCAACCTTTCCTGGCAGTTCTAGTGAATTGCATTAATACACAAGCAAGAAAAAACTACACTAACTTCAATTACTCAAGGGAGTGCACATGCATCTGGATACCAATCCTAACGAAGATTTCTAATACTGAGACGAACAGTATGTTTCAAGAAGAAATGCACATAATATTTACTCTTTTTCTAGAAAGGTGACAAATCCAAGTGCATTACATGGAGAAGAGTGCATGTATCACATGAGCAGATCAGTCATTGCACAACTGCACAGTGTAGCACAGATGGGTGTAACTGTACTCGGGGTACCGTATATAGGGATGGGCGCACTTTGGAACTCTCAAGGAATAACCCCTATCTCTTTTCTCCTTCCACACCATTCACTTTATCTGGTGTAGCACAAGGTATCTGTCCTGTGATGGCAGAAATGGATATGCCTCAGTCTTCAGCACTAGCACAGCAGCATTCAGTCCTCTCCTAACATGCTAAAACCTGTTATCTATCACCTGCTGGTACAGCAACTTCCTCCTTACTTGACTGAGCTGAACAAGTTCCCTTCTTTCAATGACGATGAAAAAAAGAGGAAGCTGAAGTCATAAATTTCTTTTGTATTTCCTTTTATTTCTTTCTTACTGCCATGCCCCCACCCTTTTTAAAAAGTTTAGTAAGTACTGAAAAGCATAAAGCCAGAAGGATCCAAACATTTAATAAAATGTGGGCTATTGCACTATTTTCTATTCAGAGCTACAAGTGGGCATTTTACTTTATTTTCAAGAAATGTATCTCAGTACCCTTAATGGGACCAACAAAATTATTAGATTGCAATGACACTGAAATCAGTCTCTCCCCTTGAACAGAAATAAGCATAAGTGAGACTCAAAATGGATTATTCTCTTGACCTTTATCTTTGGATTATGAGATTTATTAGCTGTAATAGCAGAGTGCTGTAATTTAGGGAAACTTACAAATATTTACTTTCCTGTCAAAACTGAATTCCTTCTAAGATGCATTATTACTGCTACTTTAAAAGGACAAGAGAGGACCAGGGAATTTTGCTGAATGTCAAACAACACTGAAACACTTGCATACACTTTGAAGGACCTTGTCAATGAGTACCAAGACAAAATGTTAAAGTTACATACATACATTTTTGTACTGCTGGTAGTAGGACTATGTTCAGACTGTTCATACTGTTCAGACGGAGTTGAATAAATGAACCACCGGTAGCCATTATTACCATACAACACATAGTCTGACTAAAGAGGTTTTTGCAATCTTTCAACTCCTGCATTGCCCCCCAAGAACCACTGAAGGTATGAGGATGTCTACACAGGAAATCTAAGCCTACTGAATAGAATGACTCAATTACCATCAAGATTTCTTCAAAGTGTAATAGGACCAAATGTTCAGAACAGTCACTGATCTAAGAGGATCTTAAAATTCAAGAAATAAGGCTCCTGCAATTATAAAGAATAACTATATAATTCTGTTCACAAATCATCCAAGTTCTACCATCAGCAGTAGAAACACTGGATACAAAAACCCCAAAATGAAAAATCTGAATGTTGCCTCAAAATCTTGCTGAAGTTCAGAACCTCTGGAAACACTCCAATTTCCTGCCAAAATGTTTTCGGAGCCAGCTTCTACCTAGCTATTCTTGTGCCAACATTGTCCTTTAGTTTAAATGGTTCTTTCCCTTCCTGGTTATTATACCCCAAAGTATTTATAGAAATAAATCACATGCCTCTTCAGATTTCACTTTGCCGAGTGGGATACGCTCATTCAGTTTGCTCTCAAAGAGGACCTTTCCATTCTGACTATGATATCTTTTCTCTACAGTTTTTTCCAGTTTAAATCTGTCTTCTTGAACACCTATGTTTAGAACCACAGACAGAATTACAGAGAAGGGTTTTGAATCCGGATGGAATCAATGCTTCTATCTCTGAACTAGGAACACTGACTGCTACTTTTAGTACTAACTCTTATAGACTAATATGAAGTCTCCAGAGAGCATGTCCAAACTTACACTGAACAAAGACCACAACAAATCTGCTCACAGAAGCTAGACAAGTTATGGAGAGAAAAGAGTATTTTTCTTTCTAGTAATGTTATTTTGCTTTTTATTCGCATCCTTGGCTTCAGCTGCCAGCCTATCTTCCTCAGGCCTGCAATTCTTTTCTTGTGTTCTAAAATAAACTTGCTATCTGACATAACTGCAAATTTAAAGTCCCAAACTTCACAGATATTGATGTCAAAAGCAACTAAGTGATTTGGTTCATTTTCAACCTGAAAAAAAAATTTTCATCTGTTACCTGCTTTTCTTAAAATAAAAACAAGGAGTTTTTTGAGCAACACATTGTTAGACCCAAAAATCTTTAGTAAGAAGCAGGAAAGATGGCAGATGCTTGGATTTCCTTGTTATCCAATGACATACAGCAAGGACATGCATGGCATCCTGGAGATCACTCTTCTTTTTGCCTAAGGAACCTTGAAGCCACATATCCCACAAAAATCAAACAGCATACTGGGTGGAGTACTCTCACCTTCATCTGGTTCCCTCTTGATGTAGTCAGAAAGCTGAAGATGTTGTTTGTTAGTTTTAAAAGAAACACTCACAAAACCAGACTTTGCACTTCCCTGGGAGGTGCTCTAATAATCAGTTTCAAACAGTTCTCTTACTCAGTTTAGCATGAAGCATAAAAGCAAAAGAGCTTCTAGCTTGGGAGTGAGCTATCCTGAACCACCAGATTTGGAAATGTATTTGTTCAGCTTCTCTTTGCGGTGCCAGAAACCTCTAACATATGCTGCTGACAGTGTTAACAGGAGTTTTGCAAAGCACCACCAAGTATCAGTAGCTGGAAGATGGTTCAAACCATAAAGGAAGAGGAGACCAAATCCAGACCCCTTTTAAGCCCCTGTAAACATGACAATCATTCTTCTTTCATAAGGGTCTACATTTTGATTTGTTTGAGAGCTAGACACTGAAAAAGTATTTCTAACTCAAACTATTTACAGGTGCCATAGCAAATTCACAAGCAATCTGAAAACTATAAACTCACCATCCAGACATTGCCTAATTTGCTATTTATCAAAAAGTGTTGCCCTGTACTCCACCTGAGCATTAATCTATCACAACTCCTGAAGAACTGCTACAATCCCCATGCACGCTGCAATGTATAAACCTATCTAAACACTGAAAGTAAGTATCAGAATAGTCTCTGATACATCATGCTTAAAAAGTGAGCTTAGGGCATTGGCAATGTTTCACAGACAAAAATCACCTAAACCAATTACAGTAATTTCCCGAATATAAGCCGCACCTTTTTCATTGAAGAATCCAGCTTACCCCAGTAGTACGGCTTATATTCAGGTGCGCCTTATTTATGGACAATTTCAGGAGAATTGCCAAGGCAGAAGAATGAGCCGCAAGGGGAACAGGCGTTCCTCACCCCTCAGCTCCCGCCCCCACCGCTGCTGCCGTTGCCGGCACCGCTCCCGCTACCGGCACTCAGCGCCACTCCCTGCCGCTTCCGGCTGTCCCTGCTGCCTGCGTCCCCCGCCGCTGCTGGCCCTCTGCCGCTGCCGCTCGCGCAGCCGGTGCTCCCCCGCCTCCCGCTGCCCACCACTGACAGTGCTCGGCACTGCTGCCGGCACCACTGCTGCTACTCCCCGCCACTCATGCGGCCGGCGCTCCCCGCCTCCCGCTCCCCGTTGCTACTGGCACTCCCTGCCACTCCACCCCTCCAGCTGCCCGCTGCTGGCCGGTCCGTCCCGGTGTGGCCCTGGCACTGCCTGTACTGTCAGCAGCACCTCTACCCTGCTGCGTGGTATTCGGGTGCAGCTTATAACCGTGAAATTACTGTACTCACCTGTTGCTATACATTACTGAAAATATTTTGACTGAAAGCAGAAGTCTGCAAGCTATTTTAGCAATCACCTACCACAGTTAAGAGTCATCACGCCAATAATTTACACTGACATAATGCAGAATGCACTGTTAAAAATATCTTCTTTTAATATACTCCAGCACTAGATACAAGCTGCCTCACCAAAAAAGTGAAAGAATTCTTTAAGTTTGGGTGTGGGAGATAAAGCAAGAACCATGAATAATTTGGTCCTGTCCTGGTATTACCAGTATGAAAAATTTCTCTTCCTTGTTGTGGATATGGAGAAAAAGAAAGGGGGGGAAAGGTGAGAAGAATAGGGGAAAGAGAGGGTAACAGATGAAGAATATTTCTTTGCTTTTATAAAAGATGAGTGAGAAATGTTTGTTTCACTTGAAGACTTCCAAGTAATAAAAAAACTTGGAGTACTTTGAAGGGAAAAGGATTAAACTTGATGAACTGGAAGGTAAAATGATATTTAGATTTCATTTTAATTACAGTTATTAAGCTTTTTATAACCAGAGAAGGTAAGAAAGCCTTTACAGCCCTCATGTAACTTGAAACCCAGTGCTGTAGGATCTGACACTTTGAAAAGCTGCACACTCATCCCTTTGTAAGACCAGAGAGCTTCCACTTCAGCTCTGAGGATCTTGAAGGTCCCACATGCCCACGAAGCACTCGGAAAAAGCAAAGTGGCAATGCGTTTTCCTTTTTGCTTCACACAAATGAGTAAGCTACTACTCTCTAGTTCCAGAAATTTTAAGATTTATATTCTTTTACATGAAGCTTACTATGTCTTATTTGTGATCATGCTACACCTTCTAATAACATTGAATCATCACCTAATACTGTTTCCAAATAGAAGCATCTAAAGGAGAAGGAATTCAAGATTGTCACTTGAACAGTCTGCTGCGACCCTTCACAGGTGCAGTGCCAGCCCCGTCTGGAAGCACAGAGAGGAGCCTCCCTCCTATAACTCATGCACTCAACTCTGGCATTCTCCAGGCTGGAGCATTTCCAGCTGTCACAATCCCATGAGTTAACTCTCATTACTTGACATAAGAGAATACAGCTCAGGAGTGAAGGAGGCAGCACACAACCCCCCCAATTAGCTTTATCAAGGGCACCTGCACAGACTTCTGAGGTATGCTGGAAGTATCTAGTTTGTGATGAAAGGGGAACTTGGTGGAGCTGGTCAACAATCACAAAAACATCTGGTCTTTCTCAAACAATCATTATAATACAAGCACACAATGTGGGTGAAGGACATTTTAGCTCACCAGATACATTCCAGAAAAAGTCCAGTGAGACACAAGAAAGTCAAGACAGGAGTTCATGAACCTCCAGATGAGGATAAGAGAGCAACAGTAGCCTTCCACCCACATTTATAAAGACAGAATTTGGTAAATGTAGACAATTAATACATACAGTTTTCTGGAAGCCGAGAGAAGCAACAAAGGGAAGAAGTCAGTAGCTTCTTGCAGGAGCCCAAAGCTCCTTCCTCAAAGGAAAAATGCGTAAGTGCATAAAGACTGATAATCACCACAATATATCCACTTGAACAATGGGAGAAGACAGAGAAACAGCAAAGCACAAAACAGGCACAAAGACAATCAATTTGCAACATATGAATATGAATGAGTATAAAAGGAACTCCTTTTATACTCTCCGCGTAAAATGATTTAAGAGAAGAAAGAGAAAGACAAGGAAATTGTTCACCAGCTACTTAACTCAGTGACTTAGGGAAACATCTGCAACAGAAGATGCTAAGAAACCCATGTTGTAAAATGTTCAATTAAATGAAGTCCTAATGGTAAGAAACATGAATGTTGCGATTGTCTGCCTTGGAGGATGTACAGCTGCCATCACCAGTGTATCCTCAAAGGCCTCTAAAAACAGGCCACTGTCAGGAATGCTGTAAATATATTTGATTCCATCCTTTAACAAGAGAAAAGATCAAAGGGCCTCCTGATGTTCACTGCAGACTCCTTTTCTGATTTTGTATGATGCAATATAAGAGAAGAAAGGGACAATTCACACATGAAAACTGTTTGCAAAACTGTGGGAGAGAACTGTCACTACAAATCCTATAGTCAAAAAAAAATCTGAAAAACCCACATTCATATCATACTTCTGTTTCCTTCTATGTAGCACTATTGCAGAATTGAGTAAAGAGAGACATATAATATTAATCATATTTTAAGAATCAGAAAATATTTATTTCTTCAAGGAACTGAAGACTGAGTAACTTCATTGAGGGTCAAGGTGCTCTCCAAGTTTTTTTGAATCCAGAATAGAAACCAGTTTCTTCATCTCAAGTCCAAAAAACCATTCTAAAGTGAAAATTTAGAGAAGCTCATAACATTATATTTTTCCTTTTCTGAAAGTCAATGTAAAGAATCTTTTGGGTTCGTTGAAAACAAAAAGTTGGGGTTCTTTTACAACAGTGCCACTTCACACATATTTTGACACCAGCTGTTAACAGCACAATTTGGTTGACTAGTTTTACACAATCAAAAAATGAATTAGCTATAAGGTCTCAAACCCATTCCCCTGCCCAGTGTCCAATCACATCACACAGACATAAGAAACCACAACTGTCGAAGACCATGACCTCATCCAGCAAAACCCATGAAGACTGGAGCATGTCACGCATAGATTTCCCCAAACAGAAGGAAAATTATTCCATAACACTCTTCTTCCATGTGGAAAACATGCTGAGTTTCTCAAGGTCTGCCTTGCACTACTCCTTCAACACATTTAACACATTAACAATGAATGGTGATCCAAAGACAATCACAACCTAACAGCTTCAGAAGTCAGAAGAAAAAATGGCAATTTTTAAATTTAAAATACTATACAATTACTGAAAAGGTTATCACTTACTTCGAGGGTACAGCATATTCTTTCATTCTTAGGACTAAAAGAGCAACACTTCCAACTACTGTATTTCAGAAATCAACATTTAGAGATGGATTTCTTTATGTATATAAACAACTTAGTATATTTGGTGATTTTACCAAAATGAACACATCCTCTAGAGAGATCAGCCTGAAACCTGAGCTGCTAGGTGTGAATTTGTTAGCAAGTTCTGCTTATCTAAGCAGCTAATCTTAAGGAAGGTCAGAAACTAGCTACTATTTTAAGACTATCTAGTTCAAACAAGAGTATAATCAGGATTAAAAAGAAAAGGACTGCTGCCTGGTAGGTAATTTTCTCAAGCGAACCTACAACACCTTTACTAAGGTCACATTAAAATTTTATTTCAAAAAAGGACATAAATTCACAAATACAGCCAGACTATGTGTCTGCTCCTTCAGCATCAGAGCTGCTATTCTTGTACACTCTATTATAGGAGCTCAGGCAATATGGACAGCATTCCAGGTAAGAGAGGGTAACAATTTATAAGAGGATGACAAGAAATTTTAGGTATGATCAGGCTGAATGCTCAGTCAGTCATGACCAACTAAACACCAAAACAAATTTAAAACGTCATTATTTTCAACCTTCTCCCTTTAACTCTCACAAGACAATCCCTCAAGTTCATGAACTGAGTTTCTGTGACATATGTTCCTAAGCTTACTGTTCACCTTGCTGAAATATTTACATATAACAAAAGGCAGATAGCCTCAAAAATCACGTTGGTTATATACAGCTTTTGTTATGTATGTGCATGCTATGCCTTGTTGTTATGTATAACTATTGCTAAAAATAGTTTGAATATCTATAGTTCCTCAGATTGCACTTTCAAGAAACAGCCTCCAAAATAATGATATTCTCCACAGCAATATATCTCAGGGCAGTACAGTCACTTAAGTCAGGGAATTTAAGTCTGCAGTCCTAGAGGTCAAAATGCACCTGGAAATTCCTGAGGATGGCATCTTCCATACAGGTGAATTAATTATTCCCTTCATTGCTCAGAATTACTGATGAATCCTTAGGCCTATATGATTTGCTTTAAAGCAAAACACTTGAATTGCACTCTAAAATGGAATGCTTATCTTCCCTGAATTCCCAGCATTTTAAGTTCAACCAGGTATAAGCTGTGTTTGTACAAGGGACTAATGTTTCATACAGCTGAGTATGCACACCTTAACCAAGAGGACACAACCAGTTCATCAGCTCAGACTGCTTCAAATTACAACACTTCTACAATGTTCCAACCCCAGCTCTTGCTACCACAAACTCCAAGATCATCAAGCTGGTTTATACCTCAATCAGCAGGTATCAGGTTTACGTATCTGGACAGACGCTAAATCATTAACTGAAGTAATCTAGAATTGAGTATCTTTAGAGCCTCAAAGCCTAGGGCTGTATTTTAGTCACTAAAGCCATTTGTATCTCCAAGAATTTAAGATCAAGTTAAAATAAGTATCCAACAGAGATCCTCTGCAGTTAGGCCAGCAGGGATATGTATGGATATGGCTATGTTATTTAATTGGGAAGGGTTTTCTAAAATTTAAAAAAACAAACAAACAAATCAAGCCTTAAAAATATTTTTTAACCCATACAGCTGTGAAGAAAGCTTTCCAAGTATGACCCAACTACTAGCCAATGCAGTATCACAAGGTTATTCCAGCTCCTTGGCTGCTGATCTTAGCAACAGTAATGTTAGCACAGCCTTTATGTTTACTGTTTGTCAGAATCATCCATGTAACAGGGAAGCCATTAGTCATTTC
>VRYO01002184.1:11322863-11349088 GCA_009812075.1 Sialia sialis | reverse complement strand
GCACGGAGGCCCTAATTGGCGGCACAGCGGGGCAGCGCTCCCAAGATGGCACTGCTCCCCCTCCTGGCAGCAGCGGTGACCCTGCCACGAGCTCGCCCGCCTCGTCCCGCCTGACAGCAGCGATGACCCCACTGCTGGCCAGCTTGTCCCACTCCCTGGCGACCCTGCCATCAGTCCGACCGGCTCCTTGGCGGCTCTGCCGCTGGCAAGCCCGCCCCGCTCGGCAAAGCCCACTCTCCCACCTGCCCGGCTGCTCTGTGGCAGCTCTCCGCTTGGCTGGCTCTCACTTCCAGGTTGGCGTTTTGCCGGGATTTGCCCATAGATAAGCCGCACCTGAATATAAGCCGCACTACTGGGGTAGGCCGGATTCTTCAATGAAAAAGGTGCGGCTTATAGTTGTGAAATTACTGTATATATACACATTATAGAACTTTTCACATTTATGCTCTGACCTACCTAAGCAATTCTCTTTCCTCAGTCGCACAATTATGAACCAGAGCAGATATGAAGTTAATAAATCAATTCAGTGTCATTACAAATTATTAACATTATTACTTCAGAATCTGCAATCACCTGATTATGACCTTCTATAGCACACTTTTAATGTTCTGAAGAAATATACTTTTATTTCCTTGATACCTTTATTTGCAGTCATCCATTATACTTTTTTTAATCATACCAAAATAACTTCAGATTACACTTTGAAACTACTGGTTTGTTAACAAAAAAAGCAAAGTTGGTATTTCCACCTTTCTCATTCCCCAGAAGGCATTACGCTATTTTACGTTCGTGTAGGTAGCCCTTGATAGAAACACCAGCAAAATGCTTATCAAGAAACTCTGGGTACATTTGAAGTTTTCAAGGAAGATAGGTTCCAGCCAAATTCACCTCCCCACCCAAGTTTCAAAGAAAGTGAGCAACTTCAAACCACAAGCAGCTCTCATACCTAAAAATGAGCTCAAATACATGCACCCAGTAACAAACTAACAAGTCTTCAAGTTAACAAGGACTGGCACTACTTACCCACCCAAAGCAACATTATGGAGCCTCCTCTCCAGAAAGACCAAGCGGTCCTGAATTAGAGATAGTCATGTCAAAGAAAATCATTTTAAAGGGGGCAAAATAGTCAGCCTAATAACATAACTGGACACTTTGCAAGTCAAAGTTGAAGCAATTTCTGGACCATCAAAGATCTCAGGTATAATTTGCGATCACTCTAGGTGCAGACTGGAATTGAGACGAAGTATTTCCATGGAAAGTACCGTATTTTCACGACTATAAGGCGCACTATCAATTAACGGTAAATTTTCAAACTATTTTCACATATAAGGTGCACTGGATTATAAGGCGCACTTTTTTTGCAACAAAGATCCATGCGCAACTTTCGCAACTTATAGCTAAAATCGGGAGGGATGGACCCGAGGGACGTGTTGTCCTGGTTTAGAGGGCACCAGAAAAAGGCAGGAGTTTTCTCCTAAAATGGAGAGTGGAAATCCCCTCCCTCCCAGTTTACTATAATTTGGAAATTAAGGGAGGCTCACGCAAAGGTGTGGGTTTAGAAATAACAGTACTTTACTGATATATCTACAAGACAAACAAGAACAACATCAGCTATGAAAAAAACCAGCGACAAAACAGAACAAAACTCAGTCCCTTTGATAGTCACAGACACGACCATCCACCCCGACCCCTCAAACCCTCCCAGTAACTGAGACATTGAGATAGCACCCACCCATCCCTTTTGTCTTGAGAAATTCAAAGCTAAGGGAGCCGCCCTGTCAGCTTTCTTAGCATGATAATGGAAAAATTTCTCCACAGAGGGAAAAAGTAAAAACCTCCCAATTCCCAACACATGTACGTGACTGCAAGTGGTCATTTGATGGTGAACTTCATGTTTGTTGCTGCGCAATGTGAAACAGAAATTGTTTTGAGATCCCATCAAGACTCAAGGTTCATCTATAAGGCACACCAGATAATAAGGTGCACTTCTGGGTTTTGATCAAATTTTAGGATTTTAAGCGCACCTTATAGTCGTGAAAATAGGGTATTTTCCTTTCAACAGTAATTTTTGCAGTTAATGCTTTGAAAGGATTCAGCAGAAAACTTTTATAAAATTCCGTGAATATATCCAAACCCACATGTTTTAAGAACAACACATGCAACATGTTTCAGAAAGCTGTATAAGATCCCCAGAACTTCTACCCCATAAAAGACCAGAAGACAGTGTTAAAGAAATCAGGTAAAAATAGCTCCAGCTCCTATATTTTTATTTCCTTAGAAGTCACTAGCAAGAATTCAGCAAACATTAGTTTTGAGGCACTGGTATGTTTTCCCCTTCTATCGCCAGCATAAAATTAGTTTTGAAATATGATAGAGAAAAAGCATCCTCCAAGCAGTAAAAGTCTGCAAGCTTTGTGTCACAACATTATTTCCACTCTTTTAAGACACAAAACAATTCCATGTTCATAAGCAGTTGCTTCATATTTACTACAAACCAGGAGTGTGTGAACATTGTTTTGCATAGAGTTCAGACAGCACCGTAACAAACCACTCTTACCTTTAGAGTCTACAGAGACTACCTTAAAAGAGTCTGTTCTCATTGCCAGTGAATATACTGAATTTTTCACTCTGATTAGACTGGTCAGTTTTACCCCAAATTGCCATTGACCACAGAATTTCCATAAACTGTTTATTTTCTTGTGTTGAAATACTACTTGAGGCAGTTACTCAAGCCATCAATGAAAAATCAGGAGTTGTAGTTAACTAAAGGTCACACAATGGTTCTTTTTATTAGCGCTATAGCAGCTACAGACAAATCATAACTTATGTTTTAACGAATTTCAGCTAACTGTGAGACATTGTTCATTCAAAATATTAGATCAGTGAGTAGAAGCAGGCAATGCAATGTATGCGATTTTTTCTGGGAAATTACTTTCTCAATTAAGTTCAGACACTTTATATATACAAGACACTAGGTATAGTCATAAAGGCATCCACTTGGACCTTTAAAATACTTTGTTAGTTGCCAAATGCACGATACATGCTGAGACACAAGCACCTAAGGGCACAGCATAAACAGATGAACAAACAATTTATGCCAATAACTCAGAATTTGCTAAGCCTGTGAGAAATTAACAGACAGGAGTTTTCTGCTTAAGTGGAACTTGGTTCAAATAATTGAGAAATATTTAAAGAAATGTAAGGAAAAAACTGAAACTACACAGGGTTTTTTTATAGCAATAATATGTTACAAAACTTATATGCCAAGGTGTCAGCTGACAGGAGAGACTGCAGTTCAGCCAAACATTCAAAATTATTCCTTTAAAAATCATTGTTCCTTCTCATTTTAAATTACATCTTTTAAAGCATAATAATAGCTTGCAAGAGACTTGAAGCATGAGGAAGTACACAAGAAGATACACTAGCATTTAATTTTAGATTTTAAAAATTTATTTTCAAAATATGGAACTTTGAAAATTTAGTAAAAATTCAGTTATTTTAGAAGTGGTTTCAAGAAGCTCCTTTGGCAGGAGGAGCCAAAAAACAACCCTCAGAAGAATCTGAGTTTGCCCTCTAATTCAGATTTTACTAGCTCAACAGCTGGAATAAATTAATTACTATTAAATCAATATATTCTAGATTGCACTGCTAGTACAGAACTTAGCCATGTAATTTAAACAATGAGATGAAACTTTATAGTCTAAATACAGCGCTGAAATTAGAGCCAAGAGGAATTCATATTTTTGATAAAGATGCTATAAAAGACAGTGTTTTTAAGATGAATGAAGATGATTCAAAATCAGAGCTCTCACTGGCTTAAAGACTATGGAAACTGGATGCTTTTAAGGAAGATGGGCATCTCTCAGTCAGCATAGGTACAGACCACAGGATATCATGTCCTCAGATGAACTGGATGATCTCTCACTGTATTTGTACCCCTTAAATCACTAACGACTGCCATCAAGGATTGGGTAACAGTGAAGTCCAGAACTGTTGCTTAAATACAGACTCACTCTAACCTCCCATTGCCATCACCAGGTAGCCACCTCTCTTGTTCTGCAATGAACATGTGACAGGGGAACTGACCCGGTTAAAAATGTCTCTCTCCTCTTTGCCAGTTTTACCTATAACAAGTGTGTTTCCTCTTGTTTCACTGCACAGAGGCATGCACAGGGGTGTCTGTTCAAAAAAAGGAGAGGCAAAAGGGGCAGTAAAAAGGGCAAGAAGATGACTGCTTACATTTGTATCTCATAAGAAGAAACACATGCAGTATAGCTTAACCAACAGGGAACGGCAGTAAGATTATTAAAGAGAGGTAATTACTTTCATGAGGGCAGACTATACTGCTGGAAAAAGCAGAGGAACTTACAGATATATTGCTTTAGCAGATTATGCAACACACAAAACAGAACAAAATTGGTCATTAAGTAAACATAACCATGCTAATCTTGAAAAAGAACACACTTAGCACTCAGGCACCAGAGAAGTCTGGTCGCAATAAGCCAGATGACTGGTCACTGACACGTTCAGAAGTTAGTGACATGATGCAGTAATACACAGAGCCAGTATTGAGGCTATAGTTTTAAGTAGGCAACAGATGTGACTTAGTTACTTCCAGACATCCAAGGTAAAAGAGCATCATTTTCTGAGCAAGTATACTGGTTACTACGTGCTATCATGAGCCACACAATTAGACAACCCAATAAACACAACCACCAGCTCTGGTATAGGAAATTACTGGAGGATACAGAAGTATCTTTACAGGCTTTCCCTGTTGTTACATTCTTCCAGCAAAATCTTCCACTGGCCATCCCTGGGACACTAATAAAGCAGATCTTCGCTAGGGACATCAGTTCTATCACAGCCTTTTACCAAAGACAAGTTCACAGGTACAGAGATGATGCCTGCAATTTTGCTTCCCAAAAATGCGTCTTTTTCCTGTTTGAAGACTGACAATTTTAGAGTTGTGGCTTCATTATGGGGGAACAAATCTAAAAAGTTTAAAAAAGCCCACTACCTCATATGAACTTCACTGCAGTTTTATAATGGATAACAAGCAATACCATTTAAAAAGGCTCTTGTGTTGCCTACTTATTTCCTCTTCCATGCTTCATCATGCTTTTTGCCATCTCTAGCATTCATGTTGACTTAGGATGGGTCAGAGCTAATCTCTGGAACAATCCACCCTCTGCTTCCTGTTAACATAGGAATCCTCCTTGGAGTAGACAGACTTAGGACTAGGAAGAAGCAAACGTGTTTATCAGATGACTTTACTCGACACACAGCTTGCTGTATTTGTGACAACTGGCTGGCCCAACAACCTGCAGATGGAAAGGCAGCAACCTCACAGGGCTTCTACACTGAACACTGACTACTTGGTGATTCAGCAAAAAAACTCAAAACAAACCAAAACAATAAAAACCCAAAAAACAACCCAAAAAACAAAAACCTCCAACAACAGAAAAATCAACCAAGCAAAAAAAACCCCAACCAACTCAGTAGTCCACTGAATCCACACTAATAACAGTAGTGTAGGTAATCACAGGATGGATTCTCTTAAAGTAAAATCAGACTGAATAGACAGAAGCACTACACCCAAGATTTCCATGGTTTTACTTTCTCAAGTGCTGCCAGATCAACATATGAGGCTGACAAAGGAAGTCAATAATACAGACAGCAATGATTTAGGCATGATGGAAACAGGAAGAACTTGTTAGGCACGCACATTAGTCATGCCCAGAGTCAGCCAGACTGGCACGCTAATAAGAGTTTTGGAACTTACAAACACTTCTACACTACTGCTAGAAATTTCCTAATACATGGGAAGCCCAAATACTTAGCCTCATCTGACACCCTCAAAGGATGCCCAAGACATAGTGGAAGGAAGAGAAACCAAAACAGGATAATTCTGAGAGCCTGCCAGCTTACACAGCAATTCCAGTGGGAGCAACAAACAACAGGCAGGTGGGGAATGGCACAGTCTGTGAAGGTTATATAAACATTTAATGGCATAAAGTATCACAGGAAAGGAGAAGCCAAATGAACTTCTTATAGTAGAAGTCACATACATAATCAAGTAATAAAGATGTATGATCAACTACACTACTAGTTCAATATGATTACAGAGGTTCCACTTCAAGAAAGGTAGTAACAATGGGCAACTCAAATCTCCTGATGTAAAGTGAACCCTGTGACTCCCTAGAATGGCACATAGATTTTTTTTTTTTACCCAAATAATAACTTCTACATTGAAAATTAGTGCTAGGATAAGACCTACATGAAAAGATCCAATTTTTGTCTTAGTTTTGAGTGGTACACAGGACCTAGTTAAAGGATAGGAAAACTGCTCTGTAACTGTGCCAGCAATGCAATTATATTTCAACATCACAGCTGAACAAAGTGCGACAAAAAACTATTGGCACAAGGGTAATTAATGTTAAGTGAACAGTGTAAAAAAAAAAGTAATTAGCAATCCTCTCAAATCTGTTTCCCCACAAAAACAACCCAAACAAACAAACCAACCCAAAAAATTACAAAACAAACAAACAAACAAAACAAAAGCAGACAAAATGCTGTATTAAGAGATCAAGTAAAACCTCCTCACAGTTGGAAGCAAAAACAGTCAAAGGAATCTATCAGCCCCTGCAATAAAAGCCTATATACTGCATGATTAAATGGGGAAGTTAGGAATCAAATCTGAGAAGTCAGCTTTTTAAAAACAGAAAGCTTGCTTAATGAGAACAGAGGAAATTAAAATATGCATGGTAAGTCAAAAGTAAACAGGAACTTAACATGGTTGGGTAGTTGCAAAGTTACTTAAATACATCAAAAGCAGGAAACCAACTACAAAAACCAGTGGGAACTCTCACAGACCAAAATGAGAAGGGATGGAGGATTGACAATACCAGTGGAGAGCAGCTCAGTGGAACACTATTCCCAGCATTTACCAGCAAAGCAACTGGGGAGACATTCACCCTTATCTTCATAGTATATAGGTCAGAGGGACAATGTAAACTTGAATTAAGTACAGAGGAAGCATTTGGCTGAAGAGATAAGACAGACATAGTTCACCAGGGCCAGCACAGGTCTTCCACAGGACAGTTCCAAACCTGATACTGAGGAACTGCTGTGCAACAGGTTGCCAGCGTAACTCCAGAGCATACTAAATAATCTAAAGGGACTGACATAACAGAAAGGCAAATCCAATTTCTATCCCTGCAAAGTAGCAGCAGATCAGATCACTGAGCATAGACAACCAGTCTGCTGGAAAGATACACACAGCTTCTCTGAGAGAAAATGCTACTAAGGACACAATACTTGCCCCTCCATGCTGGTGCCAACTCTAAATTTGGGGACCCTAATCTTGTATCCACAGAGATGAACACCAGATAGTCTTGTGGAGGCAACCCATCAGGACTATTTTGAAAAAAAAATAATAAATTTGACTTGTAAATGTAATCTTCAGCCACCCAAAATATGCTCAAGACTTTCTGTGACAGCACATGGTTCTGCTACATGTTGCAGGCTTCTTCACTATCTTAAAATCACAATCCAAAAGGCTTGCCATACATTGCAATGTCTGCAACTGTGTGCATAAAAGCTCCATGATGTACCCAGATGAACTCAATAAGGGGTGGGGGGGGAAATCCCTGTTTAGGCCTTATATTCTAGCTTGTAAGCTTTGTTCTGTTAAGTGAGGAATTAGATGTAGGGCAAACAATTGGCAATGCTGTTAACTGCAGAATCACAAAATGAAATCTGATATATGATTGCTTTTTCTTCCACAGCTTCTGGATATACTTGCGGTAACAATCTACCTCCTCAATGTGCCAAAGGCTGGAAGAAATCATTGAGATGACCCTCACCCACAAAAAAAAAAAAAAATTTTTAAAAATTTTAAAAAATAAAATTATTTCCTTGACTGTAATCTTTAGCACTGCTGGGTACAGCAGCAGGCTAGCAGGCTTACAGTGTCAACCAGGAGAGCACTTACATTCTCAGAGCAAAGAAAATTCAGGTTAAAACAACTTGAGCTACAGCTCTTGTCAGCCTAAAATTAACATTGGCTGGTTGCAACGGTCCCATCTTTCCCCAGACCACATGGAAGACACATCCCTAAATGCCAGCGCTGGCATTTAACATGCTAAAAACTTAGCCAAAAAAAGTATCTTAAAACTCAGCAAAAGAAATAACCTAACAGAAAGCAGCAGAGTATCTGCTGCTGACTTATCAAGCAGAAACAGCACAGCCAGCACACAATGATGAATGCAAGTAGTTTAAGGGAGGTGTGGGGCATATGTATGAGGATGTTTTGTTTGCCCTGGACTTGGAGTCTCATCCAAAGGCTGCATTTAACTCACATTACTTCCCCAAACCAGGAAACTACAGTGAGAGCATTAATTATGTCTGTAATATTCTTGGTATGCGAGTGAAGTCAGATTGGGAAACTGCACTCCAGTTCTATAATGTCACTTAAGTGGCTCACAGGACACAAATACAGAGCATGAGATAGTCAGCTATTCAAAACTAACAAGACTAAAGAAAAACAAAATTATGAAAGACCCAGAATTAATCTCAAAGGCACTATAATATTTCCACAAGCAGCTTAAACACTTGTTTCTAAAATTAAATATTCTGTCAGACATCATATGAGATGCAAACAGTCTCTCATAACCATGCAGAGAAACCTTTAGTGAGATCCCTTCAAATGTCAAAACTAAATTTCAAAATTCATCCTATCAGACTGAAAAATCTGGAAAATAACCAGAGAGTATTTTAATTTTGACATATCAAAATCTGTGTGTTCATGTTTTGTTTTTGTCACCTAAATATTTTATGAATGCAAAAAGCTAATAACATCTTCAAAATGACACATTTCTGAAGCTAATACAAAATACAACTACACCACACACCAGTGAAGTATATATATATAGCCTTTCCAAAGTAGTATCGGTTCTCTGAAAAAATTGTATCCCACAATTATGCCACAAAAATACATGTGGTATTTAATTTAGTATAAATTTTCTGGTTTTGTTGAAGACAGTTACAGCAATTTCATGCACATACGGCGCACTGGAGTATAAGGTGCACTTCCAAGTTGTTGGCAATTTACCATATTTCTCCATATACAAGGCACACTGGCGTTTAAAGCGCACTTTTTTTATTTAAAGCGGTGATCTGTGCGCAACAAAGTAACTAATTAAAACCAGAACACTGTCAGGTGCTCAATTTGCAAACCGTTTTCACAGATCGGGGCAGCCTTTAAATGCAGCCCGAGGCGCCCTCCCCGTGCCGCGGGCCCCGGCACTCCTGCCCCTGGCGCCGCCTGCCGCGTGGCTCACACTTCCAGGTTGGAAAATTTCTGAACTATGTCCATATATAAGGTGCACCGGATTATAAGGCGCACTTCCAGGTTCGGATCGAAACCTCAGTCAAAAAGGTGTGCCTCATACTCATATAATTACTGTACTTGGTATATGCCAAAAAGCCCTCCACCAACTCACCACCTATGAGCAGGTCCCTTACAACCATGATTCAATCATTCTAGGAATTAGCTAAAATGAAACAGTTGCAGACCAAATCACTGATCTAAAGATTAATATTATTTTGTTGTTATTAAATCTGTACATTGGCTAATCAATGAACTTCCTAAAGGTCAAATCACTGAAGATTTATCTTTTACTTCAAAAAACCCAAACATTCAACCATCCAACTGCCTATGTTTTTTAAAATCATCACAGGTGCAGGTAGATAGTTATTAAAATTCTATGAAAAACACTACAAATCTCTTGAAAACAACAGAGAGGCTCAAACTGCTCCTTTTTGGATTTCTCACTGCAATGCTTCAAGGAGCCAGATCTATTTTCACCTCTTCCAAGCAGAATAATTTGACTATTGCGGCATCTTGCTCCCTGATGTGACTTCAGGCTGCAACTTCAGATCTGACAGTTGGCACCAATTTTTCTTTCAATAACCTGGGACAGAAAGGTGGGTCTACACTGTGATTAGCGAGGTTTACTGAAAACTAAACCATGGATTTACACATTTGACTTTGCTTAGATACAGCCACTGGCACAGCATCCACCTTAGGAACAGCACTCAGCTCTGTGCCAGACCACACACCAGGTGGTGGTACATTCCAGACTTCCTCTGATCATCATTTCTAGTCTTAGCTCCATAGAGGCTGCCACTCCCTCAACTGCATCCAAGCCTAAAACCCAGGTAGCAGTGGGCCTACTTCAGCTGATGGGGGAAAACTAAATTGAGATGAGGAGAAACAGCAGGATGACCAATAAAAACACTGATGAACAACCATGTTACCAGCTCCAGAAGCAATGATCACCTACTATATCACTTTGTTGTATTTGGTTTAAAAAATAAATAAAGCCACACAAACAGCCCACCAGATCGCAGCTTTGCTTTAAAAGTCCTTCACATATCATAATTTCAAAATTATCAACCTGAAGTCTTCTGACACTTCAACATAAACGTGGAAACCCCAGCTTTCCCTGACACCTCAGGGTGAGCTTGTTTGTTCACCTCCCTGTTACTCCCTTTCATAGAAACCGTGCTCCTACACTGCTCCATTTCTTTGCTGTCATGAAATGCTGTTCAAATAAAAATCCATTTTATTAGGTGGCTGAAGTCAAGCAGTAAAATCTCCAGTATCACTA
Source organism: Sialia sialis (assembly GCA_009812075.1). Classification (NCBI taxonomy): domain Eukaryota; kingdom Metazoa; phylum Chordata; class Aves; order Passeriformes; family Turdidae; genus Sialia; species Sialia sialis. The sequence continues at coordinate 11,338,415 of VRYO01002184.1, read as the reverse complement.
TTCCAAAAAACATTACTGCTTAATCTATACCTCATTTACCATTTGAATCCTTTCCTTGAGTTTTATTTTGGTAACCATTCTTATTAAGAGCAAAAGCTACTGCATTCAGAAAACCAAAACCTCATTCCCTACTCAACATGAACAATAGCAGAGTTACAGTTCAGTTCCAACCTAGTGAAAAATTATTTATACATATAACATTCTCCAAATTCACTACCTCCACAGAGCTCTGTTATTGACCAATGTTTGCTTCTATTCATCTCCACTTCAAAAAAGTCATAAATCTTACTGAAACCAAAAGCAGGCTGGAAAGAAAGGTAAAAGTCTCTCTGTCAAAGCAAAACAATTCATTACCGAACAACCCCCACTAAGTAATTTAGTAAACCTGCTAGAACCAACCAGGTCAGAGAGCATGAGCTTGGGCATCTTTGAACTCACAGTGAAACAAATAAGCTGCTCAAAAATAAGTTCTATCAAACTGCCTAATGACAGTTCATCTAATAGTCCTCAGAGATAATAAAATTCATCTATCATCACTATTCCCCATAAACTATCTTTTTTATACAAGAAAAACATCAATGCCACAGTTTAAAATGGTGACTTATCCCTATATTCAGATACAGAATTCACTGGTGACAGTACTTAACTTCATGTCAGAAGTATTAGTGGATTATTACTAACTACCATGGCTGCACATGACAATGTGAACAACTTGGCAATGATCACCAGTGTCAGTTACAAAAAAACAAACGAGGAATTTTCAGGCAAGAAAGAAAGACAATAAGATGATATACAGAAGACAAGCTTTGTCACATTATCATAGCAAAATTACCGTCTTCATTCTTGAAAACTTCATCACCAGAAGATTTCTTAATCTAAAACCTATTCCCAAAGCAGAAACAAACAAGGACCAGGATTATTGCCATCTATGAGTCCCCTTCCAAGGGGGACCCATGAGAAGGTAATATATCACACTTATGCCTAAAGCCCAAGTCCACTCCAGTGAACTCCTGGGGACCTTTAAAACACTCAAATCTAGTAAGCTGACTACCAAAGGCAATGTGCCATATATATCTTATCATAAAGTAATCAAGATCTGTCTAAACTATTTGGATTGCTTGCCCCCACTAATCCTATTAGTAGTTACAATAATGCCACATTGCTCCAGAAAGTAGAAACCTTACACTCTAAATCTAAAACTAATTCAGTCTTTTAATACCCTTTTGTTCTTCTAGCAGTACTGGCATCTGGTTTAATGAGTTAATTTGTGTCCCTTTGTAATTCTCTTCCTATACACACACACATAAGTACACACAAAGATATACATACATATATAGACGGACCAGTATGTATACACACCTCCCCTCAATCAAATCTTGTACATTTTAGTCATTGTTCTGGTCCTCTAAAGCAGCCCAGCCCTTCTTATCTTCCTTTACAAGTTGATTTCACACTTTCAAGCACTCTGGCTGCCCTGCTTTTCAAATACAATATGTCCTTCTCCTGACAGCAGCAAAACCTTAAACTTTTGCAAGTAAGCTCTCAGTCACTCAATTTTAAAACTGTATTTAATACTTTTCTATTCTGACTTAAAACTGCTTTTTAAAATAGCCACTTGCCCTTTATATATCTATAATGAAAGCTAAGCAATCTGATGGTCAACTGATAATACCAGAAAACCATTAAGGAGAGAAAATCTCCTGAATTATAGAAACAGTTTTTATGTCCCCCTGAAGTACATGGTACTGTTCTAAAAAATGCTGATTTTCATTCAATTTCTAACAGTATAGCCCCAGAAGTATTTCAACCATTTCTGCAAAACAATTTCATCTTCCTTACAACTTCACCTCAGTAAAACTTCATTTATAATCTACTCATAGCTAGTGGGATGGGTGGGGTATTGGGGAGAATTACTCCTAAAAGACATCACTTCTGGCTCCTCTCTTTTCTGCTCATCTCCACTTCCAACACTCAGTAAATCAAGAGATTTTGTCTCTACACAACCATAACCTACTGGCTCTAGCAGGGCACGGAATGTGTAACCATACCTTCTTCACAGCTTCAAAATGTCCATAAAAGAATGGTGCTCATGCAACTTGAACAGAAACACAAGATACAGTATGATTGTCAGAAGGTCTTGTCTTCAGCTTGTATTAGCAGACTTAAAACTGCATGAACTATTCTCAGGGAAAGGAGTCACTGAACAGTACTCTAAAATATGAAGGAGGATACTGTGGCTATGAGAACCCTGAATGAAAAAACTATTGTGAAAAAAAAATCATTGCAAATTCTGTGACTTAACTGAGAAGCAACAATAGCCTTTAAAGGAGTCAAGCTAACATGAATACAACTGTGATTCATTTCAGACACAGGGGATTACAGGGGGGAAGAGGGTGAGGGGAGAAGTGGGAGGGGAAAAGGGTATGCCAAGTTGCCAGTTTAGGCAAAAATATCCTGAGCTGAATCTGGAGAGCTTCTTGGCAGGGTAATTCAGTCAAGGGAAAGAACAATCACAATAACAGCCAATTTCTCTCTATACTAACATGACAAAGAAAAGTAGGTTCAGGTGCCTTATTTTTCACATTAAGGACAAAAGATAAAGTGATTGAAGACCTCATCCAGGTTTGTTCGCCATAATCACATGGCCAGGAACAAAACACAACCCTTCAAAATACCACTGCACTGATTCATCCTTAAGTCCCACTTGCCTCCTCTAACAACCTGCATACAGAGAAGTTGTACAGAACCTGCAAAGCACCAGATACACTCAGAGATCCAACAGCCATTCAGTGTTTTTACGTAAGATTGTCTCTTTCTTCTTTTGACTAAGCCAATCACTTAAAAACAAGTTGAAGCCTTGTCAGTGGAACCCTCTGAATATTACTGATCTCTCTGCAATGGCCTTTCCCAATAAATTTCTGCCATCTCCAACCCCCTAAAATTTAGTGCCAAGAGAGAGATCACTTCGAACTGCTTAGTTTTCCCCACCAGAGCAATTAAACATTCTGTATAAAATGACAACCAAGAAAGTGTCTTATGGTTATGTTGCTTAACTATTGGATGTATATCTGTCATCCACACATTTATATGACTACTGGTCTGAGAAAGTGTATTAATCTATCTCACATTGTAGCAGCAGAGTGTTCATCATGTTCCTCTACCTTCATCTACCCCGTCTAGTGTAACTGTTTCAGCTCAGGACAAGCAAGAATCTGTTGCTGCTGAGCATCTCAACACACCTGAAAAAGAAGAGAGCATACCTAAATTAGCAGGATAGCAAAGAGTAGTACGTTGTCTTTGAGTAGATTATTCCAAGACATTTACATTACACACGTGAATAAACAACTTGAAATCCTTAAAAACGACCAAAAAAGGGAGGGGGGAGCGGAGGGGGGGAAGCAGCTGGCACCAAACAATCTGAAGCAGAGACTTCATATTCTCCCAAAAAGAGGTACTGCTGGGAGCTACTTTATGCAGCAGCTTAAATTTTCTACCTTAAAAGCTCAAGCTGTCCAAGCACAGAAAACTGCAATAATTCATCCTTGAGGTGAAAAGAGACCACAGTGGTTAAGCTTACACAGGAATACTTGTTTCACTTGAACCTTTTTCCTGTGAATTAAGAAAAAGGTAATTTGTGTTCCATTTATCTTTCTTTACAACACTTTAATGCTTGGGTTTATCCAGCGCTCCTTCCAGATGAACAGCCCCAGTCTTCATATATTCTCTTAACTTTTAGTCTCAGCATTTTAGAGGAATTCAGGTACTATGGTGGAAAATACCCCATGTGAAATTTCTGTCACCTGCCTCTTCTCTCCCTGATAATTTCTCAATTTTAGTTGAACTGAATCAGAATCCTGCTCCTACTTCTTAAGGAAGAATGACCGTCATTACTTCAACTTTGCATTCTATCAGCTTCTTATTAGGGATCAGTTTTAATACTACATTACCATTTAGTTCTTCAGAGTTTGGATAACTGCTTGTACAACACTGTACTGAAAGAACTTGCCTTCTATTGGTTGACTTGCAGTTTTTCATTTGTGTCAGTAGCTTGCTGGAGTTTTGCTCCCCTTATTCTTCAACTGCAATTAATTACCTCCCTTCAGGCAAGGCAGCACTCTTTGAAGAGGGCTTCTTTCCTCACTACACTTTATCTGTGGGTTTTTCAAGCACCTGCTCAATCTCCAGCACTCTCTCTGCAGAAACACTACTTGGAGAAAGTTGGTGTGGCACTTTCTTTGCATACTTAATGTGGCAGTCAAATAAAGTATTGAGGACTACAAAAATATGTTTTTTCTACCTCATAAAGGTCCTTACAAGGGACCTCTGACTAGCACATCTTTCCCAAAAGTCAATCTTTATTTATACATAAAAGAACAGCTTTGCAAACTTGCCATTCCTTGGCAGCTGAACTTACCCTTGTGCTCATTTACTGAGTAAGCAAAAAAGTGTAGCACCCAACCCTTATATTCTTACAGTCGCTTAGTAAAAGGGGCTGCAAGCAACCACATTTTCTTAGTTGGCCCACACTGCTGTCCATCAGTGGAGAATCATACACTGTTTTCTACCCTAATACACCTAAACCTCATTAATTCTTTAGCTTTACCCATAAGAATGCTTATCTCTGTACAAAGCACCCCAGGGAAAGTGTTTTAACTTTCAGAAAAGATAAAGCAAAAGCAATACCGATAAAGATAAAAAGATATAAACTTATGACAGGGATCCTTCTCTCCCTCTCTCTTGTCTCAACCATGGCCTCCAAATATCACTTGGTAAAGCAGAGAGCCTCACAGATGCTAGAACCCATGGTGTGCCAACAAAGCCTGGAGAGGAGACATCTTTGGTGGCAGAGGTGCAAAAGATAAATTAGAGGAGTATGTCTACGGCATATATATCACAATCACTGCAGCCCTAGGTTCAACTTCAAAGGTACCACAGATTTCAAGCTAATGGAAAGAAAAGCTTAAGGTGGATTTTATATACCATTACAGACTGTGAGAACTCCATCTTTATAACAAGAGTGCTCTGGGAAGACATACAGATCTCTATATGGCTGCTGACTTAGTGACCTTGCCACAACTCCACAGAGCTGTTCTACATTCTGTAAGATGTCATTCTGATTAAATTAGCACTTTAATAATCCTGGCTGCAATTACAGTAATTTCACGCCTATTAGGCGCACTGGAGCATAAGGCGCACTTCTGGGTTGACGGCAATTTTCCACACTTTGTCCATATATAAGGCGCATTTTATTTTTTTTTTGCAGCAAGGATCTGAGTGCAACAAAGTAACAAATTAGCAACAGAAACACAGGCTTGGCTCAGCTTGGAGCTGCCACGAGCTCACACTTCCAGGTTAGCAAATTTCCAAACTTTGTCCATATATAAGGCGCACTGGCCTATGAGGCGCACTTCCGGGTTCCCATCAAAATTCTAGTCAAAAGGGAGAGCCTTATACATGTGAAATTACTGTACTTAGCGCAGCAAAGCAATATCCATGTACTCACAACAAGCACTGCCTTCCAGGAAGCTATCAAAGCCCAGTCAGATTACAAAAACTTCAGGCATATCCTGTAAGGCATGGACACAGACATGCAGTCTGTTAGGGGACAGAAGTTGTGAAGGGGTGACATAAATGCAAAAATAAAAGACCTCAGCAAATACATTTCTGACCAATGGAACAGGAAGATATCCCACTTCAGAAATGAAGCTCGTTACATTGATTCCTTTAGCCAACATCTCAGTCATGAAAATAAATGGCTTTTTAGAAGGTCAAACAAGTAGCCCAGGAATGATGCTGACTTTAGTGCTGGACTGATAAACTACCCAGCTTTTGGTCAGCATATACCACAGTACTATCACACAGTAAGGAAGTGCAGCACTAGGATCAACTCAACAGCCATATTCCACTTGAGAGCTATTGCACTCCCAGCATGCTTTGTTATCAAGGACATGTTTTTAACAATTCATCAGTTAACCACAGTAGAGCTGCCCCATGTTGCTATTTAAATGCAAACTTTGCAATGCTAAGCTGAGAACCAATCTTAATGACCTACTCCTTAGCAGCATAACATAAAAAAAAAAAAAAGTCAAGCACTTTCGTAATGCTTTGCTAACGAGGGTCAGAGCCTGACTGGACTTGTTTTGGCTTCCAGCCTAGCAACAATTTCTGTATTGGCCAAACTCTGGTGAGACTACTATTATTTTTAAATAATTTACATATTTCCTGCCTTCCATGGAGACTCTTGTCACAAACCACCAGTATATGGTACATATCAAACAACACTTCTACTTCTGAAGACAATATTTATTTTGATGCTACAGAAAACCCACACTTAACTGTAAACAGCTATTTAAAGCAAGATCAGACAGCTTCGCATACTGAGCTCACTCTATTAATTATGGCATGAGTTTTGAGACAACCAAAAACTAAGGACTATGTTTCATTCATGATTGGTCACAGTCTAGATCTGTAAAATAAGCAAAATTAATTAGCCCAGAGTTCCAAAGTTTTATTTTCTGGTTATCTCAACTGTCAGCAACCAAAAAGTGCCAACATTAAATTTCTCCTGTTTTAGTGTTCCATGCTAGATAACATTACTATTATATTTAGCTCACAACTGAAGAGAAGGCAGAGCTGCATACTCTTTCAGCAGCTCCAAATTAAATATTTGCATTCTTAATGATTTAACATCTCAACAATTTCTAGCAAATAAATATTTGATGTATGTGTGAAGTAAACCAAATCTAGACAGAAAATACATTTTTCTGACAGGGAGTTTAAACGTCAAAAATAATGTTAAAATTTGAATTTCCATGAAAATCTTTAGCAGGAACATAAAGCACAAAATAGAATAAAGAAAATATGACAAACAGTATGAATGTAACTAAACCAAAGGAGGCAATAAAAACAAATGACCAGACTGATGGCACAAGGACAGGTGGTTGCAGACTCCTCTTCACCCTGCAACAATTAACTTCCACAGAACTAGTACTGCAGAAAATCAGAGCACTTAGTATAATTTTGTGATGACTGCTTTTAGCTGAGGAAACAAAACCAGGGTCTATCCTTAAGACTGTCAATTACTTGATTTCTTCTACTAATAGAAACTACCTCGTATGCAAATAAGAACAGATCACTGAAGTGAACTTATGAAGGAAAAAGTCTCAAATTACAGATAATCTAATTCGGAATTTATCATATCATTTTATCATTTCACCAGTCATATCAGAGGATGAACCTACTGGCAAAGGCAACTTCTTTCTGAAGTCATGCAATCTTATCCCTTCTGCCCCTCTGCTGCACCAAGATGCATTCAAGATCTGCTTTCAAACATGTTGGGAATTCCCTGATGAACACTGCCAATGCTGGCCAAAATATACATCCTCTGCTGCACTATATTTTCAAAGCATCTACACCATAGCATGTGACATTGAAAGAACCACCACTTCACATTCCAACATTTAACATTCAACAGTAAAGACCAATACATCCTGTTAATTCAGAAGAAAATACTGAACCCTTATACAAATCCATGTGACATACACATGACAACCAGAATGAAGTCAGACAGACGCACAGATCTGAAAGAACACTTCCCTGTGTGTTTCCTTGTTGATCTTAGGCCATGACTAAGCAATCATTATAGCTGTTGTGTAATATTGGAGTGTAACAATAAATACAAATTATTATTAAGTCTGCCACAAAACTGTGTAAGTCTCCATTGCCAGACAATCAAGTCCTGCAGAAAAAACCCAAAACTTCATATTCCTGGCATCAAGAGCAGTAATGACAATAGGTACAGCTCAATCCTGCATAGGGATTGCAGAGCAAAGAATACTCCTGGGATTTTTAAGACAATATGAAATTCTAAGTTTACAGACAAAGTTTCAAATAAAAGCTTATAAAGAAGCATATACCAAAGCAAGCAAGTAATTAAGAGCAATGTTCCAACATTGAATTGTAGAGGCTAAAGCAGGAGGTCAGGCTGCAGCCAAGAAACAAGAAATTGAAAAAGCATGAAATTCTATCAACTGCAAGCCATAACATCTTTATTCACGTGCATGTGTAAGCATACAAACACACCTACAGACAAGTCTCATCTCTCTAAAATGCCTTAATAGAAAACATTGGACTGTTAACACTGCAGGAAAAAATCAGCTTTGGGGCTGTACAGGAAGATTTTAAACTATTCCAATCTGAATTACCAGCACTTCTCCACCATTACCAACACTTTACTGAGACACAGTAACTAAGAAAAAATTCTGGATATCCAGCAATCATAGAACTGTTTCTTTACCACAAGGTTAAGTTACGCTCACTTTGAGTAGAATCACAACTTCCCTTGAGTGAGGAAACTAATGGGCATAAGACTACCTCTGAATTTTTAAGCTGCACTGAACTGTTTCCAAACTTCAATAACAAAATATTAAGGTAGTGTAGTACTGCTACCCCATACCCTTTCAGACTATGTAAATTAACAGATCTTAGACCTGAAAACACAATAAAATACAAAAGTCAGACATATCAACATGGCCGCAGATCTGCATTATCTGTCCTGTAGCCAAACAAATAATTGCTGCAAAATACCACAGGTCATCAATGAAGAAAGGAAGAGATAAATTTCTGAGCTAAGTCTTTAGCTCAAAACTGGCTATCACCTGGATAATATTTTAATACAGAGTTCTTCAATCACAGAAGATGGTCAAGCCATACAGATTATTCCTGTGGCAAAGAACATGGTAGCTAGCAATACTTCCACATGTGCACAGGGCTGTCAGTTTCCCTAAAGCAGCAGAACTCCCAAGGTACAAAGGTCAGCTACAGGCAGCACCTATTGCCTCTGAAACAGAGGCAATCCCCCAACAGATGAGGAAGGTGAGGCAGTCTTCACCTAGGCATTTGAATACAATTTCAAAAGTGCTTTTCAGACAGATGGGAAACAGGGCACAGGCCCCATCACTTATTCCAGCTGCAAACTTGTGTTCTTGGTTACCACGTACGAAATGACAGGGGCAGAACAAATTATTCCCCTTACAAATTGTATCAAGCACAGATGGTTACCACTAAAATAATCCAGGTCACTAGCAGAAAACCTTCAAGAAAGGACTGAAAAAGCAAACAACTGGCAAAAGAGTTAACCTGATAGACTGCCAGAAAATGTCTTCTCCACAGAGATGTTGATATTAAAATTAAAGCGGCAAGATGAAGAGCTTGAAGCAGACACTGTGCAGGAGAAAAACTTAGAAAAGTGATTTCTGTGTGCCGAAGGAAATCATTACAATGAGCAGAGACGTGCGATTTTAAGGAAAAACTGTTCCTCATTCCCCACAGCACAGCTTCAACTGAACTTCCCTTCACATACTTACCCTCCCTCTCTTGTCACCACCTTCATGCACTTCTACTCAAACACTTTCCTACTAGAAGGAAAACAGCAGAGAGCAGTAGTGGAACCTTGAGCCCTTTCACACCAGTAGACACTTCTTTCCACTTCTACAATGGAAGGCTGGACATGGTATTGTTTCCACTAATCATGATGGCCCATCTTGCACAAAGACCAAGCCAGAAAAGCAATAAAGGGATAGGAGCTATTTGTCAGAAAGGCAAGAAACACAGGGAAAAAAGGCTACTCAGTTTTCCTTCTCCATAAATAAGTGGGCTAAAATGCTTCTACAACTCTTCTTCCTGTATCCCCTTAAAATTAATTTTATGGACACTTCTAAAAAACCTGCTTTTAAACAAGTTCATTGTTCCATAACTTACTCATCAAACTGAGTTTCAAAAACAGAGACTAAATTACACTTTGTGCAAGAGGCAATTTCATCTGGGTCAGCAATTTTCAAATTTTGTATCATTCACAGTACCAGGATAATCTCTACATGCCTTCTGAACCTGCAGTTTGAGAGCCACCACATAGGTGGAAGCAATGCACAGGCCCTGCAGGTCATATCATGCAAAGGTAAAGGGTGGCTTAGAGAGCAACCCAGAATGAAGTGATATTAAAGGTATGAGAAAGTTCTTCAATTAAGAGTGACAGAATAAAATGTCAGCAGATCCATGGAGCCTACAAGAGGAGATGAAGCCCATGGCTGGAGGCACTTGCTCAACCTATTCTCAACAAAACACTGCTGGAGAGATTCACTGTCTTCCAGCTATCTTCTCTTAACTCCTCGAGTCACCACCCTCTCCAGCCCAACACCTCCATAGCAATACCTTTTCAACCTATTCTCTGTGATTTAGGAACTCTAGAGATACAAAAACGCCAACTATTTCGTCCATGTACAGGCTGCCCCGGAGCTCAAAATCTGCACTCTTTCAAAACAAGCTTTTCAACTCATTCCTAGTGCCTTGAATTTGCTGCCCTGACACTGTCCTCATCTTGGCATCAGAAAGTCAGAAAAATCCAGAGGTGTCAAAATCAGGTTTTGTTCTGAAGACAATATGCCAGAACCCCTTGTCCAAGTGATTCAGCCACCTGCTTTTCTTTGATCGTGCCCAGTTTCATTGTTCAAAGACCTGCAAGGAACATGAGTCATGTTTCTGTGAGGATGCCTGACCACAGGTCTTTCATCCTCCCTGTAATTACCGTAACTTTAAAAAATAATTCTATAATTTACATACAAAACCTTATTTTAGGCTACTTCTCTTAGATCAAATATTTCAGTCTGTGGACAAAACCTCCAAATGAATTCAAGGCAGAAAGCTGCAATACATATTCACTGAAAAACAGAACTTCTTGTTCAAGTTTTTTTGCTGTACAGGATGAAGCTCAGCTTCAAAGTCAACATCTTATCTTTGTGAGTTACCCAGTTAACAGTAAGATTGCCTGCAAATATTGTGAATGCTAGAAATTGTGCTACCTCTGAATACTTAACAGGAGCAATTTTTTCACCAATCTAAAATTTTAAGTGCAATACTTTTCGAAGTTGCATCCCCAACTGCACAAACACAATCAGCTGCAAGGCTGCTGAAAGCAGCAGTTCTGCCGTCTGTCTGCTTATTCCCACCTCACACTTTTGCAGGCTTCACTTTGTGAAGCCATGCAATGATCCAGAGAGAATCAAACTCTGTAACCAATCAGGGAAAAATAAAATATTGTTAGATCATTTCCTGATCTATACAGCCATGCATGCTGGCACAAGCATGGGACTAAACAGAAATTACATCATTTTGATGATGTGCCACTTTACGAAATCTAGAAGTTCAGAAGTTGATGCAGCAACTTCTTACCAGGTCTAGCAACTAAATCTGAAGAACACATGAATTTCAGAAAAATTAAAATAATTTTACTTAGTTTGCAATTGTCTTGTTGTTAAAGTAAGAAGTGGGAGAAAAAAGTGATCTACTGCTTACTAAGAGCAATCAAAGTGCTTACTGGAAAACGTGTTGAGTGCTGAGATCTTCATCCCGCCTCATTTCCTTCACTAATAAAACAGACAGTAGAACTAACTTGTTCAACAAAACATTCTGCAATACAGATAAAAAACCATAACACCAAGGTAATATTGTTACAGAGACAAAGACAGAATTCAACTTTCTTACGGCAATGAAAGAGTACAAAGCTGATGTTGCAACCCATAGTGGTCTGGCATGGAGAAGAGACACAGGACAACGCACAGCAAAATGGCTACTCAGAGCAGCAGTTGGTATCTACAAAAGGACAGACATGGATTTGCAAAAGACCTGGGTAAAGAAACTCACAGTGGAGTCTCCCTGCCCTCCTTTCATTATTGGTACTCTGATGAAATCACATAGGAGTTATGAAGAGCATACAGGGAAGACTTGCTGGGGTGGTAGGTTAAGTAGAAATCCACAGAACTGGGTTGTCATGGCAGCAGCTGAAAGTATGCAAGATGTATAGATCCTGGGTGTTAGAACAGCAAGCACTACAAACAAGATTATTAATACATTACATTTTCAAACACCAAGATGCATATGCTACATCTCATTAATGAAACACAGACTGCTCAATAACTGTTTGGATTGGTGAAGGTGCACGAATAATTTGTATTCATTAAGTACTGAGAAAGCATGGGCTCTCACAAACTTGATAGTCATGCTATACATAAGAGGAAAAAAAGTGACATGCACTCTGGTGGACCAACACGACAGAGTCTCAGCTGGAGCTTGGAAACTCACCACATGAGCTCCATTCCATTTAAAAGCAAAGTAAACCAGTGGAAGCTCAATTTCAACAGCCCCTTACATTAGCTCTGCAATCAAATGGACTTGGATCATGCAGCAACTCAGTAACTCATCCCAGCTGAGAGGAAGTAACTTCCAGTCAGAGAGAAGTTACTCCCTGAAGTGTCTGAGCTCTATCTGCAGCAGCATGCCTGGCTCCCCGGCACAGGCAGGCTGCAGGTACTGACGTGCTGGGCAACGCCATCCTGGTGGGGTCACTTCCGAAGGCGGTGGGGCACAGCATACAAGACAAACACTGAACAAGAGTGGCCAGGGATGGGAATAAAACAGGCCCTTGTTGGACACTCTTGCAAGAAAGCTTGGAAGGCGGAGGGAGGATGGGAGTAGCAGGTGTTTACGTGATCTGTTCAAAACTATGGGAATTTGATGTGGTGGATTACTCAGGGACTCGGGATGTCTAAGACTGGGTGATCTTCAGGAGTCATTACAAAGTAAGGACTCTGCACGATATGAGACCAAAGTAGCGTTACAAGTGCTTGGCACAGGGAATGTACAGGTACACCAGTGTTCACAAATCTGGTACCCGCACGACACGGCTCTTACACTGGGTACTCACCATCCAACACTGGAGAAGGAGAGGCCCGCACTCATGCAGAACACATGGGCAGCAAGAGGCTGCCTAGTGAAGGGGTCCCAGTAAGGACTACTGGTGAAACGAGCGGGGAACGGGCAACTCGAGCGCCGCTGAACACAAGTCCACCAGCGGGGAGAGGGCACCGACCACGGAATACGGCGGCCGGAGGCAGCCGCGGAAACCCGGGCGCGGAACCCGCCACAACGGCGGCCGCTCGGAGCAGGGGTATAAGGAATCATGGGGGAGATAATACCAGCGAACCCCTGGCGCGACGGGCCAAGAGGGGCCAGGGAGGGGTCACCGAGCCGGCGGGCAGCGCGGCGCGAGCCGGGCGCGGCAGGGCAGCGCGGCTCCCGGGGAGCGGGGGCGCCCGCGGGCCGGGCCTGGGGACAGGCATGGGGCCAGGCGAGGACAGCGGCCGCGCGGCGGCAGCGGGGAAGGTGCCGGGCGGGAGGCGGGAGCCGGCGGGGAGGAAGGGAGGGAGGGTGCCCGGCCGGGGGAGCCGGGCGGGACGGGCGCGCACGAGGCGCCCACGCGGGCGGTCGCGGCGATACTCACTATGGGTCGTTGGTGAAGCGGGGGCTCCGCGGGGGCTGGTATCCGTACAGGTGGCAGTAAAGCACATCGAAGCAGAAGCAGCACATCTCGGCCGACACCACCATCTTCCTGCAGCCGGGCCCGCCGGAGCCGGGGGAGGCGAGCAGCGAGGACGCCGCTGTGGCGGGGGAGAGGCCGGCAGGGCCCCCGCCACAGCTGGGCGGCAGCGGCGGGGACAGGGCGCAGCTGGCGGCGCCCCCCGCCAGCCCGCCGAGGCCGTTCAAGCGGGGGCCACCCGGCGGGGGCAGCGCCCCCGGCTCGCCCCCCGCCGCCGCCGCCCCGCTGCAGTGGGAGCCGCCGCCGCCACCCGGGCCGGCCGAGCCCGAGGGAGGGGAGCTGGAGAGTTTCTGCTTCTTCACCCCGCAGCAACCCGCCGCCATCTTGGAGCCGTCTCCCCCCACGCAGCGCTTCCGACCCATGGCGGGGGGGCCGGCCGGCCGGCCGGGGGACGTGCGGCGGCCTGCTCCGCCTCCTGCCGCGCCCGCTTCGCCTGCACGGGGAGGGGGCGGGAAAGGGAAGGATGAATGAGGAGCAGGAGGGAAGGAGGATCGGAGGGGGAGTGAGAAGAGACAGAAAGAGCTGCGTTAGAGCGACGCGGTGAGCGGCCCCGGCGGTCAGGGCCGGGTGGAAGGGGCAGCGCGGCCCGCAGGTATGGCGGCCTTTCCCCTCCCCTACACACGCCGAGCCGCCTCTCTCGCTTTTCCCCTGTGCTTTATCTCCTCCTTCTGCTAGGGAAGTGGAGCAACTCCACCTCGCGTGCTAAAAAAACAAAAAAAAACAGACAAAAAAAGCCAAACCCGAGCTCTGCAGGCGCCGCACGTCGGGAGAAAGCCCTTGAGATGGTTAAGAACACCCCGCTAAATAATTCAAGTGACCTGAAATGCCTTCTGTGTTGGAGCCACCAAGAGAGCAGAACTTGGAGAGAGTGCTTGGATGCAGCTATTAAGCACGCAATCGTGATGGCTAAAAGCCACGGGCTTTAGCTGTATATATATGTATATATATATATATACATATATATTTATTTTTTTTTTTCCAATTACAGCTTTAACAATTACTTCACAACCAGTAAATAGCAGCTCGGAGCGTAGGCTCGCAGCTACAGAGCCAGCAGCCATGACCCGGTGAGACCACGGCCCTGGGTGCTGGCGGCCCAGGAGGGACCTCTAGGGAAGGGAAGTCCAGAAGGAAAAAAGATACGAGGTCCTACTCTTCTCCAAAAACCAAAAATTAGGCTTATTGAGGAGGGGAAATGTGTTCTATATTATGTATTGTATTAAGTTAGCCTCACATATAGATATATCAGAATGGATGGAGAGACTTGCAAACAGCCATAAAGTACTTCAAAATCTGTATGTATATTTAGAAAATAACACCTCACCCCTCAGTGTTATGCAGCCATCTCTGGCATGGGATGTAACAGCTGTTTAACACAGAATAGCAACACTACAGTATCAGGGAAGACAAGAGAGTGAGGACTGCCACACAGTTAAAATAATATCACAAGTTCAGAGAGGCAGCCATTACACAAGCTGAAATGCAGTATACAGAAAGATTTCAGTCTCAGACTACTTAGAGACTCAGGTTTACATTTCAGTGGTGGAAATGGTTTCTCCAACATCTTCACTGTATTAATTTTGGCTGCATCTTAAATGATGGACTTGAAGAGAAAATTCCCAGTTACTAGATCTCTAATACCAATGGGTTAAGTGGTGTTTTGGCAGTTTCTGTCCAAATACTGGCCTAAACTCCTCTTGCTTTGACTCTGAATCATAAGCAGGAGTAAGACAGCTGCAGGGAATAATAGCAAACAGAAAGGAAAATTAGACGGTATGAAGCAGTCTTTTCCATTTTTAAATTAATATTTGTGTTTTGAGCTGGTGAATACTTCAGAAGGGAACCCAATCACTGTCCCAAAAAAACTTCCAAGTTTCAAAACAAAGACAGTATTTTCCACTTAGGGATTCATTTGTTTAAAATCAGTTAGCAGTGACACCTTCTGTTGCTTTTGGGAAAATAGTTTCTTCAGGTATAGAATTCTGTCTTTTTCTCATTTTTTAAACATCATATATTATTTAACACCAGTATTTTAAAAAATACTCTGTAACTGCAAAAGTTTATGATATAGACAGAAATACAGTAGTTTCACGAATATAAGCCGCACCTTTTTCATTGAAGAA